>JALMGJ010000001.1:191242866-192442866 GCA_023362775.1 Charina bottae | reverse complement strand
GCTTCTGAAGAATTACCTCTTCAGAGACAAAATCTGATTGGCTCTATTGTTCAGTATTGGAGTTAGCATCTGATCACAAAGCCACATAGGCGGTTATTGAAGAACAGTAAGATAACTTCTGTCTTCTGTCTATCCTGGAGAATACTGTAAGGTGCCAGACTAGATGAACCTATGGCCTGATCATCTGAAAATTAGAATTTCAGCCTTGGTTTTCCAGACAAAATTTGTAACAGACTGCACTCCCAGACAAGAATAATTTCAGCAAGATCTGCTGATGTTCTGCCTAGATTTTAAAAGAAAAATAGCTTGCTTTTATTCAGCAAATAAGCACTTGAACATGTCTGTGATACACCAATATCATTATTGAATAATGATTATAAGATATTTACGACAGTTTTAGCGGAAAGATTGAAAAATACTCTTGGAAATTTTATTCATCAAGATCAAGCAGGTTTTTTACCCAAAAGACAAATTAGAGACAATATTAGAAATGTTTTGGATGTATTAGAGTATTTAGAACAACATAATGAAAAACAAGCCGCCTTGATATTCATAGATGCTGAAAAAGCATTTGATAATTTAAATTGGTCCTTTATGTTTAAAGTATTGGAGATTATGAACTTTGTTGGGAATTTTATTAAGTGGATTAAATCAATTTATACACCTCAATCTGCAAAAATTATTGTTAATGGAGAATTTAGTAAACCTTGTGAAATACAAAAAGGCACAAGACAAGGCTGTCCTTTATCTCCGCTTTTGTTTATATTGATTTTAGAAGTTTTACTTAGAGATATCAGACAAGATGATGGTATTCATGGTATTAGAGTTAAAAAGGAAGTTTACAAATTAAGAGCCTTTGCAGACGACCTAGTCATTACATTAGAGAATCCACTGGATGGAATTGAATTACTGATGCAGAAATTGAAGGACTTTGGGTCGTTAGCAGGGTTCAAAATTAACTTACAGAAAACAAAAGTTTTGACTAAGAACATGAATTATCACCAACAAGAGAAATTGAGAGAAATCACAGGATTTTCTTTGGAGAAAAAAGTAAAATACTTGGGAGTTTATTTAACATTGAAAAATGTTAAATTATTTCAAAATAACTATATCCCACTTTGGATTGATATTAAAAAAGATCTAGATCGTTGGGGAAAACTACAGCTATCATTATTGGGGAGAATATCAGCGATTAAAATGAATATATTACCAAGAATTTTATATCTCTTTCAAACAATACCCATATTGACATCAGAGGAACCATTTAAACAGTGGCATAAAGATATTTCTAAGTTCATTTGGCAAGGGAAAAAACCAAGAATAAAATATAAAGTCTTGCAAGATTCAAAAGAAAGAGGTGGTTTAGGACTCCCGAACTTGAAACTATACCATGCAGCTTGTGGTTTGGTATGGCTTAAGGAATGGATTGTTTTGAGAAATGAAAAACTATTAAATCTGGAAGGTCATGAATTGAGATTTGGATGGCATGGATATCTGTGGTATGATAAGGCTAAAATAAATGTGGACTTTAAAAATCACTATATTAGAAGATCCTTGTTGAGAATTTGGAATAAATATAAATCAACTTTATGTTATAAGAGACCTTTATGGATTTCCACGCAAGAAGCTTTTTATAGAACAGAAGTAAGAAATAAAGATAAGTGGTTGACATATAAGGACTTCTTAAAAAAAGAACAAGGACACTATGTGATAAAATCCAAAGAAGAACTTGCTCAAGAAGGTTATACCTTTCAATGGCTCTCCTATATGCAACTTATAGAGAAATTTAAATTAGATTTAAAAAATTTAGAATTTGAACAAACTAAATCAGAATTTGAAATACAATTATGTGAAAATGAGGAACGCTTAATTGCTAGAATGTATAAATTATTGTTAAAAGGAGAAATGGTAGAGGAACAAGTTAAAGATTGTATGATTCAATGGGCGAAAAATATTGGCCATAATATACAACTCCATCAATGGGAAGATATGTGGACTAAAGGATTAAAATTCACCTTATGCTATAATCTAAAAGAAAATTTTTATAAGATGATGTATCGATGGTATATGACCCCACAAAAACTCTCAAAAATGTATGGGAACATATCCAACTTATGTTGGAAATGTACAAAACAAGAGGGGTCTTTTTACCATATGTGGTGGACTTGTAACATTGCAAAAGAATTTTGGACTGAGATACATTCATTGATGCAAAATATACTACAGATACGAATACCATTTAAACCAGAATTTTTTTTACTTGGAATTTGGGAGGTACAAATAGAAAAACATTTTTCTAGAATAATACAATACATGATCACAGCAGCAAGACTCTTATATGCACAAAACTGGAAAAATCAAAGTGTACCAACATTACAGGATTGGATGTTGAAATTATTAGAGATGGCAGAAAATGATAAATTGACTTGCTTATTAAAAGACAATTCAAATTGTTACTTTCTTAAAGAGTGGAAACCTTTGATGGACTTTTGATTTTGCTTCTATCTGTGCTCCTGCCCTCTGAAGATGCTGGCCACAGATGCTGGCGAAACGTTAGGAACCACAACTTCCAGAACACGGCCACACAGCCCGGAAGACCCACAACAGCCATCGAACTCCGGCCGTGAAAGCCTTCGACAATACTTTGATGGACTATTTGCAAAAAGCAGGAGGAGTAAAGCTAATATGGGGTTTTGATGATTAGATTATATATAAATAGTATATAATAGACAAGAAAAATATATGAATGTTATATGAATAACCAGCATGTAAAAACAATATCTATTTTATTCTTATGACCATAGTTGGATCGGAGGTTATCCAATTTCTTTGTTTGTGTTTTTCTTTCTTTTTTTTCCTTTACTGCACTTTTCTTTTCTTTTTCTTTTAATTTGTATTTCTATTTCCGTTCCATTCTTAACTTTTAGCTTTGTATATTTAAAATCCAATAAAATTAAAAAAAAAAAAAGAACATGTCTGTGATACTTGGGCCTCTCAAAATTTATCAGCCAACCTTTTAAGCAGCATCTGTGAGTCATTTACCTTTGCATGATCCTCCTTAACAGCTATCAGGTCAGCATTCAATTGATCTATTTCTTTTCGAAGGGCATTTTCATTAGTGCTCCTAAAAATAAAAACATATTTCTTTCTTTACACAACAATTTTGGAATAAAAAACAGAAAGTTTTTGCTTAACACAAAATTAGTAACTTCATTTGCTCTGTGTTCCGTACCTGGTAATGCAGGTACTAAGACTTGGCACTTTCCAATTGTGTGTGACAACTGCTATTGCTCTCAAGGGGATAGACTGTGGTTCCATACATCTGAAGGGCACTAAAATAGATATTTGATCACGATTACGTGCCATCAAGTCATTTTCGACTCCCGGCGACCACATAGATAGATTTTCTCCATGTCGATCTATCCCTAACCTGGTCTTTCAGGTCTTCCAACAGTGCACTCATTGCCACTGTAAAAAAGTCCTCTAAAATAGAGAGGACATCTGTAAAGAAAGTCCATTAGAAATCAAGTAACCAGCTGGAGGAAGCTGTCATATCCTACAAGTATGATTTTCACTGAGTTCTGAGGGCTAGAAGGACCAAGGTCAGATGCAGAAAGCTGAGGCTAAATGGGTCCCTTATACTAACAATCCAGAGATGCCACCTCTGGTGGAGAAATGACTGGTTCTTAGTCCACTAGGGAGAAAATGAAACATAAGATTTGAATGCTGGACTAATTATGGGCTGATACTTCCTGCTTGCACCAGGACAAGGATAGGCCACCTACAGTTTTGGGTAGGCAGGAGGAGATGATATTGTCCTCAGCCTGCCCCAAGACTGCCAAGAAGGCAACCTCCACCAACGTTTTCTTGCTCCACATCAAAAGTTGCAAGCCTGCTGGGCTTCATTCCATCTTACACAAGTACCTTGGTTCCAGTTGGCTGGTGTGCGCTGTGGCAGGCACACCCACTCCCCACTCTCTCCTTTTGACAGCTATTTCATACTGGGCTGCTGGCTGTTTGCCATGAAAGGCTAGACCTTGAGGTTATTCCCCACTGATTCAGTAGTAGGGAAAAGCTGGACATCTTTTTGTTTACTTTATTTCAACAGACTCAGCATGGAGTGAGGGCCATTTGTTTTGGTGGCTGCTGTTGGTTTTTTTTAGCTGGTTGAAATTAACAAGAGTTCTGCCCAATTTTCTCTTCCATTCCAATTGAGGAGAAGAACTGTAAAACTGTGTGTGTTTATTACCAGTAGTCAGGGGACCTGCCCACAGAAGGGAAAGCAATCTGTTGCTTTCCTGCTGTGTTTGGGAGGGGGAAAGCAGCAGGGGAACCCATCAGTCAAGGTCTGTGCTAACGGCAGCCTCTCACTGTGGCCATCACTGTGGCCAAAATGGAGACAGGGTTGAAATCCAGGAAAGGATTTCTTAAGCAAGCTTCACTGTTACCCATTTATGCACAGGAGACAGGGAGTTGAAGGCTACAGTGTGGAAAATCTCTCTCTGTATCCATATCCACATGTCTTTGAAGCTTGTGGTTGGCAGTTCCTGTTTTTCTGCTCTAGTTACAGCTTTGCTATCATCTGTAATAAAACTAGTTCAAGAGAGAGCCACTTCCTTGAACTATTTCCTCCTAGCCTTCTTGGGTGAAGCCCAACATTCTCAGGGATCATGCACAGGACTGCATACTTGTTAACCGATGGGGGGGGACCACAAGAGTTTGGGTAACCCATGCTGAGTTATGCTTCCATTATTAAAAACATGTCTGAGTATGGGAGGCTGGAAGACTGACAATGGCAAAGTCAGTGCCATATCCCACATCTCCCAGGATTAAATAGTATTCAAAAAAGCTCTTGATTTGTATCACTGAAAATGTGCAACCATTGAGCTGTACCCCAAGTTTGATCCAGCAAAGGGGGTCCTCCTGGCAGCAAGAGGCTTTGGATCTGGCACAGCTTTTTTATAGGTTGAATAAGGTGGAAGCCATCTTTCTTGCTTTCCCCTGCAATCCCTGAAAATCATACCATGGAATTATGGGAACCTCTAGAGCAGGGTTGCTCCCTCTCAGCAACTTTAAGATGGCTGGGGAATTGTGGGAGTTGAAGTCCATGCATCTTAAAGTTGTTGAGATGGAGCAGCCCTGCTCTAGACAATCCAGGAGGTCTACCAGGGGTGACAAAGGGAGGGAGGAATAGGCAAAACCTGCTTCCCCTTTTCCCCAGTAGGAGCATGCCACAAACAATGAAATTCCAAATGCAACCAAGAATTGCAATCAGTAAGAAAATACATTGTCAATTTTGTTCTCTAGCACTAGTAATTGAGAGCCAGTGCAGTGTAGACATTAAGGTATTGGACTTGGCCTGGAGAAGCTCAGGTTTAAGTCCCAACTCCATAACTGAGATCACTTGGTAACTTTGGGCCAATCTGTTCAATCTGTTAGGCCAACATATCTCAGAAAATTATTGTGGGAATAACATTATAGGAAACCCTGCAAACCACCTTCAGAAAATATGATATAAATTCAATGAGCAAATAATATCCTTCAAGAAAACAGGGTCCAGTTTCTTCTTTAGATTCAATATTTCCTTTATCCCAGTAACATATAAGCATTCTGGGGCCTCTCTCCTTCATCACAATATTGTACAGGCTAGATATAGGTTGGGCTAAGAAACTCAGACTAAGAACACTGTGACTTATTTATAGCATTAAACTTTGCCCAGTTCAGAGGCAGCACTGCTTTATAGACCCATATAAAGTAGCACACCTGAAGTTCAAATTCTCAGGAAGAAACCATCAGTATCAGGTAGATCAGGGGTGTCCAACCTTTTGGCTTCCCTGGGCCACACTGAGTGAAGAGGAATTGTCTTGGGCCACACATAAAATATATAATACAGTTAATGTATATAAGTAATAAAACTTATGTTTTATTTTTAATGTTATGCTCAAAATCCTACAAGCTAGGCTTCAGCAGTATGTGAACCGAGAACTACCAGAAGTGCAAGCTGGGTTTCGAAGAGGCAGAGGAACTAGAGATCAGATTGCCAACATTCGCTGGATCATGGAAAAAGCAAGAGAGTTCCAGAAAAACATCTACTTCTGCTTCATGGACTACGCTAAAGCCTTTGATTGTGTGGATCACAACAAACTGTGGCAAAGTCTTAAAGAGATGGGAGTACCAGACCACCTTACCTGTCTCCTGAGAAACCTGTATGCGGGTCAAGAAGCAACAGTTAGAACCGGACATGGAACAACCGACTGGTTCAAAATTGGGAAAAGAGTACGACAAGGCTGTATATTATCACCGTGCTTATTTAACTTATATGCAGAGTACATCATGAGAAATGCCGGGCTGGATGAATCACAAGCCGGAGTTAAGAAATATCAACAACCTCAGATATGCAGACGATACCACCCTAATGGCAGAAAGTGAAGAGGAACTAAAGAGCCTCTTGATGAGGGTGAAAGAGGAGAGTGCAAAAGCTGGCTTGAAACTCAACATTAAAAAAACCCAGATCATGGCATCTGGTCCCATCTCTTCCTGGCAAATAGAAGGGGAAGAAATGGAAGCAGTGACAGATTTTATTTTCTTGGGCTCCAAGATCACCGCAGATGGTGACTGCAGCCATGAAATTAAAAGACGCTTGCTCCTTGGGAGGAAAGCTATGGCAAACCTAGACAGCATATTAAAAAGCAGAGACATCACCTTGCCGACAAAGGTCCGTATAGTTAAAGCTATGGTTTTTCCAGTAGTAATGTATGGCTGTGAGAGTTGGACCATAAGGAAGGCTGAGCGCCGAAGAATTGATGCTTTCGAACTGTGGTGCTGGAGAAGACTCTTGAGAGTCCCTTGGACTGCAAGGAGGTCAAATCAGTCAATCCTAAAGGAAATCAACCCTGACTGTTCATTGGAAGGACAGATACTGAAGCTGAAGCTCAAATACTTTGGCCACCTAATGCGAAGAGAGGACTCACTGGAAAAGACCCTGATGCTGGGAAAGACTGAAGGCAAAAGGAGAAGGGGATGGCAGAGGATGAGATGGTTAGATAGCATCACCGATGTAATGAACATGAATTTGAGTAAACTCCGGGTGACAGTGGAGGACAGGAAGGCCTGGCGTGCTATGGTCCATGAGGTCACGAAGAGTCGGACACGACTAAATGACTGAACAACAACAACAAAATAAAACTTCATTTATTTTTTTATATTTTTTATTATAAAATTTTAACAAAGAGGGCAACATAAAACTAGTGGGATATTTGACTTTGTTTTTGTGAAACTAATGCATCAATGTCTGGTTCGATGAAAGTGGTTGCAATTCTCAGTGAGTTCTCAAGGTGCTCGTCAGAAATTTTAATTCTAATTTCACTCTTCGTGTGCTTCATCCTTGAAAATAGTTGCTCACAAATGTACGTGCTGCCAAAAAGCGATGTCATGAATAAGGCGTGATTGTGAAGTGAGGGATATTTTTCTCTGGGAAGATAGGTCTTATAAAAGTCCAGTAGAGAGACATGATCAAATTTTTCTTTGAGTTGAATGTCTGATTGCAACTCTATGCATTCCATTTGAAAATTTGGCGGTGATGTAGTTATGTTGACTGAAAATGGAGTCGAAAATATACCAAAATATTGATGATTTTTCCGGAAATCTTGAAACCTGTTCTCAAATTCCTGTATCAAACCGAAAAGCAAGGCTGTATATTTCTCGCTGTTCACAGGACTGTGTTTAGCCAACGTATTAAAATGTATAAAATTATTTTCCATAACTTGAGCTTGCCATACTTTAAGTTTACTTTCAAACGCTGTTATGGTTTGAAACATTGCAGTGATAAGTTGGTTTTCACCTTGAAGACGCATGTTTAACTCAGCGGTTTAACTGAGCGGTCACATCCACCAAAAATGCTAAATTTGCCAAGTGCAATGTGGCCTAGTTCCACATTTTTCTACTTTTGATATGCACACTTTCACACTTTCTCCCCGAAGGAGACCTCCAGCGCTGCGTCTCCCAAACCCCTCCTTTGGGGGGAGAGGGCTGGGCAGGCAGCCCCCCGTCCTGGCTCCCCAGTGCAGAGATTTGTAGGCTAAGCCTCGCCAGCCCCGCCAGGAAAAGAAAGCAGCCCACCTCGGGCTTCTTGTCCGTTGCTGCAAACGCCTGATGGCCCGCTCGCCCCAGTGGCAATCCGGGTCTGGCCAATCGGCGACTCGCTTCTCCACCTTGTGGCTTGCAGTTCATCCGCCGCCCTTCCCGGGCCTCCTCTTTCTTCGATGCCCAAATCTGCCCTCTGCCGCGCATGCCCTACCCCGCACCTTCCCTTGGCTGCTGCCACGTGCCGGGCCGATCGCAAGGTATGAGTTGCAAAAAAAATTGCAAAATGTTTTGGGGTCACATTACTAGCTGTTCAGGGCCGCATGCGGCCCATGGCCCGCGGGTTGGACACCCCTGAGGTAGATCCTACATTATTTTCCCAGTAAGGGGAAGTTCTGCTCTTGAGAATGTGTTGGAGAATTTCTCCTTCTTCTGGAACAAATTCTGGAATTTTAGTGGATAAATTTGAAAGACTATTTATGCCTATGTTTAGGTAACTGTTCTGGAAGCCTTAGGGGAGCCTGAAAGTAATGATGTTTTGTTTAAAAAGCCCAACTCACCTTGCAGGGTTGTTGATGTGGGGAAAATAGGAGGAGGATTATAAAAAAATAATAAAGGCGGGATTTAAAAAATCTAAAAAAAGGGCAAAGCTGTAATTACCACCATTAAGTCTATGAATGCACTGTATGCTTCATGTTTACACAGAAGCAAATTGTAATGTTCAGTGGGGCTTCCTGCTAGGAAAGTGTCACATCAAACTGTAATTGAGGTTACTTCAAAATCTCTGAATGGGCATCAAGATAAAAGATTCTCTCCAGTTCAAGCTATGCATGACAGTTCCATCCTTCTGTGCTTGAATTACATACAATGAGGGGAGGTTCCCATTTTTAAAGCAAAATAAATATATTAGTGAAAGGAACAGAGTGAAAATTAAACCCACTCTTTTACTATGGAGAGACTAGCCAACAGGGTTGTAATGCTGTGAGTGTTTAGTGGTTATACAGAAGCTGGCAATCGTTTTCGGAGGCTCAATGGATGGGTGGCAGCAGACAAAGCACTGTTAGCCAGGACCACAGAGCTGCTACAAATTGAACCCCTATAAATTGTGTAGTATTTTTTACATATGTGTGCTAACAATGTCTCAGTTTTTCCTCTTCTGGAACATCCTTTTTTGCACAGAAAAGTTTTCTTCATCCTCACATCTCCTGCCTTCTATCACGAAGGCTTCTTCTCCCCAAACCTGTATGCCATCAAGAGAATGTCTTCAAGATTATGTCTAGGCTCAGAGCTGCCTTTGACATAACACAGATGTTGGGGGAAATAAATACAGTGCACAAGTGTATCCCCCACACACTTGTATTTCCTATTGAACTGCAGCTCCACCTCATCTGACATAGAAGTTCCATATCTCACAAAATTTCTACTGTGGGAGATGTTTGATTGCTCTAATGGTTAACATCTATTGTGTGTATCTTTTTCAAGGAAAGGGAACACAGAGCTCTCTCAGTCAACTGGTTTCTTACATTGTTAACAATGACAACTCTCCCCTTTAACCATCTACTGTTGTACAACAGTCAATGTCTGTGGTAACTACATCCATTAATCATGCTTGCTGGATGGCCAGCCTAATCAGCTGGTATCCACTTGAGGTGCCATTCATGTAGTTTAGTTTGGAATGGTGAAGGCTCTGAATAACAATTATATGCTAACCAGATACTTGTGACCCATAAAGGTGAGAAAAAAATACATTTTTAAAATTGAATACTGATGAGCATGTCACATTAGTAAAAAGTAATGTTTTCTGAGAACGCCAGAAGCCTTGTTCAAGTACTGATTATGGCTTGCTTCTTTGTGACATCACCTCTGCAAGATTAATGTCATCTCTTGCAGGACTGCAAGATTTTTTTTTTAATATGAACATAGCTCCAAGGCTGGATAAAGTCTTACTTTAACAGATCTAAAATATAGAACCAAGGTATATATGATATTTTATATATTTATATATATATAAATATATATATTATATATATATTTATATATATTTATATATAAAATATAGAACCACTTTTAACTGACATTTGAGAAAAGCAAGCAGAATAATCATACTAGAAAGCCAAGCCAGAACATTTTTAAAAATCCTTTTCTAGAATCAATTTATTAGGCAATAGATATCAAATTATTATACATTCCTTGTGTGAAAATTAGACATCTTCTCTTACAGTGGACTTTCTATTGTTGCAAGTATCACAATTACTTATAATATACTATAATATATTTGAGTGGTATTTGGGCAAATTGGGTAATCCCAATACAAAATCCCATTTCAGTCAGTCAGTCAGTCAGTCAGTCAGTCAGTCAGTCAGTCAGTCAGTCAGTCATATATGAATGAAATGGAATCTTTCCTGCAAATAGTTCATTCATTGCTCTTGTAAACAGTCATATAAAGTGACAGCCATAGGAAAGCTAGTGATGAAAGTTTTCTGTGGCAGAAACATAACAATGCTTATCACCCATTATTATCTGTAGGTCAACCATTTATCAAAATCATAGGAAATGGGACATACTTATCTGTACTTTGAGCTGGACAAACTTTCTGGATCAAATTACTCCTACAGAGTAGGGATTAGGGATTTCAATGAAGGATTTGTCTCCAGAAGTCATTCATCTGATTTACCTAGTGCAGCCTTCTCCAAACATGTCCTCCAGATATACTCAGTTTCTCAGCCAGCATGTCTCTAATATCAGTTGTTAGCGACCAGCTGTGAAGAAGCTATTGCCCCTGTGAAAGTTTTTTTCCTAGATGTCTAGGTGGCTACTATGTGAAGCAAAATTACAATCAGACAGGCCAGAGGTAAGCCATATAAGCATTGATATGCCGTTGGACACCTCCCTTAGTGCCCACCAGCCTCCTTTCTTCTTGGATATAGAAAACTATCACCTCAGGCGCAGAACTATCAAAATCTTCCCTTCCAAAAGGCTACCTGTGGTGAGTGTTCTTAACCTGCATGCTTTCCCCTCCCCTCTACTTTCCAAATGAGGCAGCTGAAGTACTTAATCAGTCCAGAGCTTCTTTTCACATTATGTTTGTCAGGTGAGGTACACACTCTGGGACAACTGCTTCTCTCCAGCTGCTGGGAAACGTGAGAATCCAGGCCACAGAGGAAAAGTCTAGCTGGTACGTCCTCCTCCTATCAATGGTGCTGCTGTTGGGGTAATGCTGGGACCTGATGGATTCCCCCAGGCAGTGAGAGGCTCCCCAATAGCTAGAAAAGAAGAATTATTCTGCTTTGCAGAACATGGTAATAGAACGTGAGCTTCCCTGAGGTTAGGGAGCTTCATGCAACCCTTCACCCATCTGTAGAAGAACTGTGGGAAGAAAGGTCACAAGACACAGAGGCCAGACCTGCTCCCTCCTGTTGACTTATGGGTTGACAAACAACCCAAGCTGCATTTATGCCACTATGTCATTTCCCCTGGGCCCAGCCACACCTCATCACTACTCTGTAATTCCCGCCCCATCACTACTGCCCTTGATAATGACAGCCACGTGGCTTCCTGGTCATCTATAATTCTTCAAGACAAGTTTTCATACTTGTCTGTACTTTGGGATGGACAAACTCCAGGTTTGCCCAACCTTCTGGAACTCACCTCTTCCATTGTCCTTTCTGCCTTGACTTCACAAGTTCCTGTAAAATGTAACTCAGTCGGTCAGCTGGATCTTTCTGGATGGCACTTTTCAGCCCTTGGATTTCGAGATCCTTCTGATGCAGCAAAAGGAGCAGCGAATGAGAGTTTTCCAGCACTCTGGAATCCTGCAGCAGAGTACTGGTTTCCCTGCCAAGGAAATAAAGCCCAACGGTTGTCATGCTGCCACTCGCAAGGAGGAGCTCTTTGGCTTAAGGAACAGGTTAGCTAATCACCTGACAGGGTAAAGGTAGATAATAGGGACACTGTAGCATCAAATAATTGGAAGTAGCATGAAGGGAGGGATAGTGCTCCTGGTTTGTAAGCCCACATGTTCTTCTTGCAGGCAGTTGCGCCTATGCTTTACTCTGGGTGGATGCTAAAAGGTAAAGGTAAAGGTTCCCCCCGCACATTTGTGCAGTCGTGTCCGACTCTAGGGGCCGGTGCTCATCTCCGTTTGTAAGCCAAAGAGCCAGCGTTGTCCGAAGACGCTTCCGCAGTCATGTGGCCGCATGACACGCGCGGAACGCGGTTACCTGCCCACCGAAGTGGTACCTATTAATCTACTTGCATTTGCATGCTTTCGAATTGCTAGGTTGGCAAGAGCTGGGGCGAGTGCAGGAGCTCACTCCGTCACGCAGGGCTAGGGATTCGAACCTCCGAACTTGCAATCTTCCGATCAACAAGCCTGGCGTCTTACCCACTGAGCCACCACACCCCTAGGGTGGATGCTAGTGACAAGGCTAATTCAAAACCTCCTGATGCCCCAGGGAGGATTGATTATACTACAAATCCAGGACAAGAGAACATTGTCATCTCCAGCATATGTGCTCCTTTCTCACCATCTTTAAAACATTTATGACCAATTTTACCAAATGACAGTTCATTGCCTAGAGCCAACGGTCATTTCTAGAGAAACACTATTTCCCCTGCAGCTTCTCTAGTCCAGATGGCAAATGCATACTTTTCCGCCATGGAAATTAGATGGTAGAGAGAATTCTAGCCTGTTTTATCTTCAATATTAAGGGAGCTGTTTTTTGCAGGCCTTTTATACATAGAGAGGGGGCGGGGAGAGAAATATTCAGTTATGCTAGTTTCCCACCTGCCATCTGAAATCAACCAACCAAAAATAGACAAGTTTATTATTGCTATGAGAACTCAGGTACGGTTCCCTAGTATCATGTGGAAAGTTCCCCAGGCAGCTCTTAGTTACTCTATAGCTCTCAGTGTTGGCAGGGAAATGATCATAAAACAGACAGATACAGAAACAGTGCCCACCTGGGTTTACCTGAAAACAGACAATCCAGGACATTTTGGGTAGACTAACTGGCTGGTTTGTCGCACTGCATTTTCTTTCTTTTTCCATGGGACACTATTTTATCTTCTTAATAAATTTGCTTGCCCTGAACCATCCAGCTTTACTAAGATTCGGTCGTTCCCCAGGACATTCCAATGCTGCAGTCGTGGACAGCATTGCTGCACTTTTTGGAGAGTTGAAGCCTAAGGAATGAGTCCCCATAAGGCCACAAAACTCATTCGGTGACTTTAAGCCACTCACTTTCTCCAGCCCAACCTCACAGGTTTGTTCTGAAAATAAAAGGAGAAGTGAGCCAAAGTACACTGCCTTGAGCTTCTTTGGGGAATGGAGAATAGTAAATGCAAGAAAGAAAAAAACATCTAACTCAATCTCCGTGTTCCCAATGAAACCAGAAACAGCAGTCTACCTTTTGGTTCTGAGGATTTTTATTTATCTGATGTTTTTTTAAAAAATAAATACCCTCCAACCATTGTTTTCCCAGAATGACGTATGAAACATTTTAAAGCAAAAGTTAAACATAATTAAACCAAATGCTGCAGCTTAAAATAGCAATAATCTCTAGGCAAAAAAGTAAAGAACCCCTGCCCATCTTTTTGGCAACAGTATAGAAATGGCTTGCTGTGGCCTTTTCTTGGGATGTTTTACTCCCAAGTCTAGATGGCAGCCTTGGGGTTTCCTGCTGGCCTCCTATTCCAGTACCAAACAGGTCTGATCCTGCTTTTTTTTTTTCCTTTCAGGATCAGCCGCCGTCAGTCCGCTACAAACGCAGCTGCAGGAGCAACCTGTCTCTTGCTTTGCAGCTACCAGAAACACACAGGAGGAGCCCTAGAAGGAGAAAAGAGCTGGCCTGACCCGGGCAAACCCCCCCCCCCCCCCGGCTTCAGGCCCCGCCCAGCTACTGCAGCAGTGCTCCTGAGAGGTCGTCTCTGAGGGAATGTGCTCCTCAGAAGCCCAAAAGGCTTCTGTTAAGCAGGAAGCTGGATATAAACCTGTTCTTGGCACAATTCACACAACACACTAATCAACCAGCTTGGTTAGCAAGAGTGCACACATTCCCACGTCTCTCTGGTGTAGCCTCTTAACTGAGCCAAATATTTGTCTAAGGCTAGCTGAATCATGCAAACCCGAAGTGGCTGTAATTTTAAGTTATTTCAAGTTTTTATGGTAGAATTAACTTCTGTTCTTAGGTAAAAGACAGGCAAGACTGGATAGGTTGGCAGTGCATGCTCTCATTAAGCAGGCTAATTGGATTGGCTTATTGTGGGGTCTGCACCCCTAATTCCATGTTGGTATGAATGTGTGAATTCTTATGGTTGGTCATGTCTCCTCCCAACCAACGTGTGTGTGTGTGTGTGTGTGTGTGTGTGTGTGTGTGTGTGAAGATATCCATATCTTCTCTGTGTATGTTCTTGTACGTGCCTCACGACATTTCCTCCTGGCCTCCCATATGTTGGATTAATTATAGCTTGCCTGCTATTCTTAGCTCTCTTCAACAGCCTGCTATTTCTCTTTCCTCCCACCTCCCACCAGGGTCAGCTTTTGGGGCTCCAGCAAGCAGCAGTTCTATAGTTTCTGGGCGCCTCCAAGGCTCCACGCTTCCTCTACCTGTCTCCACCTGTCTCCTATTCCTTCCACATGATCCCGTCAATCACCCATGCAGTGATTTTGTTTTCTCTTGATATATTTTGGTTGCCATGGGGAAAAAGAATAAGCAGGGAAAGAGTAGGTATGCCGCTTTGGCTGCTGGATCAAAAGAAATGGGGAGCGGGGAATTAAAAAGGAAAGAATTAGCCCTCTTCTCTAGGACAACCCGATCTTTTGTTGTTTATTCGTTCAGTCACTTCCGAATCTTTGTGACTTCATGGACCAGCCCACGCCAGAGCTTCCTGTCAGCCGTCGCCATCCCCAGCTCCCCCACGGTCGAGTCCGTCACCTCCAGAATATCATCCATCCATCTTGCCCTTGGTCGGCCCCTCTTCCTTTTGCCTTCCACTTTCCCTAGCATCAGCATCTTCTGTCTTCTCATTATGTGGCCATTTTTTGATCATACCCATTTTTGCCTGGAATTTACCTCCGATGTTTCTAATTTTCTGGAAGAGGTCTCTTGTCCTTCCTATTCTATTATCTTCTTCCACTTCCACGCATTGCTTGTTTAAAAATAATTCCTTATCTCTTCTGGCTAACCTCTGGAATTTTGCATTTGATTGGGCATATCTCCCCCTATCACTGTTGCCTTTTGCTTTCCTTCTTTCTTGGGCTACTTCCAGTGTCTCAGCAGACAGCCATCTTGCCTTCTTGGTTTTCTTTTTCTTTGGGACGTTTTTTGTTGCCGCCTCCTGAACAATGTTGCGAACTTCTGTCCATAGTTCTTCCGGGACCCTATCTCCTAAATCGAGTCCCTTAAATCTATTCTTCACCTCCACTGCATATTCATTAGGAATATTAGTGAGCTCATATCTAACTGATCTATGGGTCCCCCCTATTCTATGTATTGTCGAAAGCTTCCCTATTCTCTTTAGTCTGATTCTAAATTGTACAATAAGAAGTTTGCAATCTGAACTTTGCAGATCTAGGCTGCAAAAATCTGGGCAGCCTGTAGGTGGCTGAAGAGCAATACAGAAGAGTTGATCCCTTTGCTGGTCATCTGAAGTTTTGCCAACCCTATTCTGGTGCAAACATCCTTCAGAAGAACAAACTTCTTTCTCAACTTAACCCTCTATAAAGGAAAGTTTAAAGTTTAAAGTTTAAAAGGAAATTAAGCTTCTGAGGGCAAGCTCAGGTTAGTCAGTCATTATCCACTTTTATTAGGGTGGATAAGAATAAATGAGGACAGCGCTCCTCTTCCTTTAAATCACTGCACAGAAGAGCTATATTTGCAAATGTACCTCGTCATGTAGTCCTACAAATTCTTCCTTTTATGCAAAAAAAACATACGAATATGTATTTTTTTTAAAAAAACTGACAAGTGAGATCCTATAACTTTTAAACACCCCCCCCCCACAAATAAAAATAAACATTTAGCAGCAATTCAAAGGACTTTTTTTATCTGCCAGAAGGAATAGGTTTCTATAGTGGAGAGAAGCTAAAGCTTATTAGCTACACTAAGCAATACTGTACTGGCATTTCTCTGGATCCACACATTCTCCTCTACCTTGGGCTACCAGATATAAGCTGCAAAAATCCAAATGATCAATAGTGGTGGTCCAGATCTTTGCATCCCAGATCTGATAGTTCTAGCTAGGCTATAACATGGTTTAGTTTGGAACACGGGTTATTGTGTGAAACCAGTCTCTGTAGCTTGTAAACCAGTTTCTGGCTGAGTGTGATGTAATGTTACCCAACTGTGGTTTATTCAACAAGGTGTGACTAAAACAAACCACAGCTTAGTGCAATGTGTGAACCCACACTGATGATGATAAAATGAGCTTACTGATAACCAAAGATCCCTGCTGATTTCAACATTATTGATTAGTGCCATGAATGCTCTGAAAGAATCAGTATGTGGACAATGCTTACTTCTGTTTAAAGATTTTGGAATGTGAGGAAACAGTAGAGACGTTGTCTTCACTTATGTTTCCTGTCCCCGGGAAAGACATCATGCTGACTGTGGTGATGAGGGGATTCTTGCTTCCTTCCGATTGTAGGTCATGTTTGTTAGTATCATCTCCATCTTCTTCTCTTTGATGTTGTTCTTCAGCCTTCATAGGAGGGCTTGTCTTGCTTTCCCTTGGGTAAAAAAGAACCATGAAATGTGTGACTTTACTGCCAATCCAGGTATTCTAGCCTTCTTCAACCTAGTGTCCCTCAAGGTTTTGGAGCTGGAGCTGTACAGTTCTTAGCCAGCACCCTTCCAACAAATTCTGGGAATTGTAGCACTGACATACAGTATATGGAGGGGGCTATGTATGGAAAACCTACTTTTCACGCTCTTACCAACTGTACTAACTAGTCATGGTGCCATTTGACCCATTATTCCATAGCATATCAGAACCTCCCACCAAGTAATTCTACACTTGACAGGGAATCTCAGTTGTTAGCTTCTTGACTGCTGTTGCAGTCTGATGAATGTATGGTCTGCTTATAGTCACTTTCCTATCTTATATTTGAAGAAGCATGCTTAAAAGTTTATGTTTCCTGACTCTGTATTCTGTAACTCCCTGTTTTCTGTATAATATTCCTCTTGATCAGAGCACACTTACCCCCTATCTATTGTCCTCTGGATATATTGGGACCACAAGTTCCACTGTCCACAGTTACA
The DNA here is from genome assembly GCA_023362775.1 of Charina bottae. Taxonomy (NCBI): domain Eukaryota; kingdom Metazoa; phylum Chordata; class Lepidosauria; order Squamata; family Charinaidae; genus Charina; species Charina bottae. The sequence continues at coordinate 192,425,524 of JALMGJ010000001.1, read as the reverse complement.
TGGGATTGTGGAGATTTTACTCCATCAAATCTGGAACTACTAAATTGGGATAAGATGCTCTAGAGCAGGGCTTTCCAAAGTTTTCCTGCGGCAACACACCAACCGCCGTTGGTGTGTCGCTGCGGGAAAACCCGGAAGTGCCACCGTTGCGGCAGCGTGCAAAAACCCGGAAGCGCTGCTGCCGCTTTCGAGTTTTTGTGTGCCGCCGTTGGTGTGTCGCCGCGGGAAAACCCGGAAGCGCTGATCATCATCAGCGCTTCCGGGTTGTGTGGCAACACACCAGACTGTGTGTGGCGACACACTTTTGTGTCGCGACACACAGTTTGGAAAGCTCTGCTCTAGAGATAATCTCACTAAGGAATGGATCAGAACAAAATACACTGGGTTTGCAAAACATTTGGAAAGAAATCCATGAAAGTCAAACAAAACCCAGAATACACCATTAATGTAAGCTTGGCAAGAAGTTCTCTGAACAATCGTAGTCAGCTGCCAATTTTCTGATTATGGATTCCTTTTTTAAAAATTCATATGACCCCATTCCCAGTGTTGTTATTGTTTACATATATTTCTTTCCCAGGTTTCCCAGAGTGGGATGGAGAATTCTATATCAGAATTGATTTCACTGAAAAACATGGAACCATAGAATCATAGGGTTAGAAGCAACCTTGGAGGTCTTCTACCCCCCACATATGAGTTAGAATCCCTTAAGAGGTTTAACACTATTTCCCACTAAATAGCAACTGTTTTTCTATCACACAATCATTTCACATGCTAGTAAGATAATGCTCAAGATTTTGCAATCCAGACTTCAATAATACATAGAATGAGAATTGCCAAGCTAGATTCAGAAAAGGTAGGGGCCCTGGGATCAAATTGCTAACATCTGATGGGAAATGGAAGAGGCAACAGAGCTCTTAAAATATGTCTATTTTTGCTTCATTTATTATACAAAGACTATTGACAAAACCACAACAACTTTTGGCTAGCTCTTAAAAACATAGGAATACTTGGCTACCTCATCTGATCAACAAAATGATTCAAAATTGGGAAAGGAGTGTGCTACAGTTGTATATTGTTACCTTTTAAAATGTATATGCACAATATATATTGAAAAACACTGGCCTAGAAGTAATAGAACTTGGAATTCAAACTGCTGAGAGAAATACCAACTACCTCAGATAGATTGATAATACTGCTTTGATGGTGGGAAGAGAAGAAAACCTAAGGAATCTCTTGTTGAAGGTGAAGGAAAATTGTTCAAAAGCAGTGCTGTTCCATATTAAAACAGTAACAACAACCTAATATTGTATCAACAGGCAACGCCAATACAAACTGGTGAAGGAGCAGAAGACATTATATTCCTAGGTTCAAAAATTCACAGAGATTCTGTCAGTAGCCATGAAATAAAAAGACATCTATTATGACAGGCTTAGACAAAATATTAAACTGCAGAGACATCACACTAACCAAGATACACAGTCAAGGCGATATTTTTTCTAATTGTAACAGCTGTGAAATCTGGAGTATTTGAAAGCCTGAATGAAGAAAAACGGAAGCTCCTATATTGTGGTGCTGGAGAAAATTGTTGAGAATACTTTGAACCACAACACATAATTCATTGCTAGAGTAAGTAAAACCCATTGGATGCACTGAGAATAAAGCTGTAAACTGCCCAGAGTCCCCTGGTTGGGGGAGATGGGCGGTGATATAAATTTAAATAATAAATAAATAAAGTTTAAATATTTTGGGCATGTAATACAAAAACAAGAGTCATTGGTGAAGATCCTGTGGCCTGGAACAATGGAAGGCAATCAAAAAAGAAGCTGATAGGGGATAAGATGGGCAGATGTTATCACTGATGTCACAAGGACAAGCTGACAAGAACTCATAGAAGCAGTTACCAACAGATAATGAACAAAATGTCTTAATCACCTTAACAATGTCAGTATCATGCCTAAGAATTGTTTTGTAAATAGGCACTATGAATGTTATTATCTCTGACTACATACGCACATACACACACACACTTTATATTCCTCTGACTTCACTGTTTATTATTGTATTCCAACATTTATTTATTTATTTATTTATGCTTCAATTTGTATACTGCTCCATCTCCCCACAAGGGAACTCTGGGCGGTTTACAGGATACAGCAATTAAAATTTTACAGTTAAAACAGCATAATAAAATACTCTCATATAATAAAATTAAATATAAAATCCAAGATGTGATGGTTTGATGTTTAGATGTTTAAAAGGGCCCTATGGCACCAGCCATCCCCAAGAGGAACTATTCCCCCACCCCCCACGCAAGGCGGCAGAACCAGGTCTTTAAGTTCTTTCTGAAGGCCGGGAGCGATGAGGCCTGCCTCACCTCCGGGGGTAGCATATTCCAAAGGGTGGGCGCCACTACCGAGAAGGCACGCCTCCTAGACCCCGTCAGGTGACATTCCTTTACGGACGGGATCCGCAGCATGCCCTCTCTGAATGACCGAGTGGGACAGTTCGACATTATGGGGATGAGACGGTCCCTCAGGTAACCTGGCCCCATGCTGTCTATACTTTTATCTCACAATTCCTTCTCTTCCTGTGCCTGTTGGATTATAGATTTATGAAAGGGGTGGATAAACTGCAACCTCTTTTGGGGGTTTCCCAAAACCCTGAAATCATAATCTCTGAAAAACTGAGGCAGGATTTCCCTGGATTTCTGGCACAAAATAAATGTTTAAATTGTGATTGTTAGCAGAACTCAGTCGGCCCCCACATTCTAGCCTTGCCAATTTGTCTCCCACCATATTAACCTCAATCCACTCACCACAGTCCCTGGTCCCTTCAACCCCACCCCCAAAAGTGTGACTGCAAATGCCATGGGCTGCCTGCCTATGATTTATGCTATAATAAATATGTAAGGTGCTTGAAGGTTCACATTACATGCTAAGAGACAGTATCTTTGACATTGCGTAGGAACACTAGCAATCCCAGATATATTCCATGGATTTTCAGTAATTAGTTTTCAACTATTGCTTTGGGAATCCTGACAATACCCGACACATCTTATACAGGTTTTGAAATGCAAGAGTAAACCAATGAGTTGACAACTGCAAAATGTGCAGTATAATCACTGTAACTAAATATATTCAAAAATATGTTTAGGCTGCAATCAGATAATTGCTGAATAGGAATTGTCTCCCATTTTTATTTCCTGTAGGTAGTGAGCTAAAAACAGGGATTACCTTCACATAATTTTTACAAAGGCAGTATTTATTTATTTTTTATTTTATTTTTATCCCGCCTTTATTATTTTTATAAATAACTCAAGGCAGCGAACATACCTATTACTCCTTCCTCCTCCTATTTTTCCCACAACAACAACCCTGTGAGGTTAGTTGGGCTGAGAGAGGGTGACTGGCCCAAGGTCACCCAGCCGGCTTTCATGCCTCAGGCAGGACTAGAACTCTCAGTCTCCTGGTTTCTAGCCCAGCACCTTAACCACTAGACCAAACTGGCTCTCTAATATCTCGGTATCTCTAATACAGCATATATATCATTTTAAAAAAATATTACACAGAGTCTAAAGATATTCATGTTGTTACAGTAGTAGAAAGGAAACCTGTTAAAAATAGTCCATATGGAAATTTTATTCCCCTCCCCACTGTCTGCCACAGGACCCAAAACCCAAAGTAACCTCTGGTTCATGTTCCTCCGGAATAAAGCGCCTTTTTATCTCCTGCCATCTGACTCACATGTCAATTTTATGGCTGCTGTAGCTACTTTCAGAGGATGCACTATTGTGATGCTGGTCCCACTGCTTGCATCTCTGTCCCAGAGTCCTAGGAAGGTCTTTGTTGAGGTCACCATGGTAACGTAGGAAAGGGAGGGGGAAACCAATGAAATCTGTGGCAGAGAAGGAGACTGGAAGAACCCCATTAGAAGGGATTTAGGCCCCTCCTGGAAAGCAGAACCCACAGGGGGAATTAACCCTTGTGTTGTTAGGCTGATTGAACCATCTGTAAGTTAACGGGCAATGGTGAATTACTAGTTCTTTCTCATACTGTGGTCCTGCACTTAGCACCCTGCTGTCCAGATACCTATTAACTGAGCATAGAGACAATCATATCCCTCAAGTGCCTTCAGCTTAATATGATCAAATGGTGCCATACTCATAAGATCAATATGAGTATCAAAAAGATGTGACTGCTGTACCTGTGGACTCACTCACATATATAAAGTTTGACCAAATGCATGATAAATGTGAATGTCTGAACCCAGTGAGGAGGGGTTGCCCAGAAAAGAAAGCAAGGGGCGTTCATATTTTAATGTGTTTATACTGTAACTATTTTAGTAAAGTGTAATAATGTATTGAAAATAATATAAGTACTATAATAATTTATTATACCATATAAACATTTTTAAAATTAATATTTGAGTTTCTTTATAAATATTTGGGGCTGAGGTAAGGTTTATCCAGTCAGGTGAAGGGATTCCAAAGAGCTTAAAAAGGATCTCTCTAAATGGTATGAATGGCTGATGCATTTTGAGACAGAAGATTAAACCTTCCCATTCATTCATGGGATCTGCGTGGCTGTGATTGATCAGGAAGAGGATCTTGGAATGACGATGGATATATTTCAATAAAAATGTCAACATAAGTTGTAGCTGCTATAAAAATGGTAAATTCCATGCTTGGAATTAATACAAAGGAAAATAATGCAGTCAGTATAGCAATGCCAGTTTGGTCTAGTGGTTAAGGTGCTGGGCTAGAAACCAGGAGACTGAGAGTTCTAGTCCTGCCTGAGGCATGAAAGCTGGCTGGGTGACCTTGGGCCAGTCCCTCTCTCTCAGCCCAACTCACCTCACAGGGTGGTTGTGGGGAAAATAGGAGGAGGAAGAAGTATTAGGTGTCTGCTTCTGCCCCCTTCTACACAATTGGCTCCCAACTGCAAACCCTGCCCCCCGGTGCTTGTGATTGACTCCTGCCCGCAAACCCCGCCCCCTTACACGCAATTGGCTACCGTCCGCAAACCCTGCTCCCCCGTCCATGAATGATGTTATAAATATCCAAATGGCCCTTGGCAGAAAAAAGGTTCTCCACCCCTGTTGTACGGGATATAACCTCCCTTGGTATTCCTTGCAATGTTTGTAGAATATGCAGAACGACTGGGTGTCATTCATTTCATCATTGATTGAAATTTGATCTTGTCAATACAGAAACAGTCTAATTTCAAGCATCAGGTTCAATCATCTACCTATGGCATAGAATTATTGGTTTGTACATTGTTTCTTGCCATCTGTTCCTCTGATATATAACTATCTCATTTGCCACTTGATGCCCCATGGACTTGGCTGATCTTGAAAAAAGTTAAGGAGGCTCAGATCCAGGTAGTCCTTTGAGGAGAGATCATCAGCGGCTCTCTACTAGACAGAGAAACTGAAAAGAAAAAAATCTAGGAAGAAGGTGATGCCAGGGTGTCCATGGTATGTGCGTGTGTGTCAAAAGAGTCAAGATGGTGGCTGCAACAGTGTGATTGAAACCTCACCCCTTTATGCATGCCATTATGCAAATGAGCAGGGGCAGGACTTCAATCATACTGTTGCACCCGCCTCCTGCAGATGCCCTTGGGTGGTGGCAAACCATTTCCATATACTGTAATTGCTAAGGAAACCATGTGGACCGTATCCATGTACTCACCAGATTTGGAACTTGACTCAAGGGAGCCTTTACTTTTTATTTATCTTGTATACATGGCCGTAAATGTCTAACTGTACCAGGAAAGCAAAAGAGTAGGATTCCATGCAAGTTGCTGGTTCAGGTTTAAATTAGATTTGTAATTTAGTCAGAAATTACATTAGCTGTGTTAAAATCGTTCAACAATGATTTCTTTAATAAACCACAATTGGATGGGTTCCCACAATATAAATTACAATGTGTCAGTTCATGTATCCCCAAAGCCAAAATCAAACAACCAGGTTATGGTTTAATACAGGGTAATCCTATATTTCAGAAACTGCCAGTTAGAATATTGCACAGAATTTGCCCGGGTAAAGATAATCCCCAAGACTCCTAGCATAATGGGCTTATTCTTCTTTTATTTGGTATTTTCTGATCTTTATCATCTCAGCTGAAAGAAGGCTTGTTGACCTAATGTTAAGGTTTAACTTTGCTTCTTTATACCTCTTTCCTTTAATCTCAGAGAAGAAAGTACAACAAAGCATATTTCCAGCAGGTTGTCATTTACTTCACATTTGACTTGAATACTACCTTATCCCCTTTTGTGTTTACAACAATGGAGTTTTAAGCGTCCCTTTAATGATCACAGATTTCCACATCATAATTTGAGTTGGTTATGCAGTGCTAGGAATTCAATGCAATCTTAATAGGGTATCTTAACTCTTGGGTGTATGACTATTGTTATTTATTTAAATAAGAAAAATGTGATGTTAGATTTGTAGGAGGTCAGGAATTGCAGTACATTTGTTCAATGCATTCTTCATCTCTTCTATATAATGAGCCAAGAAATCTGGCATTTAGCCTCCTAAAAATATCAGTGTTATTTTCTTTCTTCCTTGTTACAAATAAATGCTAGAGAATGTGGAAGCAGATATACTGTATGCACTCAATTCTCTGTCTGCTAAACACCACACCATGAGCGGCAATATCTTTATAGGCTAACACAGAGCTTTCCAAATTGTGTGTCGCAATACATTTCTGTGTCGTGGCATGGGCCCAGGTGTGTCACAGGGGAACCTGGAAGAGGAGGCCATGCACCACGTGGAGCCCCGCCCATCCCTTGCCACACCGACAGGTCCCTGCTCTGAACTCAGCTCTTCAGCTCTCGCCGCAGAAGCCAGGTAAGTTAGCAGCCCGGTAGGGCTGCAACTGGGGGGGAGGGTGCAGGGACGTCACTAGGCCACCGCGCTGGGGTGGGGGTGGGGGGTGCAGAGACTGTGAAGCACGGCGGCTGGAGACATGGCTTTTCCATTTCGAGAAGTGCCAGCAGCCTGGCAGCCGAGAAAGGGACGGGGAGGCGGCTCCGCTGTCCGCCTCGCAAGGCCCCCGTGCCATCCATGTCTCTGGCTCCCCCTTCTCCTTGGCGGCGGCCCCAGCCAGGCAGAGGTGGGACTGGGCGGGCAGACAGGAGGCGCTCTCCGCCTCCGTGGCCTGGCCTGGCTTGCCGCTTCCTCCCGTCGCCTACAAGCGGAAGATGGTGGCGGTCTGACGCGTGGCCCGCGAGAGCTGAGCTGGGGCCGAGCTGAGGGAGCCTGCTGGCAGCTCCAGCCCGACGAGAGGGCTCCTGGTGCTCCGGGGAGACCCAGCGCGGGCGGCGGGGACGGGGAAGAAGCAGAAGGAGAGGAGCCGCCGGCGGGAGCGTGGAATGAGGAGCGCCTCGCCGGCGCCTGCCCGGCTTCCACCGCGCTTCGTCGGAGAAGGTAAGACGCCGCGCCGGCGGGCGGGCGGCTGAGAGGCAGGCGGGCGGGCAGGGGGTTCACCGTCCTTCCCGGAGCTGCTGGGGCCTGATGGAGCGGTGGGGGACTCGGCATCGCTCCTTCCAGTGGATGCTCCAAGCCCAGCTGTTCAGCCATCGATCAAGGATCGATCAGGCCCGGGGGCAGGGCTGGCTGAGGGGCTCGGGGGGAAGACGGGTCCCTGTTGCCTGAGACATCCTCACGCATTCTCCCCCCCTCCCCCTGCAATATGGCAGCAATAACAACCACAGCGACCACCACCTGCCGCGAATTCACCTCTGGCAGAAATGGATCCAAGTGCGGGACGCTCTTCTGGAGAGTGGAAAGTGCGTCCCGCACTTGGATCCATTTCTGCCAGAGCCTTCGCGGCAGGTGGTGGTCATTGTGGTTGTTATTGCTGCCATATTGCGGGGGGAGGGGGGGAGGATGCGTGAGGCTCCCTCGGCTCGGCCCCAGCTCAGCTCTTGCGGGCCGCATGTCAGACCGCCGCCATCTTCCGCTTGTAGGCGACGGGAGGAAGCGGCGAGCCAGGCCAGGCCACGGAGGCGGAGAGCGCTGCCTGTCCGCCCGCCCAGTCCCGCCTCTGCCTGGCTGGGGCTGCCGCCAAGGGGAAGGGGGAGCCGGAGACATGGATGGCACGGGGGCCTTGCGAGGCGGACAGCGGAGCCGCCTCTCCGTCCCTTTCTCGGCTGCCAGGCTGCTGGCACTTCTCGAAATGGAAAAGCCATGTCTCCGGCCGCCGTGCTTCACAGTCCCTGCACCCCCCACCCCCACCCCAGCGCGGTGGCCTAGTGACGTCCCTGCACCCTCCCCCCCCAGTTGCAGCCCTACTGGGCTGCTAACTTACCTGGCTTCTGCGGCGAGAGCTGAAGAGCTGGGTTCAGAGCAGGGACCTGTCGGTGCGGCAAGGGATGGGCGGGGCTCCACGTGGTGCATGGCCTCCTCTTCCGGGTTCCCCTGCGACACACCTGGGCCCTTGCCGCGACACAGAAATGTGTCGCGACACACAGTTTGGAAAGCGCTGCGCTATTACAACTTATGTATGTGTCCGCATCTCTTATAAGGCAGGGGCACCCAACCGTTTGGCATGAGGGACTGGTTCTGTGGAAGTCAAGGGCGGCTGGGCGCGTCACGGGAACAGACGAGCGGACCCCCGGGCCTAACCGTGCTTGGCATGCCATGCGCAGGCCTTTCCGCCACCTGGTGGAGTGGCATTGTGTGAGTACCTCTCTTGCGTGTCAAGACCTCGTGGGGAGCGGCTCTTCTGTGACCTGGTAGAAGGGTGTTGTGTCAGTATGGCTCTTGTGTGTCAGGACCCCGTGGGATGCAGGGAGGGGTAAGGAAAGCGCTCTTCCCTTTGGTGGCCTTACAGAGGGGTTACCTATGTGCCAAGTAGAGTGCCCTTCCCCTTCCAAAGTGCCAGCCCAGAGCCTTACCAAGCAATGGATGCAGTTTTCCCATCATCTGGCAGTGTTTCTCAACCTAGGCGACTTCAAGAGTTGTGGACTTCAAATCCCAGAATTCCCCAGCCAGCCTTGCAGGGTAGGGAATTCTGGGAGTTGAAGTCCTCATATCTGAAAGTGGCCAAGACTGAAAAACACTGCTCATGGTCTTGGGTCCATGACCTCCCCATCAAGCACACCTGGAGGGCATTTTTGTATTTTATCTACAATTACATACAATACAATACATACAGTACAAGACTGGGGGGCCGGGGGCCGGGATTTGGAGCCAGCAGCCAATCACGTGGGGTGGGGTTTGGAGCCGGGAGCCAATCACGTGGGCCAGGGGCGGGGTTTGGAGCTGGCAGCCAATCACGTGGGCCGGGGGGGGCGGGGACTCCTCATTACTGTGTCATGAAATTATGCATGGCTAAAAGGCGTGTCACCAACATGAAAAGTTTGGAAAGCCCTGGGCAAACAGGTTCTGTAGAAAATTGCTGTAAGCCTTCAAGTTTCAAAAACTCTTCATCAGACAAAGAGAGAGAGAGAGCGGAAGGAAAATGTGACTGATTTTGGATCCATGTCTGTGCCAGCTTGCATGTTTAGATGGACTGATGAAGAGTCTTCAGACTTGCAAATTAAACTGCAGTGCTAACACATCTGGAGATCACTAAGTTGGGGGCAGCAGATGTTTTTGCGTAGAATTCAGGATCTCTTTCTCACATGCACACAAACACACACGCACACACACGCACCCCATTCTAAGCCATTATTTGAATACTCTTTTCTTTCCCATGGGCTGAAAGGTAAGACAGAAATTAAAATAATTCAAAATTGTCTAGGATTGCACTGCTCATTGATCCCTACACTATTCAAACCACAATGACTGGGTTCATGCATTCACTACCGTTGCTTATTCAATGCATTAAGTCCAAACCACATAAACCACTTTATGGCTTAGTGTGTTGTTTGAACTAGGGATATTTACTTTTGGTTGTAGTTAGACAATACAGCTTTTTTGAAATAGTAAGATAAAACTGAGGGGGCGTGGTGGCTCAGCGGGTAAGACGCCAGGCTTGTCGATCGGAAGATCGCAAGTTCGGAGGTTCGAATCCCTAGCCCCGTGTGACGGAGTGATCCCCCGCACTCGCCCCAGCTCTTGCCAACCTAGCAATTCGAAAGCATGCAAATGCAAGTAGATTAATAGGTACCACTTCGGTGGGAAGGTAAGAGTGTTCCATGTGCATCATGCCGGCCACATGACCATGGAAGCGTCTTCGGACAGCGCTGGCTCTTCGGCTAAGAAACGGAGATGAGCACCGGCCCCTAGAGTCGGACACGACTGCACAAATGTGCGGGGGGGGGGGGAACCTTTACCTTTACTTAGATAAGATAGAACTGTGATGTTAAATTTGGCTACTCAAGTCCTTATTGCAGTCTAAAGGTTTCAGTTTCACTCTGGCTACAATCCACTTCCCATGTTGTTGTTGTTGTTGTTGTTGTTGTTGAGTCGCTTAGTCGTGTCCGACTCTTCGTGACCTCATGGACCATAGCACGCCAGGCCTTCCTGTCCTCCACTGTCTCCCGGAGTTTACTCAAATTCATGTTCGTTACATCGGTGATGCTATCTAACCATCTCATCCTCTGCCGTCCCCTTCTCCTTTTGCCTTCAGTCTTTCCCAGCATCAGGGTCTTCCCATGATTCTGCTCAATTTAAGTAATGGCAATTAAGACTATGTGTAATAGGCTTATGTTTTCCTTTGTCTTGTAGCATCTTACCCCTGGAGAAGGAGTGATGTGTTATGTTCCTTTTTAACATTGTCCAAACATTTTACTATCTTATGCCTGCAGAACTGAAAACACTGAGTGCTTTTCATGTAAGTAAAGCTATTTTCCTAGCCCTGCGTGCGGAGTGAGCTCCCGCACTAGCCCCAGCTCTTGCCAACCTAGCAATTTGAAAGCATGCAAATGCAAGTAGATTAATAGGTACCACTTCGGTGGGTAGGTAACAGCGTTCCGCGTGCATCATGCCGGCCACATGACCGTGGAAGCGTCTTCGGACAACGCTGGCTCTTCGGCTAACAAACGGAGATGAGCACCAGCCCCTAGAGTCGGACACGACTGCACAAATGTGCGGGGGGAACCTTTACCTTTACCTAAAGCTATTTTACTCCCCCCCCCCCCCCCGATATAAACAAAACTGATAAATTGATTAGAAAAGTAATCTTGTCTTACTTGGAAATTAAACGAACCAGCAGCATTATTCATTCCATCCATATATTTTAATTGTGCATATACCACACAATATGTGGGGTGATATTTAGAAAATGAGAACACAAAACCCAGGCTTCATGTCATATTTTGATTTTTTTGTTTGTGGTAAGCTAAAATGGGGACTCTTTGCATTTTTTAAAAAATGCTTTCATTACACATATGTAGAAATCTAGTTATGGGTAATGCTTTGGTTTTGATGCAAAATTTTAAAAAATTCTGCCCTGCTTTGGATAAAAGAAGTCAAAACAAACTTTAATGAAAACTTAGTGTTTTCCAGTCAAAAGTTTGTACTGTTCAACCTGCATTATGCACAGATGTGTTCTTTCATCTTTGTGTTCTGATTTTTTTTTACTATTAGAGTTGCTAATGGCATTTTTGTTTAGTCTTCTGAAATATGTAATATGACTCCTTTAATCAATTCCAGCACCCTTTCAACATTTTATCCCAACAGAACACATATTTTTTCACACTGTATTCTGAGTTTGAATGCAGAAGAACCTTGCAGTGGTCAGTTTCTCCTATTGCAGCTGAGAGTTGGTATAGCTGTGTAACTGTTTTTGACAGATGGTAAAGAAAAGACTTAATAAAGCCATTCCTAATGTTATTCACTTTGTGTCAATTGTGTTCTAATCGTCTTGCAACTTGTGTCCAGTGCAATGGTATAGAGAACATTGTTTTTTAAGCACAAAGTACAAGGGGTCCTTTTTTACTTAATAAGGTTTCACTGACTGTGAAAAGGCTCCAGTTTTACAAAATTATAGTATCTAGTGACCTTGGTTGATCTCAAGCAAAGGTACAGGTCAGACACAGTTAGCACTTGGATGAGAAACTACTAGGAAATTCTAGGGCTGTAGGCTACACTGTAAAGTTGAAAAAACACCCCAAGAAAGCAATGGCAATTTACTTACTGTTGACAAGATAACTCTCTTGTGACTGTGGCTCTCAAAAGTCAAGCAGTCTTTATCTGTAACACTTTATCAGAGACTGCACCTCTGTACTGGTTGATTATAGGCTCGTGAACAATCTGCAAATTTCCTTTGCTAAATAGAAATAGCCTCCAAACAATTAGTCATGCAAACCTTTGCAATCTATAAGAAAGGTTGTTCACCAACAAACCATCCTATGCCACAAATGGGTTATTTGGCTGGTAGTAAGGTAAAGGTAAAGGTACCCCCCGCACATTTGTGCAGTCGTGTCCAACTCTAGGGGCCGGTGCTCATCTCCGTTTGTTAGCCAAAGAGCCAGCGTTGTCCGAAGACGCTTCCACGGTCATGTGGCCGCATGACACACGCGGAACGCTGTTACCTACCCACCGAAGTGGTACCTATTCATCTACTTGCATTTGCATGCTTTCGAATTGCTAGGTTGGCAAGAGCTGGAGCTAGTGCGGGAGCTCACTCCGCACGCAGGACTAGGGATTCGAACCTCCGAACTTGCGATCTTCCGATCAACAAGCCTGGCGTCTTACCCGCTGAGCCACCACGCTCCTTATTTGGCTGGTAGCATAGTAAAAATATATGTAGATCAGAGTAACTATTCAAATTTTGTTTGTACTGCTGTGTTACTTGGTTAGGTGCAAAACTCCTCATAGCCCGGTCTTATTCCTTGGAATAAGCTTGGGAGAGATAAAAGGGACATCTGCTATAAAAAGCTGCTAATCAGTTAAATTACCACTGTCCTTTAACATACCTTTGTCTTGTGTTTTCTTAATTATGGAATCATAGCACCTAGTTATTCAGTTTAGCTGAACAATTTCCATTGGAATAACACTGTGGCAGGAAAAAACCAGCAGAATCCTTGTGTGTTATAACCATTTACTTTAGTATAGCTTTTGTTTTCACGGACTGAATTCACAACACTTTATACACAAATTTACAGTATGTATTCTTTTTGAGGCACAAAAGTAATTAATGACCTGTTCTGTATTGTCCCAGAGTGCAGGTCATGGAATAATGGTCTTGAATTACAAGAAGGCAGATTCTGGTTGGATCGGAAGAGAAGTTTGATAGTGGAACCCACTACACAGGGGTGGTATGCTCTCCTCTCTGGATATCTTCAAGCAGAAGCTAGATCGCCATCTGTCCAGGATGCTTTAAGTTGGATTCCTGCACAGAGCAGGGACCTAGCTCAATATCCTATATTCCAGCTCTAAGATTGTACCCTGTTGGGATCTTTCTGATTTTCTGGAACTCCCAATTCTGATGTTATGCTTTTACTAATCTATATACTACTAAAACTCTTGTGTCTGTTTGTAACCTTTAACTGGGAAAAATAGTGCGTCATAGGCCAACAATTTTTGAACCAAGGTACCTCAAATGGGCTAACTTACAGAATGCTCCAAAATCCGGGACCCATGACTCCTATAAAATTGAAATTTGGGAAATTTTATAAAACATTTTATGACATAAAAATCATCATAAAACATTTTATGACATAATACAAAATGTCATAAAACATTTCCTGTGGTCAGCTCCTGATGTTTGACTCTGCTATTCCGTTCAACACTGGCTACTTTCAAGGCAGATACATCTCTGAATGTCTCCCTGAATTTTTAAGAACTTTTCCAGTGAAGGCAGTACATTAGAAGCTCTGCCATTTTTGAAGGCATTGAGGAATCTGGTAAGGAAATAGGCACAAAGCCATCTGGGTGACCTTGCCAGTCACTTTATCTCAGCCCTAGGAAGGAGGCAATGGCAAACCACTTCTGAAAAACCTTGCCAAGAAAACTGCAGGGGCTTGTCCAGGCAGTCTCTGAGAATTGGACACAATTGAATGGATTAAAAAAAAGTTACAGCTATCAGGAAGTTGTCTAAGTTCTGATATGATATTAAGCAGTAGTTAATCCCTTCTCAAGTCCTTCTGTGCTGCCTCATTGTGGTGATGGGGTGTTCCTGGGAGGGATGAGCAAAGAGCATCAGGAGTTGGCTGTTGTGGGTCTTCCGGGCTGTGTGGCAGTGTTCTGGAAGTTGTGGTTCCTAACGAAGCATTCACACCAGGATAAAAGAACACGAAAGACACTGCAGACTACAGCAACCGGAAAAATCTTCAGTAGCTGAACATGCTCTCAAGCAAACGGGACACAAAATCCTATTTAAAAACACAGAAATACTGGACAACACCAAAAGCCACTACACCAGATTATACAGAGAAGCCATTGAAATTCACAAACACCAGCACAGTTACAATAAAAAAGAAGAAAGTCTAAAAATTAGCAAGACCTGGCTACCAGTCCTGAAAAACACAGCCTGCAAAAGGTCAACGAACTCAGTCCAACCACCAGGACATGGGAATACTTCTCACAATGAACATGCTAATCACGCTCATCAGCCACTCGTTAACATTTCAATACAACAAAAAACTCCACCTAATCTCCTGTAACTTAGCTCTATAAATAGAAAACAAACAAAACATTGCCACTCTACCTGGGCACAGAGATTTCGCTTCTGTCTGTGCTCCTGCCCTCTGAAGATGCTGGCCACAGATGCTGGCGAAACGTTAGGAACCACAACTTCCAGAACACAGCCACACAGCCCGGAAGACCCACTATAGCGGGAAAAACCCTGCCTGCTTCACCACAACAGCCATTGAACTCCGGCCGTGAAAGCCTTCGACAATAGCATCAGGAGTGTATACTCCCAGTAGGGTCACCCAAGGCATGAAGGTCATCCCAGTTGCCCAGCTAAAGCAAGCAGGCACCTATGATCAAGCAGCAACGATATAGGAATATGCTGGAGCCAGATGATCACTTTAGTGACAATGGCAAAGGCATCATTTCATGTTGTATAGGAGAAAGCAATGGTAAACCACTTCTGCATTTTACCTAAGAAAACTACATAGATAGAAAAATAAATAAAAAGTGATTGATGATATAGTGCCAGATGATGGGACCCTCAGGTCCGATGGAGCTCAACATGAAATTAAACTCTGAAGCTGCAAAGACAGAATTACAGTGGGAACAATGTAATTTAACTTATAATTTTAATACTATTTTAAATCAGATGGTGCATATTGTAAGGTTCAATGAGTATACCTTGTAGAATCTTGTACTGGTCAGTGACCGTAATAAACCAGAATTCAATTCAGTGGGAACATGGAACATAAGAAGCATGAACATTGAAAAGCTCAATATAGTGAAAGATGAAATAAATCAATTATAAATTGACATTTTATGAATTAGCAGATTGAAATGGATTGGAATTGGACACTTGCAGTCACAAGAACACCCTGTTTACTACTCAGGACACAAAAAACAAGGAATGGCATTGTTTTCATAGTTAGGAAGGATAAAGCAAAGACAGTACTTGGGTACACTGCAGTCAATGACCAAATAATATCAATTAGATTTTGCAACTCTTTAATAAATAATTATCCAAATTTGTGCCCCAACCACTGATGCAGAAGAAGAGGAGGTTGATGAGTTTTATGGTCAAGTTCAATCTGATATTGACAGAACATGCAAGCAAGATGTGCTGCTTGTGGTTGGAGACTGAAATGCCAAAGTTGGAAACAGTAAGGAGGAAAACATATGGAGTCCTTGGTGCTCTCTGAGCCTTGTTGTTTTCTTGCAGACGTTTCATTGCCAGACTAGGCAATATCTTCAGTGCGAAAAGGGAGTGGGGCTTGCTCTCTGTTTATATACCGTGGCTTGTCCTGCTTGTGTTGGTGGAGGTGTTGTTCTCTCCTTAGTAGTTCCTTGGTTGGGCTGTTGTTTGCTACTTGGTTGATTGACTGAGTTAATAGTTCCTTGATTAGGGTATATTGTGCTGTTTGATTGTTCCTCTGTTGCTAATCTTGGTGTTAATCTTTGCATATCTGGGTGATGATTGCTGGCAAGGAGGTGTTCTGGTCTTCTGGCTTTTCTATTGTCTCTTATGAATGGTATGTAAATGTTGTTTACCTCTATGTGTCTGTTGATGGCTGCTTTGTCTGAGTTCCAAGCTTCCAGGAATTCTCTAGTGTTTTTGGATTTGGCTTGGTTTAAGATACTCACAGTTTCCCAGTTGAAAGTACGGTTAAGTCTGTCCATGTGTTGTGAGATTAAGGAGTTTTCATTGTGTCTTCTGACTGCTAGTTGGTGTTCATGGATGCACTCTACTAGTCTTCTGCCGGTCTGTCCTACATAGTGGCTGCTACAGTCCGATAACTCCTGTTTTTCCTTCTTGGGCTACTGGGTCTTTTGGGTTACTTACAATGTTCCAGAGGGTTTTGGTTGGTTTGTGTGCTATGGTGATGCCATGTGGTTGTAACAGTCTACTAGTAGTTTCTGAGATGTTTCTGATATATGGCAGCGTAATCCTTTTCATAGCTTCTGTTGGTTTTGCTGTGGTGGGTTGAGTGGTCAGGCACTTTTTGATAAAGTTGCGTGGGTATCTATTTTGCTGGAAGTTGCTATATAAGTGGTCTGTTTCCTTTTTCTGGTGTTCTGGGATGCTGCAGTGTGTTTGTGCTCGTCTGAATAGTGTTCTTACACAGCTCCTCTTGTGGGAGGTTGGGTTATTGCTTTGGTAGTGGAGCACTTGGTTAGTGTGGGTAGATTTCTGGTAGACTTGTGTTTCTAGAATGCCCTCAGTTCCTCTACTTATGAGGATGTCCAAGAAGGGTAGTGTGTTGTTGTTTTCTTCTTCCCTTGTGAATTTTATTCTTTTGAAGAAGTTGTTGATGGTTTCATGTGTTTCCTCCAGTTGATCCTTTTTTATTATGATGAAGGTGTCATCTACATACCAGATCCATACTTTGGGTTGCATGCGTGGGAGTGCTATCCTTTCTAGACGTTGCATTACAATCTCTGCTATGAGTCCTGAGAGTGGTGATCCCATAGGTGTTCCTTTGATTTGTTGGTATATTTGTCCATCAAACTGAAAGTAGGTGGTGAGGCAGAGGTTGATGAGGTCCATGATTCTGGGTATTTTGATCTTGGTGTATCTAGTTAGGTCAGGTGTGTTGCATAGAACTGCTGCCATGGATTCAATCGCTAGTGCTTGGTCTATGGATGTAAAGAGTGCAGTGACATCAAATGACACCATAATTTCATCTTCATGGAAACATAGTTTGATTATATGACCTAGGAAACAGAAATGAAATAGGAAAACAGCTTCTTTCTGCCAATCTAATGATTTCTTCGTTGCTAACACATTATTCAAACAATCAAAACAACAACTATAAACATGGACATCATCAGATGGTGTACATAGAAATCAAATTGACTATATTATTAGTACAAAGAAGTGGAGGAATTCAGTTATAACAGCAAAAGATGTGGCCAGGGGATGACTATGGAACATATTACAAACTGCTCATGTGCAAGTTCCAAATCAAGCTAAAACAGAAGAACAAAGCAAATGGAAACTAGTGATATGATCTTGAGCATATACTCACCATTTCAAGGAGAATATCAGGAATAATTTTGAAGTCCTGTACCTCATTGATAGGGAACCAAAGGAAGTGTGGAATAAAAGCAAAGAAGCTGTTAAGGGTGAATGTGAAAAGAGGCTGCCAAAGACCAAGAAACAGAGAAAAGCTAGCTGGATATCAGAAAAAATGGTAGAAAATGGACTTCCAGTGGAATTTGGCAGACTGAGTGGTATTGCTTTTTGAAGCAGCGCCAGCGGTGCAGCATTTTCTGGGCGTGGGCTGGGTTCCTGCAGCCTGAAGAATTCTCCGGAGGTAAGGAGAATCCAGGAAATCACCCCTTTTGTTCTTCGGACAGCAGTTTCTTGCAGGGGGTTGTGGAACGGAGTTCCTGCAATCAATCCGTGACTGAGACTTGTTGTATATATTTTTTATGTCTGTAGAATATGTGGCTGAGTTTTTAAAAAGCCAGGCCTCAAAACTTTTTTCCTGTTTGGGCTCAGAGAGCACATGTTCACCCCCACTCAGGAATGTTATTGCCTTTCAGGTGCCGGCCAGTCTGAGAGTTTCTGACCAACCAGAATTAGCTGTTTGAGCTTTGCCCATATTGGGAATCTGTTGCCTAGGTGTTTTTGGTCACATGCTGCATCCTGTCCACTGAGATGCTGGTCAGGTAAAGGTTTAAAAATGTAAATGCCTTTTGTCCTTTTGTTCTCTCTCTGCATTCTGCTCTGCTATCTAAATGGCTATGTTAATCAACCATGCCATGCTTTGGCTAAAGAAGATTCAAGGTTTGTTCCTATGTTTCTGTTTTAAATAAAGCAACGTTTTTACTACAAACTTATCTCTTGGTTTTTCCATAACTCTGATCACAAATTTTATAAAAATGCAAAAGGTTCTGTGCCCAGCAATTGCTTCTGGATCAGAGACAAAACTTATGGAAAAATGAGAGAGAAGAAAGCTGACCTGTTTTACTCTGCATCTGGAGAGGCTTCTTTGTTTTTTGAAACTTGCCGGCAGTTACAGGAAGTTTCCATTGGAGGCGGAGTTTTGCCTCGTGTTTGCAAGCCTCGTGGTGTTTTTTGGATTTCTACAACAGGGGAGAGAAGGAGCCATGGCTGCTGCTGCTACAGCTTCAAATTTTCAAGGTATGCTCCTGGAAAGGCTTTCTAATTCTAATTATTTGAACTGGTCTTTGAAAATGGAAAGTTTCTTGAGGAGAGAAAATTTATGGTCTGCAATTTCTGAACAAATTCCTCAGAATCCAGATCAAGCCTGGTTGAGGAAAGATGAGAAATGCAAAGCCTCCATTATTTTGGCTGTTCAGGATGATCAGCTTATTCACGTGAGAGGCAGAGAAAATTCTAAAGACTTATGGGACTATTTGCGTGATTTATATGTGAAAACAAATCCAGGCAGCAAGGTTATTTTAACCAAAAAACTGTACAAGGCTCACTTGCCTGAGAATGGAAATTTGCCAGATCATCTCCACAAGCTTCAGAATTATTTTGTGGAACTTCAGGAACGTGGGATGGAATTTACCCCCCTGATGAAAGCCTACATTATGCTTTCTTCATTGAATGAGTCCTGGGACACTTTAATTTGCTCCATGGAGGGAATCCCAGAAGCTGATTTAAATCCATCGTTTGTGTCTACCCGGCTGCTTGCTGAGTGGGAGAAGCGACAAGAAAAAGCTGCCTCCATTTCTACAATAAAGTCTTCTCGTGGCCAGCAGAGGGAGCAGAAGAGCTCTGAATTCCAAGCTTCTGCATTATCCAGCAGGCGATGCTTTACCTGTGGATCCCCTGCTCATCTCCAAAAAGACTGTGTTCAAAAGAAGAAGACTTCTCGCAAGAAAGAAGAGACTTCTAGAAAGAAGATTCTTCATGCAAAAGTTGTTGAGAACTCTGATAATAAAGATTTGTGGGTTCTTGACAGTGGGGCCAATTCTCATATATGTCACAATAAAGATTCCTTTCTGTCTTTGTCTAAAACTAACAAACAAAAAGTTTCCTTAGCAGATGGATCTGTATCCAAGATCGTGGGTGAAGGTGAGATCAATCTTCCATGTTTGGGGGAAACTGTTAAAAATGTTTTGTTTGTGCCTAATTTTCAAAGCAATCTCTTGTCTGTGGGGCAGCTAGTAGCCTCAGGTTATGTTATAACTTTTAAGAAAGAGGGTTGTGAAATTAGAAAGGCTGGCAGAGTGGTTGCAAAGTGTTTGCAGAAAGATTCTCTGTACATGGTACAAAAGGCTGAAAAGCAGCAAATTGCTAAAGCCAAGGCTGTTTTTGAAAATAAGCCCATACACGATCAGTGCATCCATTTATTACATAGGAGATTTGCTCATGCTAATTTTAAGTACATTTCTCAAATGCCTAGTTATTCTGCTGATTTAAAATTGAAGTCTTGTGATAAATATCTAGACTGTGCAGTTTGCAAGGAGAATAAAACCACAAGGGCTCCTGTGAAGTTTTCTGATAGGTCCACCTCTAGGCCTCTAGAGATCATTCATTCTGATGTAATAGGCCCATTTTCTCCTAGTCTTGGGGGAGCAAGGTACATTTTGACCTTCATAGATGATTTTTCCAGGTACACATTCATTTATTTGCTGAAACACAAAGATGAGGTCTTTGATAAATTTAAGGCTTTTGTGGCTTGGGCGAATGGAAAATTCCCAAGGCCAGTGTCTGCTTTGCAATCAGATCGAGGTGGAGAGTATCTATCCTCAAAGTTTAAAAGCTTTTTGTTAGAAAAAGGGATAGAACACATTTTGGCTAACCCTTACACTCCTGAACAGAATTCTGTTGCAGAGAGAAAAGGCAGAACATTGCAGGAAGCGATGATGTGTTTGCTGAAGGATGCTAGTTTGCCTTTTAGGTATTGGGGAGAAGCTGTTAATACAGCGTGTTATGTGCAGAACAGGCTGTTTAGCAGTGCAATTCAGGATGTCCCTTTTCGTTTGTTCTATGGTGTGAAGCCTAAAGTAAGCCACCTCAGGGTGTTTGGAAGCACAGCTTGGGTCCACATTCCCAAACAGCTGAGGCGCAAGGGGGCTTCCAGAACAAAGAAAGCAATCTTTGTAGGGTATGAACAAAGTCAGAGAAGCTACAGGTTCATACTGGATAATCAACTGATAATTAGTAAAAGTGCTTCTTTTGCTGAGCAGAATTGGGATAAAATAAACTCTAGTTCTTCAGTTGATTTATCCATGGGGGAGCAGCAAAGTCTTGCTGATGGTGATTTGTAGGAATCACCTAGTGAAGTCAATGATCAGGAAGCTGACTTGTCTGGAAAGTCAGAGGTTTCTGAGGTCAATGGTGGGAAACAGAGTGTAAGTCCTGTCCTACCTCGCAGGTCTGAAAGGATTAATAAGGGAGTTCCTCCTGATCGTTATCAAGTAGATGTTGTGAAGGCTTTTCACATTCACACAGAGCCTGAGTCTCTGGAAGAAATTAAAGAAATGCCAGCTGAAATAGCTAAGTGTTGGCATGAAGCCATGCAACAAGAGTTGGATTCCTTAAAGGAAAATAAAACTTGGAAACTAGTAAGTTTGCCTCCCAATCAGAAGGTTTTAGGTTGTAGGTGGGTGTTCAAACTGAAAAAAGATTCTGATGGCAAAATTCAGAAGTACAAAGCAAGGTTGGTAGCAAAAGGTTTTGCTCAAAGAAAAAATGTGGATTATGACAAAACTTTTGCTCCAGTGACAAAAGCTGAATCTATCAGGTTGCTTTTAAAGGTTGCTGCCATGAAGAAACTGTCTATCACTATGATATTCAAACTGTTTTTCTGTATGGTGACTTGGAGGAAAAATTGTTTATGCAACAACCTCCTGGTTATGAAAAAGAAAATCATCTTGTGTGTGAATTGCAGAAATCCATCTATGGATTGAAACAGGCCACGCGTTGTTGGAATATTAAAATGGATAATATTTTGCAAAATTTTGGGTTTCAGAAGGGAATTGCTGATCCTTGTGTGTATGTAAAAAATGATGAGCAAGGTGTAATGTACTTGTGCTTGTATGTGGATGATTTGTTGCTGCTCACTTCATCTGATGAACAGAAGCATTCCTTTGAGGTTTGTATGAAAAACAATTTCACATTGAAATGTCTTGGAGCAGTCAACAATTACCTAGGATTAGAAATTCAGAGGGAAAAAGATGGTAGTTTTCTCATAAGCCAGAGCAGCAAAATTAAGAAGCTGCTGGAGGATTTTAAAATGCAGGACTGCAAGTCTGTCTCCTCCCCCATGCTTCCCGAGTTTCTAAAAGAGGAGGGGGTGAAGGGGGATGGTGAGTCATCTGAAGAAGATAGTTTCAGATCAGCCATTGGCAGTCTTCTTTACATTGCAAACAATAGCCGTCCGGACATTGCTAACAGTGTGTCCATTTTGAGCAGGTTTGTGGAAAATCCCACATCTGCTGCAAAGTCTGGGTTAAAAAGGCTGTTTCGTTACTTGCAAGGCACCAAAGATTTTTGCTTAAGGTTGTCTGCTACAGACACAGAAGAAAAGTTAGAATGCTGGTGTGATTCAGATTGGGCTGGAGATCTCAGTGATAGGAAGTCTACTTCTGGAAGTGTAATTCAATTTGCAAATTCCACTATTGCTTGGTTTTCCAGAAAGCAGACTGTAGTAGCCATCAGCACAGCTGAAGCCGAATTTTATGCTTTAGCACAATTGTGCAATGAAGTAATTTGGTTTACTCAATTGTTGGAAGACATTGGAATCATTTTAAGCCAGCCTGTAACAATTCATGAAGACAATCAAGCCTGTATTCATTTGGTTTTATCTGAGAGTTCCAGAAATCGCACAAAGCACATTGATGTGCGTTTTCATCTTGTTAAAGATTTTCTAGCCAAGAAAAAGGTTGTTTTGAAATACTGTGATACTAAATTAATGTTGGCTGATATCTTAACCAAGCCTCTAGTTGCCAGTAGGCACAATGAGTTAATTTCCAAGCTGGGTTTGTTTCCATATTCTTTCTAGTCATAAAAAAAGGGGAGTGTTGTATATATTTTTTATGTCTGTAGAATATGTGGCTGAGTTTTTAAAAAGCCAGGCCTCAAAACTTTTTTTCTGTTTGGGCTCAGAGAGCACATGTTCACCCCCACTCAGGAATGTTATTGCCTTTCAGGTGCCGGCCAGTCTGAGAGTTTCTGACCAACCAGAATTAGCTGTTTGAGCTTTGCCCATATTGGGAATCTGTTGCCTAGGTGTTTTTGGTCACATGCTGCATCCTGTCCACTGAGATGCTGGTCAGGTAAAGGTTTAAAAATGTAAATGCCTTTTGTCCTTTTGTTCTCTCTCTGCATTCTGCTCTGCTATCTAAATGGCTATGTTAATCAACCATGCCATGCTTTGGCTAAAGAAGATTCAAGGTTTGTTCCTATGTTTCTGTTTTAAATAAAGCAACGTTTTTACTACAAACTTATCTCTTGGTTTTTCCATAACTCTGATCACAAATTTTATAAAAATGCAAAAAGACTGCTGGGAGGTGGGGCTATCATCAAGTTCGGGGCTGCGCCGAAGCCAAAAAATGGACACTAAGTCTTGCCACCCCATTTCTATAACACTAAGGTTTTTTTTTTATTTGTTACCAAAGAGAGGCTTTTTGCAACAAAGAAATGCGGAATCTCTTGATGATTTTTATTATTTTTGGAATTTATTAATTTAGAAATTTGGCTTTTTTAATATTTAAATCGTAATGCTGGGATTTAAAGATTTTTGCTCTTCCATTGCTCTTTTTATAATGTTTTGAGGATTATAAAAGATCTACCTACTTTGTTGAATCTGCGGAGCTGAATTTTGAGCTATCCATCTTCATTTTCCTATGAAAACGGCCTTTGTTTGAACTTTCTTGATTGAACACTTCCTGATAAGGAGCTGAAGGACATTCCAAATTTAGCTGCCTAATGCATCTGTGGAGAGACATGGAAGAAATTAAAGCGATCTTTAAAGAATTCTGTCTTGAGGTCACCCAAGTTCTGAACCATCTCTCAGAACTTGTGGAGTCCAACGTGTACCAACAATTTGAAGATGACAAGGGTGAAAACTACTCTGAGAATAATGCTTCTCCTCTAAAGAAGAAAATGAGGATTAATGATTTGGAGTCAAAAAGTGAAGGGAGAAAAAAAATTGAACTGTGGAGAGCTGAAGAAGGAAGAATTCTGGGCATGAAGGGAGAGATGGGAAAAGTTGTGTTCCTGGAATATCGAGACCAAGAAAAAGAATTAGGCTTCAAAGGCTGGAAGGTTTCTGAAGAATATTTCGACTTCACAAGGCAGGCTGTTAAATTTGAGACTTGTAAGAGGAAAGCTCTGGGTGTAATATTGAGATATATACGTGCCTTGGTTTACTTTGAAGTGGGATAATTGTTTACATGTGTTTATCAGGATGGTCTCTTAAAGGTTTAGATGGATGTTTTTGTTCTTGGGATAATGATTTTATTCTGGGTAAAAGGATACTAATAAGATGCAATGTTTAAGTATATAAATGCTTTGGTTATTTGTAGACAAATATGCTTATTAGAACGGTCTTTTAAGGGTTTTGATGGATTTTAAAAAAAATAATATTAACCAAATGTAGACAGGCTATTCTTTTGTTATTTTAACAGGCAGAGAGGAATAAAATTTTAGTGAAGAAGGATAATATTTGACTACTTGTTTATTAGGTGAAAAATAATGTTGGAAAAGGTTTTTTGTTTTCTTTAAGTAGGAAAGGTAGTTTGTTTTAGAGGAGAATGTTATATTGAGAATGGAAATGTTTTATAGAAATAATGTTTATTTTAATTTAAATTAGAGTAAGAGATTGATATTGAGTTATCTATATCTTTGTTGTAGAAAGTCAGAAGTCACTATGTAGTAGTTTTCTTTGTACTTTCACACCTTTTTAGTTTTCTTTTTTCTTTTAGTATTCCTTGTTTCATTCTTTTTAGTTTTTATGTACACGTTGAAAAATTTAATAAAGTTTTAATATTAAAAAAAAGAAAAAATGGTAGAAATTGCCAAGAAGAGAAGAGACACCAAAGCCAAGAAAGACAAAGATCTCAGGAAGGAACTTAACAAAGAATTTCAGAGAGTTATTAGAAGAGATAAGAAGCCAAATTACAATGACATCTGTAAAGACATCCAAGACTGAAAAAGGCACAGAAAAAAAAACAGGGAAAGTCTTCCAAAAGATCTACAAACTCAGAAGGAAGTTCTAACCTCGAACTGGTATTATAAAGGATGCCAAAGGACAGATAGTAACTGATTCAAAGAAGACCAGAGAAGATGGAATATCTAAAAAAATATGGCAAGCAACAGAAGAAGAATCAATAAAGGTTCTAACCAAACTATGCCAACAAATCTGGAGAATAACACAATGGCCAACAGATTGGAAGAAGTCAATCTAAACCAATACCAAAGAAAGGAGATGTAACAGAGTATGCAAACAATTGCAGTGTCCTTAATTTCACATACTAGCTAAGTAATGCTTAATCCATGTAGATTAGAGCTGTACATAGAAAGGGAGATGCCAGATGTTGAATCTGGCTTTAGGAAAGGTCAAGAGACTTTATTGCTGATGCATGCTGGACAACTGAGGACAACTGGTAGCCAAAGGATAACAAAAAGAAATCAATATATGTTTCCTTGATTATAGAAAGGCCTTTGATTGTAATGACCCTGTCAGACTCTGGAATATCCTTAGGAAAATGGGAATCTCAGAACATCTCATTGTCTATACAATGAGATCTATACAAAGGACAAGAAGCTACAATGTGGATGGAACATGGACAAACAGACTGGCTCCAGGATGGTAAAGGAGTTTACAAGACTGTATATTTTTTCCTTATTTATTCAATCTATTTGCTGAATATAGAATGAGGGGACATACATTGGAAGAAAAGTGTGGCTTTAAAATTGGAGGAAGAAACATCATTAACCTGCAATATTCTGATGACACTACTCTGATAGCTGAAAATGCAAAAGATCTGCAAGCTCTAGTAATGAAAGTCAATGAGCACAGTGAAAATATTAAACTAAACTAATGACAACAGGTAGAGCAACTAGCCTTAGAATTGACAATGAAGATACTGATCAACTGTCAACAGTATAAGAATGAGCAATCAAAAAATACACTGAAGATTAGTACTTGGTAGATTAGCAATGAAAGCCTTGGAAAAAAAATAGTCAGATGCCATGACATGTCTGTGCCTACAAAGATCAGAATCATGCAGGAAATGGTTTTCCCTGTGACAGTCTATGGAAGCGAAAGTTGGATTTTGAAGAAGCAGGATATATTGATGCTTTTGAACTTTGGTGTTGGAGAAGACTCCTGAGAATACTGTGACCAGCCCCCCACTCAAAAAAACAACAACAACCAACAAATGGATCATCAAACAAATCAACTCAGAGTTCTCATTCAAGGCACAAATGACCAGCTCAGATTATCATATTTTAGACACATGGAAAGACCTAGCTCTCTTTTGAGAAGTCTAATCTGGGAAAGATGGAAGGAAAGAGAAGAAGAGGACAAGCAACAGCAAGATGGATGGACTCAATTACCACTGTAATGAGTGCACCATTGGAAGAGTTAAAGGGCCAGATTGGGGACAGATCATCATGGAGAAGGACTATATATATATGGTTGCTATGAGTCAACCCTGATTTAATGGCACATAATCAGTGGTTCATCAAAAGCAGAAGCAGACACTTCTGAATTTCTTACTTCTGTATTGCACAGGCTGATCCTTGTTAAACTGATTTTTTTTAGCATCATGTAAGGATGCAGCCAGTGTCTGCATTCTTAGATGTTTTCATTACAGACTGTGGGCTGAGTGAATGACTCAATGGCAGACAGCCTCCAACTTTGTTGTGCCTGTTGCATAAATGTTAAGATCACATGGAAGAAAGCTGAAAGGTACATCTACTAGGATAAATAGAAATAGTTATTTTGAACAGGCAACCTACAGTGAGATGGAACTGAGAGAGAATAAACCAGCTCAGACAAACATTTAATATGGTCGAGTAGTGGTGTGGTTTCAGGTTTCTTTCTTTCTTTCTTTCTTTCTTTCTTTCTTTCTTTCTTTCTTTCTTTCTTTCTTTCTTTCTTTCTTTCTTTCTTTCTTTCTTTCTTGTTATTTATACTTTAACTTCTATTACTGCACCATCTCCCCCAAAGGGGACTCTGGGCGGTTTACACACATAAAAATTAAAATTATCCTATAAATAGTTATAAAAATACAATATGTAATCGTTATTATTAATAAATTAAATATATAAAATCCAAGAGGTGATACCATGATCTTCTAAAAGGGCTCTATGGCACCAGCCATCCCCATGAAGAACTATTCCTATTCCCCTCCCAAGCAAGGTGGCAAAACCAGGTCTTTAAGTTCTTCCGGAAGGACAGGAGCGACGGGGCCTGCCTCACCTCCAGGGGCAGAATGTTCCAAAGGGCAGGTGCCACTGCTGAGAAGATCTGCCTTCTGGACATCGTCAAGCGAAGCTCCCTTAACGACGGGGTCCGAAGCATGCCCTCTCTACATAACCGAGTGGGACGGTTTGAAGTTTTGGGGATGATACGGTCCCTCAGATACCCTGGTCCCATGCCATGTAGGGCTTTAAAGGTCATAACCAACACCTTGAATTGCACCTGGAAGCATACCGGCACCCAGTGCAGCTGGCGCAGCAGAGGTGTCACATGAGGCGATCTAGGGGCACCAATAACTGCGTGCGCAGCCACATTTTGGACCAGTTGAAGCTTCCGGATACTCTTCAAGGGTAGCCCCATGTAAAGCGCATTGCAGTAGTCTATATGGGAGATGACCAGGGCATGAGTGACTGTACGGAGGGATTCCCGATCCAGGAAAGGGCGTAACTGCCGCACAACACGAAGTTGCGCAAAGCCCCTTCTGGCCACGACTGCCACCTGCTCTTCGAGCAGGAGTCGTGAGTCCAGAAGGACCCCCAGATTCCGCACTGGTTCCAAATGGGGAAGTGCAACCCCATTCAGAACCAAAGATGATAATTTCCCGGATCTGGAAGAACCATCAATCCACAGCCACTCCGTCTTACCAGGGTTCAGCTGAAGCCTGTTGTTCCCCATCCAGATCCCCACAGCCTCCAGGCACTGAGAGAGGGCGGCCACTGCATCACTTACTTCACCTGGGATGGAGATGTACAATTGTGTATCATCAGCATATTGATGATATCTCATCCCATGGTGACGGATGATCTCACCCAGCAGTTTCATATAGATCAGAGCTTTCCAAACTGTGTGTTGCGACACAAAAGTGTGTCGCCACACACAGTCTGGTGTGTCGCCACACACAGTCTGGTGTGTCGCCACACAACCCGGAAGTTTCCGGGTTTTCCCGCGGCGACACACCAACGGCGGTGTGCAAAAACCGAAAGCGGCAGCAGCGCTTCCGGGTTTTTGCGCGCTGCCGCAACGGCGGCACTTCCGGGTTTTCCCGTGGCGACACACCAACGTCGGTTGGTGTGTCGCCGCGGGAAACCTTTGGAAAGCCCTGATATAGATATTAAATAGAGGTGAGAGAACCGAACCCTGTGGCACCCCACAGACAAGGGGGCGAGAGTTGGATCTCTCATCTCCTATTACTACCAGTTGGGACTGGCCCCAGAGGAAGGAGGTGAACCAGCGCAAAGCTATGCCGGCCACCCCCAACTCCTCGAGCCGTCCCAAAAGGATACCATGGTCGATGGTATTGAAAGCCGCTGAGAGATCGAGGAGAGCCAGGATGGACGCACTCCCTCCAGCGATGGTTTCTTGAGTAGGGGGTGCACCAGCGCCTCCTTGAAGGCATCTGGAAACACCCCCTCCTCCAGAGATATATTAACCATCGCCTGGACCCAACCACATGTCACCTCCCTGGCTGCTTGTACCAGCCAGGAAGGGCAAGGGTTTAGATGACATGTGGTGGCCTTTACAATCCGGAGGATCCTGTCCACTTCATTAGGCCCAACAGTATTTCACAGCCCAAACTCTGATGCAGCACTATTTATTTTTAAACATTTCGTTTGCTGCATGCTTTTTGGTGATTCTTCCATAATGAGAAATCTATGTTGTGTTTCTATAATGTTTAAAGCAGAATATTTACATTCCTACAGAGGACCTTGACAACAATGTACAGGAAGTAAAGGTGTGAGCTTGGGCTGTGAATAATAGATCTCATTGTATTTATTTGGAGGGGAGAGGAGAGAAAGAAATTCATACTTAATATTCTTTATTTTCCCATCCAGACATTTTTGTCTGTCCGTCCAGCCTAAGGTTCGATAGCCTGCATTTTCTTTTTTGTATTGTTTTGACCGCAGTGCCTTTGTACTTTACAGCACACTCACGTGTTGCTATGGATGCAGTTCAAAACAACATTTTTATCTTAACTCAGACAATCTGTAGCTATATATAGCTGGTTGCTTTATCTGCCTTTCTGCTCACTTGTAATAATGATGACAGCTGTTTCAGGGAAAGAGACCCTCCACTGTGAATGAAAAGGAGCTGTATTCAGAAAGATAAGCAGCTCCAAAATACAGGAAGAATGGGGTTCACTTGGATGCAAGAGTTAACACATGGAAGGTAGATGGTGGAATGGAGTGGTACTCAACTCACAGTTTCAGTAGCTAAACCAGAGCTTTCCAAACTGTGTGTCGGGACACGTTAGTGTGTCAGCTACAGAGTCTGGGTGTGTTGCGGCTGCTGCTGCCTCCGAGCCCTGCCAGGATTCCACGCAGGTCCTAGTGCCTGCTTTGTGCCTTGCTGCCTCCAAACCTGCTGTGATTCCGCGCAGGTCCTAGTGCCTGCCTTGTGCCCTGCTGTAAGAGTGTGTCGCGAAATGATGCCCTGCTGTAAGAGTGTGTCGCAAAATGATGCATGTCTAAAAAGTGTGTCACCAACATGAAAAGTTTGGAAAGCTCTGAGCTAAACAGATCTGAGATACTGAATTAACAGGAATAGCAGACTTTTGCATTGAAATGATCATGTGGCACCTTAAGGACTAACACATTTACTTACCTTGTTTAAGCAAGTCTTGAAGGCTTGGCTCTTCCCTCAGGCCCTGGGTTAGGAACTATGGCAGGCTCCTTTTGGGAATACAGCAGGGTTGAGAGTTATTTTTTATTGTTGTCTCAGGCCAGCTCTCTTGCCTTGTTGGTTATGATGTTTTCATTGTTTATTTTATGCAGTCCAGAGTCATTATAAATTTGGGCAGGCTTAGAAAATTGGCAAAAAACAAATAACTACTTAAGTTATCATGGATCAAAGCCCATTTACTCACTTCTATTCTATATGTGTTTGGGAGGGAATAAATAGCGAGTATGATCTATAATTAACAAAAAATAGTGAACAGATATTCTTGGTCTTTATTTCCTCAGAAGAAATGATTAGGATTTGCAGTAGGTGAACAGATACAGTGTGCAAAAACAATACCGAAGTCCACTATATAGAATATACAGTAGAAATAATTTAATATTACACTGATGAAACAATGTTGAATTACTTCACACAAACATGTATTGGATTTTTTAAAATCCATACCTCTAGGCCATTTTCCAGGATTGAGGAGGTACAATGTAGTCCACTTATGCTTTCTCATTTCTGTGTTTGTCTTTTTCATTATGTTTTTTGTTGGATTTTCTTGTCTGGAACAGCAACTTTAAAAAAAGTATGTTTTTGGCAATATGGCACTCAAATACTGCAATATGTGTTTGTAACATTTATTCTTTAATTTAGGTATTTAAGGGTTTTTCTCTCACCTTAAAACAGTAGCCACAATAAGCCTACAACATAGGATGTTGGATCTCTTAAATTAGAACTTTACTAAGCTACAGAAATACCAACAGTAATCTAAAATAGTGAAGCAACAAATTGTCTTGGGGTAACATGCTAAGTGAGTTTATTATGGTATAAATGTTAATGGATCATTTCATCAGATGCAAGGTGAATGACAGAGACAATGCTTTGAGTTCTAGGTTGTAAAAACAAAGCCTAGGTGAGGTTGTTTTTGTTTATTCAGCATCTTACATGCAGTAATGAGTTGTAGCAAATGTCATTCCTCCCAAGACTGGTATCTATCTGTGTTTTAAATAGGCCTAGTCCACCTAAGAGCTTTACAAGCCAACTAAATGCTTTCAGATCTACAACTGAAGCAAAGCAAATCAGCTGTACTCTAAAGCAAGGCAGTATAACATAGGCTCTCTCTAGTTTGCTTTGTAGTCAGGGAGACAAAAGCAAAGCCTCCATAAATACTAAGCTTTAGTATGAGCTGTAAAAGCTCCAGCTTGTGGTTCTGAAAGCCAAAATTCAATTGTCATCACCTTTCCACTGCATTAATTAAATGTAATGAAGATTTGTATTTATACATGTACATGTAATTAGATTACATTTCTCATTTAATATACATTCAGTTCATTAGAAATTTAATTTTTTTCCTAACCACATGAAGAGGTGATTATCAAGTAGGAAAACAAAGAAGGCTGGATTACTGAATAATCATCCCTTCCTTCCCATTGCTTTGCATCATAATGGCCACTCTCTATTTACTGTTCAGCCTCACATCTACTCACACATGCATTATCGTGTTTTGCTGCTGAGTAGTGAGGCAACACTACTCAGTGAACATGAATTTAAGTAAACTCCGGGAGACAGTGGAGGACAGGAAGGCCTGGCGTGCTATGGTCCATGAGGTCACAAAGAGTCAGACACGACTAAACGACTGAACAACAAGTGAGGCAACAATGCCTTTTCTGTTTTCTTGATTCATTACTATATTCTTGTTTCAATCATAACATTAGTGATGGATTTAGTAGGATACCACCAGATACAATACCATTTCTAATTTTCTATTATTGTTTGAAGACTAGATAGCCTCTCCATTCTGTTAGATTTGAGTACAACACTGACTATTTGAATGGAACATAGTTCTGAGGGAAATATAAATCTCAGTGTAATTAGGACAGATCTACCCACTACAGGGACATCTCTTCTGCTGACTGGATCACTAGTTCAAAGAGGAAGGGAAATACTGAAAAATGGCACAGACTTACAGCATATCAATTTCTGTCATATTTCTCTCTAGAAGGTGAGAATATTGATAATAAAATTCAAATCTGCCTTCCATGTACTTCAAGTGAGAGCTAATAGGCCTTCTAAAGATGATAACCTAACCATCTCCTAATATAATGTTATAGCTTTTGACTATTGTTTGTCACATTTAAAAGCCTACAGAGTGGTCATGAGAGTTGATTGCTAGGAGAAAATCTAAATTTCTCTTGACTATTTTAGAAGAGTTATACTTTAAAGAAAATTATTCCCTTTCCTTTGATAGCATTACTTCTAGAATTTGGTGAAGTAGGGAATGTTTAATAATAGTCTTGTTTAGTCACTTGAAACCTATGGAAACCAAACACATGAAGACACTAACCGCTTTGTTTCCTGGATAATCATCTATCCATACACCCCTGGATAATGCATAATTTGTATAAATCTAAAGGGCACCTACATGAGTTGATATCTGATTTGGGTCCAGCTGATGTTGTTCAAGATAGCCTCTTCACATATCCAGTATACATGAATGCTAAACAGTACTATTGATTATGTGTCATCAAGTTGTTGTCAACTCTTAGTGACCACATAGATACACAGTACTAAGGCCACGGCATATATAGCATACCTAGAGAGTAGGAGGCAGCAATATCCAGATAAATGTGATGGAGACGACTGAAGGTCTTCTGGTAATATATTTAGGTTTGTCAGGATCTTTCTTTGAGGTAAGTCTGGTGAGAAATGGAACATTGTCTCAGACAAAGTTGGGAATTCAAGCAAAGTATCAGAATCAAAGGGATTTGCCCAGCAAAGGATCTGAAGAGTTGAGGTAGAGTAGCTGTTCTTGTCTCTCACTACTAAAGCTTGACCCATTTTAGAGGGCTAGTGTAACCTCACCCAGTTCCTGGCTCTCCAGCCCTTACACTAACACAGAAACAATGTTTTGTTTTTAAGTGATAGCTTGAGTCATTTCTAAAACTATGCTCCCCTATCCCTTGATGTTTCCTTATTGCGTGATTCTCTTACCTCCCTTTTCATGTTTACTTTGAATGCTTCATTATATTCATAGGCAGCTCTTCCACACCTTCACTCATATGAGATAATTTATTCTCTTGTTATTTCATCTCAGACCACACATACAGACAAATCAAGGAAAAACTAAGCTGACATAGTTTCTGATGGGTGGAATATGATACTGGAATTTTGTCAAGTCAGGAGAATGTATAAAAGCTTTTTGGTTGTTTTATGTGGCAGTTGACTGTTTATGAACACAAAGGGTGACCGGGTGGCTTAGAAATGCAAAGCAACAGCAACCACGTTATTGTCAATGTACAGTAATTAAGACTTTTAAAAAAATCTCGTCACTGGGAAGGCAAGAGAATGGAATGAATAAAGAACTTTTCTTTAAGCATCACATGGCTGATCAAAGTACCTAGTACATTCAAGAAAGTACCTGATACTAAATGTGGAGCAAAATGGAAAGATGTTGAAGAACCCAAATTGAAACAGTTACCAGCATAGCCATTCCCCACAAATGTTCTTGCACTTGATGGAATACAGCAAGATTATCACTAAAAGCATTTATCAGGAAAAGTTTAGAGGAGTGCTTGCTTGCTTGGCTTAAAGGCTAGGAGGCTTGTATGGATATAAGCTGGTGTCAGACAGCCAAACTGAAGATCATTCAATGGCCCGTTAGAACCAGTGAATGGAGCAGAGGTTAATGTTGTGTAAACTTGTGCACAGAAAAAGGAATATTGTTTAAAAACACAGCCTGTGAGCACGTTAGAGAGATTCAGGTTCTTATTCTTACACTTTTAGCCCACCCAAGCATAAAGAAACACACGCTTAGACATTGCAGGTACAAAAAGTAAGTACAAAAGAGTTCTTACATTTATTTTGTCCAGGTACAGCCATTTCCTCCAGCAAAGGAGATTGTTACCTTGTTGTGGTGCTGGAGCTTGAGCACCTCAATGAAACCATAAGCTAAACCGTGAAGGGACACCCAAGACGGGAAGGTCGTGGCAGAGAGGTCAGACTAAATACGATCCCTGGGGAAGGTAATGGCAACCCACCCCAGTATTCTTGCCATGAAAACTAAATGGATCAGTACAACCAGAGATATGTCTGTATACCATCGGAGGATGGGACTCCCAGGTCGGAAGATGGTCAAAATGCTACTGGGGAGGAACAGAGGATACGTTCAACTAGCCCCAGATGTGATGACGCAGCTAGCTCAAAGCCGAAAGGACGGCTAGCGGCTGACAGTGCTGGTGGTGAACGACGAATCCGATGTTCTAAAGATCAACACACCATAGGAACCTGGAATGTAAGATCTATGAGCCAGGGCAAATTGGATGTGGTTATTGGTGAGATGGCAAGATTAAATATAGACATTTTAGGTGTCAGTGAACTGAAATGGACTGGAATGGGCCACTTCACATCAGATGAGCATGAGCACCAGATCTACTACTGTGGACAAGAGGACCACAGAAGAAATGGAGTAGCCTTCATAATTAATAATAAAGTGGCTAAAGCAGTGCTTGGATACAATCCAAAAAACGATAGAATGATCTCAATTCAAATTCAGGGTAAGCTTAAATGGCACTGAATCACAGTGATCCAAATATACGCCCCAACCACAGATGCTGAAGAAGCAGAAGTAGATCAGTTCTATGAGGATCTGCAGCACCTACTGGATAATACACCAAAAAGAGATGCTATTTTCATTACAGGAGACTGGAATGCAAAGGTGGGTAGTCAGATGACACCTGGAATTACAGGCAAGCATGGTCTGGCAGAACAAAATGAAGCAGGACATAGGCTGATAGAATTTTGCCAAGACAACTCACTGTGCATAACAAACACTCTCTTCCAACAACCTAAAAGACGACTTTATACATGGACTTCACCAGATGGTCGACACCGAAATCAGATTGACTACATCCTTTGCAGCCAAAGGTGGCGGACATCTATACAGTCGGTAAAAACAAGACCTGGAGCTGACTGTAGTTCAGATCACGAACTTCTTATTGCAAAATTTAGAATCAGACTAAAGAGAATAGGGAAGACCCACAGATCAGTTAGATATGAGCTCACTAATATTCCTAAAGAATATGCGTGGAGGTGAAGAATAGATTTAAGGGACTAGATTTAGTAGATAGGGTCCCAGAAGAACTATGGACAGAAGTTCGCAACATTGTTCAGGAGGCGGCAACAAAAAACGTCCCAAAGAAAAAGAAAACCAAGAAGGCAAGATGGCTGTCAGCTGAGACACTGGAAGTAGCCCAAGAAAGAAGGAAAGCAAAAGGCAACAGTGATAGGGGGAGATATGCCCAATTAAATGCAAAATTCCAGAGGTTAGCCAGAAGAGATAAGGAATTATTTTTAAACAAGCAATGTGCGGAAGTGGAAGAAGACAATAGAATAGGAAGGACAAGAGACCTCTTCCAGAAAATTAGAAACATCGGAGGTAAATTCCAGGCAAAAATGGGTATGATCAAAAACAAAGATGGTAAGGACCTAACAGAAGCAGAAGAGATCAAGAAAAGGTGGCAAGAATATACGGAAGATCTGTATAGGAAGGATAATAATATTGGAGATAGCTTTGACGGTGTGGTCAGTTAGAGCCAGACATCCTGAAGAGTGAGGTTGAATGGGCCTTAAGAAGCATTGCTAATAACAAGGCAGCAGGAGACGACGGTATCCCAGCTGAACTGTTTAAAATCTTGCAAGATGATGCTGTCAAGGTGATGCATGCCATATGTCAGCAAATTTGGAAAACACAAGAATGGCCATCAGATTGGAAAAAATCAACTTATATCCCCATACCAAAAAAGGGAAGCACTAAAGAATGTTCAAACTATCGAACAGTGGCACTTATTTCACATGCCAGTAAGGTAATGCTCAAGATCTTGCAAGGTAGACTCCAGCAATTCATGGAACGAGAATTGCCAGATGTACAAGCTGGGTTTAGAAAAGGCAGAGGAACTAGAGACCAAATTGCCAATATCCGCTGGATAATGGAGAAAACCAGGGAGTTTCAGAAAAACATCTATTTTTGTTTTATTGACTATTCTAAAGCCTTTGACTGTGTGGATCATAACAAATTGTGGCAAGTTCTTGGTGGTATGGGGATACCATGTCATCTTGTCTGCCTCCTGAGGAATCTGTATAACGACCAAGTAGCAACGGTAAGAACAGAGCACGGAACAACGGACTGGTTTATGATTAGGAAAGGAGTACGGCAGGGCTGTATACTCTCACCCTACCTATTCAACCTGTACGCAGAACACATCATGCGACGTGCTGGGCTTGAGGAATCCAAGGCTGGAGTTAAAATCGCTGGAAGAAACATTAACAATCTTAGATATGCAGATGATACCAT
Organism: Charina bottae; assembly: GCA_023362775.1. NCBI lineage: Eukaryota > Metazoa > Chordata > Lepidosauria > Squamata > Charinaidae > Charina > Charina bottae. The sequence goes on along the minus strand of JALMGJ010000001.1, from coordinate 192,389,569 downwards.
TTTGATGGCTGAAAGCGAGGAGGAGTTGAGGAGCCTTATGACGAAGGTGAAAGAAGCAAGTGCAAAAGCTGGGTTGCAGTTAAACCTAAAAAAAACCAAGATTATGGCAACCAGGTTGATTGATAACTGGCAAATAGAGGGAGAAAAAGTGGAGGCAGTGACAGACTTTGTATTTCTAGGCGCAAAGATTACTGCAGATGCTGACTGCAGCCAGCAAATCAGAAGACGTCTACTTCTTGGGAGGAGAGCAATGGCAAATCTTGATAAAATAGTTAAGAGCAGAGACATCACACTGACAACAAAGGTCCGCATAGTTAAAGCAATGGTATTCCCTGTAGTAACCTATGGCTGTGAGAGCTGGACCATAAGGAAGGCTGAGCGAAGGAAGATAGATTCTGAGAGTGCCTTGGACTGCAAGAAGAGCAAACCAGTCCATACTCCAGGAAATAAAGCCAAACTGCTCACTTGAGGGAATGATATTAAAGGCAAAACTGAAGTACTTTGGCCACATAATGAGAGGACAGGATACCCTGGAGAAGAAGCTGATGCTAGGGAAAGTGGAAGGCAAAAGGAAGAGGGGCCGACCAAGGGTATGATGGATGGATGATATTCTGGAGGTGACAGACTCAACCATAGGGAAGCTGGGGATGGTGACGGCCGACAGGAAGCTCTGGCGTGGGCTGGTCCATGAAGTCACGAAGAGTCGGAAGCGACTGAACGAATAAACAACAGCCATTTCAGTAGAAAATTGGTTTCAGTTCTTCTTTCTGTTCCCTAAACTGTATACCTTTGGCCCTGTTTGCTGCCAGAGGCTGCGTGGAGAAAGAGGGGAAAGCCTCTGGAGTTGAGGCCTAGCACATGGCCTCTCCATGGAAGGAGCTAAGGCACATGCATCCTGCTCCATCGGTGGATGAATCAGAGAGAGAGAAGAGGAAGTGGGAGGGGCAACAAGGAACTTCCTCTGGAAGCATAGAGTTTGCCTCCTAGAGCAATCACCCATATGCTGATGAGGCATGCTTAATTTGCCGGATTCCAACACAAACAAAGCCTGCTGAAAAAGCCTATTTCTGAGCAGATGGTGCTAATCAGTTGTCCATAATAGGTGTCATGTATCTTCATTTCTAATGAAGATTCATCTGTTGACTTTACATTTCTTTTTAAAAATGTAGAGGTTGTGAATTTAAAGAAATTAATGGTAGGAGAAATGGGTAAATGAACTCAGCATTCTAAATGAACTCAGCATTCTAGACATTTTCCCTACTCAAAGATTACATGCAGATATTGCACTTAGCCATAGTTTGTTTTAGGTAACGATTTGATGATATAGCCATAAGTGGTTGTGTTCACCAACATGCTAAACTGAGAGCCATGGTCTACACCAGAGCTTTCCAAACTGTGTGTTGCGACACAAAAGTGTGTCGCCACACACAGTCTGGTGTGTCGCCACACAACCCGGAAGCGCTGATCATCATCAGCGCTTCCGGGTTTTCCCGCGGCGCTTGGTGTGTCGCCGCGGGAAAACTTTGGAAAGCCCTGGTCTACACTCACTACTTTCACAGAACATGCTAAACCAAAATCACATGTGGAGTCGAAAATGGAGACAGGTGTACTGGAATCAAATAGATAAGTTTTTCTTGCAAGATGCACAGTAATATAATGAATATATACATATTTGTATGGTTTCAGTACAAATTGAATAAAATTGAAGTCCCAGTGTAACTAAGTCAAACTGAAACAAAATATTATAAACATGAGGATTTGTTCATGTACATGAACAAGTGAAAATGTACTAATTATAGGGCAGAAGCACATACAATTTTTGTGTGTGTGTGTGAGAGAGAGTGTATGTTCCTGGCAAAACTAGAGAAAACCAGTTTATGTGAATTTATCTTCTTTCAGGAAGAGATACTACATTGGCAGTCTTACCCCTCTGAAATATATCTAAGGCTTGCTTTGCTTGGTCAGACAGCATGAATTGAAACAAAAAATGATGAGCCAAACATAATCACTGCAAACCCTGGGAACAAGTGAAAGATTTATATTATGTACTTTGGCGGAGATTTCTGCAAACCTGAAGAATTGAATAGCGTTTAGAGGGTTTTGTATCTGACAATATTACCATTACCCATCAGCAGCTGTGCATGGACTGCATTTATAATGTGCATACTGAAATTCAAGAGATACCTGCAGCAGAATATTGCAGTGGATTCTCCCAAGAGAAAGGTCTATGGTATCTCCATTCCAAGTTTCACTTAGCCATTTCTCTAAGGAAGACCTTCTACTTGTCTCCCCCATCGCCAATTATGTTTCAATGGTCATTTTTCATTTCAAAGCTAGTAAGCATGCTCAGTGCTTACTGAACCTTGTGGGGAGTTGGGCACTTTTAGCCCTACATTTTCTTACACAGAAGCCAAACAGATCCATCCAAGAAATTCACAAACAAGATTTAAGGGAAATAGGCCTCTTTCACTTTGGTTCCCTAGCAACTGATATTTAGTCATGCTGCCTTTAATTCAAGAGGTAGTATGCAGCCATCAACACTCTGCCATTGTTTAGTCTCCTTTTAAAATTATCTAAATTGAAAGTCATCACCCAAACTGGTAGCAGCCATTTCTGTTGATTATGCGTTCTGTAAATAAGTTTTCCCAATTACTTGACATAAATCTCCTTGCATCTAGCTCCAACAGATGGATCCCACCCTAAATATTTTGACAGTAGGAGAAAAACTGGAATCTACTTTTTCCAAATCATTTATGATGTAATTTATTTCAGATGTGTTGTATGTATGTACTCCGAAGAGCAAGGTAAGTACAGCTCTGTATCAGAGTAGAAATGTATTATGTTATTATGCATTTTGTTCAAAGAAGACAGGTGTACAGACATTGTTTGCATATCTTACTACTCTGGTTTGTTGTTTTGTTTTGGCTTAATGTCCTGTGTGAAACCAGATACTGTGATTGGTAATCCATGGTTTATGTATTAGCTTCTGGTTTATTCAACAAAATATGGTTAGGCAAATTAATCTAGTTAATATGGTTAATAGGAACTACTGTGGGCATGCTCAATATGAATCAATATCAATATGAATCAGTGCTTTTTCTTAGCTAGGAGAAATTAGGGCCCTTTCCCATGCAATTTCTTGTGTACCTAGCACATACTTTTTCTTGAGGGATTTTTTTTTGCTGTTGCTGTTTTGAGTCACTGTATTGCTACAGAATTCAAACAGCAGTATCTCAATAAATGTTATGCTCCTTCCTCCTCCCTTAGCTAAAAGTCCAACAAGAATTGCTCTTATATAGAATATGGATATTTAGCTATCAATGGTCGCTAATCTCTTTTTGGTACTCACTTCTTGCCCTTAGCCATGTTTTGTTCCTCCAATTTGCATCAGGGGGAAGTTATTATTTGGAGTATGATCTCCAGTGAAGGAACATTAATCACAGGCCTCTGAAAAGGGTGCTGTGTAGAGAATTCATATATGATACCCTATGACAGGAATGTGTGACCACTGGAGCAAAAAACTTAACCTGACACCATGATGGCATAGCAGCAGAAAGAGCATGAAACAACACCTATTTGTGTTCATAAGTGTAGTTTCTTGCCCCAATCATCCTTTTGCAAGTTTGTGGCATTATTGTTGAGTTTCCTGTCCAAGAATTCCTTTCTGGTTCACAAGACTGAGTACAGATCTTGCCCTATTCTTGAGATGGCGTGAGGCCAAGCTGCAACCTTATTTCTCTTCCTTACAGCGCCCTGCCATTCTGCAACTTTTTTATTTATATGATTTGAAAGTTATCTGCCCCCCCACCTCCCCTCTTTTTTGCTGGGGCATACATCTATTGTTTTCAGAAAGGGTACGAGTCTATGAATAACCTAGACGGCACTGTGAAATTGTGCTCCTGTCATTGGAAATGGGAGCTCTTGCAAAAGTTGAAACGCAGCTGGAGCAGGCTTTGACCTATAGCACGGATGGCCTCTAGGATTTGTCTCTCCGGGCCTTGAGTGACAGGTCTTTCATCCCTGGTAGGGTAGCTTAGTCAGTAACTTTCCGCATGAAAGCAGCTGTTGGGGCAGCAGTAAAGCGGCCCAAAGTTTTAAAATCGGAGTTTTGGAAGCTGCACAAAGCCAGTTCGGTGTATTGACTCAGCCCTATCTCTTCTCTTCCCCTGGGCTCCGCAATCCCCCGCTTCGCATGCTTGTGGCACAGCTTAAAGAAGAGTCCGGTAATGAGGGGCTCTGATGGGAGGGGGAAACAGTTGAAGTGGTACAAAGACGCTCGCTTTGGTCCTGATGGCTGTGGCCATGCTTTTCACTCTCTGCGTCACATGACCCGGGGCTGAGTGCAGTTCTAGCCCCGAGGCCTGATTGGTCCCTGGCTCCTTTTTTGAAAGCTTAGGTGGCCGTGGCAACGAGAGGCGGCTCAGCTATACTTTTCTGGCCTTTCAGAGAAGGGCGACCAGGCAGAGGAAAGATCAGAAACACACAGCAGCAGCAGTTTCTCCAGGTATGTATCAGCCGTTGGGTTCCTTTCTGGTCAAACGTCTGCGTGGGAAATAACACATGTGCGTGTGTGCTAAAATATTTTCAGATTCAGTGTGAGGTTTGGGGTCCAATCCTTCTGTTTAAGGAGGGGGATTGTATTTCCTTGGGTTTTCCAAGGGCCCTTTTTCAAATGCTGCAGCACTCCTGGGAATTGCACCTGTCCCTCAAAGCCTGTGAGAAGAATTAGTCTCCAGCTTGACATCTGTGACAAAAGGCAAGGAATGGCCCTGCTTTCAGAATTCAGCCTTTTGGGTCATAAAAGTCAGGCGTTATGGATGTTTAGTTTGACTTTCAGTAGCAGGCCGGTGTTTATTAAAACAGTGTTAGAAATGCTTGATTTACACCACAATCCGGAGGGTGTGCAATTCCTGTGGAAGTAACGCCATGGATGTTCATAGAATTTGCTTTCAAGCAAGTACCCTTAAAATGGGAAGCTTCTGAAATGAATCCACCATCCTGCTGAAAAGCCACATTTTCAGAAAAACCCAGACCCTTTAAGGGCCAAAATAGACAGGAACATGTTGAATGATTTGCCATTTTTAAAGTAGTGGACAGGGAAGTACCTGCTCTTCCAAAGGTACCTAGAGGAGGAGATGCTTCCCCCCTTTCTGTTCCTGTATATAATTACAACCTATAATTACATAAGCTCTGAGGGCTTGACTATGAGAAAAGCCTTGGAGGCACTGGAATGAGGATGTTCTGTCTCTCACCTTGTTTTACATCTGAATAAAAGAATACATATGAATAGTTTGGCCTCTTAAGCAGAATATTCATTTAATTATTCAATAAGCATGCATCTTGCTGTAATAGTGTGACCTAAATTTCTCTTCGGACAACTTTGGTTCATTTGCCAAATTTATATTTCACCTCTCTTCCGTGTCAGACAGCATACACATTTTTCTAGCCTAGCTTTGATCCTCACAGAAATCCTATGAGGTAGGTTAAACCTATCATGACTGGCTCAAGATCACCCAGTGATGTTATTCACCTAGGAGTTAAACTTATGTCTCCTCACACTTAGAAGAAAGTGCAACTGTGTTTGATTTACTCTATGTAAGTAAGTGCTATGCAATACTTCAAATTCAGTGCCTCCAGTTGAGTGCTCCAATCAGCAGGGGGCATGAATTTGGCAACAGTTTGCAATTCCTTAAAGCAACCACATGTTTTCTAGAATCATGTTGATGGTGCTGTGTGATCCCAGGAAAAGTGGTTGCAGTCAGGTACTATGTTTGTGCTGCAACACACTGTGAAGCATCTTAATTATTTTTGAAGTATGGCCCAGGCCTGTCACATATAGAACTGTAGCCTCAATTTCTATATATTTACTTGTTTGTTTGTTTATATGATTTAAATTATTTAAATTATTTATGGAGCCATGCATCTCACAGCAGTGACCCTGGGCAGTGTACAAAAATTAAAACCATCATAATAATATATAACACATGACACCATGGTTAAAATAATAACCCTCAGAACAAAAAGCCACATCACCAACAGAACTCATCTAACTTTCTGGCCCAAATGCCTGGGGGAACAGCCAGGTCTTCAATGCCTTAGGAAAGGCTAACAGGGTCAGGGCCATATGTATCTCTAAGGAAGCTGTTCCACAGTGCAGGCGCAGCCACAGAGAAGGCATGACGGGGGGTCAATAAAATGGCATTGTTTGATGGAAGGGACCCAGAGCAGGCCCTCCCTACTAAATCTGATGGAGCAAGCAGAGACAATGGTAGAAAGGCAGTCCCACAAACAGCCCTTGAATCGTACCTGGAAGCCTACTGGGAGCTGATGCAGCTTACAGAGCAGCAGTGTTATATGAGCATAATGAGAAGCACAAAAACTGCCAACTGCAGGTTCCGAGTGCCCTTCAAGGGCACATGTACAGCACATTACAGTAATCCAAAGAAGAGATGATTAAGTCATGAGTCCCTGTGAGCAAGGCTTCCCAATCCAGTAATGGGTACAATTGGTACACAAGATGAACCTGTCAAAGACCAGTGCTGCAGCCAGCTTGTACTGGCTTGCGAGAGCCAATTGTTAAATTTTATGGAATTTCTCCTGTTCCGACTAAGGCTCAATGCAGGAAGGGGTGATATAACTGAACACTAGCTAGAGCCGCGGTTAAGGCCTACCTGGTGGCGGTAAGAGTGGCGAAACGGCAATATTTCTCCACTCTTATTGCATCTGCAGAATGCCGCCCGTCGGCCCTGTTTAGGATTACTCGATCTCTCCTGGGTAAGGTGGGCCCAATGACCCACCTTCAGGGCCGTGCGGAGGAATTTTCGGAGCATCTGGCGGATAAAATCGCTCGGATTCGTTCTAAGCTGGACTCCAAGCGTGGTGCATGGTCTGGGGAGATGCCAAGGGAACGTCTATGCCCGGTTATCTGGGAACAGTTTGATCCTGTTGAGCCCAAGGAAGTGGACAGGATCCTCCAGACTGTAAGGGCCACTACGTGTCATCTTGACCCATGCCCTTCCTGGCTAGTGAAAGCAGCCAGTGAAGTGACATGTGGCTGGGTCCATGCGATGGTTGCTACATCCTTGGGAGAGGGAGTGTTTCCGGCTGCTTTTAAAGAGGCGCTGGTGCACCCCCTCCTCAAGAAGCCATCACTGGACCCTACAGTGTTGGACAATTTTCGTCCCATCTCCCACCTTCCCTTTTTAGGGAAGGTGGTTGAGAAAGTCGTGGCATTACAGCTCCAGAGGATTCTGGATGATACGGATTATCTGGACCCCTTCCAGTCAGGATTCAGGCCAGGATATGGGGTAGAGACTGCATTGGTCGCACTTACAGATGATCTCTGGCGAGAGCGGGATGGAGGCAGTGCATCCATCCTGGCTCTTCTTGACCTCTCAGCGGCTTTCGATACCATCGACCATGGTATCCTTTTGGGGCGGCTCGGAGAGTTGGGGTTGGTCTTGCGCTGGTTCGCCTCCTTCCTCCGAGACCGGTCCCAATCGGTGGTGATAGGAGATGAGAGGTCCAACCCTCGGCCCCTACTTTGTGGGGTGCCGCAGGGCTCGGTTCTCTCCCCTCTCCTATTTAATATCTACATGAAACCGCTGGGTGAGATCATCCGCCAACACGGGATGAGGTATCATCAGTATGCTGATGATACTCAACTATATATCTCCATCCTGGGTGAGTTAAGTGATGCAGTTTCTGCCCTTTCTCAGTGCCTGGAGGCTGTGGGGGTCTGGATGGGGAACAACAGGCTTCAGCTGAACCCTGGCAAGACGGAGTGGCTGTGGATTGATGGCGCCTCGGGATCCAAGGAGTTGTCATCTTTAGATCTGGACGGGGTGGCACTACCCCGTTCAGACTCAGTGCGGAATCTGGGGGTCCTTCTGGACTCACGACTCCTGCTTGAAGAGCAGGTGGCAGTCGTGGCCAGAAGGGCTTTTGTGCAACTTCGAGTTGTACGCCAGCTTCGCCCTTTCCTGGACCGAGATGCCCTCCGTACAGTCACTCATGCCCTGGTCATCTCCCATATAGACTATTGCAATGCACTCTACATGGGGCTACCCTTGAAGAATATCCGGAAGCTTCAGCTGGTCCAGAATGCGGCTGCGCGCGCAGTTATGTGTGCCCCAAGATCGGCACACGTGACACCTCTGCTGCGTGAACTGCACTGGTTACCAGTTTGCTTCCGGGTCCAATTCAAGGTGTTGGTTGTTACCTTTAAAGCCCTACATGGCATGGGACCAGGTTACCTTAGAGACCGCCTCATCCCCAGAGTATCGACCCGCCCCACCCGGTCATGCAGAGAGGGCATGCTACGGATCCCATCAGTAAAAGAATTTCATCTAGCGGGATCCAGGAGGCGTGCCTTCTCTGCTGTAGCACCCGCCCTTTGGAACATCTTGCCCCTTGAGGTGAGGCTAGCCCCCACACTCCTGACCTTCAGGAAACAACTGAAAACCTGGCTCTGCCACCTCGCCTGGGACGGGATGAGTAATAGCTCTTCCTGGAGATGGCTCGCACCATAAAGTTCAGTCCGGTTCGTAAATATCAGATACAGCCTCTTGGATTTTATATTTTTATATTTTTATATTTTTAATTGATTGTATAAAGTATTTTATATGTTTTTAATCGCTGACTTTATTGTAAACCGCCCAGAGTCCCCTTGTGGGGGGAGATGGGCGGTGATATAAGTTAGAAATAATAAATAATAAATAAATAAATATAACAATCTTTATTTACAATAGTGTACACACAATGATGAAATAAGCGGATGGTCCTTACGCAAGGTAGTGCTACCCTGATACCAGCACGAGTGCGGAAAGCCACCACGTGGCAGCAAGACAAGTCTTTGCGCCGCAGTCTGGTGCTGTAGCAAGGCAGGACTAGAATCCAGGGCCCAGCGCAGCGACTAGGCAAGGCTTGAGCTCAGGGACTAGCACGGCAGCAAGGCAAGGCTTGAGATCAGGGACAGGCGCAGCCGCAAAGTGAGGCTCGAGTTCCAAATCCAGCATGGTGGCAAGGCAAGGCTGGAGTCCAGGGTCCGATGTGGCAGCAAGGCGAGGCTGAAAGTCATGGACCGGTATGGCAGCAAGGCAAGGCGGGAACTCCCAGTCCGGCGCAGCAGCAAGTCCAGGCTTAAATTCCAGGTCCGGCGCAGCAGCAAGGTGAGGCTGGAACTCTCGGCCCGGCGCGGCGGCGATGCAAGGCGGAAAGTCCGATTCCATCATGGTGGCAAGGCAGGGCTCGAGATTGGGGTCTGAAGCAGCGGCAAGGCAAGGCTCGAGGTCGCGGTCTGGAACGGCGGCAAGGCAAGGCTCGAGGTCGTGGTCTGGAGAGGCGTTGGCGTTAGGCGACTAGAATGGTTGTCTCTGGCAACCTGTTCTCGCGTTTGCCCCCTTTTATTTGCACGATTTTCCTGCCATTTGCGGGTGGGCCCCAATTGTGCTCCTTTCTGCTCGGCCCGCCTCACAAACCTCCTTTCGCACATGCTGATAGGCGGCGGTGAGGCCGTCCCCTGATTTCCACCAATAGACACCCCAACTTCCGATTCAAATTTCGCACCTTCTACTCTATTTTCCGACTTTTCTGTAATCAGCTCGTCCTCCTCCACCTCGGACTCAGCCTCCATCCTGACAGAATTTTGCGAGCTGGTTGACAGCACAGCTGAGCCATGACTTCTAGCGCGCCGATCAGCTGTTCTGCTGCTAGTGGCATGGCATGGTGGCAGCAATGGAACTAGCAGAACAAGTTCTTAAACATGTACCAGCACACCACTGATAAAGGTTTTCCCTAGCCTTGGCTATCACTTGCTCTTTGAGCAGGAGCTGAGAGTCCAGGAAGACACCCCCCCCCCCAAATTGCACACCAACTCTGGTGAAGTCCACCCCATGCAGAGTTAAAGATGGAAAATCTCCAGAACCGGGGGGCCATAAAACCCACAGTCACTCAGTCTTGCCAAGGTTGAGCTGAACTCCCCTATCCAGACCCCTACAACCTCAAGGTACTGGAAAAGGATCTTGGCGGCAGCACCAAGCCTGTCAGAGGTCATCAACAAATGTGATGAATGCTAACTTGTTACTATGGCCAGGCCAGGCCTGAATTCTGACTGAAAGGGGTCCAGACCCTACTTTCAGGGTCTCTGGAGCTGTAAGCCAATCATTTTTTCCACCACCTTTCCCAAAAGGGAAGGTTAGAGACTGGATTAAAATTGTTCAGATTTGTTGGTCCAGTGATGGCTCTTAAAGAGGGGATGGACAACTGCCTCTTTCAAGGTGGGCAGAACCACCCCCTCCTGCAGAGAAACATTTACCACCACCTGGACCCAACTGCTGTCACCTCCTGTGGTGGATTCCAGCGCTGCCACTGGTTCCCAGGGAGGAAACGCATTCCAGGCTGATAATCACAGCTCTGTTGCTGGGAAAGCTAAGAGGTTCAAGGTAGCTCCGCCCTAGAGCCTTCCTAGGTTATTTACCCTTAGGTTAGTTATAGTAGCTTTAGTCTGGTAAGATTTTGTCTATACAGTGAGACAATAAAGAACTAGATTGGAATACACTGGTTTCAGCGTCATTCTTGGTCTGATCCTGACACCTCCTGGGAAAACTTCATCAGCCATGAGAGACAGGGATCTAAAATATAGGTGGCCAGACTCATATATCCAAGACCCTGATCACTTCCTTGCTTAACGACCCTAATTGGGACCAGCAACTCTGCCACTAAGCGAAGTGGTCACTAAGTGGGAAATCATGTGGCTGTGACTGTGCTTTCCAGCTGGAAAGAGACAAGACTAGTCAGTTTCACACTTTCGGCTTTTTTTTTTTTTATCAAATTTTATTAGATTTTAATTTTACATAGATAAAAGTTTGAAACAAAAAAGAAAATGGAAATACAAATCAAGAAAAAAGAAAAGATAAAAAAGTGTAGTAAAGGAAAAAAGGAAAAAAGATAAAGCTGAAACATAGAATTTAGTCAACTTCTGATTTGTATCTGGTCATGGTATTTTAAAAATTTTATCTTACATGCTAGGTCTATATAAAACATTAAAGAATATTTCTTGTCTATTACATCAATATATATATATATATATATATATATATATATATATATATATATATATTAATCTTCAAATCCCCATATAAGCTTTGCCCCTCCCGCATCTTGTAAATAGTCAGTTAATGGTTTCCACTCTTTAAGAAAATAATTATTTGGATTTTCTTTTAATAAACATGTCAGTTTATCATTCTCTGCCATATCCATCAATTTTAACATCCAATCTTGTATCGTAGGCGATATCTGGTTTTTCCAATTTTGTGCGAAAATAAGTCTTGCTGCTGTAATCATGTATTGCATAATCCTTGTAAATTGCTTCCCAGGTTGTCCATCAATTATTCCCAGTAAAAAAAATTCCGGTTTAAATGGAACTCGAATTTGTAATATATTTTGCATCAGTGCATGTATTTGAGTCCAAAATTTCTTTGCAATCTCACATGTCCACCACATATGGTAAAAAGACCCCTCTTTTTTTTTACATTTCCAACATAAGTTGGAAACATTTCCATACATTTTAGAAAGTTTTTGTGGGGTCATATACCATCTGTACATCATCTTATAAAAGTTTTCTTTTAAATTATAGCACAAAGTAAATTTTAGCCCTTTGGTCCACATATCTTCCCATTGTTGCATTTGAATATTATGGCCAATATTTTTAGCCCATTTAATCATACAGTCTTTAACTTGTTCCTCTACCATTTCACCTTTTAACAATAATTAGACAAGATGCCATCATCTTGTCTAATATCTCTAAGTAAAACCTCTAATACCAATATAAACAAAAGTGGAGATAATGGACAACCTTGTCTAGTACCTTTTTGTATTTCACATGGCTTACTAAATTCTCCATTAACAATTATTTTGGCAAATTGTGGAGTATATATTGATTTAATCCATTTTATAAAATTCCCTCCAAAATTCATATTTTCCAATACTTTGAACATAAAAGGCCAATTTAAGTTGTCAAAGGCTTTTTCAGCATCAATAAATATCAAGGCAGCTTGTTTATCATAGTGTTGATCCAAATATTCAATTACGTCTACTATGTTTCGGACATTGTCTCGAATTTGCCTCTTGGGTAGAAAACCAGCTTGGTCTTGATGAATAAAATCCTTAAGTATATTCTTCATTCTTTCTGCTAATATCGTTGTAAATATCTTATAGTCATTATTCAATAAAGATATTGGTCTGTAATTTTTAGTTAATGTTAAATCCTGTTGTTCTTTGGGTATCAATGTTATATGTGCTTCTTTCCAAGTTTCAGGCATAATTCCTGTTTCCAAAATAGAATTCATAGTCTTCTGCAAAGGTAGACATAAATCCTCTTCAAAACATTTATAATAGGCTGCTGACAATCCATCCGGTCCAGGAGCTTTTCCACTACTAATTTTCTTAAAAGCTTTTATCAATTCTTCTTTTGTTATAACATTATTTAATGTCAATCTTTGTTGGTCATTAAGAACAGTTAGTTTTTGTTTATTCAAATATTCTTCAATCTCATCCAAGTTGACATCTTGTTTTTTATATAATTTAGAATAATAGTCATGAAAGGTTTTTTGAATGTCCATATTATTCACCAGAGTTTTTCCTTCATGTTGAATATTAGTAATCAAATTCTTTTGTCTTTTTTCCTCAATTTATAAGCCAGCCATCTACCTGGTTTATTTGCATATTCAAAATATTTTTGTTTTGTAAATTTCATTTGAGTCTCTATCTCTTGAGTTAATATCATTGATATTTGCTTTTGTAGAAATTTAATTTGAGTGAGCAAAGTGTCATCCATTGGTTTATCTCTCAAATCTAATTCTTTACTTTTAATTTCATCTAAAATCAATTGAATTCTTTTTTGTTTTTTCTTCCTCATTTGAGCATTGTATTGAATAAAATAACCCCTCATATATGCTTTACTGGCTTCCCATACAGTTTGAATATTAGTCCCTTTGTTCAAATTAAATTGAAAATATTCTCTTAATTTTTTTTTGCATACATCAACTACATCATTATTCCGTAATAGCGACTCATTCAATCTCCATCTAAATACATTCCGTTTCCCTTTAAGAGTCAACATTACTGGATTATGATCTGATAAAGTCTTAGGTAATATATCAACTTTGTTAATATCCATCATCAAATTTTTAGATATCAAGATCATATCTATTCTAGAATGTGATTTAAATCTCTCTGAATAATATGTAAATTCTCTGGAAGTCCCATTCATACATCTCCAAATGTCTTGTAAATCCAACATCTCTTTCAAGTCAAAAAATGTTTGTGGCAATTTTCCCTGTGTTTGCTTCACTTCTTTTTGTGACTGTCTATCCAGTCTGGGGTAAATTACCCCATTCCAATCCCCCATAAAACACCAATTGTCATAAGTTAAGTCGAAAAGTTTATCCATCAGGTTTTTATAAAATACTCCTTTATCCATATTCGGTGCATAAAGTCCAACTATCAGTGTTTTAGTTCCTTGTATGTTAATTTCTACTACAATGTATCGACCCTCTTCATCAGCTAATATCAATTTTGGGTTTAACTTTGGTTGTACATATAAGACTACCCCTTTAGTTTTTTTATATCCAGCCGAAATAAATTCTTCTCCAAGCTGTTTTTGAATCAAATATTTAGTATCTTTTTTACAAATATGAGTCTCTTGTAAACAACTTATGTCCAATTTCTGTTTTTTCAAAAAATGAAATATCTTTCTTCTTTTCTGTGGAGAATTAGCTCCATTAATGTTCCATGTCAGATATTTAAATTCCATTGGCGTTTTATTCTTTAAAATCCCTTTGTTAAGTCCACACCTGTAGCTCCTTTCTCAGATAGATCTTCAGTCTTCTCTTTGTCTTTCGATGTTTTTCCTCCATTTGTCAATTCTCCTTCTGGTAAACCCATTTCTTTCTTATATTTCTCTAAAAAAGCTTTTGCTTTTAAAATGGAAGTTATTTTGAATCTCTGTCCTTTGAACTCAAACAATACGCCTTCCAATTTTTCCCATCTGAATGAAATACTATGTTGCCTTAATTTGTCTGTAAGGAAAGAATAGTCTTTTCTTTTCCTTAATATTCTCAAGGGAATTTCTTTTAATACAATTATTTCCTTCCCTTCTATGTTTAATCTAGTATTATAATGTTTCCTTAAGATTTGCTCTTTTGTCACTTTTCTTACAAAATATATCAATAAGTCTCTAGGGACTTTTCTTTCCTTAGCGTAACGTGAGTTTACTCTGAATATCTTGTCTATCTCCAAATCTAAATCTTGTTCTCTTATCCAAAAATTTAGCCAATTCAAAAATCATCCTTTCTCTCACATTTTCATCTACTTGTTCTGGAACTGCTCTAAATCTCAAGATGTGCTCTTTCTCTCTCATTTCTGCTAAAGCTGTGATATCTAGATTATGTTCAATCTCTTTAATAGCATATTCTGATTTGTCTTCTAATTTTTGCATCTGGCTTTGCATATCTTTAAGTTCTCCTGACAGAGAATTGACCACTTCCTTGACTGTTTGAATTTCTTTTTTAAAGTCTTGCTTAACCTCTCGGGTTATTTCTTTCTTCATATCATCCATTTTTTTGTCTAATGCTGTAATCTGATCTTCCATCTGCTTCGTGGAGTCATCCATTTTCTTATTTAGTACTGCAACAGCTTCTAATATCTTTTTCATTTCTGGTAATAAAGTTTCTGAGGCAGATGTAGCAGGTGTAGCAGAATCACTAGGTAGTCCTCCAGTCTCCTTCTTCTTCTCCTTCTCCACCCGTCTCGTTCCCAAAGACGCCATAATCCTGCAAAAAAAAGAGAAAAGGGAGAGAAGGGGAAAAAAGCACCATATAACAATATAACAATAATTATTTTAAAAAAAGGGAAAAAGTTAAAAAAAATTTTTTTTTACAGGTAATACAAAGAAAAAAAAGAAAAGGGAAAAAAGCAAATATCCAAAAGGTTAAGAAAAAAAAGAAAGAAAGAACTAGAAATTTTTTTTTAAAAGGCTCCTTTAAATTTTTTCCTCTTAGTTCATTTATAATCCCTTATATATAAAAGTCCACAGTGTTTCAAACACCCAAGATAAAAGCCTAGGACTTTTTGTTCTCCTGTAGTCAAAATCAAAGATAAGAATAGTAAATATTCCCAGGGTTTCTTCTTCCCACTTGTAATTCTCCAATCCAACCACAAATCAAAAAGAAAAAATGTTACTAGAAACATGTAAAAAAGCCTCTACTTTCCATATAATAATCCAATAATCCAAATTAAACGTTAAATAACTTGACTTTTTCCAAAAAAATAAATCCAAACAGAGTTCAAAGTTCAGAAAGAAAAGGAGGAACTTGTATATATAAAAGAATATTTAATAGGGTTCTTTTTTTTCCTTTTCAGGCAGCAATCTCAACAACAAAGTCTTAAAAAATAAAGTATTAATCACTCCATTTAAATCCAGGCTTTAATATAATATTCCAGAGAACAAAAAGAAAAATACCAATAATTGTCCATAAGTAAGAAACTCAAGCCAAACTGAAATAGTAGTAAAAGTCACTTTCACTTCTAGCAAAGCCACTTAACTTTCTCTTCCCACCGTTTATTCTTCCTTTAACAAGAAAAAAAAATATAGCACCAGCAAATATAAATCAAGTCCAGATACAAATCTTAGCACTTAATAAAAAAAAATATTTAAAAGTAAAGAAAAGTGACTAAAAGCCTGATGGGGCAGCTACTTATCTTTTTTAGAATCACGGCTGCTGCAGAGCTCCGTTTTTCTTCCAGTCTCCTTTCATTGCTCCAATCTCCCTCCTCCCGCGGTGGAAATTACAGGGGTCGGGGGAGGGCAGTTACTCCGGAGACCCCTTGTGGTTAATCTTCTGATCACACTCTCTTCGAGTGTGATTTTTTCAGTGATTTTCTTCTCCCAAATCGCTGCAAACAGCTTAGCCGTGGAATCGAGGCTGGGAGCCCCGGTTCTTCGCTGCGCTCCGATCAGTACCTGGAAGTGAAAAGTGCACACTTTCGGCTTTTGTTTGCCTCCTAACCACTCCTCCACCCTCTGGAATGCTCGAGTGCCTGCTTACTGTCTTGTACACATCAAAAGCAATGTGATCGCATTGGTAGCCCAGGGCTAGAAGCCGCAGGCATGCTATGCAAACAGCTTACAGTACTCTCTTGAAATCTCTTCCTCTCCAATCTCTCTATTCTGTGAAGGGGAGGGGGAGAAAAAAGTAAGCGATTTCTGTAGGCAATCTCTCCTTTGCCTGACCCTCTCCTGCTGCTGGTGCGATCGCATTGCTTTTGATGCGTAGAAGAGCAAAAAGCTTACTCTCTTGCAATCCCTTCCTCTCCAATCTCTCTGCTCTGTGGGGGAGGGGGGAAGGAAGAGAGAGATTTCAAGAGAGTCCTGTAAACTGCATAGTGTGCCTGTGGCTCCCAGTTCCAGGCTGCTGGCATATAGAAGAGCAAACAGCTTACTCTCTTGCAATCCCTTCCTCTCCAATCTCTCTTCTCTGCAAGGGGGGAAAAAAGAAAAAAACACAGGTCAGGCACAGGACAAAGCATACTGACTGTAATGGTGATCATGTGACTGAGGGACGCTGCGAAGGTCATAAATAGTCATAAATTGGCCTTAAAGTTATTTTTTCAGCACTGTAACTTCGAACAGTCACTGAATGAGTGATCGGTAAGCAAGGAATACCTATAGGGCCAACAGGTTCAAACTCCTCCCTGATAACCAGGTAAGATTGCACTTCAGACAAATCTACAGGACCTGTGCAGCTGGAGTCCAATTCCAAGCAAATCCAAGCAATTTTATCCAACCAATGATTAGCATAGTCCTCACAGCAGCCCTGCAGGTATTCCCGTAGTCTCTCCTTACTCAGGTGGGACTGGGTTACCCTAAACAGAGCCACCAGTCAGCCTCTCTGCAGACACAATAAGGGTGGAGAAATAACTACAGTTCTCTGCCATTAACATCATGAGGTAATCCTGAAGAAAGGCTCTTACTGTGTTCAGGCAGGTTCGCTCTTCCTCCAGTAACATTCTAGGTGTCCCTTGTGCCTTTCATCACCTGGACTTCCTCTGGAAACCAGGGAACCCTCCATGTGCATAGACAGTCCTCATTAGCATGATCTGATCCAAGGCCAGTGACCCTCTCATTCCAAGTGGTGACCAAAGCCTTGGTCGCACCCTCTACCAGAGCCCCAGGAACAACCCCACACTCCCTCTGGAACCCAATAGGGTCTATCAGGTGCCTGGGGAGGACTGTTCAAATAGGTTCTGCCTCGCTGTGGGGAGGTGAGGTACCAGAGAACTCCAGAGTCGACAGGGAGTGATCTGTCCACAGCAAGGGACTGATGGTAACATCCCCCAATTCCAGATCATGTTGGCATTGCTCTGAGATAAAAAACAGGTCTAATGTATGGCCTCCGATGTGAGTCAGGCCAGAGATAATTGGGGTCAGTTCAATGGTGGTCATGAACTCCCAAGCTACCTCCAAGTTCATGCCCAAGGATGGCAGATTTTACTCTCCCAGGACCATAAGCCTGCGCAACTCAACTGCCAACCCAGCCACAGACTTTAGTAACTGATAGGAAGATTGCTATGCCACAGGGAGGATGGTACATAAGCAACAGGCCCCTCTGATCCCTATAGCCCAACTTCACAAGCAAGATCTCACACCTGCCAATCCATGGAGCAGCACCCCTGAAAGCCACTAGAGATTCTCAAATAACAATTGCCACACCTTCACTCTGAGCCTGGGTTTGCAGCTGATGCCATACACGAAACCCAACAGAGCATATCTCCAAGAGAGGAATCCCTCCCTCTGGGCCCAGCCAGGATTCAATGATGCAAACAAGGTTAGCCTTTTCATCCACAATTAAATTGTGGATTAGTTTTTGTTGTTGTTCAGTCATTTAGTCATGTCCGACTCTTCGTGACCTCATGGACCATAGCACGCCAGGCCTTCCTGTCCTCCACTGTGGATTAATAAATTACCTCTATTACAGGCTGACTGTGCATTAAGCAACAGCAGCTAGAAGCCAGGATCTCTGGTGCCCTTGGTTACCAGGATTTGGGGTAGAGCACAAGTGGCTGGAAGGTGACTAAACATTGAGGACGCCTTCCCTGAGAACAGCCTGCCCCCCCCCGTCACCATCCTAATAGCCTTGCCTGCTCCTCCCTCCCCAGCCACCCCCAACTCCTCCGACCCTAGTTGCTCCGCTCCTATGCCAAAGAGCCGCAACACACCACCCAATATATCAATCATACCAACAGAGACCAGCACCGACTTTGAGGTTGCTTCTGCTTTGCACTCAGCAGCCCTTAGCTTAGGCACCAGCTACTCCACCACTGTCTTCCACAACCTTACATCAACTTGTTGTACGCTGCCCAGAGGCACTTCGCGTGACATGGGCAGCTATATAAATTTGATAAAAAAATAAACTTACAACCCACTTCACCTACCCCACCCCACCCCACCCTAACCCATCCAACTCTCACCCAGGTGGTGGAGGACCTACACCACCCTGCAAGCGACCTTGCAGCCTAACACAAAATTGTGAAGTACTGATAGCAACTGATATTGGTTACTCAACTAAGCTATAACGTCTAGCCAGAGAAATAGGCATTTAATGACATAAGATGATTTTTGCAAATCACTGAGATAAAAGAGGACTATTTTAAGCAAGGGCTCAATAAAACTATTTAAAAATGCATCATATTGTCTAAATTGAGCCGTTTAGTATAGTGGTTAAGGTACCAGGCTAGAAACCGGTAGACTGTGAATTCTAGTCCCGCCTTAAGCACAAAGCCACCTGGATTGCCTTGGGCCAGTCACTCACTCTCGGCCCTAGGAAGCAGGCAGTGGCAAACATTTCTGAAACTCTGCCAAGAAAACTGCATATTCAGGCAGTCACCAGGAGAGTCAAGGATGACCTGAAGGTGTGTGTGTGTATTCTTTTTTTTGTTATGAGAGAGTACAATAACCTGAAACTGATCCAGAGTTGTTGAATTCCAATATATTAAGGAAATAGGGTTTCTAAAATAATCTCCTACCATTAGTAGCAGAGAAAAGCCTGTCTGCACAAAACCTTCTTGTGCTCCCTTTCAGATCACTAGGGGAGTGAGTGCCAAGGAGTGGTGTTGGCGCTCTGTTGAAGCAAGGGCAAGAACTGTTGGCTAAAATCCCATTCTAAAGATGGATTGGGTGCAGAAGCTGTAAAAATGTGAGAGCTAATAGGAAGATCTTCAAGGGTGAAGTTGAAAACTACTGAATTACAGCAAGCTCAAGAACTGTGGCAAGTTTGAAAATTAAAATTTAAAAATGCAAATACCATTTTGTAATGTAAACAAAACCTAAATGTAAAAATGTATTTAGCTACGTATACCTGTTCTGAATGCTTGAGGCTTGCCCATTGAGACGCAAACCAAGTTCGTTTGGGAGGAGGGAAGTAACTAGATTATAAATAAGTAGTTTGAGTCTGCAATTGTTCCTGTAGCCATTTAAGATGGCTTTAAATTTTTCGATTAGGATCCATTTATATATGAGCACTAAACCTTCCTTTGCAGTAGAGCATAACAAAACAGAGAGCATCCCGTGCCAAGGTATCATAATTCACTTTTTTGTTCAGTTTGTTACTTAGCACTTTCAAAAATCTTTCCTACCATCCTGGGAAAAACCTGCAAAATAAAATAGCCTAAATTAGCTTGAGAGCTGCTTCCCTGGCTAGTCTGTTCCTTGGTTGTAAGCATTTCTTAGCTTGGGACATGATGATTTGGGGAGCACACAAAACTGGTACATCAAGGAAGTCGAGAGTCACTGTTACCAAGAAAGCAACACCGTTCAGCTCACCAACTCAAACAAAATAAGAGAAAGAGATTGATAGCTAGAAAGGTCCAAATCTGTAGGTTTCTGTATAACGGTATCTATCTATATATTACTAAAACTCTCGTGTCTGATACTCTGTAACCTTTAACGGGGCAAAACGGTGCATCGTAGGCCAACAATTTTTGAACCAAGGTACCTCAAATGGGTTAACATACAGAATGCATCCAAAATCTGGGCGCCATGACTCCCGTGGCATTGAAATTTGGCAAATTTTATAAAACATTTTATGACATAAACATTATCATAAAACATTTTATGACAAAATGTCATAAAACATTCCCTATGGTCAGCTCCTGATGTTTGACTGTGCTATACAGTTCAATATAAATGACATGGGCTATTTTCAAGGCAGATACATCTCTGAATATCTCCCTGAATTTTTAAGAACTTTTCTAGTGAAGGCAGTACATTAGAAGCTCTGACATTGTTGAAGGCATTGAGGAATCTGTAAGGAAATATCTCTTGAAACGATGACCCAACGGGTCACGGGTTGTCTTGTTGTTTATTCGTTCAGTCGCTTCCGACTCTTCGTGACTTCATGGACCAGCCCACGCCAGAGCTTCCTGTCGGCCATCACGGGTTGTCTAGTAACAGATAAAACAAGGGCTGGGCATAGGCTGACGATATTTCCTTGAGAGAAAAACAGGACCCTACCCACGGCTTGCTGGACAAAGTGGGCAGGTGCGCGCACGTGCGGGCATGCGGGTGCATGCGGGCGTGTGGGCGTGTGTGCGGGCGTGGGCGGTTTGCCGCGGGAACTTTAAAAAACGGGACAAAATGGATATTTTTCTTAAAACGACGGGATGGTCAGGAATTGTTTAAATAACGGGACTGTCCCATTCAAAACGGGACGTATGGTCAGCCTAGTTGGGCAGTACTGTCAATACTTAAATAGTATATCTTGAGCATGCCCCGTCCCCCATTCCCAGTTAATAAGGCTGTGGAAGGATCCCTGGTTCTACAAAGCCTCTGTTTCACATGGGAACTATGCCTTATGGCCTGTACTTTTTCATAGCCTTGTTTGGATCACCTTCCAGAGTTATAATCCTGTAGGTTCTTCCTTTACTTGATTCTATAATTCCTCTTCTTTCAATGAAGAATCCTCCAAGAGAGACATGATAATGATACTACAAAGACTATATTATTATTTCTATATTTGCTACAAAAAAGTAAAATGTACATTTCTGGGTACCAGAACCATTCTGGAAGAAGTCAATTACTGTGGTGTGATGATGAATGATGTATTTTATAATAATGAACACATTTTAACCTCAATATTTGTCAGCCTCCCAGGTAGACCAGACAGGAAACACAACAGATAGAATTAGATGAGCTAATTCTACTTTATTGTAAGGCTACATTAACAGAATCTTGCAAGTCTGAAAGTACAAGTCTCCTGCTGTCTCTTTTTACAGGCTGATAAGTTAGGGGGGATCCTTTCTAAGTTTCTTTCTGTGCCCATTATTCAGTTGCGGGCTCCTCCCCCTTTTATCTGATTGTTCCCTAGGCAGCACCTCTTCCCCTCGCCTCTCAAGGTCATTCCCACATACCATTTGTGAGGTTTATGATCTTTTAGAATCTAAACCAAGTAACTTCCAGCACAAGCCAGGAGGGATATGTGAAGCTCTTTATTAGATCAAGTATCATTCTCCATTAAAGCCACAAATAACTTCTCCTTTGCTCAGACCCCTCCTTTAAACATTCAGTTCTCATTTCGCCCCTCCCCTCCCTCTTTGTTCCATTTTCTCTTCTTTGTAATTCGATTCTATTCTGTGTCGACCTCCACCTTCCTGGTTCGCGCCGGCCGGACGCCTATGGTCCGTTCTTTCCATGGGCTTTTGTGTCTCTTGCCCCGGAGGTGCTAATTGCTGTCTAAACACTTTGCCTTGCTGGTCTGCACATCCCCCCACCCTCCTATTGTACATTCTTTACATTCCTTTCTTATCAACCCTGTGTAATGTTGGAGCATCCAGATGCAATCGGCCATTGCCTCTGGATTTTCCATCCTTACACCATTGCAATATTTAACATGGAAGCTGCCATTAAATATTTATCCTTTCCTTTTCTTTTCTCTTAGCCTTTGGCTGGTTCTTTTATTTACGCTGATGTACAACTGGCTGAATGTCGACTTTTTAGATATCTTCACGAATGCATACATGCACACATATATTTGGGACTTTTGTACATACATCTCTTCTGAGCTAGAAAGATATAACAGAGGTGTGTATAAGAACAGAACAATATAAAAACAATATGGAGTCAGAGGTCCAAGTAGAAGTCAGCTTATGTGTGTGACCCCAATTATAAGAGATAGTTCCCAGACTGACTAAGGTTCAGGAGATTATTATATAAATAGCCAGGCACAAAATTCCCTTTTATCAGTGAAGTGCCTCCTTACAGCATCATATGAAGGCCGTTTGAAAGAAAGCCAGAAAATCTCCGCCTATATAGGGATAAATTGATTCTAAATTGAAAACAATTCATTTGCTGGAGTACTTGCAATTCCATCTCTTTCTTCTCAATTAATGTTAAAGAAAACTGTGACGGTGTCAGGGAGATAACTGGCGAAGAAGGAGGGGGCTCCCTCCAGGGGGAGAAACGCATGTGTAGTACTGAATCGCTTTGCTTTCCTCCCAAGAGGCTGAAGAAGGCCCCACCCTGATTTCTTGGACCCTTTCTCTGAGCATTACTAGTTCATTTTAGTTTAGCTGGATTTTGTCTAGTAGAGTAGGACAATAAAGCACAAGAGCTTCAACTCCAAGTCTCAGCGTGTTTTCCTTCACTCAAAGTCAGGACAGACACTCTTCTTTGGCAAGAAGAATTACTTTTGATTTCAAATAGCTATCAAAAAGCCTGACACCAATTCTTGGTCATGATCATCAGGTGATCCAATGATTATGGCCCCATCAGTGTGCTATAAATTACCATTAGAGAATTTGGCATGTGTGCCCATGTGTGGGTACACACACTCTCTCTAGGGTACAGCCCACTTCAATCCTGGTGTACCTGGCAGTTATTTATACAAAGCCTTTCCCCATGGCTGAGTTAAGGTCCTACTTATTTCTTCTTGAGTTGGCATAAAATTTGCTGCCCTCCACTGTCAATCCGTATCCTGCCTGTTCAGGATTGCCACCAAATGGTGCTATCCCTGTTTCCTGGGGTGAGGCATGTTAAGAGAAAAGGTTGGGGATTCCACTGGACTTTCTTTCCTTTTCCTCCCCACCAAATTTTACAAGCTAGTCACTGTCATTAACATGGGTTGGGGCTAGGGAGGAGGTGAGTTTTGACAGATGATGTCATGAACCAGACTCAGGACTCAGATTCAGATTCAGGATCTGAAGAAGCTGCTCCAGCTGAACCTGTGGAATGTCAGCCTAAGGAGACACCAAGCCAAGAATCACATGAGGCTGATCAAACACAGGCACCACCTGGACAGCTGAAGCAGTCAGATCATGTTAATGATGTCAGGCCTCCCAGCCCCTGCACCTGACAAGTAGATCAAAGAGCAGAGCAACCTCGGTCTATGAGGCTTCTTGCCAAGCCAGGGAATAAGTCTCTTAATTAGTGACAGCTGGCTGCAGCCTGGTTTAAGAAGCAGCTCTGACCCATGCTTCCTTTGTTGGAAACGATGTCTGACCTCCGGGTCTTGCATGATGTTTTTGTGAATCCTGTTTGTGTAAGAAAGCTTAAACCTCTGATCTCTGGACTGGCTGAAAACCCTGACATGGCTCTTGGAACCCTGGATTGGATTTTGGACTATTCTTCTGCATGCTTCTATTTAAAAAGAAACTCTTCAGGCAAGCTTCTGTTTTGTTTACATTTCTTTGTTCACTGTTTATCTCTTCAGCTTTGAAGTAAAATTGCTAATCTCCATAGCAACTGTGTTTGAGTGTGTGTGATTGAAACCTAAAACAGGGCAGATTAGAATGGTGGATTTAACTGTACCTGTCAAAACTCTCTTCTTCTTTGTGGAAATGTTTTGCCCAGTTGCATCCAAAATAAGCATGATTAACAAGAGACTGATGGAGAGAGGGCTGAACAACACTCCACCCCTTTTGGCCATCTATTATTCAGGGTCCTTTTGAATATGGCTTTGATGCTGTTCCAGAAGAAACTTTCTCTCTGCTGTTTCACCACACAGTTCTTTGTATGACCACTGTCCATCAGCTGTTATTCAAAAGAACCTTGAATAAGGAGCCTGTTATTCAGTCCTCAACAGCTGATGGGCACTTACAGGTACAGGGGGGAAAATGCCCAAGGAGGAAGGGAGAGTGCCCACACAGCCTAAAGTCAATAGGTGCCAACTTGATATAATGCCTTGGGAGCCATCTGACAGTGCCACCACCGGAATGGCCTGTGAAGCATGTCAGATTATGTTCCCAGCAAAAATTATGCAATGTTAGAGAAAAAACACTACTCTAATTTGGGAAACACAAAGGCAACTTAAGGCCACCTCAGCTATGAGTTGGGGCTGGATGAAAGCAATGGAATGAGGATGCAGCAGTAAAAAAAAGTTGCTGGTTCATGTTTGTGCCATAGTTAGATACATGTGAAGAAAGGCCCTTCTAAATAAAATGTGTCACAGCATGTTTTGCCTATTTGTCTTTCCCTGTAATTTAATGAGATTCCATAAATCAGTATGGCATTGTTATTTGCAATCTTTCACTCTGCCTAATATGACACCTACAAGTAATTGCTCCAGTAATAGGATGGTTGGTAGAAAATTGTCTTCCAACAGCAATAGTTCTAAATTTATGGCAAAATTGATTAGGTTAGAATGATGCATAAAATAAGGATATAATTGTCAATGAGAGCCTGTAGAGTAGGTTAAAGGCTTGTGTAATTGAAAATTAACATTTTTAAAGCATCATTGAAGCAGGAGAAAATTGTATAATATCTGAGTTTGAGTAAAGGAACCAGTATTTAAAAACTGGCCAATTCTTGCTTCAAGAGTTTTCTTTGCACCACAAGTTTTTTTGTAAAATAGTATCTTAAATTCTATAAATGTTCCAGTGCATTTACAATAAGTACATGAAGTTTTCAAGTTCTGAAAAAGTTAGGAAAAGCCTGTAACTTCCAATCTGTGTAATCCAGTAAAGTTGTGGTGTTAACTAGATGCATAAAATATTAGGCAGAATGTAGTTATTAATAGTAATAATTTTCCAAGATAATCTTTAGTGGCATAATGTAATTGTTCCACAGATGTCTCAACTTGAAGGTTTTGCCTTACAATACAAAGGCTGTGTTTGTTGATCCATAGTCAAACATTAGCTTCCTTCCTTTTTTATTCATTATTCCAGAACTATGTAGAATACGTAGAGTTGTGGAATCCAAACTGTAAGGCACTATTGCAGCTTAAACAAAACTTAATTCTTCTCTCTTCAACAGATTACATAAATTAGAATTAAAATATTACTTTGCTAACATTGGTGCAGCATGCAGTATCATAAGCTTTTTTAAACTTGAAACTATACCTGCACTAGCTCCAGCTCTTGCCAACCTAGCAATTCAAAAGCATGCAAATGCAAGTAGATTAATAGGTACCACTTTGGTGGGAAGGTAACAGCGTTCCACGCACGTTGTGCGGCCACATGACCGTGGAAGCGTCTTCGGACAACGCTGGCTCTTTGGCTAACAAACGGAGATGAGCACCGGCCCCTAGAGTCGGACACGACTGCACAAATGTGCGGGGGGTACCTTTACCTTTATACCATTGAGATCAACAAAACTCATTTCTTTGTCAGTGTTCTTTCAGTATTTGTCGCTTGAATCATGTCAACTGGATTTCTATTTTCTCAGTAGAAACGTTTCACTCCTTATCCAAGGAGCTTAGAAGCTCCTTGGATAAGGAGTGAAACATTTCTACTGAGAAAATAGAAATCCAGTTGACATGATTCAAGCCACAGACTGTTCCACCTGGATGACTGAGAACCTTCATCGACATATTCTTTCAGTATTATGTTTCTGAAGACATTACTTCAGATAAAATTTCATTTTTACAGCTAAGCAAATTGAAATATCTGCTTTGTGTAACCATTGATGACTTTTCAGCTCAATCTCATGAGAACCAGGGGGCGGGATGATATAAGAATGTGGATGGGGTGGTATCTGTGCAAGCAGTTTATTTTTTTATACCTTCTGAATGGAATGGGAGCAGCAGTGTAGAAATGGCTAAGTGTATGTTTCTGCATTTGAATCAGAGTGGTGGATTTTGAGTACTAATAGAAACAAAAATAAATCTGACAAACCTGAAGTGTGACAACTCCTAATTTAAAATATCCCCAGGCAACTGTAATGTGACATAGGAACTGCTTGAAGTACCTTAACCAAAGGCTTAGCTTAAAAAAATTAAGTGAATAAAAATAACGTTAAATGAAATTTTCAGGAGGACGGATTTCTGTTTCAAATGCAAAAGTGTTCATGACAAATCCTTTTCTTCCACTTGTTCATGTATTTGTTCATGTATGTCTTTTTATAGCAATTTTTCTCTGTAAGGTGATTGTTGAAGCAATCAGACTGATGTTCCTTCATACTGTGATGTTTATCCAGAAATGCATCCCACTGAAAGGAATGTGGAGAAGAACAGGCACTTTACTTAGTGTACTTAATGCATAACTTAGTGCCCTCCTCCCATGAATTGGACCACTGTAATGAAAGTCATAGTTCAGTATATCAAACTAAGGGCAATTCTGCACTGCAGCCTAAGTTGCTTGTCTCTTGTGCTGCTCCTGGCTGCTCCTGAATTCCAATCCAGATTGCCATGGTTTGGCAATGGGGTTGGGTTGGTGCTCAGTGCAGACTACAGCCAGTGTGGGATCAGATTAGACATTCCCCTGCTTCTTATCCTTCCCATTTATGCAAGAAAGAATAGCCAGTCTTGGGGTTGGCTGGTTTCTTAGATCTGCCTCAATCAGCCCTACCAGCTCATGGGATAAGTAAGACCTACCATTGTTTGGATCTGACTGTAACTATGCATTTTTACTGATTATTGGTGTTATTAATGGTTTTTTATTGATTTTAAACTATTTTACTGTGAAACGCCCAGGGTCCCTCCTTGTGAGGGAGATGGGCGGGATATAAATATGATAAATAAATAAAATCAAGAAAGAAAGGCAGGCAAATATCACTTGCTGGACCTTTGTGGGTGAGTCTACTAGTGCCTGCCTTTTCTTTTTAGGGATTATTCCCTTCTCACAAGTTCCTGTTCTTTTCCTTTGCTTTCCCAGTAGTTTGCACATACTGTATATATGCCTTCACACCCTCTTCCCATGTTCTCACATTTGACACTAACACAGACCCTTTCTGTTTTCCTCTTTATTGTACAGTACCATTGTTTCTCTAATAGTGACTAAAACAAAGTGAACAGGTTGTACTTTCACTCCATCTAGGATCCTAGAAACTTTGTGGCAATGAAGAACTGATGGTTCAGGTTTACTGAAGCAAAGATTAGTTGAAACTTTGTAGCTTCATTCCAATGTGATACATTGCAAATTAATACTTTTTTAAAAAAAAGGGAAAGGGAACCATCGCAGGGTACAGCATGGGACAGAAATAGTCTGCTTTACCCAGCCTGGGTATAAACCAAAAGATGCTCCCTGGGACATGTAAGTGTGGAAAGGTGGTATGCTGGTAGAAGAGGTGGGAAAACATGAAGACCAGGAGACTTAACTGGACTCCATAGTCTTTATGGGCCATTGTTAGAGCAACTGGAAGAAGAATTAAAAAGGAAGTTGCTGAAAACCTAACAGTCCAGCAACCCAGGATGAAATAGCCATAGTGCTAATGGATGTGAGGGAGTGTGCCAAGAGCGGTAGCCAATCAGAACTGGGAATGTTGCTTGGTTGGAAGGAAGCATAGTAAACTGATTGTTTGGAAGGGCTTAAGTCAGCTCAGGAGTGAAAACAGATCTTTTGAAGCTAAATCCAAAACATTAATAAAGGGATGTATCCGTAGTGGGCTGGGAGTGGGTGGAGGATGACATCTGTTTCTGCACTCAGGAAATAATGTGTAGCCCTGGACTTCCGGTGAAGACGGACAGCGGCTGGGGCGGAATAGAAGAAGCTCCGTAAAGAAAATTAAATACCCTGCGGAACCAAGCCTGCTTTACGAAATTAAAAAACTAAAAAGCGGCAGCAGAAAGAGCGGAGAATTTGGCTCTTTTCAAAAAAAAAAAAAAACTTTCGGCGGCTTCGGATGGCAGGCGAGTCATCTGTTTGTTTGGTCTAAGTGTCCTCTTTGACTCGCGGAGAAATCAAGCCGGGAAGCTGAAAAGCGAAAGTTAAGGCTCCGTGGAGGGAAAGTCTTTGAAGGAGACGAGCGCCGCAGATAGCTTCACCAAAACAAATGTGAAAAACAAACAATTCAAAAGCAATTATTTCTAGAAGAAGAAACTAAGCGAAGGACGTTGGGTGAGAAGAAAAAATTTCCTTTCTGAGAACTTTCACAAAGACTGAATTAATTAATTAATTTAGAAAAACAAACGAAGCCATTTTGTTCCTATAGAATCAACTTTGTTCTGTTGTTCTTTTGTATAAACCTTGCTAAAGAGTATAAGAGTATAACACAGAAATAAGTATATAGATATATTAGTATATAAGTATTGTATAAGATATATATAAGATATATATTACACTATAGATTATAGATTGAAATTTACAAACATAATTAGATAATTAGATAATTAAGATAATTAAGATTTTAGATTAAAAACTTTCTTCTTCTCTCTTTCTTTTTTATCTATATAAAACTCTCACTTCCTGCTTTCTCTATATAAGATAGTAAATAAGTTACAAGATTTATAAAATGAGTATTAGTACAAGAAGTAAGGGTAGAAGGGGATCTGATACAGGGGAAGGAGAATGGTTGAAATCTCTTTTTGAAGATTTTACAGTTAAAACCACTGACAATTTCACAAACAGTGACAAAAGTGCTGGAGGAAAAATTAGAAGGTCTAGAAACCAGATTAGAACAAAAACTGGGAAAGATAGAAAAAAAATTAAAAGATGATATACATGAAGTTAAGAAACAGATCGAGAAATGTGAAGAAAATCTTGACAAAGAGGAAGAGCGCATAACAATATTAGAGTTAAAAGAGAAAGAACACTGCATAAGGTTGAGAGGTGTACCAGAAGAAAAAGAGGACAATATGAGAGAAGTAATTGTTCAAATGCTAGCAAATTTAATTGATTGGGAGGAAGAAAGATTAGAGGAGGAGATCGAAAGAATGTTTAGAGTAAATTCAAAATATGCAACATTGTATAAAAAACCAAGGGATATAGTGATTGAATTTTAAAAAAAAAAGACAAGGAATACAATAATACAAACATCATACAACAAAAAAATAGAAATAGAAGGGAAGGATATCACTATTTATAAAGAAATACCAGCAAAAATCTTAAGGAAGAGAAAAGAATATAGATTTCTAACAGACCTTTTGGGAAAAAACAATATAAATTTTAGGTGGGAAATACCAGAAGGTTTAAGTTTGACATTCAAAAGTCAAAGATTCAAATTAAATTCAATACCAAAAGCAAAGGATTTTTTAAAAAGATTTGAAAAAGAGATAGCCAACCCAAGGGATCAGAGACCAAGGGAAAAAGAGACACTTCAGGTTCCAAAAGAAAAAGGATCAGCTAACTCCAAAGAATTTGTTTCATTGCTAGTAAATGAATGAACTAAAGGCCATTACTTGGAATATCAATGGGGCCAATTGTCCTGTTAAAAGAAAACGACTGTTCCAACTACTCAGTAAACTAAAACTTGATGTTGCATGTCTCCAGGAAACCCATATCAAAAAAATAGATACAAAATATCTAATTAATAAAAAACTAGGAACAGAATTTATTACAGCAAATGAGAAAAAAAAATGGAATAGTAATATATGTAAAACCCTATTTAAAACCCAAATTAATACAAAAAGATGAAAATGGGAGATATATTATCATTGAAATTGAAATTCATAATTCTAAAATATTAATAATCGGAATATATGCTCCCAATAAAAATCAAAAAATTTTCTATAAAGAATTACGAAACAATTTTACAGAATATACACAAAATAACTGGCTAGTAATGGGAGATTTAAATGGAGTAGTTACGCCAAAATTAGATAGGAAATCACATTGTCAAATTAAGGATTGTCAAGGCAAATTACCTAGGGAATTCTTTGATTTGACAAAAAAATTATCTTTAATCGATGCCTGGAGAAGCCAAAATGGAAACGCCAAAGAATTTACTTTCTATTCAAATAGATATAAATCATTCTCAAGAATTGACATGATTTGGACATCAAAAAATTTGGAAAATAAAATTAAAGATAGTACAATTTTACTGAAGACTTTATCAGATCATAACCCTGTGCAAATAACTCTGGAGATAAACTCAAAAAATTATAGATGGAGACTAAATGAAAATATTCTGAAAAATAAAAAAAAATTAGATGATTTAAAAAAGAAAGTACAAGAATTTTTCCTTTGGAACATGGACACAGAGGTCGAATTAGGAACAGTTTGGGACGCAAGCAAAGCCTTCATCAGAGGACACTTTATATCGCTGAATAATTTTCAAAAGAAAAACAGTAGCAAAAAATTACAAATAATTTTAAACCAAATAAAAGAAAAAGAAAAAGAATTACAAAACAATAATAAAAAAGAAGAAATTTTAAATCAGATTAAATTATTACAACTACAAGTGAAAATACTAATGACAGAAGAGATTGATAGAAAATTAAAATATACTAGACAGAGAAACTTTGAACATGCGAATAAGCCAGGTAAATGGTTGGCATATAAATTAAGAAAAGAAAGAGAAAAAAAAATAATTTCAAAAATTAGAGAAAACGATATGGATTTAATTCAAAATGAGAAAATTAAAAATGCCTTCCATACCTATTACACAAAATTGTATAAAAAACAAAAAACATCGTTGGATAAAATTGAACAATATATTCAGGAATGTGATTTAGAAAAATTAACAAACGAACAGAAAGATATCACAAATAATTTGATTACGTCACAAGAAATAACAGAAGCAATTACAAGACTGAAAATAGGTAAGACTCCAGGACCGGATGGGTTATCTGCGGGATACTACAAATATTTTAAAGATCAATTAATAGAACCACTTAAAAAAATATTTAATTCAATTCTTGAGGGCAACGAAACACCACAATCATGGACAGAAGCCAAAATTACTTTAATTCCCAAAGAAAACCAAGATTTAACAAAATGTCAAAACTACAGACCAATTTCCTTATTAAATAACGATTACAAATTATTCACTAGCATTTTGGCTGAAAGATTAAAAAAAATTCTACAAAATTTGATAAATCATGACCAGAATGGATTCTTACCAAATAGACAAATTAATGAAAATCTACGTACAATAATAAATTTGATAGAATATGCAAATGTTCACAATGAAAAATCTATAATGTTATTATTCCTAGATGCAGAGAAAGCATTTGATAACGTAAATTGGGATTTTATAATTAAACCATTAGAATACAGAAATTTTGGGGAAAAATTTATAAAAGCAATTCAGGCAATTTACAAATTACAGAGAGCCAAAATTATAGTGAATGAAGAAGAAACACAAGAAATTAATATAGAAAAAGGTACACGTCAAGGCTGTCCATTATCTCCGTTAATATTCATATTAGTATTGGAAGGTCTACTGCAAAAAATTAGAAAAGATGATAATATTGAAGGTGTCAAAATTAAAAAAGAAACATATAAATTAAAAGCCTTTGCAGACGACCTGGTGATAACATTACAAAACCCACTAGATTCTATAGAAAATTTAAACAAAAAGTTGCAAGAATTTGGAGATGTAGCAGGCTTTAAAATAGATAACCAAAAAACCAAAATGATAAATTTGAATATGACGAAAGAAGAGCGAAAAGAATTGGAACAAAAATCAGGATTCCAAAACGTTAAACAAATTAAATATCTAGGAATACAAATAACTACTAAAAATATAGATTTATTTAAAAATAATTATGCTAAAATATGGAAAGAAATCAAAAACGATTTAGAAAAATGGAATTCTTTACAACTGTCGCTATTGGGCAGAATAGCGACAATAAAGATGAATGTATTACCTAGAATTTTGTATCTGTTCCAAACGATCCCTATAACAATAACAGACCAAACTTTCATAAAATGGCAAAAAGATATAACAAAATTTATATGGCAAGGAAAAAAGCCCAGAATAAAATTAAAATACTTACAAGATATTAAAGAAAGAGGAGGATTGGGATTACCAAATTTAAAACTATATTATGAAACTTGTTGTTTGATCTGGCTGAAAGAATGGATAATATTGGAAAATACAAATATACTAA
This sequence comes from Charina bottae, assembly GCA_023362775.1. Classification (NCBI taxonomy): domain Eukaryota; kingdom Metazoa; phylum Chordata; class Lepidosauria; order Squamata; family Charinaidae; genus Charina; species Charina bottae. Next base: position 192,357,311 of record JALMGJ010000001.1, on the reverse strand, counting down.
ATTTAGAAGGACATGATAATAGATTCAGTTGGCATGGATATATGTGGTACAATAAAAGTAAAGTTAACAAAGCATTTAATAACCACATAATTAGGAAATCACTATTAAGAGTATGGAACAGATACAAAAACTCTCTACTACCTTCACTTCCACTATGGACATCATCTCAGGAGGCATATGCCAGAAAAGAAAGCTCAAATGATAAAAATTGGTTAAGATACAAAGCTCTGCTAAAATTTAGGGGAAATAATTATGAATTTAAAACAAGAGAAGAATTAGAAAAAGAGGGGTATAAATGTCAGTGGTTCTTATATTTACAATTAAAAGAACAATTCAAATTGGATCAAAAAATATTCAAATTTCTTAAATCAACAGAAAATTGGGACAATATATTATGGAAAGAAAATGACCACTTAATTTCAAAATTACATAAAAAATTAATAGATTTAAAAACTAATGACATAATAACAAAAAACTATATGATAAAATGGGAAGAGAATTTGAATAGAGAGATCAGTTATGAAGATTGGCAAACCATTTGGATCAAAAACACTAAATTTACTCTAAGTAATAATTTAAAAGAAAACAATTACAAGATGATCTTCAGATGGTATATGACTCCTGAGAAATTATCTAAAATGAAATGTTTAGGATCAAACATTTGTTGGAAGTGTAAAATAAAAGTTGGATCTTATTATCATTTATGGTGGTCCTGCAAAAAAATTAAAAAATTTTGGGAAAAAATTCATAAATGTATTTGTAAAATTATTGGAACAAATATGGAAAAAAACCAGAATTCTACTTATTGGGACTTATGAACACAAATTGGACTAAAGACTGTAAGAATTTACTACTGCATTTGATCGCTGCTGCAAGGATAACACTAGCAAAACATTGGAAAGAAGAACAGATTCCACCAATAGAAGAATGGATTTTCAAAACAATGGAATTAGCGCAAATGGACAGATTAACGAACTTAGTAAAAGATAAAGAAATTGGAAATTATGAATCAACATGGAAACCCTTTTTAAATTTCATACAAAAGGATTACAATATAAAATTATTTTTGTAAGATAGATAAAAACAATGACAAAAGAAAAAGTTGAAAATGAAATTAATAAATGAGATAAACTACAAATATAAAAACAAAATATTAAAAAGGAAGAAAAAATATAAAGAAAATAGTATTATTGAACAAAAGTTATAAAAGTTTCTTCTTAAAAGAAATAGGAAGTCACTTTATTGTGTATGTAATTGTGAATGTTCTTATAGTTTTGTATTTTATGTTTTGTGTAAGTATGTCATGTATGTGTTGTAAATCTTTGTAAATGTAACTATCGATGTGATGTGTAAATATTTTAAATAATAAAATTTATTTAAAAATTTTTTTAAAAAAAAGGAAATAATGTGTAGCCCATGCTGGTGATGAGGCAAGCAGAATGTATGGATCTGGCCTGATACCAGGTTGAGGAAAGTTGGTCTTGTCTAGCATTGGTCCAATGCATATGTTCTTTTTTTGCTCTGAAATCACCCCCGTTTGCAAAGAGTCTTGCACTCTTATGTCTGGAAATGCAAAAATCCATCCAAAATGTCTCTCAGTTTTAGTTTACCATTAGACAAATATCTATACAAGGAAAGGCAAAAAAAGTAATAAATATAAATTCAAATTAAAGTCCAATGATACAGAATTGTTAGTGATTCATTCATACAGTATTTACTCAAAAAACAAGTTAGGTTGAAATGAATGCAGTTTCCTTATAAATATGCCTCCTTAGGATCACACAGTCAGTTAGATAAATTTAGTGGGCAGGTCCCTGATGACAATCATCTTCTTCTCATGGTACATGTTCTTGTTCATAGGCTGGTAGTTGTAATTGGAAATGCATTTGCTCAATGTTTTTATCAGCAATAAACATTCATAGCAGAGAATGTAATCTGCAAAACTGTTGCAAACTCATCTTCTGCATTCTGAAATGCCTATATCCATAGGGTTTCAAGCTGCCACAAGCTTCCTTAACCTCTCTCCTCCTATGTTTAAATGTGCCTAAAATTTCATAAGTTAAATGATAGCTGGTCTCTCAGAGGCTTACAAGAGAAGCAAAAATGCATAAGAAATTTATCTCTGCATTCCTGCTTAGAATATAAAATCTCATTTTTGGAAAAAGATGCGGAAGTAAGTTGTGTTCCATCGTGTGTGTTCAGAACAATAAGCTCCTGAACTTCTCAAATGTTAGAGTTGTAATACAGAATTTTCTCACCCCCCTTCTTCACCCCACATTTCTACTCCAGAGCATTTTCCAACTTTTTGGTGCAAATTTAAGGATATTTGATGCTTATACTGCAGGATTGGGAGCTAAATTCTACTTGTTTAAACTGACTCTTAAATCACATTTTCCTCTTCACTTTTTTAAAAATGCCCTTTAAGACTATGCTAGGGAAAGTGGAAGGCAAAAGGAAGAGGGGCCGACCAAGGGCAAGATGGATGGATGTTATTCTAGAGGTGATGGACTCAACCGTGGGGGAGCTGGGGATGGCGACAGCCGACAGGAAGCTCTGGCGTGGGCTGGTCCATGAAGTCACGAAGAGTCGGAAGTGACTGAACGAATAAACAACAACAAAATCCACTTAATAGAACTGGTGGAATGAAAGTGTGAGAGTGCTGAAGGATTGCTAACATTTAATCAATGAGGCAGCTAATCAGGTAGATCTGACACCGTCATTGTTGTGGTAATTGATCCATGATTTGCAGCTTTCTGCAGGAGCCTCCTATTATTATTATTAAGACATAAATATTCATTTTTTAAACCTTCTGCAATATAATTTTTAAAAGATGATCCTGCAGCTCTAAAAAAGAAGATACTTATAGAAAAATAAATGTGTAATGTAAGACTTAAAAAAAAAGTGGCAGTGAGTGTGGGGAAAACAGTTTCTGTAGCTGTTACCAGAATTATACAATTTGTTATGATGGAATAAACTTTATATGAATATGTAGACTGTTCTGTGTGCTGACTTATGAATTACCAATTTTGAATTAGCTTTTCTGCTAAATGCAGTTGTTTTTAAGATTATGCATGCACATCCCTGTATGTACCAGAGTGTACATTTCCATTGTTTATTTTGGGGCGTTGATTTATATTAGAGAAATGCCATGGAATTGAGTGCTAATTGTCCTTCCCCAGGGTTGCAGCTTTAGTCCAAATTCATCTCCTCCTTATGGTTGTTTTTGAGGAAAAAGAAATACACCAGGAGAACGTGCATCTCCAGCATCTTGTATAATTCTTCCTTTACTTCATTTGTTGATCCGTGTCTCTTATTTCTTTTCCTTCTACCTTCTTTTTCATCAATTGTAAATACTGCAGTGTAAGAAGCTTTCTATTATTTAGTAAGTAACCCTCTCATCCTGTAATGTATCATTTCTTCTTATAGTAATCTACAAATAAAAATAACATTATAGATAATATTTAATGTATCTTAATTGTCATATTGAAAAAAATGGATTCTTGTGCTTCTAGAAGATTGTAATGAGTATTTCAGAAAATACTACTTTTCTTTTCATTACTACATTCTGAGACCTGGCTTTCCCACATGTGTGGTATCTAGCACATAGGTACAAGTAGTATCCAGTATAATTTTTTGATTGCACAGTATTTGCCTGCATAAAAAAATAACATTTCCCTGCTTCTTTGTTGTATAATACAAGTCAAATAAACAAGAAAAACCTAAGACTGAAACACTACTAACACTTTAAAAAGGCTTAAGTAGATACAGCTTAACTTCTTTCTGAAAAACTGTAATTTAGAATATGTCGATGAAGGTTCTCAGTCATCCAGGTGGAACAGTCTGTGGCTTGAATCATGTCAACTGGATTTCTATTTTCTCAGTAGAAACGTTTCACTCCTTATCCAAGGAGCTTCTTCAGTCTGAGTAAAGTTAGTAAGGGAATCCTTAAATACGTTTCTAGGGTGGCTGTGTGACCTTGCACCTGGGGCTAGGTCATGGTTATTTTGAGATGTTTATTTCTAAGTCCCATTATCATCTAAAGGAGGATCGTTAAGATTACCCTGCTGCTGTTGAGCTTGCATGTTATTTATTGTTATTTTATCTCAAAATAACCATGACCTAGCCCCAGGTGCAAGGTCACACAGCCACCCTAGAAACGTATTTAAGGATTCCCTTACTAACTTTACTCAGACTGAAGAAGCTCCTTGGATAAGGAGTGAAACGTTTCTACTGAGAAAATAGAAATCCAGTTGACATGATTCAAGCCACAGACTGTAATTTAGAAGTGGAACAGGAGAAAGTGCCCTCACAGTTGCCTGACAAACAGGAGCTCTGTGAGTGAAGGTGTCCTCAACAGGATACCTCAGGTAGATCTCATAATATACTGGTCTCATAATGGGACATGCGGCCTCTCAGTCAGCCTCCACTCTCTCAAATAAAGCTATAAAGCAGGGCTTTCCGAAGTTTTTCTCACGGCGACACACCAACCGGTGTTGGTGTGTCGCCGCGGGAAAACCCGGAAGTGAGGCAGCGCGCAAAAATCCGGAAGCGTTGCTGCCGCTTTCGGGTTTTGCACGCTGCAGTTGGTGTGTCGCCGCGGGAAAACCCGGAAGCGCTGATGATGATCAGCGCTTCTGGGTTGTGTGGCGACACACCAGACTGTGTGTGGTGACACACTTTTGTGTCGCGACACACAGTTTGGAAAGCTCTGCTATAAAGTTTAATATTTGCACCATGCGTTGTGTTTTGAAAACAATTGGTATCCAATGCATATTTTCCAACTTTGTTGTGATCATGACATCATGTACTTGTTAGCAGATAGTCTGAGTAGCAGCCTGATACACCTATTAAAACTGTCAGATATTTTTCAAGGATAGGCCTACAAAAACTATGTTGCAGTAATCTAGATAAGATGGAACAAGGCATGGGTATTTCTCCCTTCCTCTTACAAATATATAATTTAAAAATATATAAATTTCCCTTCCTCTTACAGTACAAATATAAATTGTACTGTCTTAGTGAGTTTTTTTGCAGTTTTATTATTACTAATAATATTATTTTGCAAAAGATTTGCATCTTCAATTTTATTAAAGATCAGTAAACACAATATACTGTACCTGCCAATAGCCCCTTCCCTCAAACTCCCATTATTTGATACCTGCAAAATAGCAGAGATGGTGAGAGAATTGTTTTTATCCAAATCAAACACTAAGATTTAGTATAATAAATTTGTATAGCAATACATAATGGCAAACTCAGGATCTTTCTATTATTCAGTTATTGTTCCATTATGCTTCCTATGTGGCAAAAATAGATCCCAAATCACTAGGCTGGGTAAAGCACAATTTGAATGTCTGCAGTTTTTTACTTTATGCCATACTGGATTCTGGCTGTGCAGATTTCATGACTTCACTTTAATATCCCATCATTCTTTTTCTTGCTCCCTCCATTCCCAAATCCTGTTTCCTGATGATCACATTCTTCTCGATTATCTCAAGATGTTAAAATGGCATGTTGTAACATTTGAAGCAAAAATTAAATCTTTCCACAGTACAGTTTTGGGGAATTTGGTCTAGTGGTTAAGGTGCTGGGCTAGAAAACAGGAGTCTGTGAGTTCTAGTCCCGCCTGAGGCATGAAAGCAGGCTGGGTGACCCATTGGGCCAGTCACTCTCTCTCAGCCCAACTCACCTCACAGGGTTGCTGTTGTGGGGAAAAGAGGAGGAGGAAGGAGTATTTGGTATGTTCGCCACCTTGAGTTATTTAAATAATAAAGGCGGGATAAAAATTGAATGAATGAATGAATGAATGAATGAATGAATGAATGAATTTTTCTTATGAATATTTGCCTGATCCAAAGTTTCTGAAAAACTCTTAGAAAAGAAAAATATGCCATGGTATCTTAAAAAGTAACAATTATGGCACATAGTTTTGTGACCTGCATTCAAATACATGAGCTGCCTGCAGTATTATCCTCAGGGGATGCAAGGAATCAGGAAATTGTAGTCTCAAACAAGTAAAAACATAGCACAACCTCTGACAATTTTGTGTAAAACCTCCTGAAATGATTACTCTCATTGGTAGACAAAAGGTTATTTTAACTTTTTAAATTATCTGCTTCTGATAATTGCTATGGAAGAAATCAATTCAAAACCTATTTGCTTGTTTTATAGCAGATGCTTTGCAGCATAATTATGGCTTTTGATTATAGTCTTTTTTGTAGATAGAAATTCTTGCTGTATGTATAGGACACAATTGAGAGAACCTGTATTATTAATTTGGGTTGTGCGGTACAGTAATCTGCGGTCAGAAATACTAGCCCTACTTCATCAATTTCTCTGTCTGTAGCATTTTACAAAAATAACAATAACAAGCTGTGATGTGCTAATTGAGAGGTGAGGAAATGCATCTTCTATCCTTAGCAGAAGTTAGCAGAAGACAGACTTGTGTGAAAGGAAGGCCTTGGATAAGTGTCTTTTGGATTATAGCCTCTCTCCTTGTGAGTCAACACACTTGATTTTGTCGATGAAGGTTCTCAGTCATCCAGGTGGAACAGTCTGTAGCTTGAATCATGTCAACTGGATTTCTATTTTCTCAGTGGAAACGTTTCGCTCCTTATCCAAGAAGCTTCTTCAGTCTGAGGAAAGTTAGTAAGGGAATCCTTAAATATGTTTCTAGGGTGGCTGTGTGACCTTGCACCTGGGGCTAGGTCATGGTTATTTGAGATGTTTATTTCTAAGTCCCTTTATCATCTAAAGGACGATCGTTAAGATGACCATGCTGCTGTTGAGCTTGTGAAATGGTCTTAATCTTCCTAGGCACAGAAGACAAAGCAGGAAGGAAAATAGGGGAAAGATTGTGCCTGAGGCCCCCACCTCTATTCAAGGAAGGATTTTCCAAGTTGGCATAAATGGATTCCTTGACCCCTCTCTCAAACCACCTATCTTCTCTGTCTAAAATGTGAACATTCATGTCCTCAAATGAGTGTCCTTTTTCCTTTAGATGAAGATAAACTGCTGACTCTGGTCCTGTGGTGTTACTTCTCCTGTGTTGGGCCATCCTCCTATACAAAGGTTGTTTGGTTTCTCCAATGTAGAGTTCAGAGCACTCCTCACTGCACTGGATTGCATACACTACATTGCTTTTCTTGTGTTTTGGAGTTTGATCTTTGGGGTGTACAAGCCTCTGTCTCAGAGTGTTGGTGGGTTTGAAATATACAGGTATGTGGTGTTTGCCAAATATCCGTTTTATCTTTTCAGACACGCCAGCCATGTAAGGAATGACCAGGTTCTTCCGTTTACTCTGAGTCTCAGCCCTATCTGTCGCTGCTTTAGGTCTGGTAGACTTAGATTTAGTGAAGGCCCAATTTGGATATCCACAGGCCTTCAGAGCTGTTCTCAGGTGCTGATTTTCATTCTTTTTGGAATCCATGGAGGTGGGGATGGTTTCTGCTCTGTGTGACAATGTCCTGATGATTCCTAGTTTGTGCTGCAGTGGATGGTGGGAGGCAAACATCAGATATTGATCTGTGTGTGGGGGTTTCCTGTAGATCCCTATTTCTAGCTTGCCACCGGTCCCAATGAGGACTTCACAGTCTAGGAATGCCAGTCTGTTGTCCTTGGTGTCTTCTCTGGTGAACCTAATGTTGGCATCTATGGTGTCTATATGGTCTGTGAAGGCCTGTACTTCCTGGGCCTTGATTTTGACCCAGGTGTCATCCACATACCTGAACCAGTGGGTGGGCACCGTTCCCTGGAATGTGTTGAGTGCTTTCTTCTCCACTTCTTCCATGTATAAATTGGCCACAATGGGTGACACAGGAGAACCCATGGCACAGCCGTGTTTTTGTCTGTAAAAGTCACCTCTGTATGACAAATAAGTGGTGTTAAGACACAGGTCCAGAAGATGGCAGATCTGGTTTGGGTTGAGATGGTTTCTCCTTTCAAGGGTGCTGTCCTCTTCTAGTCTCTTCCTGACAGCGGATAGAGCATGATTGGTGGGGATGCTGGTGAAAAGGGAGGACACATCGAAGGAGACCATAGTTTCATCCGTATCCAGTTTCAGGATCTTTGCTTTGGAAACAAATTCTTCCGAATTATGGATGTGGTGTTCAGAGTGTCCAACTAGAGGTGCTAGTATGGTAGAGAGGTGTTTGGCAATGTTGTATGTTACCGAATTAATGCTGCTGACTATGGGTTGGAGGGGTGTTCCTTCCTTGTGGATCTTAGGGAGTCCGTAGATGCAGGGGATGGCTTCTCCAGGATATAGATGGTGGTAGGTAATCCTATCGATGGAGCCATCATGTTCTAATTGTTTCGAACTGTCTATTACCTTTTTCTGGTAATTGTTGGTGGGGTCTCTTTTCAGTTTTTCATATGTATGGTGATCCTCCAAAAGTGAGGTAATTTTATTGTGGTAGTCTGCAGAGTTTAGAACCACTGTACACCTTCCTTTCATTCATTGGCGATCACTCGTAGCCGAGTAAGATTGTCTTCCAAAGGTAAAATTTTAACAGTGGATCCGTAGGTGGCTATAAAGGCCAATTCTGGATCCGCACAACCTCCCACAATGAGGGCATAGGTTTCCGAGTGGGAGATAGTCATGATGAGGGTTTGCCTGGCGTGCCTTCCTTTAGCTCTTTTCTCCCTTTCACCCTGTACTCGTGCTTCTTCAAAGTCCATAGCGCCATTAATAAAGGCTGACCTCCAATTGAAACGCTCATGAGTTAGGGCTTCCCAGTTCTCAATGCTGATATTACATTTTTTTTAAATTAGCTTTGAGAGTATCTTCGAATCTCTTTTGCTGTCCACCAATATTCCGTTTTCCATTCTTAAGTTGGGAGTAAAGTAGCTGCTTTGGAAGACGATGGTCAGGCATTCGAACAACATGACCGGTCCAGCGAAGTTGATGTTGGATGATCATTGTTTCAATGCTGGTGGTTTTCGCTTCTTCTAATACGCTAACATTAGTCCGCCTATCTTCCCAAGTAATTTGCAGAATTTTTCGGAGGCAGCATTGATGGAATCTTTCAAGAAGTTGGAGGTGGCGTTTGTAGAGGGTCCATGTTTCACAGGCGTACAGAAGGGTTGGTAGTACAATGGCTTTGTAAACAAGCATTTTGGTCTCCCTGCGAATGTCCCGATCCTCAAACACTCTATGCTTCATTCGGGAGAAAGCTACACTCGCAGAGCGTCGATGTTGGCTTTTGTAGATAGATGGCTGCCAAGATAAGAAAAGTGGTTGACATTTTCTAGGGACACACCTTTAAGCTGGATTGATGGTGCTGCGGAGGGATTGGTTTGAACTTGCTGGTAAAGCACTTTGGTTTTTTTAATGTTAATAGAGAAGCCGAGCTTTTCATATGCTTCTGCAAAGATGTTTAGGATAGTTTGAAGATGTTCTTCGGAGTGTGCACAGACTACGTTATCATCAGCATATTGAAGTTCTATAACAGAAGTTGTAGTTACCTTATTTTTTGCTTTCAGCCTACTAAGATTAAAAAGCTTTCCATCTGTTCGATATATAATTTCTACACCAGTAGGAAGTTTCTCTTCAACAAGGTGTATAATCATAGCGATGAAGATAGCAAATAAGGTTGGAGCAATAACACATCCCTGTTTAACGCCGGATTCCACTTTAAATGGATCGATTTGAGAGCCATTGTTATTCAGGATTGTTGCCATCATGTCGTCATGGAGTAGCCGCAAGATGTTCACAAATTTATCAGGGCATCCGATTTTCAGAAGGATGGTCCAGAGAGCAGTACGATTTACAGTATCAAAAGCTTTAGTCAGATCAATAAACGCCATGTACAGAGGGCGGTTTTGCTCCTTGCATTTTTCTTGAAGCTGTCGTGCAGTGAAGATCATATCCACTGTTCCCCTGGAAGGGTGGAAGCCATTTTGCGTTTCAGGGAGGATGTCTTCTGATACAGATAGGAGACGGTTTGCTATGATCTTTGCCAGGATTTTGCCTGCTGTGGCTAGAAGGGAGATGCCTCGATAGTTTCCACAGTCTGTTCTATCACCCTTTTTAAAGAGAGTGATAATTATGGCATCCCTAAAGTCTGCTGGAATCTCCTCCCTCATCCAGATTTTTTCGATGAGCTTATGAAGTTGTTGTGTAAGTTCAGGCCCGCCTTCTTTAAAGACTTCAGCAGGAATCCCATCAGGTCCACTAGCTTTGTTATTTTTCATTTGTTTAGTGGCTTTACTGACTTCCTCCAAACTAGGGGGTACTGCAAGCTCATCTCTTATTTGTTTTTGCGGGATTTGCAAGAAGACTTCATCAGCCACAGTAGAGTGACGATTAAGGAGATTGTAGTAATGCTCTTTCCAGCGCAGTGCAATAGACTCTTTGTCCTTTAGAAGTTTAGCACCATCTACTGAGCGTAAGGGATTTGTACCATGGTTTGTTGGTCCATAGATGGCCTTTATGGCATTAAAAAAACCCCGTGCATCATGAGCATCTGCAAAATGTTGGGTTTCTTGGGCTTTTTTTATCCACCATATGTTCTTAAGTTCTCTAGTTCTTCTTTGGACTTCTGCCTTTGCACTGGCGTAGATTTTTTTCTTAACGGCACAGTTAATATCTTTTTGCCATATCCGGAAGGCTTTCCTTTTCTTGTCAATAATATGTTCAATCTCACTAACGTTCTCATCAAACCAGTCCTGATGTCTCTTAGTTTGGTATCCGATAGTTTGTTCACAGGCTGAAATAATAGAAGTCTTCAATTTAACCCAGTGTTCCTCAACATTTTCAGGAAGTTCCATAGGCAGATGTTCCTTGAGAGTTGATTGAAAGCAAGCTCGTTTAATAGAATCTTGAAGGGCCAGTGTATTCATTTTATGCCTTGGTTTTCTTCCTTGGAGCCTACGATGAGGGACAATCTTTATGGCCATTGTGGATCGAATTAATCAATGGTCTGTCCAGCAGTCATCGGCGCTCGTCATGGCTCTGGTGAGAAGTACATCACGGCGATCTCTAGCACGGACAATTACATAATCTAAAAGATGCCAGTGCTTCGACCGTGGGTGCTTCCAAGATGTTTTAAATTAATTTTTCTGGCAAAAGAGTGTGTTAGTAATGACAAGGTTATGCTCTGCACATTTAGTCAGAAGTAAGATTCCATTCATGTTGCTGTTGTCAACTCCTTCTTTCCCAATGATCCCTGGCCACAAATCAAAGTCACGCCCAACTCTTGCATTGAAATTGCCCAGGAGGATAATTTTATCCTCCTTTGGTATCTCTGATAAGATGGTGTCCAGCTGGGTATAAAATTTTTCCTTGATATCCTCATCTGCATCTAGTGTTGGTGCGTAAGCACTTAGGATAGTTGCCTGTTGGTTTTTGGCGAGTTTTATTCAGAGAGTTGAGAGTCGTTTGTTAATCCCAGTGGGAACTTCTGACAAGAGCTTCACAAGGTCGTTTTTGATAGCAAAGCCTACCCCATGTATTGTTCGTTCTTGTTCAGGCAGTCCTTTCCAAAAGAAGGTATAACCTCCTTTTTCTTCCTTCAACTGTCCTCCTGCTCTTCGAGTTTCTTGGAGTGCTGCTATATCAATATTAAAACGTCTCAGCTCCCTTGCAATAATGGCAGTCCTACGTTCAGGTCGTTCACTATCCATATTGTCTTGCAGTGTCCGTATATTCCATGTTCCAAAATTCATGTGTTTTTTACGACCGCTAGATGGTGACCCCACTGGTCGCGGTAATCCAGTCAGGGAGAAAATGAGGCAGACTATGTTTAGGGCACCTTTTCTAGCCCCCTCCCCATATGGGGTGAGCAGAGTGGATCCTAAATGGGGCTGCTCAGTCGTGGATACAGCTGCCGAACTACTCAACTGCCTCGATTCTTGAGTCAGGGCGACTGAATCCGTATCCACCGCCCATGTCAGAGCTTTCCAAACTGTGTGTCGCGACACAAAAGTGTGTCGCCACACACAGCGTGGTGTGTCGCCACACCACCCGGAAGCGGCGGCGTGCGCGTGCACGGCGGCCGCCACGCACGCACGCGCCGCCGCACGCCCCCCCGCGCCGCCGCCGTGCGCGCGCGCTGCTGCGCCCCCGCACGCCCCCTCGCGCCGGCGCCGTGCGCGCGCGCGTGTCGCCGGCGCCGCCGCTCGGTGTGTCGCCAGCGGCAGCACTTTGGAAAGCCCTGGCCCATGTGCTGATCCATGACTAGGAGCTTCCGGATTTCACAGTCCTGCCCCCGTTACCATTCGTCAATCGCCATGGGACTTTTGGTTGTTTTGGGTTTGGTGTGGTTGGAAGACGCCTGTGTGTGAATTTGTTTTATGTGTGGAGATCGGTGCACAACGATCAGCACACAACCTTTACAGAAAAAGGCTCTAATCCAATGGCATGGATACCATGACGATTGGTGACCTTTTGTCTGCTGCAGCCTTCATCCGCCTTCGCAGCCGTTGTAACAATACACCTTGTTATCTTCTGCCTGTTCTGCCGTTGAGGACTTTCTTGGATCGTTCTTTGTTTGGTTCCTCCCCCTGGACCTTACCGCCATGGGTGACCCTACCAGGAGTACATGACTCCCGACGGCTTCGCTCACAGGGTTCATTGGGAACACACAAGCCCACTCACCACAACAAGGTGACGATCCAGCGAGTGAGACCTTCCTTTGTCTGCAGGTAAAATGGTGATGGTTTCATCTTTGCTGAGGGCTGTCAGGGCTCTCCTCTCTTGGACGGTAAGGTTGAGGGGAGGAGGTTGAGCACTGGACAGAGCTGCAGATATTTTAAGCCGGAGTTGTTCCGCTTCCTCAAAATGTAGGTGGTTGTTGTGGATGGCCGATTCTGTGGCTGTAATGAGCTCCACAACCGGAACTTGCTTGGGAGTGATGGCGAAATTAAGACCTTTGGCTAGGATATCTCTCTCTGGTTGGGTGAGTTCTCTGTCTGAGAGATTTTTCACCCACATGTTCTTTTTGTCCTCTGTGGTCCTGTTGTTGTTGTTCCTCCCAGTGGTTTCTCCAGTTCCTTGTTTCTGCTTGCTGCGAGAAAGAAGAATGTAAAATTTCTTACTTTGCCTCTCCTTGACCTTGTGATGCTGGGCCAGCTGTACTTTATTGCCAAGCTGAATAACTCTATCCAGGACTGGGTCAGGAAGGGTGGCTGTGAGTTCCTGGTTTTTAAGGATTCCCTTACTAACTTTCCTCAGACTGAAGAAGCTTCTTGGATAAGGAGCGAAACGTTTCCACTGAGAAAATAGAAATCCAGTTGACATGATTCAAGCTACAGACACACTTGATTTTGTTTTGCTGATTATACTTGCACAAATGTGGTTAAAAGAAAGGAAGAAATGGGATTTTGTAGGTGTTCTCCTTTGATTGCTGATCCAAAAATGATGGAGAGGCAAACACAATTATTTCTGAAGAGAACGTTGTCCTGTGCCTTGGGGAATTGCTCATGAATATGGTGTATTCATTGCATCCTTGCTTTCATATTATATATTCTGAGAGGCAGGAAAATAATTGTCCAAAGCCACTCTGCCTCTCAATAAGAGGCTTACATCAATGATGGAATGAGTTTTTCCGGATGAAAATGCTGTTCAATGGATTCTAAGCAGCTTCACTCCATATCACCCCACCTCCCATCTTGAAACTTCTTTATTGTATCTTCTTTATTGCTTCTCACCCTGTGGATTAACTGGTTTTTACTTGTCTATAGGGCAGCATATTTGCCTTCTCAAGCACTAGCTATGTATTGTTTGAAGGTCCTGTGCTCTATGCCTCAAAGGAAGATTCTTTCAATGTAATGAAAGAAACACTGACCATTAAAAAAACTACTTTGAATACATCTGCGTCTGTAAGCAGAAGTCACTTGAAGATTGAGGAGAATATAGTGTTGATCTTGATTAATTTAAGGCCCCAAATTCCTGGGTGGGGTAGTTGTACTACGAAGAAATATACTATCATAGACAAAGAGGAACTACCTTATGAGCTAATTAGGACTTTTGTTGTTGTTCAGTCGTTTAGTCGTGTCCAACTCTTCGTGACCTCATGGACCATAGCACGCCAGGCCTTCCTGTCCTCTACTATCTCCCGGAGTTTATTCAAATTCATGTTCTTAGTTGTGAGTAAACATATACAGCTCAGACTGTAGAGTTTGGTGTGAGTGTAGCAAGTCTTCTAAACACATCATTGTTGAATTTTTTCACAATTTGCATGATGAGCTATTGAATGTTAGGATTCAGTTTTAGAATATTTTTATTCCCTTATTATTTTAGTTAGTTTATCAATTTAGATTTCTATCTTGAATGTTGTAAGTTCAAAATAGACCTATATTGTACATAAGATTTGTGTACCTCTGATCTTCTTTCAATATAATTGAAATCCTAACTCTGCAGTTTTCTTTCATATTAAAAAATGTCTTGATGAGTTCTAGGATTTTTGTTACTACCACACTACACAGTCCAATCTCTGTCTGAACTCATACTGTTTTGTTCTTTGATGTTAATTTCCTTCTCAAAATTCTGCTAGCTTCTCCCACCTCCCACGGGGGGGCGCGCGGCGGTGTGTACGGTGGCGGCGGCAGCAGCCTCTGCTAAAACATGGAAGCGCTGATGGCACGCCGCTGCCGTCACCATGCACACCACCACTGCCGTGCGTGCCCCCGCGGCACCACCGCACACGCCCCCGCTGCTGCTTCCAGGTTGTCTTGCGACACACCAAACTGTGTGTTGTGACACACTAAAGTGTCGTGACACACAGTTTGGAAAGCTATGAGCTAGTGTATCCAAACCTTTGTGATGAACAAATTGGATTAGGGAATGAGCTGTCTAAATGCAGTTCGCTCTGTATACCATGCCAGTTTAAGCCTTACATTGGAGATAATTGGGGGGAAAATAAAACAGTAAGTTCCATAATGTTATATAAATCTGTGGTACAGCCATATTTAGGACACTGTATATTTTCAATGAAGAAAATATTAAATTGTTGGGGCTTCTTAACCTAGAAAAAGATGATTTGTGAGGAATATGGTAGAGATGTATGAAGCTATAGATGTTGTAAAGAAAAGTTTAAAAATCAGTGCAAAATTAACCAATGCAGCTGGTTGCCACAAGGCATGTGTGTTTTTATGTGTTAAATTTATAGTCCATCTTTTCTCCAGGAGGTCAAAGCAGCATACCTAGCATCCCCTCATTTTTTTTTCTTTGCTGCAAACAGCCCTGTCAGTTTAGTTGGGCTGAAAGTATAACTGACCCCAAATCATTCAGTGAGTTTCCATGGCTGAGGGTGGACTTCCACCGGTTTCCTCAGCCTTAGACTAAAATATAACTGGCTGTTAAATGGTAAGTAGCAATTAAAAAAAGAAAACAATGTGTCTTCTCTTTGGCCTACCCTGTCAAATTCCTATTTGCTAATTCTGTGGGGAGCTGACTTCCTTACATGTCCCTTGAAGCTGTCCAACTAGGTCAGCAATAAAGAGTACCCCAATTACGCAAAGTGGGCAATCACCAGAATCACAACAGGCAACAGTCAGAAAAGAGACAGCAGCCATCAGCAATCTCTTCCCCTCCTTGAGTCTCCCCCTGTCTTCTTCCTTCTCTCTCATCTGTCTCTTTCCTCTCATCAATTGAACTTCTCTATCAACCTCCTCTTTGCTCTCTCTCTTTGCTCATTCTGTGGATGAATTTCTTCACTTACGATTTAATTAGTGATCAAACATTGTAACAAACATATGATTTATGAGCGACATGATAGGTTCTGTAATTATATATAAGCCAAAAATGTTCTGATGTTTTAAATCATTATTTTAAAAAAATAAAGCAAAACTGAACAAGCAGATACCAGGATCCTCACAGGACCCACCAATATTGACTTCGTTTGAGCCTCATTCCAGCTGACTAGGCTGATGAGTTGTCATTTTAAATTCCCCACAAAGCTCTGTTGTAATGTTGTTAGAGCATTGTAGAAGTTTGAAACAGTAGCCTGTTGTGGCTGGGAGTGCCCCAGACAAAATGTTCTTTTGGGACTTCTCAATCCAGCAGCTAACCCTGAAACAGAACATTACATTATAATATTGTATTATTGTATTTTTAAAAGGGAGGAAATAAAATTGATTGAATGGTTGCACTTCCAGGGATTTTTCTTTTAGGATGTAAAGTAGTTCACTGCAGTAATTTTCAATGTGAAGTAAAATGCTTTCATTGAAATGTTAATTTTTATTATATTATTATATTTACTTGATGATAAATATTATTACATATAAAGGGTATTTATAAATTATAATTCTGAATATATATTTTAAAGAATCATAAACTGCTCTGTTCAGCTTTACAGAGATATAAAGTCATGACATTATATATACCACCTTTCCTCAATCTGCTGCTCTAGCTGGGTATTGCATTCTAACACATCAGGAGGACATCAGGTTGTGGATAGCTTATCTATATGCTATATTACTTTTCGTAATATTTATTTATATTTCGCATTTTTACTTTTATTTTTTTAATTTACTCTTAAGGAACAAAAAAGAGGCAAAATAAGAAATGTATTTTGTTATTGTTAAATAGCAGGATGATTGTTTCTGATGACAGAGCATGGGCTCCAGAGACAGAATTCTACAGGGCAGAACATAAGTAATCCAAGTGCAGCCTTCTGTGACGCTAATGCTGAAACTGACCAAGTTTGAGCTGTTTGTACCTCCCCTTGCTTCTGGTTTGTTCCCTTGGTGCCCCTGCAAGTGAGTCAGTGCTCCACTTGCAGAAATATCTGAACTCTAAACTTTTCAAACATAAAGACAATATAGAAATCAAATAAAAATGATATTTTTTAATATTAAATAAAATACAAATAAAATAGAACTTCCAAGTAAGTCAGCTAGTCATCTGGCATGAGAGTTCCAATGGATTCATTGGTATCCCCCTTTTCACATCCCTGTCTGTAATTCCTGTGATAAGTTTAATTATAGAAATGGTGCTTTTATATTCTTAAAATAGATGGCTTCTTAACCAAAAAGCTTCTCGCCCTTAGCTGATTTGGGTGCCCATGATTATGTTTTTCGGCTGTCTCTGAAATGTATTTTTGGTTTGTTTTTTATTTTGTTATTTTTAATTAATTAATTAATTAATTATAATTCAATTTATATCACCGCTCCATCTCCCCCAAGGGGGACTCTGGGCGGTTAGTTTTGTTATTCCTCACCCAGAGTCCATCAGAATTGGGGTGGGCTATAAATATTTTTAAATAAATGAATAAATACTGACCATTAATATTCTTAAACGAGATATCCCTTTCAAAGGATTCCTTTTCAAAGGATATTATATGTTCTATTATACAGAACAAAAATGTAAAAAGAATGCATTTCTCTTGTAGAGAAGGAGCTGAAAGGTACAGTAGGTAATTAACAGAAATAAAATTAACAGAAATAATTACTAGCCTGCTTTACAGTGTAATAATAACAATTTGCTCTCATTTCATAACCCTTTTATACTTACATTACATTGTTCATTAAAATAATATTGAACTGTATACTGTAAGAAATAATGGTCCTCAGAACAAAACCTGTTGAATGAGATAGCTATCATATTAATTGTATAGAAATAAACTGACCTTGCACTAAATAATATTTATTTATCAAATCTGATATGAAGTTGCTTTAATAATGCCACCTGCCTTTTATAGAAGAACTTCCAAAATCTCTATTCCATATCATTATATGTGCACAATTTCTTTTCAGGTTAGAGGGCAATACATTTTCTCTCTCTTTATAGTTTGTTCTATTTGTACTGTGGATCTGATTTGTCTTCCTGTGTAAATAATATTATCTGCTTATAGAAGAATTGTTCTTCCTCAAAAACACTACATGATATCTTATACTAATCTGAGGAAGGGAATAGCTTTGATGATGTGTAATGTAGGCACTACAGTTTAATCTACATTTCATGAAAAACTACTTGGAATTTGCCAGTTGATTGGTCCTCCTTTAAGTCCATTTCATATCCAAATACTTTGGCTAAATTGAGCTTTGGCTCATAATGATGCTTTGCATGTGTTTAGTCCATTCAAAGCACGTTAGACATAGACATAAACAGAATCTTTCTACAAACTGGGCCAGTCAAATTTGCAGGGCTTCCTGTAAAGATGCCTCCTGTATTCCCCAGTCTCTACTGCTAATCCAGGCCAGGATTTATTTGATGATAGGAAAACCATCTACTTGTTTAAGATTTCACAGTGCCTGAGAGTGGCACTCTACAAATATAGCCTGGTAGGTGGCATGACCTTGATGGGCCCTGTCAGCTAGGTGTCGTATTCCCCAGCAGTTTATCACAATTCTGGAAGTAAGATCAGTTAGACTGCTGAACATCAGAAAAGTGGCTTCACTAACATAATCTAGTGAGGTCTGACCAAAGTTAAGCTACGGGTCACAGTTCTTTGTTTACTCATTCCTGCTCCCCACTAGATGCTACAAGGATCTTGGAACTTGACAACAGCCAACTGTTTGGTTATCAGAGAAAATGTCTGGTATAGTACCAAAACAGACTTATGCTGCTCCACAGTGAAGTATTAACTTCATTTTTGAAAAAGATAAATAGTTATACTATTCCAATATCCTTCATTCTCTTCAAACACTGGCACTAGTGGAGGAAGAAAAATTCTTAACAGCCGATGTGTTTCCTTTTGAATCTAGCTATTAAGATTAGTGGGTTACTATTCTGAATGCCCCTGGGAAGGGGGAAGCTTCTCTTAGAAAATATTTAAACCCTTAACTAAAGTAGTATGACTGTATTGCCAACTGCTTGAGAAATCCAGATGGCTAAGTCATCAGCTTCCTTGCAAGCAGAGGCCCTAAAAGTTGTTTATATTCCCATACTGGGTAGTATAATAAATGTTGCTTTATCACAGAGAGAAAGAGGCTTGATGTTAGTACCTGTGCAGAACAAACACTGGTGGGTTTCAGATGAAGCATAAATGTTAACCAGCTGCGTTGCTTCAGCTTTTTTTTCCCTTCACCAATTGGTTTTAGACTACTATATAGGCTGTAATCTTTAATTCATCTAAGTGGAAGCAAGCTTCACTGAACATTGTGAGCTTTACATTCATTACTTACAAATCTGACTCTTACATCCTGCTAAGTCTCAATGTGATTTGTTTGGCTCTGATTTAGCATGCTGTAGGAGCCTAGCCACTGCAATTTTAAGCTATGGTTTCTGGCTTAACATGATGCATGAACCAAAATAATTAACCTACAGTGCAGTCCTACATGATAAATATTGGCAGATTTAAAGTTTGCAAGACCTACTTTATTCCTTGGATGCTATATTTCACCAAAAGGAGCTAGACATAAACCTGGTGGTGCAGTTAATGTAGGCAATTAGTATGTATGTATGTATGTATGTATGTATGTGTATGTATGTGTGTGTGTGTGTGTGTGTGTGTGTGTGTGTATATACAGTATATATATATATATATAGAGAGAGAGAGAGAGTAAGGTAAGGTTTCCCCTTCCTGTCGTATCCGGCTCTAGGGGGCGGCGCTCATCTCCAATTCTTGGCCGAGGGAGCCAGCGTTGTCCATAGATGCTTCCATGGTCATGTGGCCAGCATGACTAAATGCCGAGGCGCATGGAACGCTGTTCCCTTCCCACCAGAGTGGTACCTATTTATCTACTTGCTTTTTTACGTGCTTTCGAACTACTAGGTTGGCAGGAGCTGGGCGAGAACGGGAGCTCACCCCGTTACGTGGTGCTTCCGGGTCTTGACCTGCCGACCTGCCATACTTTTTGTTCGACAGTCAGTAGTCTTAACCATTACACCACCGTGCCGCCCTCTCTCTCTCTCTAGTCTATATAAATTGATATATTAAAATAAATAGGTAAATATTTACAAATACACATTTATTAACTGATTTGTTTTAAAATCTACCTTTCTGTCCAACGAGGATGTCAAGATAGCTTACAATGGACATTACTGTAAGAAAAGAAAAGAACATGGCTAAAAACATAACAAATAAAGCAATCAAAAAGTATTCCTGATTTTAAAAAATGTTAAGAGTTCTGCTTGGAAAGGATAATTTGAGGAAGTGGACAGGATCCTCCGAACTGTAAATCCCACCACATGCCATCTAGATCCGTGCCCTTCCTGGCTGGTAAAATCTGCCAGGGAGGTGACTTGCGGGTGGGTCCAGGCGATGGTTAATACATCCTTGATGGAGGGGGTGTTCCCAACTGCCTTTAAGGAGGCATTGGTGCACCCCCTCCTCAAGAAGCCATCCCTGGACCCTACCATCCTGGACAATTTTCGTCCAGTCTCCCACCTTCCCTTCTCGGGAAAGGTGGTTGAGAAAGTGGTGGCGTTACAACTTCAGAGGATTCTGGATGAAGCGGATTATCTAGACCCCTTCCAGTCAGGTTTCAGGCTGGGATATGGGACGGAGACTGCATTGGTCACACTTATGATCTCTGGCGGGAGTGGGATGGAGGCAGTGCATCCATCCTGGCTCTCTTGGACCTCTCAGCGGCTTTCAATACCATCGACCATGGTATCCTCTTGGGTCGGCTTAGGGAGTTGGGGGTGGGTGGCGTAGTTTTGCGCTGGTTCACCTCCTTCCTCCAGGGCCGTTCTCAGTCGATGGTGATAGGGGAGGAGAGATCTGGCCTGCAACCTCTATGTGGGGTACCGCAGGGTTCGGTTCTCTTTCCTCTCCTATTCAACATCTACATGAAACCGCTGGGTGAGATCATCCGACACCATGGGATGAGGTATCATCAATATGCTGATGATACTCAATTGTATATCTCCATCCCAGGTGAAGTAAGTGATGCGGTAGCCACCCTGTCTCAGTGCCTGGGGGCTGTGGGGGCCTGGATGGGGAACAACAGGCTTCAACTGAACCCTGGCAAGACCGAGTGGCTGTGGATTGATGGCTTAGCGTTATCTGGGAAGTTGTCATCTTTGGTCCCGGATGGGGTAGCACTGCCCCATTCGGAGCCGGTGCGGAACTTGGGGGTCCTTCTAGACTCACGACTCCTGCTTGAAGAACAGGTGGCAGTCGTGGCTAGGAGGGCCTTTGCACAGCTTCGGCTTGTGCGCCAGTTACGCCCATTCCTGGATCGCGATGCCCTCCGAACGGTTACTCATGCTCTTGTCATCTCCCACATAGACTATTGCAATGTGCTCTACATGTGGCTATCCTTGAAGACTATCTGGAAGCTACAGCTGGTGCAGAATCCGGCTGCGCGGGCAATTTTGGGTGCACCAAGATCAGCACATATAACACCTTTGCTCCGCAAGCTGCATTGGGTGCCAGTTTGCTTCCGGGTCCAAAGTAACAGTTCCTCATGGGGGTGGTTAATTCCATAATGTCCTTCCTTTTAGTTAAAACTAATTCGCCAAAATTGGATTTTATATTTATTTAGATTGTATTAATTAAATTGTAATTTTATATTCTTATTTTAAACTTGATTTTATCGTAAACCGCCCAGAGTTCCCCGTTGGGGGAGATGGGCGGTCATATAAATTAAATAAACAAACAAATAAATAAATTACATTTGGGTTGCTACAGATCAGATATTCTAATAATCTAATTTGTTATTGATAAGCAAAGAAAGGATCAGAAATTCCTACTATTGTGTTAGAAATAATCTAGTTTATCTTCTGCCTAGCATACATGCATACATACATACATGCATGCTCAGAAGCAAGCCCGACTGATTTCAGTGGTGCTGCTTCTCCTGTAAATGGATATATGATTGCAGTCCTAGACTCTGTTCCAGCATACTGACTGGGTTCACACATGGCATTATGTGGTAATATGATCAGTTTGGTTTTGTTTGATTTGTTGTATAAATCAAACAATTGTGTTTTATTCAGTAAATTATGATTAAGCAAACTACCGGTTAGCACAGTATGTGAACCCAGTTAATATCTTTGCTTCACATGGTAACTCACATGAACTGGGCTTCCACATACTCAATTTACTGTATTCCTTTTTTGTTCTAATACATAAGCAAAAGTAATAAAAAACAGTAATGTAGGCTTCTGATTCTTATTTCTATTGTGTGTTCCATTAGGTACTCATTAAATCGCTACACAAAACAGTGTAGTGAAAATGTTACATGAGACCTGGTCCTTAGAATGCCTTCAGAGAGCTATTGAATCAAACCTCAGAATCTTAACGCAGAGAGTAGCAATTGAGGTATATTGAGAGCCAGTGTGATATAATAATTAAAGTGTTGGTCTAGGAGTAGGGAGATCTATGTTCAAGTCCACCCTCAGCCATGGAAGCACACTGGGAGATTTGGAGCCAGTCACATTTTCTCAACCCAACTGACCGCACAGAGATGTTATTATAGGAAAAAATGGGAGGAGGGAACACTATATATGTTATCTTGAACACCTAATGAAAGGCAGAATATGAATCCAACCTATATATATATATCATAAAAAGACACTTTAACAATGTATGAATTCCTAGTCTGAATAAGTAAAATATTACATTCATTTGGATGGTGCTTTACTGTGTGTCGGGACACATTAGTGAAGAGCTTTCCAAACTGTGTGTCGCGACACAAAAGTGTGTCGCCACACACAGCGTGGTGTGTCGCCACACCACCTGGAAGCGGTGGCGCGCGCGTGCACGGTGGGCGCAGCAGCAGCGCGGCTTCCGCGTTTTAGCAGAGGCTGCCGCCGCTGCCGCCACCGCCATGCACGCACGCGCCGCCGCATATCCCCCGCGCCGCCACCATGCACGCGCACGCTGCCGCCCGCCCCCCCGCACCACCGCCGTGCACGTGCGCCCCCCGCGCTGCCGCCATGCGCGCGCGCGCCACCGCCGCTGGTGTGTCGCCAGTGGCGGCACTTTGGAAAGCCCTGCATTAGTGTGTCGGCTGCAGTGTCTGGGTGTGTTGTGGCTGCTGCTGCCTCCTGGCTTCCATGCAGATTCTAGTGCCTGCCTTGTGCCTTGCTGCCTCCAAACCTGCTGTGATTCCGCACAGGTCCTAGTGCCTACCTTGTGCCCTGCTGTAAGAGTGTGTCACGAAATGATGCATGTCTAAAAAGTGTGTCACCAACATAAAAAGTTTGGAAAGCTCTGCCTTACAGAGTTGCAAGCAAAGAATACCTGTGATTGGATAAAGAAAAAAATTAAGAGACATTGATTTTCTTACTTCCCAGATTTCATCAATCTCCTATTATACAGTGTAGTGCCTAGTACACAGATCATTAATTGTGAAACCAAAGCCACTATTCTTTCTTTTGGCATTAAATTGCAGTACCCATGGGGCTCTATCAGTAGAAAAATGTTAACATTAATACCTCAGGTAACTTTTTATGATTTACCCACTGACATAAACCTTGTCCAGAAACACGCCCATTTGCTGACCCATTGTTCAACTTGTGATTAAATTTATTGCTGCATCCAGAAAGGATCTAGTTACTGTCCCACAACTTCTCAAAACTTCTATCAAGCAAGTAGATATTCAAAACTGTTGTTATATGTTTCATAATTTAATTTATAACTTTGCAAAAAAGTAGTCAGCAATTTGCCAGATGTATTAACTTGTATATATAGTATACTGTGTTATTACTATGTTTCAATAATAGTACTATGCCAAAGAGATTTTCTTCCTATACTTCTATTTCCCTCAACCCTTCAGTGGGTACATAAAAATGCACTAACAAACATATTTATAGATAACATTGTTTGACTGCAGGTGCTGAGCAAATATTCCTTTACTGAGATCAATTGGAGTTTCAATGTCTTCCTGTCTCTGAAAATATGGTGCTTTCAGTCACACTTAAATAGTATAAATGCAGCAGGAGATATGATGTCCTTTTCCAAGAGATTTGTTTGTTTACTCAGTTATTAGGCCAGGGAGGTGAAAAGGATGGCTAACTGGTATGGTTCATCAGGTCATGAAGGTCATGGGATAAAACCGAAAGCAGCTTGTGAAGGGTAGACATGCAGTCTAAAGAGTCACAAGAAGCTTTGAAGCTGTAGACATCAAAACAGGTAACCATTCACAGGGTTTTTCAGGCAGACGTACTTTTACAGGTCAGCAGAATTTAATTTAAACCAGGACACAACCTGTTTGAACTTTTCAACTTGAGTGTTTACAAATTTAGAGTAGTGCTATAATAGTGTCTGCATTGTACGAGTGTGTAAGGGACAGATTAACTGAATTACTATTATTAACAGTAGAAATAATAACAACTACTACACCTTTCAGGATGCAAAACTTTTCAAGGCAGCTTACAAGTAACATGGGATACATTCTTAAAAATCTCAGTAAGCAATATCAATATACAACAAACCATTTGAACAACTATAGCCCTATAGGCTGAAGGGGAGGACAGTCTAGAGCAGAGCTTTCCAAACTGTGTGTCACAACACAAAAGTGTGTCACCACACACAGTCTGGTGTGTCACCACACAACCCGGAAGTGCTGATCATCATCAGCGCTTCCGGGTTTTCCCGCGGCGACACACCAACGGCGGCGCGCAAAAACCCTTAAGTGGCAGCAGCGCTTCCGGGTTTTTGCGCGCTGCCACAACGGCGGCACTTCCGGGTTTTCCTGCGGTGACACACCAACGGTGTGTTGGTGTGTCGCCAACGGTGGTTGGTGTGTCGCCGCGGGAAAACTTTGGAAAGCCCTGGTCTAGAGAAAGCATCCCACCCTCTCCCTCTCTCCTGAAATCCTTTGCACAGGGTGGTTAGTAGTAGATGCTGTCTGAGCACAGTTAGTGAATTCCTGTTCCAGTGCAGGCTTACAAATGCACAAATGGATGTATTCACTTAACTTGCTCTCACTCCATATCTTTCATTCAAGCTGGGTGCCAATATTGTATATCGTGGGAAAAGGTAACATATATTTCATCAACTCAGTAACTTAGCCTATGGAAAACTCCCTTGATGATGGTGGAGATTCCCACAGGTACCAGAAGTGTCAGAGTGACAAAAATCCCCCCCCCCTTCCCCCAGGAATGGAAAAAGTACAAGAGCTTGGGAAAATGGCAGAGAAAACAAGTTTGCAGTGTGTACAATTGCCCTTCCCACCATCCTATTATATTGTTGAAACAAAATATTTTGCAGCAAAAAAGCCACTTGTGCCAGCATGTGCTATTACAGCACAGATTAAAACTGCTCATGATGTATCTATAGTCTTGATGGACTGTTGCTGTGTAAAACTATTCACTAAAGGACTTCTGAGACATTGTAGGATAATTAGATGGCAGGCAGGCCCAGCTGGAACACTTGCTAGTAAAAACTTCTTTTAAAAAATAATGCTGCTACTTACGCAATATTCATTGGCGATCACTCGTAGCCGAGTTAAGATTGTCTTCCAAAGGTAAAATTTTAACGGTGGATCCGTAAGTGGCTATAAAGGCCAATTCTGGCAAGAGAAAGGAATAGTGGAGTTGAATAGGCCTTCTTCAAAATGCTTCAAAATTGCTGATTCCTGACAGTAGGTCTCTTTCTGTATATCTTTCATCTAAGGTAAGGGCTCACATGATAGAATGTTCCTCCTTATCATAAATTTAAAAACTGCCTAACTTAAATTATCTCTTATTGAAGCGGGCAGAAATCTGTAGCAATCTTAATTGAATCTTGGTTCACTGAATTAGCCCAATTTCCAGGATATTTTCAATGAGTTCAACCCATAACTGACAGCATGGGTTGGGTTCACACAAGATAGCTGAAAAAGTGATGTGGTTCAAGTGTGTCATGTGTACAAACATATTGTATTCTTAGAGATATTGTTAAATATGCCTGTCCAACTAATTGGATAAATGGAAAAAAACTGTTAGGGATTTAGGGTTTCTGGCCTCCCTGTTATAGAACAAGACATGGTTATAATTCTTGTAACAGTGCAGTGATGGAAAACAGACAGATTTATGACCAAAATACATACATAGAATCAATCTCATGATCAGGTTTCTTGGCAATTCAAGGCAGTTAACTGTGCTGTTTTTTTTACCAGCACTTCCCTACTCTTTTCCAGTCCTCAGCAGTCAGACCCAATCTGAGAGCCCTCATTAGTTTTTGATTTCTGCTGGCATTGACCCCAATAGAGTCAAATACTGCTTTTTTCAAATACTGAACTAAATCTAGCTGAAAATGCTTTCCTGAAGATGACTTCCAGCAATGTTAAATCCAAGAGATGGGCAGAATCAGTTTTAACAGAAAATTGTCACCACAGTATGACAAATATTAAACTTTGATTACCTTAAAGTTTACTAAGATATTTTGATAAAACCTTAAAAGTGCAGTCTGGTACACACTAGCCTTAAAGTAAGTCTATTAAACAGAAGGGGGACAGCTGAGAAATCATACACAGGATTGTGTTGCCAAACCTCAATTGTATATTCTAAGTAAAAACAAGTTTTGAAAAATAATTTTTATTATTATATTTCACAATGTAAGTTCTTCAAGAAATTATTGTCTTTTACAGTACTGCTTATATTTAACATAATAAATACCTAGTAAATAAAAATAAATTAAGAAGCAATTAAAGTTGTTGAATAAGGGGCGTGGTGGCTCAGCGGGTAAGATGCCAGGCTTGTCGATCGGAAGATCACAAGTTCGGAGGTTTGAATCCCTAGCCCTGCGTGCGGAGTGAGCTCCCGCACTAGCTCCAGCTTGTCAGATATGAGTCAAGTCAAAAGGCAAATAGAAACAAAAGGTTTTTATTCTTTTGAAGCAGTTTGCAAAGTGCTGGTGGCTTTCTCCGTGCGGAAGGACAAATGTCGCACTGAAGAGAAAAGCACACCTGCCACAAGTTTGACAGTTACATTTATACATCCTCACCCGTCGCTCAAAACTTGCTCCTTTCACCTATTGGTAGGCTACTCTGGAGCTCACAACCTATCAGAAGCGCCTAATGTGCATATAATTAGCCCGCCTTTGTTTACATCTCCCATTACCCACTTTTATATCCCCTTCCCCTTCTATTTACTTTCACCTTTTAAGGGGAGGCTTCCTACTTAAAGCATGCGTCAGCTAGTTCCTAACCACAAGCAGTTTAGGTCTTGCTAGAAGCTCTGCTCTCTAACCTCAAAGCTGAGGTGTCACATTCAGCCTGCTTAACATTTCCTGCATGTGGTTTTTTAGTAGAAGGTCTGCTAGTTTGCTCTCTAATTTGATCTATTCAGCTTGCCTATGAATTTTGCTAGCTAGCATTAGAAAAATCCCTTAAGAGCCTTATTTAGTTTTATTAATTTTTAAAATTATTATTTCCTTGTTAATAATAACTGGTATCACATCTCTCTCAATCCACCCTTTTACTTTTTTTATACTATTATTATTAACACTATTTCCTTTCTCTCTTTTTATTTTGTTGCTTTTTGCATTATATTTCATGATCTTGTTTCATCTGAACTTTCTAATTGTTATAACATGGCCTCAGCTCGTCTGAACTCCCTAATTGTGGATACATAGTCTCATCATCATGCACCCAACTATCACCATCTCTCATTAACATGAGAGTGTCACCATAGGGAGAGGGTTTTAAGGACATCTGTTTAGAGACTGCAGTCTAGATCAGTCGTTGCATTAATCCTCTAACACAGGGGATTATGCAGCATCCCAATGCCACCAACACCCCTATTACTACTCCAGAAGATGTGAGGAGAGAGAGAACCACTCCTTTCCACTTACCAAACCAGGAGTCCAACCATCCCGTAAGGGAGGTATCCACTCCTGAGTTCTCAGCTAGTTCTTCAGACAAGGCAGTCAGGCCTTGTAAAGCTCGGGTAATGGTTCCATCCGGTGCAGTGTTATTGGGAATGAATGTACAACAACTTCCCCCAAGCATAACACATACTCCCCCTTTCTCTGCTAACATCATATCCAGTACCATCCTATTTTCCCAGGCCATTCTACTTGTGGCATCCAATTGCTCTGAGATCCCTTTTACAGCATCCCTGGTGTAATTTATAAATCTTTGTTGATTGTAATATATTCTATCCAGTCCACATTTTTATTGGTTGTCACCCACCAAAAGGAAAAGGATTCAAACCCTGCTAAAACCTGATTTCTGGCTTTGAATTCATCAGGCACTCCCCTTGGTACCCCATTTTCAAGCATCACAACTTTTTTGTATAATTTTATTTTCATCGGGTCCTCGCTGGGTTTCACCCTCCACTCTGGAGTTGGTTCGTCCACTGGCCCTTTTATCCTGGTATACAGTGTTCTCTGTTGTGAGCAACACCTGGACCTTCCCACTCGGGTTGCAGTTTCAACTCCTTCCAGGACTTTATCAGGACCCGCTCTCGTGGTTTAATATGGTGGACTGCAAATTCAAGTGGTGGGGTCTGTGCCAACAGACCTTTCTGTCTGAGGAAAGACAAAGAAGAGGACAACCCCAGTATATAGTTCTTTAAAAATACATCCTGGTCTTCTAATTTTGGTAGCATTCCTGGATTTGCTAGATAAGGAAAGCCAAACAGCATTTCATATGGTGAAATTCCCACATCCCTTCTAGGGTTTGTACTAAAGGTCCAAGGTAGCTTATTTTCTAAAATCAATTTTGATAAATGCTTCTTTAGAATCTGGTTCATTCACTCTACTTTTCCTGAAGAAGGCGGGTTCCATGGGGTGTTAAAATCCCATGCTACTCCTATTCCTCTCATAACATATTACAATACTTTAGGATTAAAATGTGTCCCTTGAGCTGAGTCCTAAAAAACTTGAACATTGGTCCCTCTTACTATCTGGAAAAATGCAACCGCTGTTTCTTAACAGGAACAGCTAAAAAAAAAACATTTTCACCAACAGCAGTAGCAGCAGGAAAAGACTTAAACAAGAAGCTTACAAGTTTATCTTGGTGCAAAGTTAAAAAACTATATTACAAAAGAAGGAAAATCCTAAAGAGAGGGGAAAAAGTATTTTCTGTGGAAGCATTGTATTTCACTTCTGTTCTTCCTTCTTTTTCTCCTTAGTTCTCCCTCAAGCAGCTTCAACAAGAAGGGGGGCTTGGGTGAGGTAGAAAGTTCTCAGTTTTCTTATTATACACATGCAAGTTTGTACAAATGACAATACACAAAAACACACCAAAATTAACGGAAGGTGCAGGCATGGCCAGGACCTGCATCTTTACCACCATAGAAAGATCTGGTGTTTAAAGAGACAGACTCACATAATTTTCCCAAACAAACACACACATAAAAACTCACACCAGCCCTTAACATTAACAAAACATGTTTATGGGAGAATCTGCACGTATAAAAAGCAGGGGGTAAAAACTCTCTGCCCTGCACATGCTAATGCTGTTAGAACAGGGCTTTTGCACTGTTTTCTCAATGCTTCCAGCATTGCAAGTGCCGCTGTATTTAAAGGAGCAATGCCTTGTTAAAACATCTGGCCGCTTCAGTAAACAACTCACACAACCTTCCCCGTTTAAATTTGCTGTAAGGACTGGGGAAACACAAGGGAGATGCACTTTGTTTTTAGAGGCATCTCATTTGCCCCAGCCTGTTGCCAGCTTTTCACTAACAAATTCTCCACTCCTATTTCCAAAGGTTTGGAAACCCACTCTTCCCTAAATCCCTTCACTTTTGTTTATTCTCCTCGCCACCTCTTCCGCAACAAATCTAACTCCCTCATCTAGTGTTTGCACATACATTCCCTTTTCTTCTTCCTTTTCTTTCTCATTCCAACTTTCTCTTAAACCATCTCAATTTCACAAATTCATTTCAATATCTGTCTAATCAGTGGGTGCAGACAGTAAACACAGTACAAGAGAAAGTACTTTTACCATAGTCTTCAGTTTGCCTGGCAACTCTATTTTAGTAGTTCCTCCGGACTCCCCCTGTTCCCCCTCCCTCTCTTCCTCCTCAAGCCTGTAACCTGCAGACAAAATACAGACCGAAGGAGGGGGGGTAGAAACAGGGAGGAAACACACATACACCCCAGACCACAAAAGTCTATTTTTTTTTCCTTCAAAGTAGAAGCAATATGTTTTCACTGTGCACAAAATATACACACAAATCCAAAAAGACAAATACTCACAAACAAAAACACACTGGTGCTTTATCAGGGTGGTAGATTTTACCCAACACTGAGCATATTCCGACTCCTCCTCTAGCAAAGGCTTTTTATTGTTAACATAGATTTTTAGGGCTTGTTTTACCCACTCCTCCCATGATCTAAACTTGAGCCTTTAATCTCTGTACACTTCCTAATTTCTTTACTACAATATTTTCTACATTGTTAACCATCATTCTAGCCATGGTTTTCTGTTTTTCTTCCTATCTTTTAACATATTTTTTTTTTAGCTTTTCTTAACAATTCTTCCAGTGGCCTTTCACTCCATCCCTCTATCTTTTGCAACTTCTTCCTAATATCTGGCCATGCTTTAGTCACAAAGCCCACTTTCAGTAAACCTTGTGCCACAACATCGTCAGGATTCATCCCTGAATATTTTCTCATTTGGTCTCTCAGCTTTTGTAAGAAGACTGAGGGTGCTTCCTCTTTTTGTTGCTCAGTATCAAAAGTCTTGGTAAAGTTTTGTGATTTTGGGGCAGCTTCTTTTATACCATCTCAAATCTCTCATGTTAGTTCTGTCTGCTGCCATTTGATTATTCCAATTGGGGTTGTTAAGGGGAAACTTTTGATCTGCTGGCACTGCATTCTGGCCAGGTGGGTTGCGCCTTTCCCACCTGGTCATGGCTGCACGCCTGGTAATTCTCCTTTCTTCTCCAGAGAACAAAATGCCCATTATGGACATAAGTTTATACGTTTGGTCCCAAGAACTGATCTAGTTGTTCAGCCAGTCCAATTGGACCTTCAACTAATATTTTCATATCCTTTTTGAAATTTCTTACTTCTAAGCTTGTTCCTCTTTTACAGTTTTCAATTTATAAATCATTTCCTTGTTTGCCTTCTTATTTTCCCCACTTGCCTCCGGCCATTTGTCCGGAGTCCAGATGAGGACATAATGTAATTCATTTTCTAAAGATTTACATGATTTTGTTTCACATAGTCATATAAATCATGACACCTAAAATAATCATTTGATCCTTCCCTTGGCCAGGAGGCATTATCATCCTCCCACCACACATAACAACACAGATTTATCATATCTTCCTTACTTAAGTCTAACTTGTCCACCAAGGATTTGTATGGTGGCTTGTCCCAATTATCTATCATCTGACCTATTGGACTGTCCTTATCTATTCTTAACTTTGAATTTTTCCTGATATTTTTAGTGCACTTTTCCTTCCCTACACTCGAGGCTCCTCCCATGGTTGGTTTAACTATCCTGCCTATTCCCTATTGACCGTATTCCCAGGGCCTCCCTTCTTAGAACCAGAACCTCCAGCAGGCGCTGGACTTGTTTACCGAACAAATTTAAGGTCCTAATTCTCAATAACCTCCCAGCCCGCGCTGGCTACTTTTAAAGGTTATTCTTCTTCTACTGAGACCCAATTTTCACTCAGCAACCACTTCGTTCGCACCCGGCCGGTCCTCTCGCGAGGATTCGGAACCGCGAGTTTGAACTCCACACTCACTCCGCCTTGCCAGCCCTAATGGCCCTTGGGGCGTCTCAAATCACACCGGTCTCAAGAATCTTACAGGCCTACCCAACCAGAACCCCACCGCCCCAGGTAAGGCATTCCATGCGCTCTGCGCAACCCTCTTACCTGGGGTTCGTATACGAAGTTTCCCGGTACTTTGTCTCCGGAAGGATTTTCAGACTCGAGCTGCCGGCTAGCTTAGGGTCCAGGCAAGGAATTCCATGCGCTTGGCGCAACCCTCTTACCTGGATCCCTATACGCTTTTGTTTCTCCTTTTGACTCCTCTTTTAGTTGTCTGGTTCCTTTTTTACGGGCACCGGGGTCCAAGGCCCAGGAATCCCACAGTGGACCACTGAAATCAGTAGGGCATGCCTCCCATAGTGGGGGGGCCAAGGCCCAGACTTACCGGACGCCGTTCAAGGATCCCGGACGAGCCCCCAATTTGTCAGATATGAGTCAAGTCAAAAGGCAAATAGAAACAAAAGGTTTTTATTCTTTTGAAGCAGTTTGCAAAGTGCTGGTGGCTTTCTCCGTGCGGAAGGACAAATGTCGCACTGAAGAGAAAAGCACACCTGCCACAAGTTTGACAGTTACATTTATACATCCTCACCCGTCGCTCAAAACTTGCTCCTTTCACCTATTGGTAGGCTACTCTGGAGCTCACAACCTATCAGAAGCGCCTAATGTGCATATAATTAGCCCGCCTTTGTTTACATCTCCCATTACCCACTTTTATATCCCCTTCCCCTTCTATTTACTTTCACCTTTTAAGGGGAGGCTTCCTACTTAAAGCATGCGTCAGCTAGTTCCTAACCACAAGCAATTTAGGTCTTGCTAGAAGCTCTGCTCTCTAACCTCAAAGCTGAGGTGTCACATTCAGCCTGCTTAACATTTCCTGCATGTGGTTTTTTAGTAGAAGGTCTGCTAGTTTGCTCTCTAATTTGATCTATTCAGCTTGCCTATGAATTTTGCTAGCTAGCATTAGAAAAATCCCTTAAGAGCCTTATTTAGTTTTATTAATTTTTAAAATTATTATTTCCTTGTTAATAATAACTGGTATCACATCTCTCTCAAGCTCTTGCCAACCTAGCAATTCGAAAGCATGCAAATGCAAGTAGATTAATAGGTACCACTTCGGTGGGTAGGTAACAGCATTCCATGCGCGTCATGCAGCCACATGACCATGGAAGCGTCTTCGGACAACGCTGGCTCTTCGGCTAACAAACGGAGATGAGCACCGGCCCCTAGAGTCGGACACGACTGTACAAATGTGCGGTGGGAACCTTTACCTTAAAGTTGTTGAATGACATTGTATCATATGTACCTTTTGCAATATAATAATTATTTCAAATAATGAAAGACTTCCTGAAGGATAATATATGCACCTGATAGTTCCCATAAAGCAAGGAAGTTTATTCTAATGAAGTGCCAAAACTTTATTGCATTTGCATCATGTGCAGAGGTTCCAGAAAAAGTTGCATAACCAATCATCTGAAACGTACAGAATACCAAACCATGAAAAAAAATCATAAAAATTTACTACTGTTTTGCTCTTTTCAGATTACATCAACTAAAGAAATTCTAGCTACAAATAGTCAATGGAAAATTACCTTCCCATTGTGCTATCCATTTGTTTCCTAAATCATATTTTACTCATCCATCAAGGAGTTAAATGCTGCTTTTTTAAAATCTCTTGTATGGTATTTTCTTCAATTAATGGCCAAGTCCAAGCTTGTTTGGTGTGAGGCTAATAATATGTCACAGAGAAGTTATTTTCTGAATGGGTGATGAATCTCTCTTAGGACTGTTTCCAGGGAAAGTGTGAGCTCCTTTCTTTGTATCATGCTCAAGAGCACGACGCCTTTTACTGCAAAAGAAGTTCCCTCCAGTGTTATCTATGCTGGAGATCAGGAGGTCAATCTTCCATTCTTTTACTGCCTTTAATCTTCTGTATGGCCTCCCAGATATGCTAAGGCATGCTCTGTGAAGACCCAATAGATACATTGTTTATTCTTTGGCCTTACAGATTTATATTCTGAATGGTGCAATATTTCATAGCATTAGGCATTGTAGTTTGGAGTTAATAATACCAATCAGCTCCTTGTGACAAAGTTGGAATAAAAACTAACACCAGTATTTGCATACAGGATCAGCTCCACCATTAGATAGACTGAAGTTGCATGTCTCAGATGGTATATCTGCAAGTACCATTAAAGAGCAGCACATACTACATTTATTTAATTTATTATTTAGTTTTCTACATAAATACCATTTGGAACTACAATCTTACATATCACTATGTTTTAAATCAATTACTTCCTGCCAACCACTGGTGCTTTTAATCCTTTGCTTTTGCAATGTGAATGATAACGGATTCTTGACATGCAGTCTTTGTGATTTGAAGGCTCTTTCTACACCCCGTTTTTCTGAAAAATGGAGAGAGAGATAAAGGGTTTTCTGGCAGAGGGCCTAATTGTCTACAATATTGCCCATGTCTTGGAAACTATTTCAATCCTTTGCTCTAATGGGATAATCTTACTGTTGCTTGTTCATTTTGCCCTTCTATTGGTTCTGCTTTTATATAATCTGTAAGATTTGGATTCTAGAGTACCTGAAAATTAGGGCCAACTGAAAATCTTTTGATTCAGTGCCCATCTTTTTAAAGTTCCTAATCCTTAAAGGCTTTAGCAAATAACTGGAGTTTAGAAAAGATCAAGCAGACATATTTCATTCTTGGCAGTTCTCCAAACAGAGATTATTTTTTCAAGCCCCCATGTTGATTGCTGCCAAGAAAAGTGATAGTTTGATAGTGTGGCCTTATCATCAGAGGAACACAGGCTTTTAATTATTTTTATGAAGCATGTTTAACTAGTTGTATTCAACAGAAGCTCCCTGATATATTTTCCTTTTAGATTATCATCCAAATCAATGTGCAACAGGGATTTCTTCTTTAAAAATACAGCAGTCATGGCTTATAATTAAAGAATCTAGTTATTATAAGACAATATGATTTAATCTGACATGTTGACATTTCTCATTGAAATGGTTCTTCAAGCCCCATTGCTAAAACAGCTTTGCATATTACCTCCAGGAAAATAAAACACTGTGATTTAAAGAACCCAAAGAGAAACCACATGCATACATACATGCTTCATTTTTGTGATACTAGAGTTGTAGAAATTGACAAATGGAAAAAGTAATGAGTTAAGAACACATTTATTATTTAAATTATATAATTTCCTCAGTACACATTTCCTCAGTTTTAGAAATGTATACAATTTTAACTCAGTACTTGGGGGGCAGTGGGATTGGACCCGATATTCATAAGTTTACAAACTTTCAATTTTTTCTAGTTGATAATGTGATGCAAGAAATCCATCATCAGGATCTGCTACTTATTCTTCCACTTATTCTACATCAGAGAGAGAGAGGCAAGCTACTTGGGTTGGTAGGCACTTTTGAAATTGTCATTGGCATGCCCTCACAAAATTATTATTATAAATGGGAGTTGCCTATTCAGCATATTCAAAACGGCTGCTATTTAGTCATGGTTCACAAATCATGTATGTTTCAGAAGACCAACTGGGGAGGCCGCTGCTGCCACTCTCTTTGGTACCTCTGATGCTGCCTATCTTGCACACTTACTTTTATCTCACAGCTGGCACATACTCAAACAAAATACTAAGCTACCAATCATTTGTATTTCTAAGTATGCTGGTACAGCTGAAAATTATCCTTGTAAAAGCAAACAGAAGTGTCTAGATGCTTGCTTTTTCTTTTCTGTATACTAATTTCTTATTTCTTTTATTAATGAGATGTTTCTGGATAAGGAAATTAAAGTCAGATGGGGCAATGATCCTGGGAAGTGCCAAAGGAGGTGTCTACAAGTACTGTTGCCCAGAGGCACTACATTTCCTCCTGCTGTTCAAGATCAAAGCTGTCTGGGAAGGATGGGAAGGAAACTGATTGAGACTGTAGAGCTGAGAAAAAGATTTTATTTAAAGAAGATTTTAATTGAGACTATTTTTTTATGGTGAAATACTTATGTCTGTCCAATTATGAAAATCAACAATGAAATAATAGGCACCTGCTTGGCTAATCTCTCATTTTCCCTGAATCACTCTTCCCCAAAACATGTATTTGTCTTGTATGGGAAAACATGCATTCAGTTACCCCTTTATTTTCCCTGTAAAACAAACAACAGCTTTGAGGGGAAAATGTAGAACTCAAGACCTTTATAAGATTAAAGGGCTAAACAAGTCAACAGCGCCATGACTGTAATCAAAGCCCATTTTCCAAACTCCTCTAATCTCTTTTAAAATTAACTTTGTTTTAATAGTTGTATTCTTGCTTTATTGTCTTGTTTTATGATAAATGGTTTTATTGCTTGTTGTTCTTACTTATATACCATTCTCAGCTCCTTTAGCAGGAAGAACACTATAGAAGTAAAATAAACAGCATACACAAGCATAGGACTCTGGGGGCAGAGGTGTGGCAAGGGGAGCCAAGTGGCAAAATACGTGTCATGGTGCAAACCCTGACTTGCGTACTTTGGCTAGATGTTGGCATGCAAGTATATAAGGCTACGGTTTGTGCTGTGACATCACCATGTGCATGTTGTCATTTTTCTGTTATTGTGGTTTGCTGTGGACACATATTGCAGCTGTAGCTACAAAGATTACCAATCACTGATACCCTACACTGCAATTATCTTACTCCAAAAGTGACAATGAATCCCAAAATTGACTGTGGCACCTATAAACATATAATATCAGCATAGTAATTGGCCAGGTAACAGGTTTGTTGGCTCCACTGATTTATTTCCTGTGTTTTGCTATTGGTTTTAATAGATTCTGGATCAATTAATACCTTTGACTTGTTGGACCCAAAGTTGGTCCCGTGTCCAAGCACGTTTAACTTGGTACGAAGAACCCAAAATAAATTCACACCAAGACGAGAAATAGGATAACCCTTTTAATTGAGCTCAAGTAATAGGGGGCAACCTCCTCTGAAAAGGAGAGCCCCGAACAAAAGGAGACATCCACATTTATACATTTCTGATCTTTAACACAAACATCACACAGGATATACAGTAAGGTCTTTTAAGATTTAACAATAGTGTAAAGGTCAAGATTCTACAGATATCACAATTTAATTTACAGATGTCACAAGTTTATTATGGATATCCCCGAATTTACGTAAGAGGAGGGGAGAGGTCTGGTGTTAGGTGGTTATCTCACAGGGATTTGTGAAACAGACAAAGGTGGATGTAATCAAGATTTCCTTCGTGTGAAGAGATAAACAGTGGTGGATGCAATCGAGACTTCCTTCTTGTGAAGAGATTAACTATTTGTCCCTAATTAAGATTTTCCATGGCATCCACAGTTCATACATTCTGCTGAACACACACACATTTCATAAGGAGGGGGGTTTAATAGAGTCCAACTCAACAATCCCCCCCTTTGACTCGCAGCGCCCCTTTCCGCTGACGAGTCACTTATCCCCTCCAATTCTCCTGTGGTTTGATAGAGCACTTTAGTCCTGGCTTTGTTGGGGAAGCAGGTTTTACATACTGAAATACACATCGGCATACACTGAAGGGCTATACAGGTTGTTACAATTAGAGCGATTAAGACAGCAACTGCGCTGACCAAGGTCTTTAACCAGTTAAAATTAGGCAACCAGGAGGTGAGCATTTCAAAGGGATTCCATCCCTGTCTGGCCAGTTCTCTTGCTTGTTGCTGTAACTTTTCTACCTTTCGTCGATGCTGCGAAACGATGTCATAATAATCAGGAATCTCATCGCTGGTGTTAGCGATCCAGGTGCAGCATTGGTAGTCTAAGGTCTGCTCACAAAGTCCTGTTACAGCAGCGGTCAGAGATTCGATTTTCATCTCATTCCTGAGAACAGCCTGGCGTATTGCCCTTATTTCTTCATTGAGTAACCCTATCTCTAGTTGACTTTCATTTACAATGGAATCCATAATCTCAGAGTAATTATTGAGCCTATTCATCATCTCAATCCCCCATCCTGTGCTTGAGGGGAACCAGGACCAAGTTTTGTCGCCAGTGGAGAATAGCTCCCTTCTCTGACGTATTGCCAAAGGGTAGCGAGGGTGTCCTTCCCCTACTAAATGATGTTTCTTTCCATCTATAACTTGCAATACTGGTATGATGCGTGCCACATAACACCATCCAACCCTATCCACAGGAAACCATTGGAAACATTTACTACCACAACAGTAAAACAAATTCCTTCCAGCATAGGGCAACACTCCTGTCTTACCATCTTTACCTTGTAGTCCATCCATGATGGCCCACAGCCACTTAATTGTATCATCAAACTGAGGAGACAGATGGCGCGGTATACCATCTGTAAAAAATAAACTAAACAAGTCACACTTCCCTCCCTGTTCGATATTCAATGGTTCTCCAGCATCTCCA
This sequence comes from Charina bottae, assembly GCA_023362775.1. Classification (NCBI taxonomy): domain Eukaryota; kingdom Metazoa; phylum Chordata; class Lepidosauria; order Squamata; family Charinaidae; genus Charina; species Charina bottae. The sequence goes on along the minus strand of JALMGJ010000001.1, from coordinate 192,319,393 downwards.
AACACATGAAAAAAAGCTTTCGCTGTTTTATTTTTTTCTCCCTGCCAGGTCAAATTATGTTTGGAAGCTGCACAGGAGGAGGCATCCTGAACTCTTTGCCCCTGAATACACCAATCAGGACTCCAAAGGGTTCCCACTATCTCTACTGGTTGGGTTTTGTTAACCTTTTGACGTCCATGGGACAATCTGAAATAATGAAGGGGGGCGGTCAAATTGATTATCTCAGAAACATTAAGGGGGACTGCCATCATGGGTATATTCTGTGTTTCCTCATGCAATTTGGAACATACCCAGCATGATGGAACTCCAGAGCTTCGAGCATAGTGATATTTTAACCGAAGCAGATTGTTTTTAAATGGAGGACTTTGCTCCTGCTCCATGTGGAGAGTTCCTGTAACAGACTTCCGAGCGAATTCCATGCCCACCGCCCAAAGGCAACAAATTGTCAACATCCACTTCATGATTCGGTTATATAAAATCTAGTTCCCCCAACACAACTGAGAATATGAACACCTAAGTTAAGGTGGCTATGAGGGTCATAGGGAAAAGCGGATCGGTCATCGGGGCACTCAGGGGCACACAACAACTCAGTTTCAGTTCTCTGTAAGGATGATCGCGATCCCTGCCTTCCCCAGAAATTGACATTAACAGAACGTCTGATCTGCCACGGAATGCTTTCGTGGTAGATTTGAGGCTCAGCCCGCCAGGGGCGTCGATCTGAAACACAATGAGCTTGCAGTGTGGGTGATCCTCCCATGTGCTCACCACCGTTTTTGTATTGCTTGAAGGTTAATCTCCGGTGGTGATACAGGAGTCACTTCAGTGTGGCTGACGGGTGAAAAAGTTCTTGGTTTGAGCAAGATGGCACCCACTGTCACCTTTGTGATGGGTCGGGGATCTCGAGGTAATCTGTGAGAAATTACTTGCAGTTTAGGCGTCGGTTCTCCTCCCATTCGCAAATTGTCCTTTCCTAATGGTCAGTTTCAGAGGGTCCTCTGGATCAGGTTCTGCTTCCCACTGTGGTTCGGGTGCCGCAGCCGATTTCAAATGGGTGTGATGAATCCACTTGGGGTATCCGTCCACCTTTACAGCTGTGTGAGTGGTTAATAGCACTTGGCATGGACCCTTCCACTTGGGTTGGAGAGGGTCAGACAGGACCCACCGCTTCACATACACCCAATCACCAGGCTGGTACTTGTGCACAGGATGGTCCAGTCCTGCAGGAACAGATAGCTGAACAAATTTAGCAAGAGCCCTAAAATTTTTCATCAACTGTATGGTATACTGCTTTGTTGCTTCCACCCCTATTTGCGATGGATCTCCCTTTGTCCTTGTGCAGAAATATGGGCGCCCGTACATAAGTTCAAAGGGAGACAATCCAAGTCGTCTGTTGGGCAGGACCCGCATTCGCAAAAGTGCAATGGGGAGGGCTTGTGGCCATTTCAATTTCGCTTCCTGAGCCAATTTCGCAACAGCCCTTTTCAATAAGCCGTTAGCCTTCTCTGCCCGTCCCCCCGACGAAGGGTGGTACGGGGTGTGAAATTTCCAGTGGATTCCCAAAGCCCCTGACACTTCTTGGACCACCTTTGAAACAAAATGGGATCCCTGATCGCTCCCAATCCCCCCCACCGGTAACCCAAATCGGGGAATGATCTCTTGTAGCAAGGCCTTTACAACTTCTCTGGCTTTATTGCTTCTGGTGGGGAAGGCTTCAATCCACCCCGAAAAGGTGTCTACCAAGACCAACATGTATCGGAGCCCCTGGGTCCGAGGTAGCTCAGTGAAATCAATTTCCCAAAAGCTCCCAGGAAACGATCCCTTTTCTAGCCTCCCCAACTCTGGCTTGTTCGGGCCCCGTCTAGGGTTGTTTGTTTGACAGATCACACAGGTTTTTACCACCTCCTCGGCCCTTTTATAGATCCCTGGGCAGATGTAAGATGTAGTCAAGACATCAATGAGGGCTTTTGGTCCAAAATGTGAGGTGGTGTGTAAGGTTTTTAAAATCGGGAATACTTCATGGCGTGGCAAAATGGGCTTCCCTTCTAGATACCACCACTGTCCTTTTAAAACCCCACCCTGCCTTTTCCACCTACTTCCTTCCTCTTCTGTGTATTGGGGTTTTTCGAGGCTTATGTCTTTACTAGGCAAGAGGGACAAGATCCTTTGTGCCCGGTCTATTGGCAATGAAGCTGCTTGCTTTGCCGCCCTATCTGCCATTGCATTTCCCTGAGTATGGGAATCTTTCCCTTTCCCATGGCCCTTTATGTGGACCACAGCTATTTTTCTTGGCAGGTTAACGGAGTCCAGCAAAGCCTTAATTTCAGATCCATATTTAATTGGCTCCCCCCTAGCATCTAAGAGTCCTCGCTCTTTCCAAATTGACCCAAAGGCTTGGACTACATTAAAAGCATACTTGCTGTCAGTAAATATGGTGGCCCTTTTCCCTTTAGCCATCTCCAGTGCCCGTCTCAGAGCAATCAGCTCTGCTTTTTGAGCCGAGGTGCCCACAGGCAAGGGTTCGGCTTCTATCACTTCCTTCAGAGTCACCACTGCATAACCAGCTTTTCGTTTCCCATCAGAGACAAAGCTACTGCCATCGGTGTAAAACTGCACCTCTGAGGCAGGCAGGGGCTGATCTTTTAAGTCTGGTCTACTGGCATAGACCTCTTCAATCACTTGCACACAGTCATGGGAGCTTTCAACTCCTGTTTGAGGCATGAGGGTAGCTGGGTTGAATCGGTCTGACCGTATTAGGGTAACTTTAGTTGGGTCAAGTAATGCCGCCTGATATTTAGCCATCCTTCCTGCAGTCAACCACAGCCCCCCCTTTGTTTCCAACAGATCTTTTATCATGTGTGGGGTCTCTATCGTGATTGCTGCCCCGAAAGTGACTTTTTCTGCTTCTTTTAATAGGAGCGCTGCTGCTGCAGCCGCTCGTAGGCAGGCAGGCCAACCTTGCGCTACCCCATCCACTTGTTTGGAGAAGTACGCCACCGGTCTTTCCCAATTTCCCAGTTTTTGAGACAGAACCCCGTTTGCCACCCCCTTTGTCTCTGACACGAAAAGAGTAAAGGGTTTCATCAGATCTGGCAGACCAAGAGCGGGGGCGGTTGACAAAGCCCGCTTCATTTCCTGGAAGGCTTGTTGGTGAGACGTTTCCCAGTTTAAAGGCTCACTGTCTTTCCCTTTCAAACTCTCATAGAGGGGTTTAGCCAGGACCCCAAAATTGGGAATCCAGATGCGACAGAACCCAGCCGTTCCCAGGAACCCCCTCAATTCTTTTCTAGTTTTAGGAGGGGCCAAGTTTTGTATGGCCCCTATGCGCTCGGGAGTCAAACTTCGTGTCCCATCCTCAAGGTAGTATCCTAAATACTTTACTTTTCTCTGGACTATCTGTGCTTTTGTTTTAGAAACTTTGTAACCCCATTTTGCCAGGTCATTTAAAAGGCTAATGGTATTCTGAACACACTCATGTTTAGTCGGGCTTCCTAATAATAAGTCATCTACATATTGAAGCAGAGTTCCCTTAGTACCAGGTTGGGGGGCCCACCCCCTCAAATCATTTGCTAGGGCTGTCCCGAATATTGTGGGGCTGTTCTTGAACCCTTGCGGTAAAACTGCCCAGTACATTTGTTCTTGCTTCCAAGTGAAAGCAAACACCCTCTGACTTTCCTCTGCCAATGGAATGCAGAAGAAGGCATCCTTCAGGTCCAAGACCGTATACCAGGTGAAATCTCTGGGCATTTGTCCCAGCAAGGTATATGGGTTTGGGACCACTTGGTGAAGAGTCACAGTAATCTTATTGATAGCTCTAAGGTCTTGGACAAACCTATAACTGCCATCTGGTTTTAAAACTGGCAGCACTGGGGTGTTATAGGGGCTAGATCCTCTCTTGATTAGCCCTTGCTCCAAAAAATCAGTTATTACCGGTTCCAAGCCATCTTGCGCTTTAAGGGAAATCTCATACTGTCTAATGCTCACGGGTGCAACCCCTGGCATCAGTTCAACCTGGACGGGGGAAGTGTTTACAGATCTTCCTGCCACCCCCGTATACCACACCCATGGTTTCACCGCACTTTCCACTTCTGATAGCCCTTGCCCCAACTGAAATTGTTTTTCTACCAATGCCATGACCCAAGAGGTCTCTGGTTTTGTTCTAATCACTATTTCTTGGCCCTTGAAAGAGATTTCTGCCCCTAGGCGAAACAAGATATCTCGCCCCAACAAGGGAACCGGGCACTCGGGCATGTACAGAAACTTGTGCTTAATTTGGTTCTTCCCTAGTTTGCAATCCACAGTCTGTAATACCCACGACTCCATTTGCTTTCCTTCAGCACCAATAACCGGGATCTTTTCATTACTCAAATCCGCTATTGGTTTATTCACAACTGACCTAGCTGCTCCAGTATCTACCAAAAAATCCATCCATTTTCCCCCCACTCTGCATCTCACTAGGGGTTCGGGGGGTTTTGCGAGGTGGGGGCCAGCCCCACCTTGCCCTGAGCACCCCTAGTCTTCTTCCTCCTCTTCTATCAAGTGTATTTGGGCTGGGTCAGGTCCTGGGTCGTTTCGTTGGGGGCAATCTCGCCGCCAATGGCCGTACCCTCTGCAAATAGCACATTGATTCCTGTCCAACCTTCCTCTTCTTCCTTTGTTCGACATTCCCTGCCTTTCACTTACACTTCCGCGACCCCCACCAAATCCTCCTCGCCCAGATCTTCCGTTCGCCCCACCCCTCATACCCCTAGACGGCTCCCTCTTGTCTAGGGCTTCGGCTAGAAAGACAGCATTTCTCCGAGCCTCTTGAGTCTTGGTTTTTATTTCTTCCAGAGGTCGGTTTACAAAAACCTTATAAGCTGATGCAAGTAACACGGATGTGTCCATGGCTGGTCCTCCATCCATTTTTTGCAACTTTCTCTTAATATCAGGGGCACTTTGCCCAATAAATACCATATTGACCATGGTCCGATTTTCGGGACTCGTTGGGTCTAGGTCGGTGTACTTTTTCATTGCTTCTTGGATTCGATCCAAGAACGCGCTTGGGGTTTCTTTAGGTTCTTGGAAAATCTCATAAATTTTTCCTATATTCTTTTGCTTAGGGATCCCTACCCGGAGCGCTTCTTCCACTATTTGCTGGTATTGCCTAAGTTTAGTTAGGTGAGGGCTATTGACATCAGTAATGCGCCAAAGGGGATCTGTTTCAGGAAAAATATCCTCAGCACTAACCGGGGGTTGTGCATTAGGCTGTGCCCGGCGCCCTGCCTCCTCTCGGGCTTTTGCAAAAACCATCATTCTCTCATCCCTAGTTAGAAAAACTTCCATCATCTGTTGTATATCTGGCCAGGTTGGATTGTGCGTGGCGCAGATGGAGGAGAATAAATCTGCATATCTAGCTGAGTTTTCACTGTAGCTTCCATACTGTTCCTTCCATTTATATAGGTCCGTGGTGGAGAATGGGGCATGAACTAAACTCCGCGGACCTCCTCCACTATTTCTTGCTTCTAATAGAGGGAGCAAGGGTGTGGAACTGGCTGGTGGGGCGCTGGGAGCTGCGTACGGAGGGAGGGGTATTTCCTTCTTTAGAGAGGGATAAATGGACCCTACATAACTGCCCACATTATTACTAACACAGGGACATGGTGGAGGATGCAGCTCTCTTTCCCCTCGATCTGCCCTTTTCTCAAAGCCATATTGTTTTCTAGTGGGATCGTCATCCCATAATTTCCAAAATAAATTATAATAAGCCCGGTCTTCCTCCCCAAATGTCGACACAAGGTCTCCTAATTTTTTGTGCACATTGTAGTCAATTGATCCTTCCTTTGGCCAAATGCCTTCCGTTGCCTCAGTCCATGATTCGCTTTTTTCTACTAATTTTTCCACTGTCATTCCCGGGTTTGCAAAATGACCAAAGTGGCGGACCAAACATTGCAGGGGACTCGAACCCCCGGTTTGGTCAGATACCTTGCATAACTTTTTCTTTTTCCCTTTTGACCCTTGCGGTCCCTTTTGTCTAGTCTGCGCAGACCCCATTTGTCCTACTTCTCTGGTTTCCTCCCAGACCACTCACTGCCCCCTCTGGGCTCATGGGATTCGGACAAAGACAAACACAGAAGGTATCTTACCCGTCTTCAGTGGACTGTTGTCAGCGGTGGCAGTTTTTGGAAGTTTCTTTTGTCTATTTCTCGGTTTTGTTTTTTTTTTCTTAAGGACTTCGTCTTTGAGCCCAGGAGAGCGGTCAGAAACCCTTTCAGAAAAATTTCTGAATGCGCGCTGGGTTAGATGAACCACAAGTCCTGAGACCAAGTTTTGTCCCGGCAGCGGAGTCGCCAATTTTGTTGGACCCAAAGTTGGTCCCGTGTCCAAGCACGTTTAACTTGGTACGAAGAACCCAAAATAAATTCACACCAAGACGAGAAATAGGATAACCCTTTTAATTGAGCTCAAGTAATAGGGGGCAACCTCCTCTGAAAAGGAGAGCCCCGAACAAAAGGAGACATCCACATTTATACATTTCTGATCTTTAACACAAACATCACACAGGATATACAGTAAGGTCTTTTAAGATTTAACAATAGTGTAAAGGTCAAGATTCTACAGATATCACAATTTAATTTACAGATGTCACAAGTTTATTATGGATATCCCCGAATTTACGTAAGAGGAGGGGAGAGGTCTGGTGTTAGGTGGTTATCTCACAGGGATTTGTGAAACAGACAAAGGTGGATGTAATCAAGATTTCCTTCGTGTGAAGAGATAAACAGTGGTGGATGCAATCGAGACTTCCTTCTTGTGAAGAGATTAACTATTTGTCCCTAATTAAGATTTTCCATGGCATCCACAGTTCATACATTCTGCTGAACACACACACATTTCATAAGGAGGGGGGTTTAATAGAGTCCAACTCAACAGACTCAACTAAAAATAAAGAAGTCAGCTGATCATATGGGATAACAGGTTGTTTCCTTGTAGATATTTGTAGAGCTGCAGTAGAACCTTTGCTATGAGTCTGGTCACATCAGCTCTAGTTACAATTCCATGTGGTTTCCAACAGGATTCTTTATCTTAATTATTTGACATTTGTCATTGATCTAGAGTTGCTTTGTTTAATATAAAGTTAAGAAAATCAGTAACTGCCATCTTTTTATGGATGGGGTGTTAATTCCTTATCATATTCCTTTACTTTTGCCAAATAAAATGAAGATAGGTGTCTGAAAATCTTATTTGATCATTTTTTTCTGCAAGCAATTGCTAAAGCTTTATAAACATTTTACAGGAAAAGAGATAGATGCTATATCTGTATTCAGAATGGATTAAAATATTGTTTTTTGGACTAGGTGTATATACTTGACCATTTTAAACCTATAGTTTTTCTGGAGAGCTTCCAAAGGAATAACACTGTAACTTTAAGTCTTTCAGTAATACTGTCTCATCCATGCTCTTGCATTTTTTGGGGTTAGGCTTTTAAAAGGCTGTTAGCAATATTAAACAAAACTGAAAGCAAGCAGTATTTGTGCCATAAAAGGGCAGGCAGAAGTTGCACTAAAAAGTGGGGGGGGGGGACATCAAGAGGTTGTATCTTTATTCGGGAATACTAATATTCAGATTAGTGTTCTTAATGTAAAAATGGTTCAGTACAAAGGGAGAAAATGAAAACTGCCTACATCTTACAGAGCTTCAGTCTCATCAGAATAAATACATTTTAATAGTATAACTACATAAAGAATTTCAGACAGAATGATTAAGTTCATACTAGTGAAATCCCCTTCATGGATCACTGCCTTGTCGTGCCAAAGGGGCTTGCGTAACACATTGAAGTCAGGTCAAGAAGAACAGGTCATGACGGAGAGTTCTGACAAAACGTGGTCCAAAACTGGAGGAGGGAATGGCAAACCACTCCAGTATCCTTGCCAAGAAAACCCATGGACAGTATCAAAAGGCTAAAAGATATGACGCCGGAAGATGAGCCCCTCAGGTCGGAAGGTGTCCAAAATGCTACTGGGGAAGAGCAGAGGGCAATTCTGAGTAGCTCCAGAAAGAGTGAAACGGCTGGGCCAAAGCCAAAAGGACGCTCAGTTGTGGATGTGTCTGGAAGTGGAAGGAAAGTCCGATGCTGTAAAGAACAATATTGCATTGGAACCTGGAATGCAAGATCTATGAATCAAGGTAAGCTGGATGTGGTCAAACATGAGATGACAAGATTGAACATCGACATCTACTTATTTAACTTATATGCAGAGTACATCATGAGAAATGCCGGGCTGGATGAATCACAAGCCGGAGTTAAGATTGCCGGGAGAAATATCAACAACCTCAGATATGCAGACGATACCACCCTAATGGCAGAAAGTGAAGAGGAACTAAAGAGCCTCTTGATGAGGGTGAAAGGAGAGAGTGCAAAAGCTGGCTTGAAACTCAACATTAAAAAAACCCAGATCATGGCATCTGGTCCCATCACTTCCTGGCAAATAGAAGGGGAAGAAATGGAAGCAGTGACAGATTTTATTTTCTTGGGCTCCAAGATCACCGCAGACGGTGACTGCAGCCATGAAATTAAAAGACGCTTGCTCCTTGGGAGGAAAGCTATGGCAAACCTAGACAGCATATTAAAAAGCAGAGACATCACCTTGCCGACAAAGGTCCGTATAGTTAATGCTATGGTTTTTCCAGTAGTAATGTATGGCTGTGAGAGCTGGACCATAAGGAAGGCTGAGCGCCGAAGAATTGATGCTTTTGAGCTATGGTGCTGAAGAAGACTCTTAAGAGTCCCTTGGACTGCAAGGAGGTCAAACCAGTCAATCCTAAAGGAAATCAACCCTGACTGCTCACTGGAAGGACAGATGCTGAAGCTGAAGCTCAAATACTTTGGCCACCTAATGCGAAGAGAGGACTCACTGGAAAAGACCCTGATGCTGGGAAAGACTGAAGGCAAAAGGAGAAGGGGACGGCAGAGGATGAGATGGTTAGATAGCATCACCGATGTAATGAACATGAATTTGAGTAAACTCCGGGAGACAGTGGAGGAGAGGAAGGCCTGGCGTGCTATGGTCCATGGGGTCACGAAGAGTCGGACACGACTTAACGACTGAACAACAACAACAACAAGTGAAATATTTTCAGAATAATGAGAATGGTGGGATTGTAAATGTGAGCATAAGGCTGTAGTCAGTTGGAGAAGAAAATAGGGATTGTGGCTCACTTCACCAGATCCCAGAGACTTTGGCTGAGTTCAGATGTAACTATGGATAGCATTTTATCATAACATGGCCGTAGGAGGTCTGGATCCAGAAATATGGAGGAAGGTGGGACCAGAGCAGGTGAAGTCTGGGCAACTGTATTTGAGTCCAGTAGAGGCATTCAGAAGACCTTGGATCAGTGAGGTTTCACTTGTCTAGGTTTGGGACTAGACCCAGATGAAGGGGCAGTGTCCAGTAGCAAACAAAGTTATAGAGAAGACTGAAGAATCCAGAGTGCAAAGGGCATAATTTTTTTCTTACTTCCCTGTGCCATCAACTTCAGAATATTTCAGATCTTGCTCTTGGAAGAAGGAACCAAAAGAAAAAAAGAACAAGGATAGGGATAGGGATAGGGAATATAGAGAATCAAAAATGCAGAAGAGACGAAAATGTTTGAGGATGAAAAATGTGGTGATGAGAGGACTTTTCATTCCTCTTCAGTATTCATGATGCTTAGTGGGAGGACTGAACCAGCACCACAGCCAGGCAGACAAGCATGAGAGTTTCTTGCTATACCACAGTCCCTTTCTTTGACTTTCCATTGCTGCCACAGAGCTGATGGAACACAGTGTTCAGTGGACGTTTTCTTTGTACAGCCAGTGCTGATCTAACAATCTCACTTCCAAATCTGTTTGCAGATGTTATCAAGAAAGAATGGGCTGAACTGACTAACTGTAAGGCACCTTTCTTTTCTAACAAACTATAACCCCCTCCCAGGAGTACACAGAATGACCTGTGTACTCCATCATCTGATGGTGAACCAGTTGCAGCTCTCATTGCAAAAGAAGTACTTGCCATCAACAGTAAAGGAGAGTACTAACTATGCAGATGATTAGCCTTCTTTCTGACTAGAGAGCAATCTTCAAGCTTTTTTCCTACTGGAAGAAGCTAAGTAGCTGGTCACTGGGGCCTCAGGACCAACAGCACAAGTATTTCAGCAGCAGCCAAGATAAAGGAGGCAAGCCCCAGAGTAAACAAGCCTCTAACTGATGCCATGACTTCCCAAGTGGGCAAACAGTTTCAGAGATTTTGGACCACCTTGGAACAGCTCAGCCAGGATGTACTGTACATAGGTGCTGGAAATGGTCAGACAGGTATGTGTTCAGGAATTCAGAGTTATGCCAAGAGACAGGTTTCTTTTGTTGCCCCTTTCCAGGAAAGGAGAGAAGCATCTCAAAATGTTATAAGAAAAACACCATCTTCAAGAATAAACAATACTGTAGAGCAGAGCTTTCCAAACTTTTCATGTTGGTGACACACTTTTTAGACATGCATCATTTCGCGACACACTCTTACAGCAGGGCATCATTTCACCACACACTCTTACAGCAGGGCACAAGGCAGGCACTAGGACCTGCACGGAATCCTGGCAGGGCAGGTTTGGAGGCAGCAGCAGCCGCGACACACCCAGACACTGCAGCCGACACACTAACGTGTCCCGACACACAGTTTGGAAAGCTCTGCTGTAGAGCAAATTCTAGCTTTAGAGAGGCTTGATGGCCTATTTTTCAACTTGTTCATGGTTCCAAAAAGGAATGGGACCTGGAGAGCTATTTTGAACCTAAAGGTACTGAACAATTTTATTGGGTCCCAAATGAAGCTATCATTTTGAACAATTTTTTTGCACCGATAGACCTATCCAAGGTGCACCTTCACATCAAACAAAGCACTGCAGGTTCTTCAGGTTTCCTTACAGAGAGTAACAGTTTAAATTTAGACCCCTTCTATTTGATCCTACATTGGTGTCCACAGAGTTCACAAAATTAATGGCAGCACTACTTGAACATCTGAGGACCCAGGGGATCTATATCTATGCATATCTACATTATTTGTTCATTAGGATATCCTCCAGAAAAGAACGAGAAGGGACATTTTATCATGTTTGGTGGATGTATAAAAAAACTAGAAAATACACACACTGATCCAAATAAACACACTGATTCAGAGGATCTTAAAGATTAACATACAATTGAAACCAGAGGTCTTTCTTTTGGGACTGATGGACAAACAGTTGGAAAAAAGTCATGGAACTTTGTTTTTGTACATGATAACTGCAGCAAGATTATTCTATGCACAAAGATGGAAAGATTCGGCATTACCCACAATGGAGGAATGGTTGGTGAAAATGATGGAACTTGCTGAAATGGCTAAACTGACTCTTTGATCAGAGAAAAGACTTTATTGCTGACTGGAAACCCCTTATAGACTTTGCATGAAACGGAAAAAAATGAACTTACGATTTATGGTTTTGATTATTAAACAAAATAGATTATTGAAAGAAGAGAGGTATGATGTAACCATACAGTAAGAGGTAAATTTATTGGTACTTATAACTGCTGTAAAGAAAATCGAAAGCTACTTCTTTGTATCTTTTTTCTTTCCTTTCTTTTTCTATTTTTCCTTTTCCTTTTTTTTCCTTCTTGCACTTTTAGCTTTCTCTTTGATTTCTTTCTTTCTTTTTCTTTTCTTTTCCTTACTTTATATTAGTTTGTATTAGTTTGTATTTTATATTACTTTACTTTACGTTTTATAGTATAGTAAAATATATTACTTATACTAAATATATATATATATATATATATATATATATATACATACATACATACATACATACATACATACAGTATATATCCATATATCCATATACATCCATATATATATGGATATGGATATCCTCTAGAAAAGGAGCAGTTGAGAGCATCAATCAGACTATTCAGTCCCTGTACAAACAAGGAAAGAATAATGGGAAATTGAATTTCCTACCTTCCTCAGGACAGATATTGCACCTGGGGTTCTAATAAACACTAAGCAGAAGAAAAAATTGTTTTGCTTAGAGCTCAAGAACATGATATGGGAGTCCTGACATCCAAGAAGAAATTGCTCATGGCCCTTGCAAGACTACATGGAATAATTGTGGCATGGGACTCTGTACTGGGGGCACATTTCCATGCCAGACCACTTCAATGGTTTTTCTTTCCATTCCAGGAACAGATCACAATCAGAGTTTGTTTACTCCTAGAGGTTCCAGAGAGTGTAATCAAATCCCTGCATTGGTAATCTGTTCCACACAATCTATCTTGGGGAATGCCACTAAGGTCAAGGACCAGATTGTAACAAATGCCATCTCAACGGACTGGGTAGCTCATTTGCTGAACCATTCAACTCAGGGGCATTGATCCCAGCATGAACCCCCTTCAACTGGAGTTGAGGTCACTGCATTTGGTGTTGAAAACTCTGGCTCACCTGATAGAGGCACCATATACTACTTTGCACCGGCAACATTTTTAAAAGGCTTATATCGACAGCCTTTGGCAAGATAGCTCTTGCCAACCTAGCAATTCGAAAGCATGCAAATGCAAGTAGATGAATAGGTACTTCGGTGGGTAGGTAACAGCGTTCCGCACGCGTCATGCTGGCCACATGACCGCGGAAGCGTCTTCAGACAGCGCTGGCTCTTCGGCTAACAAATGGAGATGAGCACCGGCCCCTAGAGTCGGACACGACTGCACCAATGTGCGGGGGGAACCTTTATATCGACAGCCAGGGGGATACAAAATCAAAGGGACTCCAGAGGGAGGTATCTCATCTGTTCTCATGGGTGGGGAGGCATCTGTTTTAAAGCAAGTGGAAAACAGCAGACTGGTTGAGCCAACAGAGCTTTTCTAAGGCCAACTAGGCTTCTATCTTTAGATCTTCCAAAGAATTGCAGACTATCAGTTTGTTTGCTGCAGCAGAAAATATTAGTTGGTTCTTTTCTTGCTTTCAGAATGATGAGGTAAACGGGATTTAGGTCCTGTTGGTTCTTTGGCCAGAGAGATTGCTGTATGTGTTTCTGCCAGTTCCTACCTTGACAAAAGTAATTCACAAAGTAAAAATGTTTGGAGCATAAATGAACCTAATCACTTCTTTCTGGCCTTGGAGGCCTTGGTTCTCAGCTTTAGTTATGATGAGTGTAGTATGGAATCTTTTTTTGTGTTCAGACTTTCTGAGTCAGGGCCTCTTCCTTCACCCAAACACACAACAGCACCATCTTTGTGCCAAGAACTTGAATGGGAACACCTCCTGAAGGCAGACCTACCATCTTAGCATGCAGTTGACCAAGCATGGTGAGAATCTACTGGAGGACCTTTGAATGCTATTGCATGGGAAGAGTCTGGGAATGATAAAGGGTTGCATTTCAGAGCTGCTGGATTTTTTTCAGATGGAGTTGGACAATGATCTGAAGGCCTTACACAGATAAATGGCTGCCATGGGCTCTGTACTTTGGGATGATCAGGGGAATCCAATTTCAGGACATCTTTATGTTAGACATTTACTTTGGGATGCCAGACTAATCTCCCATCCTGTTACTCATTATTTTCCTCTTTGAAATTTGACATTAGTTTTGAGGATGGTTATAGTTGCGCTCTGTATATATTAGAGAGATTCTAATCAATATATTGAGTTAGAAGACAGCTTTCCTAGTGGTGGTGACCTTATCCTGAAGAGTTGGGGAGTTGGGAGAAGAGAGTTTTATATTTTTCACCAACATAGGGTGGTTTTGAGGCTTGATCCTTGTTTCATGCCAAAAGTTAATTCCAAATGTCATAGTGGGCAGGGGATAGTATTGCTTAATATTTTTCCAAATCCTAGCCATCTCAAGAAGTGCATTTAGAATAAGCTAGTCATATACAGAATCTTAAGGGTTTCTCTTAAGCACACTTTGTGGAAACAAGGCAGACAGTTTATTCATGTTTTACAAGAAAGGAAGTATAGGGAGATGAGTATCGAGATCCTCCATCAGCAGATGAATTATGGAATGTATTGCCCTGGCCAATTCCTCTAGTAACTACTATGGCCTTGTAACTACTATATAGTTAATTAATAATTATACCTTTACTATATTCCTTTCTTGCCAGCTCCATCTTTGGTGAATGGCACTTGGACTTGATCTGAGGTACCATTATGGTCACTAGAAAATGGATCCAACATTCCCATCCAGGTTTTTATGATTGGTGGTTGCTTTTATGTACATTGCTTGTTCATGTTATGGACCTTTGTAACTCATATGATTGACTATGGGAGCTTGGATTTTCCTGCCTTTTCTTATTTATTTATTAGATTTATTTGCAAGAGTGGGTGATTTAAAATTTGAAGTAATATGAAAACAAAGAAAAATAAAATAAAATGCAATATAAAATAATATAATAAATCTTCAGAACATTAAAAATCAACAAGATAACAAATAATAAATTTTAAAGCAGCAGCCAAAGCCAACATATCTCATTCAAGAGTCTTATACTCTACACACGCTCTTCCCGTGGTCTGCCTAATGCTTGTGGGAAAAGCCAGGTCTTCAGGGCCTGACAGAAGGGTCAGGGCCATCTGAACCTTGGGGAGAATGATGTTCCATAGGGCAGGTGCTGCAATAGAGAAGGTCTGCTCTATCAGTCCCATTAGGTGACATTGTTTTGTGGAAGGGACCCAAGCTGTCATGGAATAAGCAGAGATAATTGGAGAAACTGGTCCTGCAAGTACCTGGCTCTGTGCCATGAAAGCTTTATAAGTGATAACCAGCAGTTTGAAATGCATCCAGAAGTGCATAGGGACCTATTGCCACTTACGAAGCAGTGGTGCTATATAGATGCACCAAAGTGTGTCCATAACTACGCATGCTGCTGCATTCTGGACCAATTGTAGTTTCTGGGTGAGTTTCAAGGGCAGCTCCATGCAGAGCACATTGCAGTATTATGGAGAGGTGACTAGGCCATGAATGATCATGTGTGGGGCTCCCTGATTCAAGGAATGGGTGAAATCGGCACACAAGATAGATTTGTGCAAAGACCCTCCTGGCCACATCTCCTCCCTGCTCTTCTAGCAGGAGCAACCACTCCAAGAGGAACCCCAAATGGTTTACCAATTCTGTTTGGAGGAGTGTCTGCATACAGGACCAAAGATGGGGATTCCCCATTGTCAGAGAATCTCAAAACCCACAATCACTTGGTCTTGCTAGGATTGAGCCAAAGCCTGTGTTTCTCCATCCAGACCCCCAATATTGGAAAAGACACTTGGTCAGCCTAGGGTGGAGATGAATAACTGGATATTGGCATATTTCTTAGAATCAATGAAGATGTGAACAGATTTATTTTTGCATCTGAAGTCAATGGGACAACTGGGAATTGGGTGGGGGTGTGTCCTTCAATGGGTTGCAAAAGTTTAGCCTTGACTGGAAGAGATGGAGTTAACCCTTTCCTGTCAGGTTCATTTTATGGCGCCCAAAATGGCACTTCACAGTAAGTCCAAGTATCACTCAGTTGGGAACTGTTGTCATGACATACTGAACCATAAACTAGCCATATTTGAGCCTAGCACGTTACATGAATTCAGTCTGTGTCGTTAATACTTCACTGTGTCATACAAACCCAGGAAATTGAATTAATTAATAAACCATGATTTAGTTAAGCACAGGTAAGCAATATGTGAACCAGTCAATCATTTTTCACTAGATGTAATAGCTACTGTTCTGAGTCATGGAAATAATTTTGATACCTCAGATTTTGGTGACAAAGCTGAGGTGCCACCAATACTGTAGTCTGCATTTCTTGTGTGAAATGTCACCTTGTCTCCTATATATTTGCCAAGCAACTCAAATCCCAGTGGAGGACTTAGAACAGAGCTTTCCAAACTTTTCATGTTGGTGACACTTTTTAGACATGCATCATTTGGTGACACACTCTTACAGCAGGGCATCATTTCGTGACACACTCTTACAGCAGGGCACAAGGCAGGCACTAGGACCTGCGTGGAATCGCAGCAGGTTTGGAGGCAGCAAGGCACAAGGCAGGCACTAGGACCTGCGCGGAATCGCAGCAGGTTTGGAGGCAGCCAGGCACAAGGCAGGCACTAGGACCTGCGTGGAATCGCAGCAGGTTTGGAGGCAGCAGGGCACAAGGCAGGCACTAGGACCTGCGTGGAATCGCAGCAGGTTTGGAGGCAGCAGGGCACAAGGCAGGCACTAGGACCTGCGTGGAATCGCAGCAGGTTTGGAGGCAGCAGGGCACAAGGCAGGCACTAGGACCTGCGTGGAATCGCAGCAGGTTTGGAGGCAGCAGGGGACAAGGCAGGCACTAGGACCTTCGTGGAATCGCAGCAGGTTTGGAGGCAGCAAGGCACAAGGCAGGCACTAGGACCTGCGTGGAATCGCAGCAGGTTTGGAGGCAGCAGGGCACAAGGCAGGCACTAGGACCTGCGTGGAATCGCAGCAGGTTTGGAGGCAGCAGGGCACAAGGCAGGCACTAGGACCTGCGTGGAATCGCAGCAGGTTTGGAGGCAGCAGGGCACAAGGCAGGCACTAGGACCTGCGTGGAATCGCAGCAGGTTTGGAGGCAGCAGGGCACAAGGCAGGCACTAGGACCTGCGAGGAATCGCAGCAGGTTTGGAGGCAGCAGGGCACAAGGCAGGCACTAGGACCTGCGTGGAATCGCAGCAGGTTTGGAGGCAGCCGGGCACAAGGCAGGCACTAGGACCTGCGCGGAATCCTGGCAGGGCTCGGAGGCGGCAGCAGCTGCGACACACCCAGACACTGCAGCCAACACACTAACGTGTCCCAACACACAGTTTGGAAAGCTCTGACTTAGGTTAGGTAAGCTCTACCTTGTGTTTGGCTTTGTAAACGCTGAGTGAAAAGAGAAACGGCAACGTTAGGGGTTAGATGTCTGGGAGGCCATTATGGCCTGGCGTTGCTGGGTTCTTAAACAATTTGGAAGGCACTCTTCATCCCCTCTTGGGGTTTGGCTGAATTGTGCCAGGAATCCTAGCTATTAATGAGCTTGTTGATTTATCCTAACTTGTGTTTTAAATGCTACAATCAGAACTGTATATCTGTGCATTTCAGCCGAGGCTTAGAAATTGGCCCGTGAAAGCAGGTTCCTGAAAGCCATACTCACTTTTAAAATGATTAAGAAAATAGGCAGGTAAGGGATGAGCTTAAACTGAGCGCCTTTAACGTTCCATTAGAAAAAGCTTTCTTCCTCCAAACTTCGTCAAGGTTCTGGCCGGCAGAGCAATGGAAGCAAACGGTGGTTGGTCCACCGCGCTGTCCTTCTGCCTTCCCTGTTCTATTGTAGCTCTGCCCATACCTGCTGGCCGAGAGCGGTATTCGAGGCGGGGCTTAGTTCAGGACGGAAGGCGGGGCTTACCGACAAGAGGAAGAGAACTCTGTTCCCTGGACCGGTGTGGTGAGGCGAGGCTGCGGGTTGCGGGCAGAGAAGGAAAAGCAGGTCGCTCCTGTGCCAAGTCGCTACTCCACCTTGAAGGAGGCGCGCGACGAACTTGCAACTCGCGGGGGCTCCCTCGGCTGAGAAGGAGGAAAGAAACGTGAAGTATCTCTCGCCTACTAGAGCCGAGCCTGTGACCTTGCGCAGTGGAGGAGAGTGGCTGTTCCGAGAGTGAGGAGGCGGCGGAAAGAAGCCGCTCGGCGAAGAGGATCTGCTTTGCTGAAGGTTCGTCCAGGTAAGGAACTGAAGTGCTGCGAGCAAATGGACTCTTGAGATCTCTTTTCTCCTTCCTATTTATTCAGGTCTGCACCTTTTGCCCTTACTATTGCAGCCCAAAACTCTTTGGCTGTAATCCGGGACACACACCTGTGAGTAAAACCCTTGGAAGTCCGTGGGACTTCCATCCGCGTAGGATAGCATAGGATTGCGCTTTATCTCCAATGCTATGTCCGCAAGTCAAGATTTGCAAATGGGCGCCCAACACGGTGTTCTCGAGGAATCCGCAAAGTAGAATTTGGGTTCGCATCTTCTTAGACCGATAATCTCTGACTTTCTCCTTCCTGTGTCTTTGAATATAGGGTCGAACTCAGTGTTGTTAACAGTCCTGGCTTATCTTCCGGGGTAGGCTTGTCCTTCCACAAGTTAGGGTTCAGCCAGTTGACAAAGTAATGCTTTTTTAAATTTAAATTTAATTTTTTATTATTTTTGTCGTCCCTATCTGAGGGAGGGTGGGGTCACTTGGCAATCTGCCTCTCTCCTTTCCTAAGTCCTCTCTGAGTGGCTTAGCCTGTTCTTCCTGCTTCATTCTCTCCCCCCCTCCCCCCCCCTTGTCAGAGTCGCATATCCTGGTGATTCTGGCGAATATTTTTGGAGGGCAGAGTCGCTTTTCTGTCTTTCATGTATTGTTTGTTAGGATTTTAGGTGATTATGCCAACATGAAGTCAGATTATCTGGAGTTCCTCTTGTATTATTTGGTAATAGTGTGTGTTTTTCTCTCTGAATCTAAATCTTAAGAAAACACTAAATTATTTACATTAAACTATTTAAATTAAAGCATGGATATAATAATATCTTTAACTGCTAACACCCATATACAGTCAACTGAGGCTCAAATATGTATAAATGTTCCTTGTTACCCTTGGTTTGTAAGCATGTGGCCTCTTCCTTGAACTCTTTGATTTAGATATTTGACCCACCCTATCCCTAAGGCTTAGGAGCATGTATCAACAGCTATTGTAATCTAGTACTGTATGTAAACGCATGTGAGTTGAAATTATAGTTTTAATAAACACAAACATTCATAGCATCAGGGTCTAAAATTACAATCTTGTATACTAATGCCAGCCACATGACCGTGGAAGCGTCTTCGGACAACGCTGGCTCTTTGGCTAACAAACGGAGATGAGCACCGGCCCCTAGAGTCGGACACGACTGCACAAATATGCGGGGGAACCTTTACCTTTTACATTATACTAATCCTGTCTACTTTTCCCCCCAAGTAAAATAGTTATACTGGAGAGTAACATTTTTTACCCCTCTTCCTTTGAAAGTGCCAGTTCCTAAAGATAAAATACTTCTGTTTGTTTCTGCTAAAATTTTTCTAAATTAGAAATCTTTTATTGTTATCTTTCAGTACTCAGCAAGCGATGGTAAGAGATGACAATGAGTAGGCATAAGTGGCACCAGTGGTGCAGCAGACCTCGCTTCCATGGTGCTAACATGTTTGCTCTCACCCTGGCAACGTGATTTCAGTCTTCCCATGGCTCCATCTAAAGTTAAGGAGATGAAAAAAAATATAGGCTTCTTATTATGTAACTTTATACAGTTCTCAGCATTAACCAAATCCCTTTGCAACCGCTGCAGAAGTGCCAGTTGCTTTCTACTTGCTCTGGTTTGTAGACATGAAAAATTGACTTGTCAGTGCAAAGAATGTATCTTTTAGGGCTTGGCAAATGCTGTAATATTTGCCTTTCCAGCTGGGGGCTGATCTGCTTGTAATTTTTTCTCTACATTTTTCCTGATGTAGCACTCAACACCTTTCATCTGGTTTGTAGGATAGAATAGGCATTTATGCTGCATTTTAGAAGTAACTATGTGCGTCTTCTTCCAAGGTTTTCCATGTCAGGAAATCATCCTGAGTACTGGAGGCCTAAGTTGTCTTGCTGTATGTTATGCAAATCTGGTTGTTCACTTAAGGTTTGTCCTATATTTGCCTGTTTTCCATACTGATATTCCATATTAGATAGCATTATTGAATCATGTGCCTGAGGACTGAAATCTTCTAAATTCCTGTTCTCAAAATCCTGCTACTAACTTTGATTGTAATCTTATTCAGCTTGATCATCTTATATTGAAGAAAAGTTAAAATAATAATGAACATTATCAGGATTAGTCTGAATTGCTCAGACTTACTGGGTTCTAATTATAATCAACCTGTCAGAAGCAACATTACTGTTGCTAAGGAATATTTGGTCAGTGAAAGGCTTAGTGCAACATGCAGTGGATATTAAATAAAAATAAAATTATGTGATCCATTTTTCAGTATGAAGATGAGATAGTGCAAGGGAATGTGGCTAGGTTCATATTGTGAGTCATGGTCTGTTTAAATAAGAGCTTTCCAAACTGTGTGTCGGGACACATTAGTGTGTCAGCTGCAGTGTCGGGGTGTGTCGCGGCTGCTGCTGCCTCCAGGATTCCGTGCAGGTCCTAGTGCCTGCCTTGTGCTTTGCTGCCTCCAAACCTGCTGTGATTCCGTGCAGGTCCTAGTGCCTGCCTTGTGCCCTGCTGTAAGAGTGTGTCCCAAAATGATGCATGTTTAAAAAGTGTGTCACCAACATGAAAAATTTGGAAAGCTCTGGTTTAAATCATACTTTGAGCTGCAGTGGTGTGTTGCTCTAAACCAGGGCTTTCCAAAGTTTTCCCGCGGCAACACACCAACCACCGTTGGTGTGTCGCCGCGGGAAAACCCGGAAGTGCCGCCATTGCGGCAGCGCGCAAAAACCCAGAAGCGCTGCTGCCGCTTTCAGTTTTTGCGCGCCGCCGTTGGTGTGTTGCCGCGGGAAAACCCGGAAGCGCTGATGATGATCAGCGCTTCCGGGTTGTGGCGACACACCAGACTCAGTGTGGCGACACACTTTTGTGTTGCGACACACAGTTTGGAAAGCTCTGCTCTAAACCATCTATCATGCTGCATGAAGTACAGTAGATGGGTTTGCAGAAATACTACACTAAAACCAGACAAGCTATGGCTTAGCATGGTATAGAAATTAGCACATACTTCATATCACTTTCGCTTTATTACTTTATTATCATATTCATCCGGATAGTACTGTATTGATATCCAAAACAACAGATACTTATAGATATTATTTTATATATATAGACACTACCTGTTGAACTCTCTTCAGGATAGTATTATTGTAAAAGAAAAGTAATTAAAATAGAGTTTGATGTGAACAAAAAATAAGCTGGAGGAGTTAAAAAATGTTTTTGTCTAAAGATAACATTTTGGTAAAAGCTAGAATGGATAAAGAAGTTAATTTTATCAAGTAATATCTGACTACTTTTTGTTTTTACAGCATGATTAGATGGCCTGTCACTAACTCCTTAGCTATATTTAAGGAGGAATGGGGATTATTAGTTTGCACACCTACCATTTATTTAAATATATATATGGGACATCATTTACATTTAATTGGCCTGGTCTTAAATATCAGATCATGTATAATGGCTAATTATGCATCTTAAAGCAGATAAAGAGACCTCTAATTTTGTTGGTTAGGTGTATGGTTTAGAAAGATAAGAAAAGCACATGCCTATTACAGAATAAATTAAATCCAAGGAATACGGGTGAGTTCTTTAAATTCACTTGGCTGAATGCTTTAAATTTCTGAGATTGTTGACCAACTTTCTTATCTGCCCAAACAGTTGTCTTCTACTTTTCAAATTGTTCATTCAGTATATCAATTAACATATCATATTCTGCAAATGTTAGTGTTGCTGAGTGCTAATGGATTGAAATTCCATCCAAAGACAGAAATAGTGGCCTGTTCTAATATATTTTTCATTTCCTATTTGCTGTCAGAAAGCCCTGTTCTATGTTTGTGATCCACATTCAGGGAATCATACTGAATTCTTTTTCCCAGGAAAAAGACAATCTGCATCAGATTTTGAGTTTGGACAATCACATTTAGATTTACCTGCCTTTGCAGAAAATTTGAATTGTGCATAAAAAGTGCAATTCTTGTAGAAATCTATACAAATGACAACCACAGGAGAGGATGTGTTTGGCCTGGCTTGATTTTAATTGAAAATGATCTGCTTCATTTGTGTGTTGTGAGGGATATCCTGACATTGGTTGGATTTATACATTATATTGAGCTTTGGTGTATTTAGTGTTGGCTTATGTGCTATGTGAACTCAGTTGTGATTTATTTAATAAGTAGCTTAGTGTAATATGTGACCTCAACCTGTATATCATCTGAACATAATGGTAAGCTTATCGTTCAAAGCCAGTATCTAACAAACTGCAATATATCTTAGCTGAATGCATTGATTCAGTCAATTTCAAATGTAAGCATTTATAATGCTGCAATTACAAAGAACCAGCATGTGTTTCTAAAGAGCTATATATACTAGATTAATATTTTCACTTGCTTTTTAAAAAATAGTTTAGTAGATGAGGGTATGAAGATGTCTTGCAGCCTTTTCCAATCTGTGTGTACATGAAAATATCCAAAATTTTCAGCAATAGTCATGTTTGTTATGAATTTTTGGATTTAAAATCCACAGGTCTAGAAATCCCCAGGTTGGGAAAGGTTGAAGGACATTTGATTTCAATGTGGCTTTTCAGAATTTACCCACCACATTTTTGGGATGATGATCCCAGTTGATAGCCATGTCCAAAAGGTATTCATCAGTACTTTCTTATGAACCTGGAAAGATGTGATTTACCACAGAGTTCTATTTACAGACAAATATTGTTTAACTTTTTCACACACACAAAAAAGACTACAGCAAAAGAATAGAATTTTTCTTTATCACACTTACAAATGACAGCAAGCTAGAATTGAAAGATTAGATAAAATCTTCAGGGGGGTGACAGTAGAGATCTTTTCCCAGGGTGATAGCTCCTTTGCTATCTTGACAAGTGATGGTTTTGGGGGGAAGGGGGATCAATCTTCAAGATAATTTCTCCCTTCAGAATAATCTTGAAGATTGATCCCTTGGGGGACTAAACAGACTATTTATTTACCAGAGCTGTGCCTGGGGGGGGGGTGTTGTGATTGTACTGGGTGTTGCCTATTAAAGGCAGATACAATTCATCTTGTAATGGGAGGGCAGTCAGATTCCATGATGACTTACTTGCCTGGTGCAAATGTTGGCATTGAAGGAGAAATCTAGCTCTGTCCTGGAAACTAAATTCTAGTTGCTAGGTAGAAGGTTGAAAGCCAAAACTTCCAGGATAAACGATTAAGTCTGCTTTGAATCAAACTCCTCTCCCAGACATAATTCCCTTTAAAATGTTACTTGCTGCAAGAAAGGTAAGAGATTTCAATGCAAGTATAAGATTCTGCTATTAGTATGAAAGGTTGTTGTTGTTATTATTTATTAAATTTATATGCTGCCAAACTCCCAGCAACTCTGGGTGGTTATGAGCAAAGTTGGGGAGCATTTTATTTTATTCATCAAATTTTGCCACTACCCATCTCCCCCCAGAGATTTCAGAACAAACTAGGAGTTATAGGCTTCAGCCACAATTAATCTAAATTGCTAATAGTATTTCAT
This sequence comes from Charina bottae, assembly GCA_023362775.1. NCBI lineage: Eukaryota > Metazoa > Chordata > Lepidosauria > Squamata > Charinaidae > Charina > Charina bottae. The sequence continues at coordinate 192,296,118 of JALMGJ010000001.1, read as the reverse complement.
TCATTCTTTCTCTCACACATACACACAGACACACAGACACACATACATACATACATACATACATACAATTCCCTTCTCACCCCTATGGGTGGTATGTGTCTTCCTCAACCTCGGGTCTTCTACCAGAGGCCTGGGAGTTTGAGGGTTCTGCGCAGTATCTTAGCTGTTCCTAGCACTGCACTCTTCTGGACAGAGAGCTCTGATGTTGTTCCTGGGATATGTTGGAGCCCCTCTCCCAGCTTGAGAGTCACAGCCCCAAGTGCCCCTACCACCACTGGGACCACTTTGGCCTTCACTTTCCACATCCTCTCTAGTTCCTTCTTCAGGCCCTGGTACTTCTCCAGCTTCTCATACTCCTTCCTGATGTTGCTGTCACTTGGCACCGCTACATCTATCACCACCACCATCTTCTGTATATGTATGTAATGTATATATATACACATACACACACACACACACACACTAACAAAGCTGCTTTTAAATGGATTCCTAGGAGAATGTCAATAAAGAATTGGAAATACCTGGTGCAGAAAGAGCTATCACTAAGGCAGAGCTTTCCAAACTTTTCATGTTGGTGACACACTTTTTAGACATGCATCATTTCGCGACACACTCTTGCAGCAGGGCATCATTTCGCGACACACTCTTACAGCAGGGCACAAGGCAGGCACTAGGACCTGCGCGGAATCCTGGCAGGGCAGGTTTGGAGGCAGCAAGGCACAAGGCAGGCACTAGGACCTGCGTGGAATCCTGGCAGGGCTCGAAGGTGGCAGCAGCCGTGACACACCCAGACACTGTAGCCGACACACTAACGTGTCCCGACACAAAGTTTGGAAAGCTCTGCACTAGGGTTTGAATTGGAAAATGTTTTGATTGCCCAGATAGAATGGATGCAGAAAAAAGCCATATGCAGTCTGCTTGGCTATAGGAGAAAATATGTCTGCTAAAGATATTTGGAATGGGACATCACTTGTAGAGGTTTCATGCTAATACACAAAGTATGTAAGACACAAGAGTTAGAGTGTTGGTCTTAATGGGAAACATAATGTGCATTCAGAAATCATGGAGAAGTGGAGAGAGCTAGCCATTTCTCATTAAAAACTGTAGGATACTTAGGGAAGATTGAATAGTACTAGGTGTAGCATTACTTAACAGCCTGCTAAGTTATTGCATTTTAACTATTGTTTTATTGAATGTATGAATAATTGATGGGTTCATATATAATGCTAAATAATAAAACATGATACCAATCGAAGAGAATATTTGTAGCTCAGGGTTGAACTGTGGAGTCCTTGGTGCTCTCTGAGCCTTGTTGTTTTCTTGCAGACGTTTCATTGCCAGGCTAGGCAGCATCTTCAGTGCGAAAAGGGAGTGGAACTTGCTCTCTGTTTATATACCCTGGCTTGTTCTGCCTGTGTTGGTGGGGGTGTTGTACTCTCCTTGGTAGTACTTTGACTGGGTTGTTGTTTGCTGCTTGGTTGATTGACAGAGTTAATAGTTCCTTGATTGGGGTCTATTGTGTTGTTTGATTGCTCCTCTGCTGCTAATCTTGCTGTTAATCTTTGCCTATCTTGTTGATTGCTGGCAAAGAGGTGTTCTAGTCTTCTGGCTTTTCTTTTGTCTCTTATGAATGGTATGTAAATGTTGTTTACCTCTGTGTGTCTGTTGATGGCTGCTTTGTCTGAGTGCCAAGCTTCCAGGAATTCTCTAGCATTTTTGGATTTGGCTTGGTTTAAGATGCTCTCAGTTTCCCAGTTGAAAGTATGGTTAAGTCTGTCCATGTGTTGTGAGATTAAGGAGTTAATCCAGTTGAAAGTCCAGTTGATTTCAGCCCAAAATGTGTCATAAGGAAATAGGACAAGCCCAAACCATACGAGATAATATTCCAACTGCTGAATTTCCAACAACAAAGGGATTGAAATCCCTAGGCTAAAACTTGATGTATTCTTCTACAGTGAAAAATCATGTATGAAAGTTATGTGGCATGTAAAGTTCCTATAGCACACTTTTAAACTACCTGGCAATATCATAATGTTCCATTATATGTATGCCTTTCAAACAGAGAACATTTTTAGCAGTTAAGCATTTATGACAGTTCAGTAATATGCACAATTTATTTCAACAGAAACACATCCAGGTAGCCCTTGCTTAATGACCACAATTGGGACCAGAATTTCGGTTGCTAAGCAAAACGGTCATTACATGAATCCGACCCGAATTTATGACCTTTTATGTGGTGGTCGTTGAGCGAACCACGTGGGTGTTAAGTGAATCACACAGTTCCCCATTGATTTTGCTTGCCAGTAGCTGGCCGGGAAGGTTAAAAATAGCGATCACGTGACCATGTGATGCTGCGATGGTCATAAATGTGAACTGGTTTCCAAGCGCTCAAATTGTGATCACATAACCGCGGGGACGCTGCAACGGTTTTAAGTGTGAGAACTGGTCATAAGTCGGTTTTTTCAGCACCGTTGTAATTCTGAACTGTCACTAAACAAATGGTTGTTAAGCGAGGACTACCTGTATAAACACTGTAAAAAGAAGTGAGAATACACACAGGTAGTCCTCGAGTTACAACCACTCGTTCAGTGACCGTTCAAAGTTATGACGGCGCTGAATGAGTGGTACTTATGACCAGTCCTTGAAGTTCTGGCTGTTGCAGCACACCCGCAGTCACGTAATTGTGATTCAAGCACTTGACAACCAGCTCGCACTTAAGTCAGTCTCCCACAATCATAGGATCACCATTTGCAATCTTCTCTGCCGGCTTCCTACAACCAAAGTCAATGGGGAAGCTGGCTGGGAAGGTTTCAATTTGCTCCAGTAAGTCGCTCCTGCCACCTTTTCTCCCAAGGAGCCCCGCTACAGAGAACTAGACCCCAGGGACTTTTTATATACTGTCTACATCAGAATATGTCTATGAAGGTTCTCAGTCATCCAGGTGGAATTGTCTGTAGCTTGAATCATGTCAACTGGATTTCTATTTTCTCAGTGGAAATGTCTACATCAGAGCTTTCCAGACTTTTCATGTTGGTGACACATTTTTTAGACATGCATGGTTTCGCGACACACCCTTACAGCAGGGCACAAGGCAGGCACTAGGACCTGCGGGGAATCCTGGCAGGGCTCGGAGGCAGCAGCAGCTGCGACACACCCAGACACTGCAGCCAACACACTAACGCAGAGCTTTCCAAATCTTTGTGTCGCGACACAAAAGTGTGTCGCCACACACAGTGTGGTGTGTTGCCACACCACCCGGAAGCGGCGGTGCGCGCGTGCACGGCGGCAGCAGCCGTTGCGGCCACCACCCACACGCGCACCGCCGCACACACCCCCACGCCGCTGCCGTGCACGTGCGCCCCCCGCGCTGCCGCCATGTGCGCGCGCCGCCGCCGCTCATGTGTCGCCAGCGGCGGCACTTTGGAAAGCCCTGCACTAACGTGTCCTGACACACAGTTTGGAAAGCTCTGGTCTACATTGAGCCTTTCACTCAGAATTGCGTTAATGCTATGCAGGCTACTGAGATGGTAGAGCTTCACATCAAAGGTATTGTGTGATAGGCAATGATTTCTTATACTTCCTAAAGGGAAGTGATTCTTTCACAATAACTGATGCCATAAATCTCAATGGCATATGGAAAGTTCTTACACTGTTTTAGGTGGATAATGTTTAGATGGTATTAAAGGTAAGGGTTCCCCCCGCATGTTTGTGCAGTCGTGTCCGACTCTAGGGGCCGGTGCTCATCTCCGTTTGTTAGCCGAAGAGCCAGCGTTGTCTGAAGACGCTTCCACGGTCATGTGGCCGGCATGATGCACGTGGAACGCTGTTACCTACCCACCAAAGTGGTACCTATTAATCTACTTGCATTTGCATGCTTTCGAATTGCTAGGTTGGCTTAGATGGTATTAATCACTGCCTAAATAATTTGATAGTTTGTTTTTCATTTTCTGATGTAGCTGTCTTGCTTTTCTTTATAAAAACATTTTATTTGTCTGAATTTAATACCTTTTAACTGATTTGGTTTTACCAGGCCAAACACATTTGAGTAGATGAAATTGTATTTATTGCAAATATTTAAGTGTTATTAAATATTTCTGTTGAACATTGTTTGACCATATTGTTGAAGAATCACCATGTGCTGAATGTGGACAAAAAGTCTGATACTCATATTCAAATATTATCCCATGCTAGTAAAAAAAGAGAAACTATTCATTATGCAAATAGTAATTGTTTTCCTTTTAAAAATCATAATGAAACTGGAGCCCACCAGAAAGTTAACTGTACAAAGATACTCAGTTCATGAGATGAAAATGATATTCAGGAAGTAAAATGTAAGGCCTGTTATTGTTGTTCAGTCGTTTAGTCGTGTCCAACTCTTCGTGACCTCATGGACCATAGCACGCCAGGCCTTCCTGTCCTCCACTGTCTCCTGGAGATTACTCAAATTCATGTTCATTGCATCGGTGATGCTATCTAACCATCTCATCCTCTGCCGTCCCCTTCTCCTTTTGCCTTCAGTCTTTCCCAGCATCAGGGTCTTTTCCAGTGAGTCCTCTCTTCGCATTAGGTGGCCAAAGGATTTGAGCTTCAGCTTCAGCATCTGTCCTTCCAATGAGCAGTCAGGGTGGATTTCCTTTAGGATTGATTGATGTAGAGATGACCAAATGTTGAAAGCTTTATTGATAGTACAGTATACAATTTCTTCTATGCTATCTTGGCAATTTTTCTTCCAAGTTGAATGAAAAATGTATGGCTGTCCCACGAGGTATTTAAAGCAACAAAACCAGCTTTGCATTTCACATATCAAAAACCTTTTACCTGATGGAATTCCTGTGCAGGTTTGTCATGAGCTGTGTTCAGCTATGTCCTTGAAACTATTCTCTTCTCATAGGGTGATAGCTACTTTGTTTAAAAAAAAATTAAAAGCTCACTTTGGATTTTGTGTCCCCCCCCATCCATTTGCACTTTACATAAACTTATTTATCCACAGTGACTAATTACAGTTCTAGAATTAAATGAGTATGATATAAATATACAATTTTCCCCATGATTTGCATTTGCCAAGAAGTATTTTGTATTTTCAGGGTCACATGCCTACAGTTTAGCAAGTATTAGTTTACTAATCTGTATTTTACACAGTTGTCCTGACTTACAGTTGCTGATATTCTTGCACTGAAAAACATCTGTGATATATGGAGGTGTGAGAAAAAATGTGATTGTTCTCTTTTGGCTTTCTGTTTATATGCTGTGCAATGATTTGCAAAAGGTCATGTGTAAAATGATTAAGGACAAAACACATTCTTTAATTAACTAGCAAGTTTAGGTGGAACCCTGGTTGGGAAATGTAGTTGTTAGTGGCCTGCTTCTCCAGAACATGAATGCTAAAGTCAAATCATTTCAGTTTTGTTCATTCTGAATCATAAATACAGCATAGAAAAAAAAACTGAATTATCTTAATAAGCATTACTAGTAAATTTGTCACTAGGCCAATAAAAAGTGGTGTTCTATCATCAATATTTTTGGCTGTGCATTTGTCAAGAAATAACTGATATAAAGGAAAATTGCTTTTACAGATAGCTAGAAAAGACTCTGGCATTTAAGTTAGTTTCAGTTAATATTAACTAATATGAGTGGGATGGCAATTTATTGCAATGCCTTGTCAAGCACATGACTTCCAGTATAAAGATAAAGGCTTCTTTGAGTCATACTCCTGTCCACTATATGACACATCCATATTTTCTCAGCAGCAAAACAAATGGTTCACCTTTGCCACCTTCTGGCATGTTGTTGTTTTTAACTACCAACTATAGCTCAGAACCCTGGAATTTCCAGGTGATGTCCCATCCAAGAAGTAAGAGGGCCTGACCCTGCTTAGTTTTTTGGGGGGAATCAGCCAGGTTTAGCTAGGTGCTGCCACTTGCTGTGACATTCCATTAATATTTTCAGTATATACATTGCAAAAAGAAGAAGACGACGACCACCACCACTACCAGCTTTGTATCATTCAGCAGTATTTTGGCCCCTCCTCGAATAGCTTATAGCATTTTGGGAAATATATAATGTCACCTTTATTTGTTATTTGTATTTAACTTCTTTAGCAAATCTGCGCTAAAAATTTATTAAATAAATACATTTTTATTTCAGCAGGTTTCTGAGAAGTTAGAATTCTCTTTCTACCCCCTTTAAAGTAAATAAGCATTTTTGCCCTCTGCGGAAAATAAATTCATTCCCATGATATGCCACTATTCTTTTTCAAAGCTTACTAGATTAAGCTTGAAAATTGATCCTGTTCTCAAGATACCACTTTGCCAACTGCAGATAATAATGGAAGCAAGTGTTTGCAGCTAGGTGAGGCAGATATGAGGGTGTGTTCTTGGAGCTCTTTATCAAAAACTCTACACAAGGAGACCTCTGTTTATTTCACCTTCAGTATCAAACATATATGCCAATAAACCTAGTATGGATGAACTCTTAAGTTTCATTCAATATATATGTTCAATTGATTTATTATACACCATCAAGCTGATGTGGACTCTTGGCAACTACATAGATCTCCAGAAAGTTGGGGATCTACATAGATAGTCCCCATAGATAGTCCCCAACTTGTCCTTCAGGTCTTCTAAGGGTGCATCAATCGCTGCTGTAATTAAGTCCATCTGCCTTGCTGCTGGTCATCCTCTTCTCTTTCCTTTCACCTTTCCCTGCAATAAGGACTTCTCAAGGAAGCTGGATCTTTACACCACATAGGTCCAAAATATGATAATTTGAGCCTGGTCAAGTAAGAACTCTAAATTGATTTTTTTTTTTATGATCTGTTTTTTTCTTGCTTTCCATAGTTTTCTCAGCAGTCTTCTCCAACACCAAAATTCAAAAGCATCAATACTCTTTCTTCAAAGTCTGCTTCCATAGATTATCACAAGGAAAACCATTGTCTGCATGATTCTGATCTTTATGTGTAAATTGTAATAATTATGTCCCACTTTATTGGGCCCTTTTCTGAAAATTTAATGAATGTTGTTGCATTGAAACTCCAAACCCTAATTTCAGTTGGGTTCAATATTCTATAATGGAAGGCTCTCTAAACCAGAAATTAGCTGTAGTAAATTATTGTGTTTGTTAATGTGTTAGGTATGTAGATGTGGTAACCTAGTATAATGAAGGTTTGGGTTTATTATATTTTGCACTCTCTTCCCTGAAATGATTTCTGATTAAGCAATTTATTTTGAAATTGTATTACAGTCTGAAGTCAACTGGCTATTTCTTAGCACTGGAATGCTGGGGAGTAGTATATTGTGAAAGCAGTCAGCAAATCTCCTTAGAATTTTAATATCTGGACATACATGCTGCAATGTCAATTTTCATGTTCAGAGACCTTTATGACTCTAGCAGTTTACATTTTCCCCCATCCTACAAATTCAACTGATCTTCATGTGCTGGTGCTGGCTATCATATGCTAATGAAAACTGGATTGGTTTTTATCACCTAATTGCAGACTGCAGCTGCTAACATTATCATCCCTTTCTTTTGTTGTGATTGGATGTCCAAGGCAAACAGTGTGTGGTAGTCGATATACATACAGCATGTTACTGGCAGTAGCTAGAAGTTATTGGGACTTGACTGAAAACAAATACTGTACACACATTACTGGCTCTGAAGATGGTTAGAATGAACATTGGGCTGCAGTGGGGATATACTTGTGCATGTTTCTTTTCTTTTCGGAAGCTAAGTAACATTTGATCTCTGCACCAGTCTTCTCACCATTGCATTTCAGTAGGTTCTCTAATCCTAACTATTAATTGTATTTTACCTAGTCCCCAATGATAATCTTTTTATTTTCCAGAGGATGAGCTGTTAAGTATTCACTTACAAATCCTTGGATTTAGAGATAGAAGAAATGCTGTGCATATTTGATATTTTTCTACTGTTGAACTGGATAGGAGGGATGAAGACATTTGATCAAGCCAGTGTTCACTTGACATCTTCAAGTCTCACTGACAAACTAGGGCTGTTGCCTGGTAGTGACCCTCTACAAATTCCTGGATCTCATTACAGGACTGGTTGGTGTTAAGGTTCCTTAGACTTTTAGCCTTATGTAACTTCTGGCCTACATTTGAGCCTGAATGTGCAAGGGTTCCCCGAGGTATTGTCGAAGGTTCCCCGAGGCCTGAAAAATATTTCAAGGGTTCCTCCAGGGTCAAAAGGTTGAGAAAGGCTGTTATAGAGCTTTAACTGCTCTTAACTTTAGCTGGGCAGGGAATGGCCCTGCTTGTTTAAATGGCAAGGACATCATGTTTCCTAGAATTGATGCAGGGATTAGTCATACATAAAAGCACAAAACTAGCTTCTTGATTTCTCTACTCCACCAGAAAAATCTTGATTCATAATATCTATTTGTTACTTCCTCCAATATGTGATTGCGCTGCTGTTTCCCACTTAATACTCATTTGTTTGGTGATGATTAAGTGCCATCAAGTAGTTGTCAGCTCCTAGCAACCACATATATAGATTTTCTCCATGTTGATCTATCCCTAACCTGGTCCTTCAGCTCTTCCAACAGTGCACTCATCACTACTGTAACAGATTTGTTTGATAACAAAATAATATTATTTTACAATCCAAATTACAAATTTGAGAGAGCAATGCAGCAGTGCTTCCTCTGGAGCATGGCTTGCTTCTTCCTCAGAAGACATTACAGCTGGTGGAACCATCTTTCTGTGGTCCATTGTAGTGGGAACTGTCACAGCCTAGTGTAGTTTCTGTTCGAGTTGGTTTGCCTTTGTCAGTGAGAACTGGAGGGTATGCCTGTGACATGCTGTATAAGCGAGCAGTGAAGATTGCTTTGTAGCTGACCTTCAAGCTAGACATGGAGAAGAAGGGAAATTACTTTCTCAGTAAAAAAAGAAATATCTTGAGATTCTACATTAGTGGTTTCAAGTATGAGAATTCCTTTTTAATCATTAAAAAAATGAATTCCATATGACAATAGTTGTATTTCTATTGATGGAAATAAAGCATAGTCATAAAAAGCTACTATTCACTGATCATAGGTAATGCTTTTAAATGAATTATTTTATTTAGCACAACATCATCCATATAGAACTTAAAAATAGTATGTGTGTGTGTGTGTACACACACGCACAAGTATTTATTCGGTCTACAGAAGGTTGCCATTGTTTTTCCTGGTAAGGTAAGGAAGCCCTTTAGCAAACTGCTAAAATGGTTCAAAAGACTGGCAACAACATCTTCTGTTTCCATTACATTTCTGTTCCCTCACTCTACACACACACACACAAACACACACACACACACACACACTTGTTAACAAGACAATAAAGAAAAGTTAAAAGCAAACCAGAAAAGGAATGGATGAATGACCAGAGCATCCTTCTTGATAAATAGAGCAATGTGAGATGTGTGGTACCACGATCAGATGGATTTGCAGTTGATTGAACAACCATACCCAATATATGACCTGTTAAGCAGTAGTACAGACTACTACTTGGAGTCATGGGTGCTCCATCACTGGAGGTTTTGGAACAAAGGTGGCACAGCCATTTGGGGGGCGGGGTGTGTGGTAAGAAGATTCCTGCCCTGGGCAGGGGATTGGACTAGAAAACCTCCAAGGCCCCTTCCAACTGTATGATTCTATTACTGCTTTTATTATAAAAACATTCCTCCAACCATTGGTTCTTGTCTTGTATGGGTGAGGAAGCTGTAGGTACACACTTAAAGAACCCCTTGTTTCACTGTTGGAATGGTGGGCTGCAGTAGTTAGATGTGTGAAGGGGAGGCCAGGATTCCTATGGGGTGTAGTTGGGCCTCTTCGCCAGTTACTCAGTGAGTCTCCGGGGGTAGAGGCAGGGTGAAGGAACTGCAGCTGTGGACATGCTGGCAGTGTGACTGAGGGTCCTTTATGGGTGGCCCTGGGGTGCTGTCACCTCTTCTGTTGCATGGCCTCCACTTCTCAGTCCTGCTAGTGAAGAAAGGGGCTGCGGGAAGTCAAGGTGCAGCCCCACAGTTTGAGGCTGAAGGTTGTAAAACTTTATGGAAGAAGGGCACTGTAGCAGGTGGGATGCATGAGGAGCCCTAGTGGTATACAGTCAGCTTCCAGATACAATTGAAGCTCCTGGTTGTCATCTTTAAAGCCCTTCATAGCTCTAAACATTGATATATTCAGGACTAACTGCTTCAAGTAGTTTGTCCAACCTCCAAGTTCCCTCTTTTAAAGACAGGTGATTCAGAGGTAGGCCATTTTTTTCTTAATCACTACCTCACTTCTCTGCAATAGCATCTCCTCAGAAATTCAACTTGCCTCAACCTTATTGGGAATAAGAAAGGAAATTAAAAACTAGTTATTACAACAGACCCTTGCATGGGAGAACAATTGAAAAAGATTCCTCCTGTGTATGAGTATTGATTATATGGTTTTTATGGTTCCTTGGCATAGGAATAGGTTGCTGCTATTTTGTTAGTTTTTGCTATTTAATTGGGTTATGTATTTTGGATATTTTAATTTTGTTTACATATGATAGGATTGAGAGGGGCGTGGTGGCTCAGCGGGTAAGACACCAGGCTTGTCAATCGGAAGATCGCAAGTTCGGAGGTACGAATCCCTAGCCTCGCATGACAGAGTGAGCTCCCGCACTCGCCCCAGCTCTTGCCAACCTAGCAATTCAAAAGCATGCAAATGCAAGTAGATGAATAGGTACCACTTCAGTGGGTAGGTAACAGCGTTCCGAACGCGTCATGCTGGCCACATGACCGCGGGAGCGTCTTCAGACAACGCTGGCTCTTCGGCTAATAAACGGAGATGAGCACCGGCCCCTAGAGTCGGACACGACTGCACAAATGTGCGGGGGGAACCTTTACCTTTTTAACAAATCATGAAGGAAAAAAACAGATTATTGTAGCATGATGTATAGCCATATATTTTTTGTCCAGTTGTTTTATCTCAGTTTCACAAGTGCCTTCTAAGTCCATTCCACAGAAATAGTAATTAATTAAGCTTAAAATGGTTTTCTATCACTGTTTTAAGAATTTAAACTCATGTTACTGGAGAAAGAATTGTGTCACTAAAATGTTAGCAATCACTTAGGCTGGCTTAGAAGCTTGTGAAGAAATTGATAGGTTGATTCGGCAAAGTATGAGCTGATGCAGATATGTGTGTAACGGTTAAGAACTTATTAGGAACCCACACTTCATTAAAAAAAATTAAAACTGATTAGGAGCCTGGTGCAATAATACAACTTCATTGGCTTTGAAGTTTCCTGGAATCTGTTGCTGAAGAGCTCTTTTGTTTCCAGAGACTAAATCCTTGTATGGGAAAGATGGTGGGCAGGTAGAGTAATTTTCAGCATGAATAAGCTAGGTAAAGTGGAGAGTGAACAGAGCTGGATGAATGAGTATATTGTGCCAGGAAGGGGAACATGTTGATCTCCCTGTATTATGAACAATACTGTGTACGGAATATGCATTCACATAAAGAGCGTGTTGGAGCTTTTTGGTTGAGGGCCTCCTGTATCTGCAACATTGCTGCAGCAGATCTGCAGTTTATTTGGTCTGCTTAATATAGGCCTATTAAATTTACTGCCTGCCTTTTGTCTTCAAGCATACCATATATTATCAGGTTAAGTCTGCCATGTAATACAGCCTAAACAAATTTGGATGAGGATATTTGCCCATTTAGTCTTCGCTGTTTCTAATTAGAATGCAACATTACAGCATCTACATGTACAGTACATTTGTAGCCTGAGTTTTAAAAGACACATGGTGTTTTAAATCTAAAATGTTTACACAAGGGAGAGAATGAATACACCATCTGAATTCATATGTAACTACTTTGGTCCTTCACTACTCACTTTCTTTAATTACATTGTTGCTGGGGGTGAGGCGGGGGGAATAGCAATTTTAATTTTGCTTTGAATACTTATTGCCAAAGAAGAGTTCTGTAAAATGTAACAACTCATATTCTAGCACTTAATTTGGGGTTAATAAAAGCTATAGCTGCTCTGGATCTGAAAGCCTGAGAAACATAGAATAATAATACTCACTGTGTTTCTGTGTCTTGGTATCAATGAAATAATTTTATATTCTTTTTTTGTCCACTTGTGCCTTCATTATCTTACATTTTACTTCTGAGTTCAGTTTTAGACAATGAAAATTCTTAAGTTGGCAGATTGTCATGAACTAAATGGATTATGGTGAAGATAATAATAGTGTCACAATTGCAGTTATTTACACTGTAGACTAGACTTCAATCTAGAAAAACGTTTTTCTCCTATTTTTGTGAAGTATTGTGAGCTTAAAGTCCAGCTGGCTATTCATTTGTTTTTAACTTTTCTAAGGATGTGCCCAGCTTTTACTGCTGCAGATGTGAATGGGTTTTGTGCAGGGCCCAAACTTCATTATTTTAGAACGAATAAACATCCGTAACTTGGGCCCTTTCACTTTCATACAACAGGCCACAATACCTTATATAATAAATTATTGTGCATGCCCTCATTTAGTTTTATTACCTTTAAATCCTGCAACCACACTGCCTCTCACAGTCCCTAGAGCAGGGCTTTCCAAAGTTTTTCCCGCGGCAACACACCAACCGGCGTTGGTGTGTTGCCGCGGGAAAACCCGGAAGCGCTGATGATGATCAGCGCTTCCGGGTTGTGTGGCGACACACCAGACTGTGTGTGGCGACACACTTTTGTGTCGCCACACACAGTTTGGAAAGCTCTGCCCTAGAGGATAAATACATCTAGAAATTGTTACAATGGATAGCATCAGATTTAGTCAGATGGAGTAGAAATCTAGCACCCTCATTACATACCTGCCAGCTGTGTTGCATTTGATACTTTTTTGAAGTTCACACCTTATTGTAATAAGTTAATATAGCTGTATCTTTGGGAATTCATTAGCAGGGTGCTTTGTCCCTCCCTTTCCACTTACAAAAATCTCTGGTTCTAGTAATACTTGAGAGCATGGTGCATAGAGAAACACATATCTCTTTCTCTCCTCAAAGCCTAGTTTAACTGAATAAGGATATTCTTGAGAAGACTATTAACACCTTTGCTTTTTCTGATCTGCTTGTGATTGGTTCCAGCCAAAATCACAAGATAAGATTTCATTTGATTTTTGTTCCTCTAAGCGAGTCTTGACTCCTGGCAGTTTTCTTGACACATTTTCAGAAGTTGTTTGCCAATGTCTTCTTCCTAGATTTGAGACTGGCTGGCCTAAAGTCACCTAACTGGCTTCATGCGTAAGGCAGGACTGGACCTCAGGGTCTTCTGGTTTTTAGCCCAGTGCCTTTAACCAGTACACCAAATTGGTTCTCCATAAGAATATTGGTAAAGCAAATTTTATGTAAGTATACTCAGAGTTTCATCTTAACCTTTTCTTTTGTGTTAATAGATCAGCAACCAGAACCAGGTACCTTTTCCCTCCCCACCATCATGCCTGAGCTTTCTCTTTAAGTTTTAAGCACTTGCAACAGCATTTTAGTGTGATGTTGGACAATCATGATAGAAATAGCCAAGAATCGACTTTCATTGATAATTGTATTCTAGGTTTCAAAACTCTTGGAGGAACCCTGGATTTTTGCACACTGTATGGTTTCTGGCAAAGAGAATAAAAGTAACAGAGCAAAATCATTTTAAGTCATTCAATAAATATAAATATAACGGGGGCCGAGGGGGTGGATTGTAGAGCACATGTGGTTGATGCCCTGAAAGTCAATTTAGCAGCTAATCATTTACAGCATGAAAATTACAGGTTTCTCCCAGTCTCTTTCAAGAAGTGCATTTAAAATAATCAAGCCACAGCTCCCTCAGTGTAGCTACATAATTGCCATTTACATTTTAAGAAACTAGAAAAAGATGATGTATTCCTGATAACCACAAGCTGCGACAAAGATTTCCTAACACATTTCCTAACACATTTCACTCCTTGAGTGAAATTGGCAGAACGACTTGCATCCTTCCTTCATGAAATTCAGAATGTTTCAGTCAAAATGTGTATATTCATAACATAGTATTTTAGAAAGAAATGAAAAATTGCAAAATAAATTTTGGGCTACTACTCAACTTGCACAGTTTGTGTGTATTGCAAATTCATTTTTCTTAAGTACAGTTTTAATTGCAACAATGTAAATATGCCCAATTCATATGTAGGTTTTTGTGTAAGTAAATATTTTGGGAAGTGAAGTACATGCATGGTTTTGCTACAGTTCACATAACTATATGGAAAATGGGTACAGTAGGAATCAAATAAATGATTTAAATTCCCCAAGCATTTTGGAACACCTACTCTGGAGAACTGGAATTGATAATGCATTTTCTGATTTGGTTATCTCTCTATATTACTTTTTAGAGTAGCATGCTACATAATACCAATGGTTATTTATTTATTTAATTTTTATCCCGCCTTTATTATTTTTATAAATAACTCAAGGTGGCAAACATACTTAATACTCCTTCCTCCTCCTATTTTCCCCACAACAACAACCCTGTGAGGTGAGTTGGGCTGAGAGAGCAACTGGCCCAAGGTCACCCAGTGTATAACTGAAATCTGGAGCCCCCTTAATATTAGGATATTTTTTTAAAAAAAACTGTAGATTGAATCCAGTTCAAACTATTTCTCCTTAGGTTCCATTGAAATAGCTCTTCAAAGCACGGTTAACATGAACATTGCTGATTTCAGTAGGATTTAAATGCAATTAATTGGAATCTAACTCACTATCATACCTGTAATGTATATCTGGGTATAGATGGGCTTGTTTTTAATTGAAAAATAAAAAATAAAAATGGCAGCATCCAGCTTTGCCTTAGCATGCCCATGTCAGTCTTGATGCTGCTCTCATTTGAGAATGGGGGCTCCTGGCCTTCAGCCTCAAGTTCTAGCTATGCTATTGGGCTTTACATGTTTTTCTCTTAGGTATAATGGAAGAAGAATTAGAGAAAAAATATGGTACCTTCTTCTTATACGTGATTACAGCAGCTAGAATTTTATACGCTCAATACTGGAAAAAAGAGAATATACCAACAATAGAGGAATGGGTGATGAAAATATTAGACCTAGCTCAAATGGCAAAACTAACAATTTTAATAAAAGATAAAAACATCCCGAGATTTAAGGATATATGGCAGCCTATGCTCGACTACTTGCATACAATTGAAAAAAGTGAAGCTATGACAGTGGGTTTTACATATTAAGAATTAAGTAAATAGAAATAATAGTACTATAAGGGAAAACAAAGATAAGAGATTAACAAAGATAATTATATGTATAGCTATAGCTATGAAAGTCGGAAACCTCCCTTTGTGTGTGTGTGTCTGTGTGTTTTATATTGTTGTTCCTGTGTTGCTTTTATTTAATTTATTTCTTTTTTTTAAAGTTGGATTGATGTTGTATTTTCTTAGTGTTTGTGTGTCAATTTTTGTTCTTATGTATGTAAATTATAATGTATTTTTGCATTGTATTTTAATGAATAAAAAGTATTTTTTTAAAAAAACAAAAAACGTTTTTCTCTTACATACTTTGTATGTGTGTTGCACATGCATACACTTCCTTGTTTTTCCACTTGATTATAGTTGTTGTTTATTCGTTCAGTCGCTTCCGACCCTTCGTGACTTCATGGACCAGCCCACGCCAGAGCTTCCTGTCGGCCATCACCATCCCCAGCTCCCCCACGGTCGAGTCCGTCACCTCCAGAATATCATCCATCCATCTTGCCCTTGGTCGGCCCCTCTTCCTTTTGCCTTCCACTTTCCCTAGCATCAGCATCTTCTCCAGGGTATCCTGTCTTCTCATTATGTGGCCAAAGTACTTCAGTTTTGCCTTTAATATCATTCCCTTAAGTGAGCAGTCTGGCTTTATTTTCTGGAGTATGGACTGGTTTGATCTTCTTGCAGTCTAAGACACTCTCAGAATTTTCCTCCAACACCACAGTTCAAAAGCATCTTCCTTCGCTCAGCCTTCCTTATGGTCCAGCTCTCGCAGCCATAGGTTACTATGGGGAATACCACTGCTTTAACTATGCAAACCTTTGTTGTCAGTGTGATGTCTCTGCTCTTAACTATTTTATCAAGATTTGTCATTGCTCTCCTCCCAAGAAGTAAACGTCTTCTGATTTCCTGGCTGCAGTCAACATCTGCAGTGATCTTTGCGCCTAGAACAGAGCTTTCCAAACTTTTCATGTTGGTGACACACTTTTTAGACATGCATCATTTTGCGACACACTCTTACAGCAGGGCACAAGGCAGGCACTAGGACCTGCGCGGAATCCTGGCAGGGCAGGTTTGGAGGCAGCAAGGCACAAGGCAGGCACTAGGACCTGCGCGGAATCCTGGCAGGGCTCGGAGGCAGCAGCAGCCTCCACAGACCCAGACACTGCAGCCGACACACTAATGTGTCCTGACACACAGTTTGGAAAGCTCTGGCCTAGAAATACAAAGTCTGTCACTGCCTCCACGTTTTCTCCCTTTATATTTTATTTTATACATTTTATTATATATATATATAATATGTATGTATGTATGTATATAGTGTGTGTGTGTATAAAAAATAAGCCAAGTGTAAACTTAAGCCAGAGAGTGTGATCTCATTGCTCCATCTGCTCCACATACCTCAGATGTTTCTGTCTGAAGCGTCTGAACCTGGCAAAACTTTAAACATTTTAAGCAAAAATGATTGATGATTGATTGTGCCATCAAGTCAGTGTCAGCTCTTAGTGACCATATAGATTTTTCTGCAGGACAATAAGCAAAAACCCTTTGGTTTAAATTACTAACACTCTGTTTAAGTCCCCAGATTGAGATTCCAAGCACTACTCATTTGACTTACATTTGAGTTTGCTTGGAACTTTAATGCAAAGGTTTAAATGCTATCAGATATAAACAGTTTAAAAAAAATGTTTTTGTTATATTTTGTATAAATCCAATGAATGCTCTGAACAATATTCAATTTAAAAACAAGTTGTAAATATAAATGGAATGAAATTGACTTCGTCTTGTTTTGTCAGTGCTGACCATTTTCTACTGTTAGGCATTTCTGAAGAATAAAATCAAGCAACTAAACCCTCTTCCTCCCATTTTTATCTCACACATCAGCAATTTGGAATGCTGCTTGCCTGGGGAGTGAGTGAAAATTTACTGTTTCTGTTCAAGCTATGAGCACCCCTGTTCAAAACAGTTATACTTAGTAAATGCTTATGATCTGGTTCTTTTTGTTCTGCTAGAATCATTATTAGATCATCAACTTAAGAATGAAGCTGGTTATATGGTGCTTGTAGATTCTGCCAAAGTATACTGTCTGCTGTAGAAGAGCAGTGGATGCTGACATTAATATGATTATAACAAGTTTCAGATTGCTGGCATCAGAAGTTTGTGTGTGTGTGTGTGTGTGTGTGTGTGTGCGTGCTTTTAATAATATAACCCATCTTGGCAAAGTCAATAACAAATATTTTTTCTGAAGGTGGTCTCATTTGTTTAAGTTGCTACCCTTCTTTAGTAAGCATTTTTTTACTATATACTAAAGTATTTAGTATTCTTTAGTAAGTATTCAGTACTTAACTAAAGTATTCTTTAGTAATACACAAGTAGCTACTTGTGAAGAGAACACTTCCATTAAAACTACTCCCATTAAAGCCTACCATTGAATGATAGGATGAATAAGCTCTATCCTTTGGATAGTTCTGCTGCTGAATATTGTTTGATAAAATGGGTGGATTTAAGATTGGGAATTGTTTTTCCTATGTGCATTCTTGGACCATAACATTATCTGGACATTTTTGAAATAACTTCTTGATGATCCTAGATCTTTTCAGTGGATACACAGAACATTGCAGTTCATGGAAAAAAATTGAAACGTTTTGTTCATTTTGGTCCAGCAGAAATACTATGTAGTATTTATATCAAAGTTCCAAGAAAAGTAAAAATAAGCCTGACAAAAGTGTTTTAGGACTGGTATGAGGAAAAGTGCCAATATTTATTATGAAGCAGTATTAGAATTTTCATGAACTAATAAAGAGTTCTTTGCTGGTCTACATTAACATCCTCTTGTGCCAAATGTTTTGGAATACTATATCAGTACTGAGATCAGCAGGTTGCATAATTCTATGCTTTAAGTGGTGAAAATTTTGTTCTGTGAAACAGCAAGATGAAAAGGGAATCCCCAGTGATAATTTATTCTGTTTTTTATCAATGTCTCAGTGATTGTCTGCCCTGGTACTCCCAGAGAAGGTCTGGGAAGTGGGAAGCTTCCTCATGAACTGAGCATTTTCCAGATTTTTGATCTGATGCAGGAGCTTCTGGCAGAAATTAAAGCCATTGTTAGAATAGTGCCCACGTTCAAACAGTTATACCTATCTTCAAGACCCAAGTCTCTTGATGGTCATGGAAAGATTGTATTGTTTACTCTTTCTTGATTCTCCAAGTCCTTAGCCTTTGAAGACAGAATCTACTGTATGCTGCATTTCTAAAGTCATATTGTTTCTTTCTGTAGAGTGAGTCTAGTTTATTTTGATATCCATCATAGAGGCCACATCTGTCAGCATTTCCTTAGCATCCTTAAACTGACTCTGGATCAGATCTCCTGAAGCCTTTATGTTGTTTTTGGTTTTATTTAGTTACTAGCATTATAATTTAAATATCTATTTTAGAGATTGTTTTCTCCTAGATTTTGCAGGCAGAATAAATTTGTTAGATTATTGAATAATTTATATTAGTCATTACTTCTCTTTCCCTTCCCTTTCCATTGCCTGTTTTGCTGAAAATAGCCTCCTGATAAGTCATGGGAGCATTGTTAGAAGGGAATTACAGTATTCAGAAAAGCTATTTCATACCATTGATAGTCTTGGCGATCACTCGTAGCTGAGTAAGATTGTCTTCCAAGGGTAAAATCTTAACGGTGGATCCGTAAGTGGCTGTAAAGGCCAATTCTGGATCCGCACAACCTCCCACAATGAGGGCATAGGTTTCCGGGTGGGAGACGGTCATGATGAAGGTTTGCCTGACGTGCCTTCCTTTTAGCTCGTTTCTCCCTTTCGCCCTGTACTCGTGCTTCTTCAAAGTCCATAGCGCCTTTAATAAAGGCTGACCTCCAATTGAAACGCTCATATACCATTGATAACTGCCATCATGACTTGTGTCACACATTCCCCTCTCTTTTTATTTCTGGGTTGCAAACAGCACGTTATCCCTTTATTTTCTCCTGAATCTGAAGTGCTAAGGGAATTCTTGAGTATATATTTTAAATGAACCATTAACTGGAACCAGCATGAAGAATGAAGCAAGAATAGGAGAGGAATGTATCATTCTGAGATGACAAATGAGCAGATTCAATTTACTTGAAATGTGGCTTTTAAAAGGAGTGGGGGCTAGGGATGAGTATCTTGTATAATGAGTGAGTCTCTCTGGAATTA
Organism: Charina bottae; assembly: GCA_023362775.1. Lineage (NCBI taxonomy): Eukaryota > Metazoa > Chordata > Lepidosauria > Squamata > Charinaidae > Charina > Charina bottae. The sequence goes on along the minus strand of JALMGJ010000001.1, from coordinate 192,276,710 downwards.
GGGATAAGCATAAAGAAAGGGTAAGATAAAGAGGTTTTTGTTACCAGTGATCTGGTTGTTTTAAAAAAGTAACCCCAGTCTGAGATGACTTGATGTTTCCCAGCAACTGGAAATACCTGTTCTTTGAAGCAGTGTTGCAGGCTTTTATCTCTATAAGAACTTGTTTAAATGTAAATACACTTGCTCATCTGGTTTGAGTTATACTTCCCGGTATCCAGCTGTTGATGTGACCTGCTGCTAAAAATCACAACATAATGTTCTTGTGGGGAATGTTGGCATGGCTTTTCCTGCCACTTGGGAGTCTCTTAATTAAACCCCCGTGATAGAAACATTGAAGATAAGCCCTGCACACTCTTGCACAGGGATTAATGGGCCTTGTATTCTAATTGTTCTGCTGCTTTTGGTTTCAAGGAAGAGAGAAAGGAGAGAAAAAAAGCAAAACAATAGCCTGTTAGAAGATGTTTGGAAGAAGCCAACTATTTATATAAAGTAAAAACAAGGGTGTTGTTTTGTGCCATGTGGTGAGAAGGCAGGGAAAGTTGTTATGATGTCCCTCAACACTTTATCAGTAGCACAAGAAATTATTTGTCTGTAACTGCACCAGTTATATAGGTATTAGAAATATATAATGGAAGTCATGTGTTCTGAGTTGCAGGTTTCTCTCAGAACAATTCTATGGATGGGCCAAAAAAAGATTTCCCGGGTGAGGTCAGGACACACATGTAAATGGATTTAATTTTAAATTTAAGGGTATAATGGCACTGGTTTAATTTACTACAGTTAATATGATTCCTCCTCCTAATTTTTAATTATTTTACCATTCTTGTACATTAAAAATTACCATTTGGAATTAATTTTGGAAGGGTTATTGGAGACTGCCCAAAGTTGTTTGGAGGCAGATAATGGCCCTGGGGCCTCATGTTTGTGCACTTTTGCCTTAAAGGATCAAGTTGATCATAGATATACTGTACCTAAGTAAATTAATCTGATTTGCTATACTTAATTAACAATGTTAACTTTAATTACTGTGTACATAACATAGACATAGTAGTTGCTACCAGGTGTCCGTTACAAATCTACAGTTATACAAAAACTCAAATGCCCTTGAAACGAAGGCTCCTTGCCTCCTCCCTTTCCTATTCCTGTTCATTTAGCAAAATGGCTGTGACTTTAACAGTTCTAAGGGTAGGAAAATTCTTCCAAAATGTAGATTAAACAACTACATCTCAATATAGGTTTTACTCTTTGCTAATGTGGATTCTTAAAAATGTATTGCTACAAAGACTTGCTACATTTTATTATGGAAGGAAATCCCAAAACAGAAAATGCTGACTATCAGAATTTTTTCCACAGGGAGAATAGCTTCCTCTCCTTAGTTCTACTGTGTTGAAGACACACAGGAAAGAAACACTTTCCTGAATGATTGTGTTTAATCTGGATGTTAATTGACCTATTGTTAACAGCTTTTTTCCTAGAGGTGAGTCTTTTGCAATGTGTTTGTTTGCTAACTGGGTAATGAAAGCTCTAGTCAAAATCATTTGGAGGGCACCATATTGCCTATCATTGATATAGGCCCTGTCAGGCCTTCACTAGGCAAGGAAGAAGAAGCAAAGCATCCTGCCTCTGGGCTCTTTGGGAGAAGGATTTGTGGCTGCAGATTCAGACATACAAAAAAACAAAATATAGTGCTGTCTTGCAAATGCCATTGGCTTGTTAATGGATCAGCTGGGTGAGGGAAGGGTGTGGTGTCTGATTACAGCCAAAACTTTGACTCTAGCAACATTGATATCATATGTCTTAGTACAAGGCTCAGAAAAACGTTCTTTCACTGTTCAAGGTTGTACAAGGTTCAAAAAAGTTCTTTCACTGTTCTGTTTATACTCAACACCAGAGTCTAAATTGGTCTTCTTCCAAGTACTGGGCATCATTACTATCTGAGGTTTCTAAGAAGATAAAGCAGTCCCTTTGGGTTCAGAGGGTCATATAACTCAGTATCTTTGGGACTAATACAGCCATTGGAATGGAAGGAACATGAGCATGAGAATCAACAGCTGTTGGGTCAGAGGCATTCCCTTCTCTGATAGTTGAATAGTGACATTTGTATTACATATCTTAATATCTCACATGTGGGAGTGGCTCATTTATTGAAAACTGACTAATTAGTAGGAGTCAGGGCAGTGTTGGAAGAAAAAAGTGCAACTTCAGGATATTTTTTTGTGGTAACTGCTACAGCTGTGCAGTGTTGCTAAAACACTTCTTAGTACTAATCCTCTGAAGGCAGCTTGAGTTTCTTCCACACCCATCCCTACACTCTCCATGTTGGTCACATTAGTATGATTGTTATGACGGGAACTGGAGGGCGGGCCATCGTTGGGGAAGACGCCCCCGGTGTTTATTACCGGTGGCGTGTTCCGGCCCTCCATGTTCATACCCAGGTCCTGGTCAGCAGATCCTTGAGGGCCCCGGTTTCCGGCTGCTGCTGCTTAATGCCAGGTCTGTTAACAACAAGGGCCCCCTCATATGTGATTTGATCACGGAAGAGGGGGCAGACCTGGCATGTATCACCGAGACCTGGCTGAGCTCGGAGGGGGGGGTAGCCCTCTCTGAAATATGCCCAGCCGGGTTTCAAGTGTGGCACCAGCCGAGACTCAGGGGCAGGGGAGGAGGGGTGGCGGTTGTAATTCGAGAGTCTCTAGTGGCCTTCAGGGGCACTGCTCCGCAAGTGGCCGGTTGTGAGACCCTGTTTTTCAAGTTGGGTTCTCGAGAACAGTTGGGAGTGTTGCTGCTGTACCAGCCTCCCTGCTGCGTAGCGACATCCCTGCCTGAGCTGCTGGAGGCCGTCTCGGGGCTGGCGGTGGAATTCCCTAGGCTTATGGTTCTGGGGGATTTCAATCTGCCGTCCCTGGGACGTGCCTCGGAGGCAGCTCGGGAGTTCATGACTACCATGGCAGCCATGGGCCTGTTCCAGATTATTCGAGACCCAACTCGAGACAGTGGACTCACCCCGGACTTAGTTTTCTTGTCGGAGCAGTGGCAGTATGCTCTGAGGGGAGAGTTACATCTTTCCCCTTTGTCATGGTCAGATCATGCCCTGGTGACCTTGAGATTCTCTTATGCCGCCCCACTCCGCAGGGAGGCAGGACCCAATCGATTGGTCCGCCCCCGGTGACTAATGGACCCAATAGGGTTTCAGAGGGAGCTGGGGGCTGTACCTCAGGATCTACTGCACGCTCCAGCGGAGGTCCTGGCCGCAGCCTGGAATAGGGAGGCGGCCGGGGCCTTGGACAGGATCGCGCCTATGCGGCCTCTCTTGCCACACTTGACCCGATACTCCCCTTGGTATACAGAGGAGTTGAGGGTCTTGAAGAGGGTTAAGAGACGCCTAGAGCGCCGCTGGAGAAAGACAAAGTCTAAATCTGACCGAACACAAGCTAGAGTCGCTGTTAAGACCTACCTTGTGGCGGTAAGAGCGGCGAAACGTCAATATTTCTCCGCTCTTATTGCGTCCGCAGAATGCCGCCCGACGACCCTGTTTAAGATAACAAGATCTCTGTTGGGTAAGGTGGAGTCTGTGACCCACCTACAGGGCCGTGCGGAAGAATTTTCTGAGCATCTGCAGGATAAAGTTGCTCAGATTCGGTCTAAGTTGGACTCTAAGCATGTAGCACAATCTGGGGAGATGCCGAGGGAACGTCTTTGCCCAGTTATCTGGGAACAGTTCGATCCTGTTGGACCTAAGGAAGTGGACAGGATCCTTCGGGTTGTAAGGGCCACCACATGTCATCTGGACCCATGCCCTTCCTGGCTGGTACAGGCAGCCCGGGAGGTGACATGTGGTTGGGTCCAGGTGATGGTTAATGCATCTCTGGGGGAGGGGGTGTTCCCAGCTGCTTTTAAAGGGGCTTTGGTGCACCCCCTCCTCAAGAAACCATCACTGGACCCTACTATATTGGACAATTTTCGTCCTGTCTCCCACCTCCCCTTTTTAGGGAAGGTGGTTGAGAAAGCGGTGGCGTTGCAACTCCAGAGGATCCTGGATGATACGGATTATCTGGACCCCTTCCAGTCAGGATTCAGGCCGGGATATGGGGTGGAAACTGCATTGGTCGCGCTTACAGATGATCTCTGGCGGGAGCGGGATGGAGGGAGTGCATCCATCCTAGCTCTTCTTGACCTCTCAGCGGCATTCGATACCATCGACCGTGGTATCCTTTTGGGACGGCTCAGGGAGTTGGGGGTGGGAGGCGTAGTTCTGCGCTGGTTCACCTCCTTCCTCCAGGGCCGTTCCCAATCGGTGGTAATAGGAGAGGAAAGATCCGACCCTCGCCCCCTCGTCTGTGGGGTACCGCAGGGTTCGGTTCTTTCCCCTCTCCTATTTAACATCTACATGAAACCGCTGGGTGAGATCATCCGTCACCATGGGATGAGATACCATCAATATGCAGACGATACTCAATTATATATTTCCATCCCTGGTGAGATAAGTGATGCAGTGGCTACCCTTTCTCAGTGCCTGGAGGCTGTGGGGGTCTGGATGGGGAACAACAGGCTTCGACTGAACCCTGGTAAGACGGAGTGGCTGTGGATTGATGGCTCCCGTGGATCCAGGAAGTTGTCATCTCTAGTTCTGGATGGGGTTGCACTACCCCATTCAGACCAAGTGCGTAATTTGGGGGTTCTTCTGGACTCACGGCTCCTGCTCGAAGAGCAGGTGGTAGCCGTGGCCAGGAGGGCTTTTGCACAACTTCGTGTTGTGCGTCAGTTACGCCCTTTCCTGGATCGGGAAGCCCTCCGTACAGTCACTCATGCCCTGGTCATCTCCCATATAGACTATTGCAACGCGCTCTACATGGGGCTACCCTTGAGGAGTATCCGGAAGCTTCAATTGGTCCAGAATGCGGCTGCTCGCGCAGTTATTGGTGCGCCTAGATCAGCGCATGTGACACCTCTGTTACGACAGCTGCACTGGGTGCCTGTGTGCTTCCGGGTCCAATTCAAGGTGTTGGTTATCACCTTTAAAGCTCTACATGGCATGGGGCCAGGTAGAAACAGTTTTTATGTATATGTGCATATGGACAGAGACAACAGGAAGCAGGGTAGGGAATAGAGGAGCAATGTGATATTACCCACAATGAAAGAGCAATTTTAATCACACAAGTTGTTGGAAGGTTTTTCTTTTCTTTTCATTATTAATGAAAACAATTATCTTAAAAGTAAATGTAGTTCACTCTGTTTTTCCTGCATTTTGTTTGGGAGTAGTACTGCAAAAGAAGACTGGTTAATGATTGCCAAGGGTAAATGAGTGACTAGGGCAGGACAGCAATGAAGCAGTAAGTTGAGATAATTTTTCCTGTTTGAAATGTTTGAAACAAATTTGATAATGTAAGTATGTAAAAATAACTGGTTCTTTCTGCTTGAATAGATTGAGCACAGCTGCACTTAGCAGCAGCTTGTGTTCTTTAATGGTGCTTCCTCTCCTGCCCCCCCCCCCTAGCCTACCATTTATTTCTGACTTTCCTTCTCCCCTAGAAAGAGTGAAGCAGTGAATGGTTCATAACAACTACATGGCTTTTTTATTTGCTCTTTTGCTTTCAGGAAATGTAGTATTCTTTACTAGGACATGCCACAAACTGTTTAGAAATATGATGTGGATCAAAGAATAACTGATTAAGTGCTGGATTAGTTGGTGGCAGGCTAGAGAAAAGAAAAAGACTATAATTGAATTGTTCTCAGTGAATTTGTTGTTTGAATAATTACATCATCCTCAGAATACAGGCTTCTGTTTTCCTTTGTTATTACTGAATTAGAAAGGTGCACTTTGCATTTAAATTGATAAAGAACTAGAGAAGTAGTTCATTTTAATATTATTGTTGAAAACTCTAAGGTGTTGTTTTTAATTATTAACAAAAAATGGTATAATGTCGTTTTTAATTAAGATTATATTGGTTGAACAGCAAGCTTGCTGAGCTTTGCTAGCATAGATTTCAAAAGATCTAAAATTATATAGAATTTTATATGCCAATTAATCTTACCCTTGAGTGAATGTTTATTTATTCAATTTATATCCTGCCTTTCAGGAGCTCAAGGTGGTATACGTATTACTCCCTCATCCTATTTCTCCCAATGGTAACCTATGAGATAGGTTGGGCTGAGAGTGAGTGACTAGCCAGGGTTTCTCAACCAGGGTTCCGTGGAACCCTAGGGTTCCGCAAGTGATCGCTAGGGGTTCCCTGGGAGATCATGATTTATTCAAAAAATTATTTCAAATTTGGGCAACTTGACATTAAAGAGGTAAGTTTCATTCTTTGTTTTTAGTTTAAGAACACTGTTAATGCCTGTAATACAGGCCTACCCATGCAACGAATATAATAACTTTGTAACTTCTGGCCTATATTTGAGCCTGAATGTGCAGGGGTTCTCCGAGGCCTGAAAAATATTTCAAGGGTTCCTCCAGGGTCAAAAGGTTAAGAAAGGCTGGACTAGCCCAAAGTCGCGTGATAAACTTCCATGGCTGACAGTAGGTAGTACCTGGGTCTCTCTGCTCCTGGTCCAACACCTTAACCTCTATTCCGCATTGGGTCTTTTGGTGTGCTCCCTGTACAATTTGTGTAAATTCTTGGATAGTATTTTAATGAACTCTCTGAAAAGAGGCATGGGTTGCAGAAGCTGATAAGTGAAATTCCCTTCAGCTTGGGCTCAACTACATAGACATTGTCTCTTGAAATAATACAGAGCTGGTTTGTCATTGACTTCCACAATTTTGGCTTCCCCATCTAGGAAATGGCAATATTTTCACTCTCTTGGAGGGCATTGTGTTTTGTGTGGGAGCTCAATCTGAATTTGTATAGATTTCTAGTTTTTACACATTGTTAAACATTACATTGCCTTGCTTTGCTGTCATCTTCCTGCCTTGCCTTTCTCAATCTACATTTCTTTTTGCTGGTAGACTCACTACATGTGCAATTTTCTTCACCATGTATATAAATCACATAGTGAGATTAGATTGAGATTTGACTTTGTGGAAGGACCTAGAAGGCATAATTACCATTAAGGAACAACAACACACACAGAGCTTCATATCTCCCTGTGTACAATGGCAGCTGTGTTAGTGCTGATTTGTAGAAGGCTGGATTTTTTTCCCCTTACAGTGTTATCTCTTAAGGTGAAGTGAATCATTTGTATGTGTTAGTTTAATTATAGTGGCAGTGTGTAGATGTAATGGAGGCCTGGATTGTAGGTTAGCATCACTGTGATGAAAGCAATATAATCTTTGCTAGCACTTCCATTGCTGTGCTTATACAGGGAAGCAAAGTGAGCTTATATTTTTCTGTTTCACTTCTTGCTTAATATGAATCAGAGGTAGAGAGCTTGAGGCCTCCAGATATAGAATAATTCCAGTGACCATCAGTTCCATCCAACATTTTCAATAATCAAAACCTATAAAAGTTCTAACCCAACGATTCCTTGAGGTTAAAGTTAGAGACTGGTGAGGTGGAAGTCTCTGATTCTGCTATCAAAGGAAACCATTTTCTAAACAAGGAGCAGATCACAGAAACCTTCAAAACCATGAAATGAGTATCCACACGGCTGTTGCCTCACAAAGATGGGAAGAAGAGACCCATAGTCTTGGAATTAAACCTTGGAACTATATATAAAAAAAGCAGGATTCTTGGTGATATTAGTTTGAGTATTTCTTGTATGATAGCGCTTCCTAATTCTATGCAATAAATCTACCTATCTCAACTTCTTCAGTCTGCATAGTGAGGAAGAAAGTCTAATTGCTATGGGTGAAATGACGCCTTAAGAGCAAGTTCTCAGACTCACTGCTCCCATTACTACAGGAAAATAGCCTGAGATTAAGCAACTGTTAACAGATCCTCTTGCATCCCTGTTGATCATGGATCAGGTCACCAATGCCTTGTTGGTTCAGTCTAGATAGACCAATTAACCCAAATGATGAACTAGCTAGCTCAGCAAGTAAGCACAATTCTTTTCCCTTTTTATCTTTTATATATTTTACATTTCTAGCTCCAGAACAAACAGGTTAATGTTTTGTCACATAAGACTTTTTCCCCTCTATTTTCAACACTCTTCAGTTATCTAAATAATAGAATATCAATATTAATTACAATTTAGGATGTCAGTATTACAAGCATAAAATTGACTTTTTCATCCAAAGTTGAGTATAACATTGAAAAAATAACCGCTGCAAATTGCATGAAAATATTTGTTGTATGATAAAGGTTTCAATCTTAAGCTGATAACTAGTATTAATGTCTCCATTGTATATCTGTTGTTAATAAAAGGAAAAAATAGATAAATGAAGCAAATGTAACAGTAATTAAAATACCAAAAGTTGGGAGGGAAAGGGAAAAGGAAAAAAAAAACCAACCCTACTGTATTGGGTTTCTGACTTCCCCCTTTTTATACATCTTCTAATTTACAATATTTGTAGACATTTAGGTCCCCTTAGAAGCTAGACTGTGATTATATTTGCCATACTGCGTGATGTGTTGTATGTATGGGAACCATACTTGTTTAAATTTGGTTAACTTCTATTCTGTGTATATACTGTATATACTGTACGTTTTGCCATTGCTATGTATTCTCCCAAGTTTAAGTTCCCAATCAGATATTGTCAGAATTGTATATTTCTTCCAGTGTTGGGCAGCATTTATTCTCTCTGCTGTAAGCATGTATCTCATTAAATTATTATGTTTCTTGTTGATTTTTTGTTGACATTTATTACTGTATGATTTGTCTATCTTAGATATTATTGATGGAGTAGTATACCATTTGTAGAACATTTTGTGCCAGTTTTCCTTTAAGTTATGATGGTGTAAATTTTATAGATTTAGTCCATAGGAGCAGTTTTTTCAGGCAACCGGTGAGAAGGCAAACACACAAGTGGAGCAGTTGTTCCCAACTGGAGAACAGCTGGGCAGCAACAACTCTTAAATGGAGCTTGCACCAAGAACAGGCGATCAAAACCAGGAACACCCTTGCCTTCTGTTCTGTATTCAGCTCTGGGTGTTCCAGAGCTGGGAGGAGGTCTTAGATCCAGATCCTCATGCTGCCTCTAGCTGAACTGAATGTTCCTCAGCCGTGTCAGCCTGAGGTGCCTGGTTGCTAGGTTCTCCTGAAGTTGGTATTTGTCTGGGGCATCTTGAGCAGCTCTATCCGTCTCAAATTCATTCCATCAGGGACCTTGGGACACATTTTCCTTGAACTTTTATTACTGACCTACCTTGTGTCTAGGGCCTGGATGCTATTCTAGTAGTACCTGACCTTTTCTCTAAGATGGCCCATTTGATTCCCTATTATAGCTTCCCCTCTGCTTCTGAGACAGCTTGTCTATTTGTTTGACAGGTTTTCCAGAAGCATAGCTTGCCCAGTCATCTGTTTTCTGATAGAGGCTCACGCACTTCACAGCACATTGTTGGAAATCATTATTTCATCTCTTGGATGTACAGCGTCACCTATTCTGTGCCCATCATGCACAGTGGGATGGTAAACAGAAGCAAATGCCACTTTGGAGCAATACTTCAATTGCTAGGTTAACTATCAGTAAGACAATTGGCCTAATCTTTTACTTATACTGAGTTCGCTGAATATTTCAGTTCATATCTTTACTCAGATGTCATCATTTCAGGACACATGCAGTCACTGCCTGAACCTGCTACCTAATGCTTCCCAGTTCTCTCCCATTCCAGAGGCTTCTCTTTTTCTCCAGAAGTTCAGACCATTCAGCAGCTCCTCAAAGATGATCTGGATCATGCCAAGGCCTCCTACATATGCTTTTGCTGACTGGCATTTCTGGAAGGCCCTCCCATTGCTGTTGAAATCCATATGTAGCTTTCTGCGGGACTTTTCCCCTGCATGCAACTGGATGCCAAATGTACTAAACTGTTTCTCTTATTTGCACACATTGGTCTGATACTCTTTTATATACAGCTTCTGAAGATATATCCTGAAGATATATATCCTGTTTTCCACCTACCCTCCTAATCTTGGAATGCCATCCTTGCCTCTTACATACCTCTGTCCTGTCACCCCGTTTTGGTGAGGGAAGAAAGAATTCAAAGTGGAGTATATTTTGGACTCCGTGCAGGAGAAGCAGTTTGGAATATTTCATTTACTTGGAAGGTTACCCAGACTCAGAAAGATCCTGGAAAGTAACAGAGGATGTACATGTCCTCTGCCTCCTTCAATAGTTTCATCTGCAATATCCCCACACACTTAAACCTCCTGAGAAGCCACATGTTCTGGCCTTGGCATCTGTCAACAGTTCTGAGGGAAAATGGATCTGGTTTGGGGAGTGGGAAGGTAGCATTACACGACTATGCGGCCAGGAGCAATAGAGAGAGGATTAGAAAAGGCCATGAGGGGAGAATCCCCTTTGACTCCAGCCAAGGAAGAAATAGAAATGTCCTTCCCTCCTGAGATCTGCACTCAAGAGGATGGAGGAAATAGACTTTCTACACGCCTGAGCATGGAAGAGAGAGAGAATGAGAGAGTTAAAGGCGGGGGTGGGGTGGGGAGCATGACACAGCTGAAAAGGAAGGCAGAAGCAACTTATTTAAGCTTCTTGAGTCTGCTTGGGAATGCAGAGTGGGGAGAGATTCTAATTGTCATATCTGGTACAAAGCCTTGACAGTTCTATCTCTGATAAAGGAAAGTTAGATTTTTGTGTAATATCTGGGGACAGGGAGATGTGTGTTTCCTTTGACATAGGTTTGATAAATTGCTTGTGTCCTCTCTGCTTGTAAAACATTTTAGTTGCTCTTGTGAGGAGTGATTCTGCAATATAATTAGTGTAAGGCACTCCTCTCCAATGCCCTAAAATCCCTTTCTCTAGAGTAGACCACAGACTCCAGGGTTCTCAGAAGTAAAAGGATTTAATTCAGTGCATGAAGGTTAACATGAACAAAGACTGGAATGAGCAAGCATGCCTGGCAGGTTACATTTAAACCTTTCCCTCCCCATAGTTCTTTGATGTAGATATGCAGATCGCCTGGTTGCCAGGGTCTCGGACAGTCATTTGAAAGCCTGTGAAGTGCCGCTTAGCATATCGGAGCAAGGCGTCCCTTGACAGCGCTGTTGTCTGTCTCGTGTCGGTTTCAGACTTCCCGCCTTACAGAAAGCTGTCTGCATAATGGCAGAGGTCTGCTAGAACTCTGACATGCTACCCGCCCAAGATACACCACCCCTTCCCCTGTTGAGTTATACTAATATACTAAACTATATTTACACCATTCAGCTTCATTTTTCAAGGTTCTGGAACGAGAAAACAAATTAATCTGTTACGACCATCCTTCTCATTTAGGTTTGTCCGGGAAGTTCCTATGGAAGTCCCTGATCAGTGCTGGGGCGCAAGTGTGCCTTGCATCCACCCATTCTTTGTGCCCAATCGGCAAATGCTGCCATTTGATTAGATATTGCAGCTGCCCTTTCTGTCTCCGGGAATCTAAGATTTTTTTGACTTCGAAATGTGGTTCCCCATTGACAAGCACAGGGGCTGGCTCCGGCGCTTCCGGGTGCCACTGTGTTGATGGGTTATATTGTTTGAACAAACTAATGTGGAACACGGGGAGTACTTTTTTCAAAGCCTTGGGGAGCTGCAACTTGGCTGTTACTGGGTTAATTACGTCTATAATGGGAACAGGTCCGATGTATTTCGGGGCTAACTTCCTAGATGGTTGTGAGGTGCGCCAGTTTTTTGTGGAGAGGTAGACTTTGTCCCCTACTTTCAACTCCCACTCTGCTGATCGCTTTCTGTCTGCAAATTTTTTGTAATTAGCTTTCGCTTCCTGAAGCGTTTTTACCATGACTGGTGCTTCTTATCTTATCGATCCACTCATCCACCCATAATGGGTCAGCAGCATCTGCAGTTTGGGTCAGAGCTAATTCTGGGATAGTTACGGAATCTTGACCCGTTGCTATCTTCAATGGTGAGAAACCCATACTCTGGTGTATTGCATTATTGTAAGCTACCTCCGCAAATGGTAGCAGTTCAGCCCAATCATTTTGTTGGTAGCTGATGTAACACCGTAAGTACTGCTCCAGTACGGAGTTAAGGCGTTCAGACGATCCATCTGTGCACAGATGAAACATGCTACTTAATCCCTGTCCAGATGCAATTAATTTTAAAAATGCTCTCCAGAATTTGCAAGTGGATGTGCTACCGCGATCGCTAATTATGCGTTCGGGCGTTCCGTGAGCTCAGTAGATGTGTTGGATAAACATCCTGGCCAATTTGTGTGCGTTTGGGATCCCATTGCAAGCAATGAAGTGTGCCTGCTTAGAAAATAAATCTGTGACTACCCAAGTCGCCGTTTTCTTGTTGCTCATGGGTAAATCCACAATAAAGTCCATGGCGATTTGTTTCCATGGTTGCGTTGGGTTAGCTACCTGCTGAAGTAGCCCTGTGGGTTTCCCCACCCGCCGTTTTGCAGTAGCGCATACCTGGCAGGAGGCTACATACGCTTTCACGTCTTTGCGTAGTGTTGGCCACCAGAACTTGCGCCTGACTCTGTGAATGGTCTTTACAAACCCAAAATGTCCCGCTGTTTTGTGGTTGTGGGTTTTCTCTAGCACTCTTTTCTGAGTCCTTCTGGGACATAATACCTTTCCCTCTTTCCACCATAGCCCATTGATTTCTTGTAGTGTGTGCTTGTTCTCCTCCCACCATGTGTCCTTTAGTGTTTCCTCCCGTAGCTTGGTTTCAAAAGGGTTTCCCTCTGACTCCCTGGCTTTGCTTCGTGTGATTGCTAAATTGCCTTCTAGCCTGTCCGTCTGGCTAGTTTGTTTTTGTGGTTCTTCTACTGGTGCCTGCGTGTGTGCCCGTGTGGGTATCATGGTTTCAATAATTTCCTCCATTTTCCCGTCGTGTTGGGGGAGGCATGACAATGCATCAGCCAGGAGGTTTTCCCCCCCGGGGAAGTATTGCAGCATGAAATTAAATCTGCTGAAAAACTCAGCCCAGCGTAGTTGTTTGGGATTTAATTTCCTGGGGGATCTGAGCGCCTCTAAGTTTTTGTGATCAGTCCATACCTGAAATGGAACGGATGCCCCCTCCAAAAGGTGACGCCATGTTACCAGCGCGTGCCTGACTGCGAATGCTTCCTTCTCCCACACATGCCATCTTTTTTCCGTCTCACTGAATTTTTTGGAAATGTATGCTCATGGCCTCAATTTTTTGTTGTCATCGAATTGTAGCAGAATTGCCCCAATTGCATTATGGGAAGCATCAGTATGGATTATGAATTGCTTCTCCACTTCTGGGTGTTTAAGAATGCTCCTCTGTGAACAGTGCCTTCAGCCTGTCAAACGCCTCCTGGCATTCAGGGGTCCAAACTATTTTTGTGCTGGGTTTTTTTCCCTTTTCTCCCTTTCCTTTGCCTTTCGTTTTTAGCAAGTCTGTTAAGGGCAATGCGATTTGCGTGAACCCTTGAATAAATTGCCTATAGAACTCCGCAAACCCTAAAAACGCTTGGAGTTGTCTGCGGGTACGGGGGGGTTCCCATTCCAATACTGCCTGCACTTTTGCGGGGTCCATTTCGATTCCCCTGTGTGAAATCCTATATCCCAGGAAATCTAAGCTGTCTTTGTGAAATTCACACTTCTCCAATTTCACATACAGTTTAGCCTCCAGTAATTTCTCCAATACCTTTCTCACTAATTGTACATGCTCTTCAAGGTTGTCAGAAAATATCAATATATCATCTAAGTACACGATGACCCCTTTGTATAAGAACTCATACAATACTTCATTGATCAGCCTCATGAAGATGCCCGGCCCTCTTGCGATCCCGAACGGGAGGACCCTGTATTGGTATTGCCCCAGCGGGCAGTTAAAAGCCATTTTCCATTCGTCCCCTTCCCGTATACGTACCCGGTAGTATGCCTCCATGACATCCAGTTTAGTAAAAATTTTGCCTTTTGCCAATTGCGCTAACATGTCTTTTAAGAGCGGCAAGGGGTATTGATTTGTTACTGAAATGGCGTTTAACCCCCTATAGTCTGTGCACAATCTGAGGGACCCATCCTTCTTTTTCCTGAATAGGACCGGGGCTGCTAGGGGCGAATTTGCCGGTTCAATGAATCCTCGTGCCAAATTTTTATCAATGAATTTGCGTAATTCGGCTAATTCCTTCTGAGTCATGGCATACATTTTGGGTTTTGGGAAAGGGCCCCCCGGAATGAGTTCAAATGCTGCATCTGCTTCTCTGTGGGAGGGTAGTTGCTCACATTCCTGCTTACTAAATATTTCAGCCACAGACTCATAATGCTCAGGTGCGGCCTTTCCCCCAATGTCCCCATCTGGGTCCCTTTGCTCGGTGCCAGCCGCCCCCCATTCCACGCTGTCCCGGCCTGATTCCTCCTCCAGTCCCCGATACGCCCCATCAATGAAATCAATTTCCCCCGAGACCCAATCAATGTGGGGGTTACATTTCTTGAACCATTTTAGTCCCAGCACAATGGCTTGGGTTGCTATGGGGGCCACAATGAACCGCAATGTCTCTACGTGCGTACCTATGGACAATCTTATGTCTTCGGTGATGTGTCCCACTGGCCCCCCTTTCATCTCGGACCCGTCCAATTGACAGAATGTGATGGGGTGCTTTAGTTCTAATAGTTTTACTCCCAGCTGCCTTGCAATGTCCGGGTGTATTAAACACCTGGAACATCCCGAGTCCAGCGTAGCTGCCCCCCAGAACTGTTCTCTCCTATCCAAGGTTTCCAATTTTACTTGGACTTGCATCGTGGGGGAGTTGTCTTTCCTCACCTCATTGTTGCGCCCCTTTGTACCAGTCTGTCCCGCGGTGCACTTTAGCACAGACCGTTGGCATTTCCCGCCGGCAAAACTTCATCGGATGACTCCTCCGTGGTTGATTCCGCGTATTTGTGTCGATCAGTTGCTGCCTTCGCTGTGTTTAGTTTGTGTGTGGTACTTTTGGGGTTGTGCACTCTTGTTTTCTTTCTCTCAGCTGGTTGTGTGCATTCGTGAATGCGGTGACCCTCCCTCCCGCACTTAAAGCACAGTCTATTTTTTGCTCTTCTCTCTTTTTCCTCAGCCCATTGCTTTCTATCAGAGTCCCTCTTGGGGATGTACTGGCTAGTGTATGATGTTCTTTCTGTGCGCTGCAATTGGCATTGGGAGCGTATGCGACGGCTCGCACTTTCTACTTTTCCCGCCAATTGGATCCACTCACTCAACGTCTCTGGTTCCCCCCGTGCTAGTGCCATTTCCAACAATTCCGCCTGTAGCCCCATTTGGAAGAAATCTACCCGGATAGCATCCGGCCAATTGGGCAACTGGCTTGTCAATTTCTTAAATTCAAGGGCATATTCAGCCACAGTTCGGTTCCCTTGCCATAATTTTTGAATCTCCATTTTCGCGGACATGCGGGATAAGGTGTCTTCGAATCGATCTCTTAGGGCCCCCATGAATGCATTAAAATTGTGCAGTTCATCAGCCCCCGTTTCATGCAATGTAGCCATCCACTTTGCGGCTTCTCCAATTAGAAAGTTTGAGACGTATCTCACTTTCGCTTCCTCATTAGGGAAGAACTGTTCAGATTCTTCCATGAAGCCCCGAACATGGTTCAGAAAACAAGCCAGTTTTTCCGGGTCCCCATCAAATCTAGTTTTTAGTTTTGTGACTATGCGGGGGTTGCTTGGTGGGTGCAGCACAGAAATTCTCTCAACCCATGGAGATAAAGGAAGCTCCTCCGCTCCCTCTCCTTCCCCCCCTTCCTCTTGTTCGCTTTCTGCTGTGCTCTCTCCCTCGTGGGAGGGGGGGTGATTGTCTGGCCACACTGTGACCGGGGTTTGCCCCTGTCTCCAAGGCTGCTGCAGTATTTGTTCTATCGTGGCTTGTATAGCCATCAGTGTCACTTTCATCTCTCCCATCCCTGATTCTAGCGCTGCTACGTGTTGGGACTGGGAAATCCTAGGCTTAGCTGCTTTTTTCACCGGTCCTGGGTTCCTGCATCCCCCAACCTCCACCGACCAGTCCATTGTCTGCATTTGAGTGCGTTGTTCAGGGGTTTGGGGGGGTTCGGTTACCTCCTTTCCTCTGGTTTTCTCCGTCCTCTTGTGACCTGCTGGTTTGCTGGTGGTCTCCTCCGCCAGTTGCGCTGGTCTCTCCCCCATCTGGGCTGAAGACGTGCTGGGTACGGCCTCATCTGTTGTCGACGTTGCAGCTCCAGCTTGATCCATTTTGTTCTTTGTTCCGTGGTATTGTTCACTCACGGTTGTGAAGCCACCCTCGACCGTGGGCTCGCTGAATTCTCAGGGTAGTCCTCGGGACATGCGGCAAAATTTGATTCCAGTCTTTATGTAAGGCGCTCCTCTCCAATACCTTAAAATCCCTTTCTCTAGAGTAGACCACAGACGCGAGGGTTCTCAGAAGTAAAAGGATTTAATTCAGTGCATGAAGGTTAACACGAACAAAGACTGGAATGAGCAAGCATGCCTGGCAGGTTACATTTAAACCTTTCCCTCCCCATAGTTCTTTGATGTAGATATGCAGACCCCCGGTCCCGGTCGCCAGGGTCTCAGACAGTCATTTGCAAGCCTGTGAAGTGCCGCTTAGCATATCGGAGCGAGACGTCCCTTGTCAGCGCTGTTGTCTGTCTCCCGTCCGTTTCAGACTTCCCGCCTTACAGAAAGCTGTCTGCATAATGGCAGAGGTCTGCCAGAACTCTGACAATTAGTAACGATAGATGATAGATAGATAGATAGATAGATAGATAGATAGATAGATATTCTTATTTACAGTTCCTTGAAACATTATTTGTGGAAACAGAAGAACATTTATTGGGAAATGGCAAAGCTATTTTGTAATTGGAAAATAGTGTTTTTCTTTGCCTCATCCCAATTATGAGATTATAAATATATCTTCAGCAAAAGATGCCCTCTGACTGGCTAAACTTTGGTAGTTGAGCTCAACTCAGAGAAGATAATGTGCAGATAATATTACAGGCTGTAAATAACTGATTTAGAGACAAAAGCTTCTGGGGCTATGGAACATTCATAAAATGAAGTAATAAAGTCTTCCCCCCCCCCCTTTTCAGTGATTGCAATTCATTTTAGAAGAGGGAGACTATTTAGAAAAACAAAAGGCCTTAATTGCATAGTGGTATATATTCTAAACATACAGGCAATCACAGTTACTTGTCTTTATTTTTTTGGGTTGGATGCTAAAAACATCTGCATATTCTTGGTATTTATGTACCCGGTACTCCTCCTCCTCCAGTTGTTTTTTTATCTCTCTCAGGAAGTGAATATGTAGAATTCATCTGTAAATGAAAACAGAAGAATTATCAAGTCTGATATGTTAAGTTTATAGCCAGATTATTTGAGTTGAGCTTGACCATTGGTGACTTCATGAACACACCCATGCAATTATCTTAGCAACAGTTCAGAAGTTATTTTCCATAGATGGCTACTGGGTTGCTTTTCAGGTTCCCAGTCTTGCCCGGAGTCCTGTATTCCCTGATAGTCTTCCATCCAAATATACACCAGGCTCAATCCTCTTCATTTCCGACCCCAGACAGGGTAGCCAGGTACTGCCACCTGCTGAGATTCTCCTAATCTCTAGCCCCTGAAGGCCACTTTTTAATTTAATGTCAATTTCTGAACAGGTGGTATGCTCTGGGCACCATTGATGTCAATCCCTGTTGCAGCTGCCGACAGCATTTAAATCATTTCACTCCAGGACAGTTTCAGCTCCTAGTAAATAGAAAATGATTTCATGTTAGCATTCCTACCACATGCTGATAGGAATAAGGGTTAGGCTGGACAATTTGCTAAGCATTCTATCTTTCAACAATTGTAAAAGTATACTTTTCCTAGAAAGTTTTACAAGTGAAGAAGGTTATGTGGCTGCCCTCCTAATTTACCTGATCCCTTGAAGTTTATACAAACTCTCCTGAAGAGCCTAAATTATTTTCTTACAATTTCCTATGTTTGAATTAGTTTTTACAATTACATTGTCCATTCCATTGAGCTGTACTGTTAATACACAACAGTAATATTTATCAATATGAGAAGATTGGAAAAATGACCACAAATTTGTCAGACAATTAATATTTTTTTCAGTACTGGAGGAACCTACTAGAGCTTCAGTTTACAAAAGAAATAGCTGTGACAAGTTATTAAATTTTGGAAGATGTACCATGCCACAAAACATTACAAAATTACAAATGAAATTAACATGTAAAAATCAGCCCATAATGACTTCAGGCACCACAACCTAAACCAAAGTTATTGTATGTACCAGTTATTGGTATGTGATGAATTGAAGCAAGAGCTGATGCACAGTTACAAAAAATAAATTATGAATAATCTGTATTTTTTTAACCATCGGTTCTACTGACTGTAATATCTTATGTGTTGTTTTTATGAATTGGCAGAATGGGACACTTTTCTACGGTGGCTCATAGAATCATAGGGCTGGAAGGGACCTTGGAGGTCTTCTAATCCAACCCCCTACCCAGGGCAGGAACCCTCATCCCATCACAGACAAAAGGCTGTCCAACTTTAGCTAGAAAACCTCTAGTGATGAAGCACCCAAGACTCCAGGAGGCAGGCGGTTCCATTATTTAATAGCTCTCACAATCAAGGAATGCCGCCTCATTTCAAGTTTGTATCGCCCTCTATAAAGCTTCCAAGCCACTCACCATCTTTGTTCTCTGTACTCCTTCCAGTTCCTTAGCATCCTTCTTTTAATGTGGTGATCAGAACTGGACACGGTATTCCAGGTGCGATCTGATCAGTGCAGCATAGATAGGAACGATCGTTTCCCCAGGTCTCAACACTATATGCTTCTGTTGATGCAATCCAAAATTGCATTATCTCTTTTGGCAGCTGTAGCACGCTACTGGCTCATGCTTAATCTGTGGCCTACCAGGATGCCCAGTCCTACTCACAAGTACCACTGCTGAGTCAGATACTACCTATTTTGTACCTGGGTATCTGGCTTTTCCTATCTAAGTGCAGAACCTTTTATCTCTTCCCTCTGTTGTTGTATAGGGCTCAACGTTCTGCTGCTGTTCGTAGGGTCAATTGCTATATGGAGCATTGGAACATGTTAGTAGTCCTTTGCCTTGATATTTTATCAATTTTAACCAAGGTATTATTTATAATACCCAGAGTCCCTTGTATGGGAGATGGGTGGGGAATAAAATAAATAAATAAATAAATAAATAAAGTAAGTAAGTAAGTATATTTACAGAATTGTTATTACTGGACACTGCCCCGATATGTACATGACAAGCTTTACAGAAATATTTAAACTTAAAAAATGAAAATAATCATAGAACTTGATGTTAACAGATGTATCTATTTATCTCTCCGTGTATTGTTCAGAAGTGGTTGGCTCAACCTTCCACATAATGCCTTCACCTGTGGGTGTGGGAGAGGTATTTGGCATCATAAATAAGAATATAAATAACAAAGCAAAAAAAAAGGTTCATTTGGTCTGTGTTGACTAATTATTTTAAAAAAGAGATATGGCGAGAAGAATAAGAATTTGACCATTAAATGTGAGGAAATTTGAGAAGAATCCAAGTGTTACAAACTCCTAGTTTTGATATAATTGAGCTTGCTAAAGCATCTGATAAACTGAATGCATAGATGGAATTCAGCTTTTATTCCTCACATGTAAATCTGGATGAGTGCATAGTTACTTCCTATATTTTAGGATTGGCACCACGTTTGTTAAGTTCTGTATTTCTGGGCTTTGGGCAAGAAAGTCCAAAGAAGTCTCCAGCTGGGCTGACTCGTATATGTCAAGAGTTTCAGCCTGATTGATGATGGCCTATCATAAAAGCTTTTTATTGGGGAATTTGTGTGAGAAGTGGTCTATCTGCAAGATTTTAAATTACTTCCCATCCTGATTTGCAGCACTGTTCAGCTCTTTTATTTAAAATCATAGTTGTTCTAGTATGTACGATGAGGTAACCCTGCTTTGGTTTCTGAGTGTGCAGGGAAGTAGCGAGTACTTTCTCACATTCTAGGACAGGGCTTTCCAAAGTTTTTCCCACGGCGACACACCAACTGGCGTTGGTGTGTCGCCGCGGGAAAACCCGGAAGCGCTGATGATGATCAGCACTTCCGGGTTGTGTGGCGACACACCAGACTGTGTGTGGCAACACACTTTTGTGTTGCGACAGTTTGGAAAGCTCTGCTCTAGGACATAGCTTTGGAACTGAAAATAAAAACACAGACTGAGCCTTGTTTCTTCTTAGTAAAAACTCAAAAGTCAAGAAGTTCTCTATAACAGCATATACAGGCAGCTCAGTTGGGAATGGGGATTTTTCATGAAGAATTGTTGGGTGGGGATTATTCAGTGGAAAGGAAAAGAATGTCTGTGTTCTCTAATAGTTCATAGCCAATAGCTTGTAGTGAAGCATAGCATGCAATTTCTGAAGCGAAGTGCTGGGATTTTAATATTACTTTTTATTCTGTAATATAGTACACCCTATTCATTAATTTCCGGTTCATAGGGAAAGCTGAGGGAAAAAACATTCTTATGATCAGAAGCTCTTTTGTCAATATTTTAGTTTAAGGATTTTTTGCCACTGATTTGAGTAACATTTATTTTTGCTCTGCTTTAAAATGATATTGATGCTCTCTATATAATGTCCCATACTTGTTTATTAGATGTGTTTTTGTTTTGCTTTGTTGTTTCACTACTTTTGTCATCTGGAGTGCTCCTATATTTGCTGCTTTTTGTTTATGGCTCATTTGAGTCTAAAGTATGTTGGCCAAGCCTGATTGCTTCTCTACCAGGCTGTGCCTCTGGACTTTGCCCATAACCCCACACACACATCAGCATCCTGAAATGTCAGTGTTCTCATCCATTAGAAAAGAGTGTGATGTGACATACACTAGTGCAGGGCTTTCCAAAGTTTTCCCGCAGCGACACACCAACCGCCGTTGGTGTGTCGCCGCGGGAAAACCCGGAAGTGCTGCCATTGCGGCAGCGCGCAAAAACCCGGAAGCACTGATTTTTGCACGTCGCCGTTGGTGTGTCGCTGCGGGATAACCCAGAAGCGCTGATGATGATCAGCGCTTCCGGGTTGTGTGGCGACACACCAGACTGTGTGTGGCAACACACTTTTGTGTCGCGACACACAGTTTGGAAAGCTCTGCTCTAGTGAAATGTTCCTCTGTTTGAGGGACTGTCAAATACACATGCTGTTTAAAGATATATCCCTGAAAGGGGCGATTTTGGAAATGTCCATGCTAATAGAAGTATGCAAAAATGGGAAATACGTTTCGCTTTGCACTCAGAATAAAACAGCCCCATGAAAATATTCCAGTTTATCTGGAATTGTAAAGAACTAAATTATCCATTTTTCTTCCAAGGCTTTAAGTAAATGTGAAAAGCATTGCATTACTGTTAGGATTGAATACCATTTTATTCAATGTTTAAAGAGAATGGAAGTGGCATAGTTTTCACTAATCCCCATGCTAATTAATTGTTCACACTTTGTCTATGAAGGTTCTCAGTCCTCCAGGTGGAATTGTATGTAGCTTGAATCATGTCAACTGGATTTCTATTTTCTCAGTGGAAACGTTTCGCTCCTTATCCAAGGAGCTTCTTCAGTCTGAGCAAAGTTGGTAAGGGAATCCTAAATATGTTTCTAGGTAGCTGTGTGACCTTACACCTGGGGATAAAAGGACTTAAAAATAACATCTCAATATAACCATGACCTAGCCCCAGGTGTAAGGTCACACAGCTACCTAGAAACATATTTAGGATTCCCTTACCAACTTTGCTCAGACTGAAGAAGCTCCTTGGATAAGGAGCGAAACGTTTCCACTGAGAAAATAGAAATCCAGTTGACATGATTCAAGCTTCACACTTTGTCCAACACCTATTTCTGGCAATTAATGGCATGCAAAAAACCTAATGCAGATATATGTTTGTTGCCTGTCATATTCTAAATGTATGGCTTCAGGGGTTTATATGCCGTGTTGTATGACACTGCATGTAGTAGCACACTTAGCCTACATATATACTAATCAACAGTAAATGGAAGTTAAATCCACTATATATCCATATGTGTTTAGCTGACTATATCTTCACTGCTTGCTGGCTGCATCTTAAACTGAGCACAGCTTATTTCATTTCAGCGCTTTCATGCTTGTTGGTGGCATGCTGGTAACATGTAACACTCATTATTGCAATGACATAATGGTTAAAAAATAGAACTACATTGTACAGTCCTGTTACTCTACATTGACTTAAGGCCCCAATATAGTTTTGTCATTGAGAATTCAAGTGCAAGCAAAAATAGCGTAATTGTAGCTAGTAACATAACTGGACAGGGGCGCGATGGCTCAGTGGTTAAGACGCCAGGCTTGTCGATCGGAAGGTCGGCAGTTTGAGACCCGAGCGCCGCGTGACGGAGTGAGCTACCGCACTCGCCCCAGCTCTTGCCAACCTAGCAATTTTAAAGCATGCAAATGCAAGTAGATGAATAGGTACCACTTCGGTGGGTAGGTAACAGCGTTCCGTGTGTGTCATGCCGGCCACATGACTGTGGAAGCGTCTTCGGACAACACTGGCTCCTCGGCTAACAAACAGAGATGAACACCCGCCCCTAGAGTCAGACACGACTGTGCAGAGGAAAACCTTTACCTTTAACATAACTGGATGGTTTCTAAAGACTGTAGTCAAAAGTTGCTGGCCTATTTAGAGCATTGAACTTTCATATTTGTATTATGTAACAGTTTGGAGTAATGGCCAGAAGATCTATGAAGCTGTGAAACTGAAAAAGATTTTTTTTGGCTAATCCTTTCATTTGAACCACAAACTTCTACTAGTGCTCAACCTAAAACTGTTGGAGCAAGAGGGCTAGAAATTTGAAGTATGGAAAGAAGAGCTGTCCAAGCATTCCAGAGTTTTGCTTCTAAGTTTACTTGCTCCACACTGCTCATATGTGAATGAAATCAAACAACACACTGTACTTACATTTGTTTTTGTTTTTTTAATCTGTTTTTGTAGAAAAAAGGCACAGCAATGATCCAGAAGGTTTAATCCTCAACCTTTTTGTGATGGAGCTGAAGGTCTGGGTGGATGGAGTCCAGCGGGTTGTGTGTGGCGTTTCAGATCAGACAACATGCCAGGAAGTCGTCATAGCACTGGCACGGGCCATTGGTAAGTAATTTTTGTATTTGTGAGGTTTAAAAGGATTTGTGCAGCCCAGTCCTAAGCATGTTTACTTAGAAATAATAATTAAACTCTAAACCAAATGAATGGAATTACAGGTGAACCACTTGTTCAGTGACCGTTCCAACTTACAATGGCACTGAATGAGTGGTAATTATGACCGGACCTTGCACTTACAGACGGCACAACATCCCCGCAGTCACATGATCACAATTTACGACCTTCCCTGCCAGCTTCCCACAAGTGAGGTCAACGGGGAAGCCGGCAGGAAGTCGGAAGTTGCAGTCACTTGAAGTCCTTGCTTAACGACCCACACGGTCCTCATTTAACAACGGCAACTGGGACTGCCAGAACTGCTGTTCTAAGTGGCGTGATCACTTGGTTTTTTTACTTACAGACCTTGTGGCTTAACAATGAAGTTTCTGGCCCCAATTACCACGGTTAAACTACCTGTAATAAAAAGTGGTATGGAAGCTGCTTAGAGTGAAAAGAATCATGTTACAGAATCTCAATGTAAAGAGTTAATGATAATGAGTATGAAAAAAAGACACATAGTGGAATGAAGTGAAACTTTGGATGATAAAAATTTATGTAAGAGAACAATTGCTGCTATAAATGAGGATGAGAGAAAGATATTGGATAATGCGTATGTAGAGGAAAGAGATAGAAGAGATAGAAAAGAGAATAGAGTCAGAGAGCAAGGAAAGGTTAAGATTAAATAGGCAGAGAAATCCATGAAAAAAGAGAAACGTGAGAATGTTGAAAATTTGTAAAGTTACAGGTGTAGATGGTGTAAGTGAAGAAGTGTTAAAATGTGAATGTGGTTTGCTTGTGGAGTGGCTGTGCAATTTGGTTAATATTTTTGAAGCCTGTATTTGCCTTACAATTGCTAGAATGCTGTTATTGTTCCCCTATGCAAAGAGAAGGTAGGAAGAGAAAATGCAAAAACTACAGATGGATGAGTTTGTTAAGCATGCTTGGGAAGGTGTTTGGCAGAATTCTGACCAAAAAAGTATGAGAAATTGACAATGAGCAAAATTTGGCAAGTGCTGTACGGCTAGATCCCAGGCAAGGGGTATGCAGATCAGATCTTGCTCTTTGGCAGGTCATTGAGAAACATATGAATGTGAGAAAGGAAGTTTATTGCCAGTTTGTTGATTTAAATAAAGGATACAATAAGAATGAAAAAATGGAATGTTTTGCATGAATATGGAGTCAAAGGTTGATCGTTGGATGCAATAAGAATGGTGCATGATGGAAATAAAGCACACATGAAAATAAATGGGAAACTTCCTGAATGGTTCTACTCTGAGCAGTGTAAGACAAGTGGGTATAATGTCCCTTGGTGGTTTAATGTATTAATGCGTCACTGTATAAGGAATCCATGTGCAACCAACATAAAAGGTGTGTTGATCAGGCATGTGGATGTGCATGTGGGCTTGTGTGCAGGTGATGCCATGGTGTTGACTGGGAACCTAACTGATTTGCAGCAAATATTAGAAAGATTGTATGATGGAACAAGGAGCACGTATCTGAAAATTAATGTATCGGAGACCAAGTTAATCGTTTTTCACAATTGGTGTGATCAGTTGGAAGTGGATACGTGAATGGTGGAAAATAGAGCAAATATCTGAATTTGTTACTTAGTAGGAAGTTTACTAAAGATGGAAAAATGGAGAAATTTTAAGACTTGAAAATACTGATAGAAAAATAGTGGAGAATATGTGGTCTGTTATGAAGAATGAATATTTGTTGAAAGCAGCAAAACTGGCTGTATATAAGAGCATACTTCTTTCCATTTAGTTATATGGTAGTGAACATTTAGGGCACAGGTGAAAGTAATGTACTTAGTTTGTACTTACATGCTATGTTTTTCCCAAGTCTAATGTCTAATTTTGAAGAAATGTTGCTGCCATGAATGCATAAGTCACTTTTCAAATTCCCACTTCCCAAATTGCAACTGCTTTTGATAAAGCAGTTGGTGCCTCCAATTTTTTAAAAAAAAAATTAAAATTTTTTTTTAATTTTTTTCAAAAAATTTTTTCTAAGGTGGTGCTAAATTTCCCCCCCTGTTTTTCTAAAGCTAAATCTTAGTTCTCAGTGGAGGCATCTTGTTAGGTATAGAAGACAAATATATGACCCAACTAAAGAAGAAAAGATTGAAGAGCATTGGCAATCCTGCCTATTACTTAACTATTGACAGGCCCATCTATGTCTCTTTGTGAATCAGTTCCCCCTTCTCCAAAGCTTTTTGCCTTCAGGTGTAATGGGTGTGGGCTGGTAAGGAAAATTACTGTGGAATGTGAGCCTGATACAGCTGGATAGGAGAAAGGAAGGTTACTGGTGTTTTTGTAGTGAAGAAATACTTTCCTCATGATATCTATCTGTCTTTTCAGGTCAAACAGGTCGCTATGTTCTCATCCAAAGACTACGCGAGAAGGAGAGACAGCTTCTCCCACACGAATGTCCTGTAGAGTCTCTATCCAAGTGTGGCCAGTATGCCCAGGATGTGCAATTTATATTGCAACGTACTGGTCCCAGCCTCATAGAGAGGCCTTCTTCGGATAGTGCCCCCCAGTTACCTGAGAGGACGTTTGTCAGGGCTAGCTTGCCTATTAAACCTAGACCACTCAGCACAGAAGTACCTAGAGCCAGGCAACCCAAAAAATCTTTAACCTTCAACTTGGGTCCTGTGAGTTCAAGCGATGCATGTGCCAAGAACAAGGTGAGGCAGCACAAAAAGGACCCGGTGTGTGTGAGAGATGGAGCCAGTGGGGGGTTACTTTCCAAAGAGGAGCTATTCAAGACTGTCCTACACCAACAGGAGCACCTCTGCACCCTGGAGATGCAGGGTGATGCCTTGGAAATGGACATCAGGCATTGGGAATGCAGCCAAGGCTCTTACCGGGAGGATGAGATCCTGCAGCTGGAGCAGCTGATCCGGCAAAATGAGAGCCATCTGAGTGAGGAGGAATTTTGGCAGAGCGAACTACAATCAGAAAAGGAACATGAAAGGGAGCGGCGGGAGAAAGTGCACAGCCTGAGGGCCACAATGGAGGAGTACACAAAAAAAATCCATGAGCTTATGGTGAAAACAGAGACCTTGGAAAGGGAAATCCAGTGGGAAATTGCTGAGAGGGCCAAGAGGGCCAAGGAAACTCCTACCCAGAGTCCTACTGAGCTGGAGGGGATGGCAGCTAAAATGAAAAGGGACCTGGAAGCCAAGGCCAAGCAAAGTGCCCAGCTGGAGAGCAGCCTGGAGACAGTGGGGAAGGCCTTGGAGGAAGCCGAGCACAGCCTGCAGGTTTGTGCCTAGCGCTAACGTCCCTTTCCTTCCCCGAGCCTGGGGGGGGGGGTAGCAATCCGTGTGTGAGGCCAACACATCATCCTTCACCCTGGTGTGTTCATGACTCACTCCTCTGATTTTGCCTGCTTCTAATGGCTATTGGGGCAGATGTTCCCTACTGCATCTGTGTACATGTGTTTTACTCCATTCTGGGGTGACAGTACTGAGAAGCAGAATTAGATGCCTACAGTATCTCTCTTTGGGAACCACCTTAAAATTATGTTCAAGTATGAGATAATGTGATCTGAGCATAAACATTGCAAATCAGTGCCCAAACTGCGTATTTAATTTAAGCTGGATATTCATTTCATTTCCTCTCCCCCCCATCCCATACATGTGCTATGTGGCTCCATGAAGCTCTCCTATAATGAAATGGTAGGTGACTGCTAAAACAATTCTGGCTACTTTCATGTCCTATGAGATTTGGGGAGAAGGGGGAATAGCTACTTTTCATGAATTGCACATGGTAAGCTAATTTGGCTTTCCCCATCTTGCTACCATTCTGAAGTGGTGGCACTACAATGCCCAGTATTCCCAGCCAGCACATTTATTGTCTATACCGGCTAGAAATTCTGTAAATTAGATGAACTTCTTATCCACGCAGTTCTTTGTCTTGAAAGATCAACTTGCTTTTCATTTTATGGTATAATGACACATACAAGAATGTAATACCTCAAGTATAATAAGCTGGCCAGGCATAAACCAACTCTTGTAAATGGATTTATTTTCAGTAAGTATAAAGTTTGAAGCATTGGGTATATTCTAAATCTGCCACACCCATAATTTGGCTTCTTTGATACAGGTCTTGTTGTTTGCAGTTCTGTGATCAAAGAAACATCCTGAACATTTCCATTCTTGCTGAAAGTAAAAAGTAACTAGGTCACTTTTAAGTACTAGGTCAGGGGTCGGCAAACTTTTTTATGCCAGGAGCCATTTTGACATTTATAAAATTTATAATATCACTCGAGGGCCAGGGGAAGGGGGTGGGGTTTGCGGGCGGGAGCCAATCACGTGGAAGGGGGCGGGGTTTGCGGGTGGGAGCCAATCGCGTGGAAGGGGGTGGGGTTTGCGGGTGGGAGCCAATCGCACACACTTAGGGCCTGCTGCCGCGCCTGCCCCGCCACGCACACCATGCTCGCTGCCGCGCCTGCCCCCGCCACGCACACCATGCCCGCTGCCGCTCCTGCCCCCGCCACGCACACCATGCTCGCTGCCGCGCCTGCCCCCGCCACGCACACCATGCCCGCTGTCGTGCCTGCCCCCGCCACGCCTGCCTGGGGAAGAGCCACACTCAAGGGGCCAAAGAGCCGCATGTGGCTCACGAGCCGTGGTTTGCCGACCCCTGAACTAGGTCATTAGGAGACTCGAGACAATTCTTTACTCCCAGAATAAATAAATAAATAATTATTTGTTTTTCTTTTTGCCCCATATAGTTTATGTTCACTCCTCATAATATGACTGGTGTAAATATGCTATCTTGTTGGACTTTTCTTGACTGGGGGCTGACTAAAGAAACTCCATAGGAATGCACACATGATGGCTAGCTACTGTCTCCTTCCTCACTTCTTCCAAGACTCATCCAGTGTGGCATCTGTATTAATTTATTATGTCCCTTATCTGTAAAAGATCTTAACTACATGCAAAAGGAGACAGTATGTTTAAGCTGAAAGGAGAATGCAAAACGAGACTGTAGAATGTAGAAAAGGAGAATGCAAAAGGAGACAAGAAAACACTTAAACTGAAATTCTCCGGTTGCAACCCTGGATCGTACTTCATTCTTTGCACAGCTATAATGTGCCTGTAATTTACTTTATATTATTTAGAGGCAATATCATACATTCTGGGGGCTTAGCTCCACTGGATGCAGAGTTCTGAAGCAAAGATGTTTGGGTCCAGATAACTTCTTAATTTATTGTGGCTCATTGCCTAGATCTACTGAAATGTTGCTGGTTCTCAGATGCCTGGATTCTTTTTTTTAACATAGCAACTACATTGGAAACATGGTATCCTTCTGTAAAGCATGTCTTTATATGCACTGATACGCCCTCCTCCCAGCATCTCTCCTTCTCTAGTTAGTAGAATAACTAGCACTTTCCACTGAATTATTCTTGCGTGATAATAGCGCAGATACAGGTCCTCTCTTCTTCTCCACTTTGTAAAGAGGGAAGGTTTTATAGTAGCTGATCCAAATAAAACCCCTAGAATGGGGAAAGCACCCAAAGAATGACCAGTGTAATGTAATGTGAGGTGGGCAAGACTATCTTTGGCTACCTTCCATGTGCCAAAAAGACATTTTTGAGTCCTGGAGGGTTAAAGATTCTTCTAGAAGGTCTTCTCTTCTAGCTATTTCTGGAAGGAAGTGCCTCCATCCTACATTTTCCTTCCAGAAAATGGAGCACTGGAGAAATGCAAAGTGTGTTTGACTGGAAGAGGGCTAATCTTGAGATTATGTGCTTTTTTATATCTTAGAAAATATAGAAAACATAGAAAACAATATAGAAAACATAGAAAAGTTGCCTTGAGCTACTGGATGGACCCACCACCCTCAATAAACACCAACACAAATAAATACCAGACTGTGGGCTGCCAGTTAATATGACTCCATTATAATGGACTCCATAATAAAGGAGACAATTTTCTCCTCAGCTTTTGAAATGTATAAGTATCAGATATGCGTGTCTTGATACCATTTATATGGGACGCGGTGGCTCAGCAGGTTAAACCGCTGAGCTGTAGACTGCCAATCGCAAGGTCGGCAGTTCGAACCCCCGCACAACGAGGTGAGCTCTCGTTGCTAGTCCCAGCTCCTGTTGACCCAACAGTTCGAAAGCTTAGCAAGTAGATATATTGGGTACCACCTTAAGTGGGAATGGCGGCGGCTACGACGGATCCCGAAAGCAGCAACATCTACAGGACGTCAGCAGCCGGCTCTGACGCAAGGCATCGTGGGACATGTAGTCCAGTAGCCACGGAAGAGTCGGTTCCCTTACCCCTTCCCTTAGCACGCGGTTTAATGTATGAAATGTATAAAAATGAAATGTACAATGTATGTAAGCCGCCTAGAGTCCTCCGTTAGGGAGGGGATAGGCGGGGTATAAATATAAGTATGTATAAATAAATAAATTTACCCCTGACTTGAAGATTCTAATGGATTTCTACTAGATTTGGAGTTTACTCTGCCTGTTCCTCCTGTCTTTCAGGACCAGAACCAAGAGCTGGAGGAACTGAATAAGGAACTGAGGCAATGTAATTTACAGCAATTCATCCAGCAAACAGGAGCCATGCTGACTACTCCACAGGCCAGATCAGAGGCGGAATCCCAGCTGGATCAAATTAACCATGAGTTGCCAACTCACCAGAGGAATGGAGGTTGGAATATAACTCAGTGGGCAGGAAAGAGGAGGGAGGCAGGAGGGTTGTTTTAAGGCTTCCCCAATCTGGTACCCCTTTAGATGTGTTAGCATACAAAGTCAATATTTTATAGATTATATAGCTAGTGGCTATGTTGCTAGGCATTATGAGAAGCATTAGCCAACCTATCCAGAGGGCACTAGGATGTGAGAGAGAATAGTATTATCACTAACGTTTCCATCTGTTAGTTGCAAAACCATTTTTGATAGCTGTGAGTCAAGAGCCCATAGAAATGGTATTTAAATAGTGGAATGAGCGTGACTTCTGTTCAAACCTCACTTGAAAGCATCTTGCAGGAGAAGCAAGTAGCTAGCAAAAAAAAACTTTTCTGTATAAATATACAGCATGTACCAATTCAGTATATAAATTTCATTAAATGTTCACTTTGGCTGCCGTTTTGTTCCAAATACTTCCTTACTTGTTTGATGCATGACCTTTGAACATTCCTAAGTTCAGTTACATTTTCTGTGAAAAAAATATTAATAAAATTAATAAAACATATTGTAATTGACCTATGGGGCCTGACTTTTGGTACCCCCTGTATATATGGAGCATGTGAAAGAACAATTAATTGGCCATCTTCTACCCAGAATTAAAGATTTGGGGGCTAAACACTATTGAGTATTTAGTGCACTATTGAACTCTGCAGAAAAATGAAACAAGATACTGCACTGTGGAAGTTCTGAGCTAAACGTAACAATTGAAGAAGGGAAGGTTCATCCCTAGTTATTATCTTACATTCAACCCAGTCCATTTTCAGGTGTGTTTTGTTGCATTTCTGGGAATAGGCATGATAGGCATTTACAACTATTTATATAGATTTTAATTTTCCTTTCTGTGAAGCAGTCGTGAGCAAATAGACATAAATGTGGCGGATTGTAGTCTTGGCAGTGGCATTTGAAATATGTGCCATTTTTTCTTCTACAATACTTTTTTGTTTCTCAAATTGGTCTCAGCATGTGACAGAACTTGACCAATGATATTTATCTGGGCTTGGAAGTTAAACAGAGTTAACCGCACTTAGTTCTTGAATGAGACCATCAGCAATTCCAGGGCTGCAGGTTAGACTGGGAAGTTTTAAAAAATCCATATTCTACCTTCCAAGAAAACTGTGTGGGGTGTGTCCATTTGGTCACCAGGATCCATACTTGACTTGAATTTATAGTAAATAAACAGATTTGGTCTGTTAACTTCCCATCTCTGCTTTAGAAGAAACAATGAAGGATATTGTGGTAATGACACTGATGTCCAGCATTCAAAAATCTCAGTTTAAATGAACAATCACTCTAAAGACAGTATCCCTTTTTAGTAAGTGTAGCATTTGACTAGCTGTCACTTAACCTGAGTTAGGCTTCCTGAAAAATTGGCATTGTCTATCTGAGCCAAAGCTGTTGTGAAACCTGCTGGTCCACTGATTTCCCTGAGCCTACCTTGATGTGACCCATCTAGTACAAGAGATCTTGTGAATTTCATTTGCCTTCTAGTTATCAGGCTTCAAATCCAGGCTCAGTAGTAAATTACAGGTTTCCAGATACTTAACTTTTAATTCAGCTCTTGGCTAGAATTCTAAACACAATTCAGCTAGTTTAGGATCCTTATTGCAGATAAAAATGAATCCTCAAACATGATTGCCCCCTGTAGCAAAGAAAAGTCAGAGTCCCTCCAAAGCCCCCTGCTCTTCCAGATTAACAGATACTTAGTTGGTTTTTTGATGGCCTTGGGTGGCAGCTGCTGAGATATGTTTACATAACAGTTGTCTCTAGCCTGGGAATTATTGGCTCCCACCTCAACCTTTATGCCTTTAGCTCTCTCTCTCTCTCTCTCTCTCTCATTTTTTTTAATCCGTTCAATTGTGTCCGATTCTCAGCGACTGCCTGGACCAGTCCTTGCAGTTTTCTTGGCAAGGTTTTTCAGAAGTGGTTTGCCATTGCCTCCTTCCCAGGGCTGAGAGAAAGTGACTGGCCCAAGGTCACCCCGCTGGCTTTATGCCTACGGCAGAACTAGAACTCGCGGTCTCCCTGTTTCTAGCCTGATGCCTTAACCACTACACCAAACTGGCTCTCACTAGAAGTGAAAACCATTGCAGTTGATCCAGCTCAAAGGTTTTGTTTTGTTTTTCTTTTTTTCCAGGAGAGCAAAGAAAAGCAAAATTGGCATTAGTATTCTTTGCACTAATGCTCATCCATGGGCAAATGATGGATTTATGAGCTAGGTCACAAATCTGCCACCATTAGTCAACACTGTACCCAGCGTACAAAAAAGCACCATGGATAAAAATAGGTAGCTGTCAATGTGGATTGCAAATGGAAGCACAGGAAGTCAGTAAAATAGTTGGTTTATGTGTATTGAAATGTAAGTCTTGAAAATTAAAACTGTTCTGTTCAAAGAAATGTACCTTTAGGTCGAGGAAGCTATATAAAACTATCATTCTCCTTAGATTTGCCTGAACTCAGCAGAGACTCACCTCCCAGAGCCACAGCCAAGCAGTTCCTCGGCAATCCACGGAACCTGCAGAATCCCCTGGTGTCCAGCTTGAACCCCGAGGGTGTGTATGTTTGAACAGGCCAAAGTCTCTTTTGTGCTTAATGCCTGGTCTTGTCAAGCAGGTCTCCAAACGTAATTTTCTTGCTTTGGTGGGGGCAGCTTCCAGCTACAAGAAATTACAAATGCTTTAGCTTCTCCGCCTTTCTCTCCTCTTTAGAGCATGAGTGGCTTGATTGTCTTCCCATGGTTATCAAAGCCATCAATCACACCTGGCAGGAGTAAGCAGAGTTTCAGAAGTGGCTCCTGATGTTTGAAATGACATGCTAGGGCCGAAGGCTTGGTATACAGGTAGTCCTCACTTAACCACCATTCATTTAGTGACGGTTCAGACTTACAACGGTGCTTAAAAAACGACTTATGTCCAGTCCTCACATTTATGACCGTCGCAGCGTCCACGTGGTCACGGTTTGGGCGCTTGGCAACCGGTTCACATTTATGACCGTCACAGCGTCCCATGGTGACACGATTGCCATTTTCGACCTTCCCGGCTGGCTTCTGGCAAGCAAAATCAATGGAGAACTGCATGATTCACTTAACAACCGTGTGGTTCGCCTAATGCCCATGGTGATTCACTTAACGATCGCCACAAAAAAGGTCGTAAAATCAGGTCAGATTCGCTTCATGACCACTTTGCTTAGCAACTGGAATTCCAGTCCCAATTGTGGTCGTTAAGCAAGGGCTACCTGTAGTCTGTTGCTAGCATGCTTGTGGGGTGACTGGAAGAGTGGCAGAGGTGTACTAGTAACATTCCGATTAATTGCAGGATAGCCTCATGTTTGGAGCTGTTGCTTGAGCAGTTGCCAGCTTAGCATTGCTTGTTCAGCTGATTTGGGGTTGGGGATGGATGGGGATTTTACAACTTCACTAACAAGGACATTGCCCTGCATGTGATGTTTCCTTATCCTTCATCTGAGATCTTTCTACCAAGTTCCTTCAATGAATCAGATTTGGTTTAAGTGTTTGCACTTTTAAAAATGGATGCCAAAGGGGAGTTTGTCTATTTTTTGTTTTATAGCATAGCTTTCCAATGTGTGTGTCGTAACACACTACTGTGTCACCTGCGGTGTCCTGCTGTGTCACGCACAAACCCGGAAGCGCTGATGGGGGGAACCGGAAGAGGCGGCACCCCCACCAATCAGTGATTGGCGGGGGTGCCGCCTCTTCCGGTTCCCCCCATCAGCGCTTCGAGTTTGCGTGCAACACACCAGGACACTGCAGGCCGTACCACCGCCGTTGGTGTGTGTCACCAACATGAAATGTTTGGAAAGCTCTGTTTTATAGTATTGGCTATTTCTTGTAAATGTACTGTAGCCTTTCCTTCATATTCCATTTCAGTAGCTTCCTTTGAGAAGTGTTTTAATCTCCTGGGTTAAGAACATGAAATACCTTTGTTTCAAAGTACACCACAGTTAGGGATATGTTTTAGGATGCTGTTGTTTTTTTTAAGTATTGAAAGAGGAGGAAATGAAGGGAAGAGATGTAATCCAGAGACCTTAGAAACAGCTGAGGAACTATATTTTACTTATTTTAAAAATGCTATTTGAGCTTGGAAGAAAATTTACAGTAATTGTAGACAGCTTGGCTCAAAGGTAGCATATTGAATAATAGTTCCAATTGAAAAGGTGACTTTTCAGAAAGGCCTCATATTCCATGGCCCTGAGTTAGATAAACTCAGAGCACAGTTGGCAGGCTTAGGCTCAAACTCCAGACTTTACTGTTGTAGCCTAATTGGTCTCAGTTGGTGAAATGGTCAGTGATGATTTGAGAATATATCACTATAAACAGATACTGTGCTGTTTATTTCTCCTGTGCAAGCCCCTCTTATTTAAAGTGCAATAATTATTCCACTATC
Source organism: Charina bottae (assembly GCA_023362775.1). Classification (NCBI taxonomy): domain Eukaryota; kingdom Metazoa; phylum Chordata; class Lepidosauria; order Squamata; family Charinaidae; genus Charina; species Charina bottae. The sequence goes on along the minus strand of JALMGJ010000001.1, from coordinate 192,242,366 downwards.
ATATTCTTAGTCCCAGCAGTCTTCATTAGAATGCATTGAGTATATTCCTGAACCATGTTCACAGAAAGAAGAGGAAAAAGAAGCCAAATCTTCAGTCTGTAGCTTGAATCATGTCAACTGGATTTCTATTTTCTCAGTGGAAACGTTTCGCTCCTTATCCAAGGAGCTTCTTCAGTCTGAGCAAAGTTGGTAAGGGAATCCTTAAATATGTTTCTAGGTAGCTGTGTGACCTTACACCTGGGGCTAGGTCATGGTTATATTGAGATGTTATTTTTAAGTCCTTTTATCCCCAGGTGTAAGGTCACACAGCTACCTAGAAACATATTTAGGATTCCCTTACCAACTTTGCTCAGACTGAAGAAGCTCCTTGGATAAGGAGCGAAATGTTTCCACTGAGAAAATAGAAATCCAGTTGACATGATTCAAGCTACAGACAATTCCACCTGGATGACTGAGAACCTTCATAGACCAGATCTTCAGTGTTTCTCTCTTTCTTTTGGTTCTGCTTTGTTAAATCAAACTAATTTCCTCAAACTGTTTTTCCTTTGCCAGAGGATGTTGAATTTTGAGGTTGCTTCCAGGAGTCCATAATAATGAAATACCATATTGGCTTGCAGTAGATAGGAAGTGTTATGTTGCTAAAGACAAGTAACACCCTGCATATTAAATTATTTAAAATAAATGGCAACTTCCGAATCTGGAGTTTATTTCAGAACAAGCCATCATAAAGACTATCACTATTTTTCATTAAATCTGCAGTTGCATGGAATAGCATATTTAACTCCAAACTTTGTCATCCTTTTGTTTCTCAAACATTAAGCTATCATAATGGGATCACTTCATTTATTTTTATGTGTCTTGCAGTCTTATCAGCAAAGCAGAGCATCTGGAGGTAAAAAGGCCAGCCAAGGAGGACTGATTGTTTCGTGAATATATCTATATACAGATAAAACTCTTTATTTCATATATGTATATTTGCCGCCTTATCTTGAATAGATGGATATAGATGGTTGTGCAAAATATTTTTACAGGCTTTTTTAAGTAAAAAAAAAACTTTGGAGGAAACAGACTGCTTGTATTTTTTAAAAAACTCTGCTCATTATAATTTCAAATGAAAAAATGGAACAGCTTTGTGGAAAATGTATATAAGATTCCATTCTATGACGATACTTAGGACTGAATAGCAACTGGCTGTAAACCATGCTGGAACTAACTGTTCAGAGCAGAGAAAAGCAAATCTCTAGGTCCATTCAGACTGCAAGCTACTGCCCAGTAATGAAGGTGTATGTCACCAGCCAGAGCTCTCTACTGAACTGTATCAATGCACTGGAGCATTTCTTCAAATATTTTTGTTGGATGACGATTTTACTTTGTGAAATACAAGTTGGCTTTTTTTTTGTTTTTTGAATTGGATATGAGAGAAACTATCCCATTCCTGGTAAGAATATAAAAACAAGAAATGCTGCTCTGGGACAGAAGTATTTGTGATCCACAGATGCCATTCATGGTGTGGTTGATCCGAGTGAGCCTTTTATGAAAAATCCTTCAGATCTGGTAAAAGGTGGGATCGAGGTGCTAGTCCTGTCTTGCCATTTGTGTCTCATGCCAAGTATTTTGTCATCCAGTTCTGTATGATCTAGTTTTGCATAAAGAGAAGTAAATTGTTTCAATATAGAGATGTGTATTCTCTATTCACACAATAATTCTGAAATCTAAACTCTTCTAAAATCCAAGGTGTAAAAATAAAATTTTCCAAGTGAACCAATTCTTGATATTTTCATACAGTGGAAAATAAATTTGTGCCAATGGAAGCTAGCAACAAGAACCGTCTTCTACTTTAGAGCAACTGATTCTTGGATTTGTCTGTGTGTTGTCGTCCTTTTCAGAGCAGCTTCTGGTGGGTTACATGTTCTGAGTTGCACAAGAGAACAGCCCAGTGAAGAGGTGGGGCAACAGAACAGCAGTGCAGCTGACCTACATTATGGTCTCCACAAGGGATAAGCAACCTGGAACTTTTCAGATGTTTTGGACTACATATTAAGTCTCATCAACTGCCACCGTGGAAAATAATAGGGAATTGATGGGAATTGCAGTCCATCCTGAAATTTGTAGCTTCTCTATCCCTGATCTGTCTTTTGGCAAAAGCCTGAATAGCTTTTGAAAGGTATTTAAAGGTATTTTGCCTGAATAGCGTTTCTTAAGTTATTCAGATACTTGCTTTGATTTAAGGATAGAGTACCAATATTGCCACCTCTATATCTTTAACTAGTTCGACCTCATTTGGCCTCAGAGTGGGCTTAATTCACCATGTGTGGGAACCTGATTTGAGGATTTCAGGGACACAGGGAAGAAGTCGGAAAGCAGCAATAGAAGCAAGGACAATATATCCTTCCCTTCTCATTCGCAGCAGCACCTCCTTTTGTGTAGCTTTATAATACAATCCCATTTATGCCACTGTTGAACAAAGTGTAAGGAAAGGAAAGAGGCCGCATGCATGCATGCACGCACAAATCTGTGAGATGGCCACTTCCCAAAATTAGTAATGATGTCCTCCGATTATTACTTTCTGGCTGCTTTCACTCAGTAGCTTCTTCCATTGTGGGTTGTTACATGACCACTCTCAGAATAGACTGAGAAGCTATATGAATGTTGATGTGGGTATGTTGAAATTTGATTAATCTTTTGGACAGCTAAGCTGATCTTTAATGGAACACTAAATGAGCCAGATTATTCTCCAGGTATGCTACCCAGTGCCAGTAACCGAACCATTCTTTGGGTAGTTACATGGAAAAAAACACCTTGGCAAAGATTGGGCATACTAGAAAGAATCCCAGAGTGCAGAGAAAATAGAAAATACAGCTTCCTAGAAGTGTTCCTCCCCGGGTAGGCTAACAATCTGGACTTAAGTTTTAGACTGAGGATGAAATCATTCCTTGTTTCTGAACACATACTTGAGTACCATTTTTGTACAATTCGGAACTAAGCATTAAAAAAGAATACTTTCTATAAACTGCTGGTATATCTCTCAGTAAAAATGAGCCAATCTTCTTTTCAAGTTAAAATTATTTTCAAGTTTTTTTTTAAAAAAAAACTTTGGACTTTTCTTTCTTTTTCCTTTGAGTGCTTACATTTTAAAAGGCAAATGGTGTTTGTGTTACCAGTTTTAAATGAAGCCTGGTATATGTTCCTAAGAAAAAAGGGATTACCGTGGAAAAATTATTGCACTTAACTCAGTAATTAATATTTTACTATCATCTTAACTTGCAAACTCAATTTGTTTCTAAATACTAAACAGCATGTTCCATCTTTTTTATGACAGCAGCACAGGGAACTTGCATTAATGGGACCAAATAAAAACCCTGTCATTTTAGCAAGCTGCATTCTGTGTAACCTAACCTTATCTCATCAGCAGTAGACAAAGGTAAACTCTAACTCCATTCTTTAAAATGGGCAGCACAAGCTGCTTTTTAACAGCTGTAGATTATTGAACTATGAAAGAAATTCCTGGTAGCATTTCTTGCTGATCTTTTTATTTGGCCAGTACAGTTGGGGGGTTTGTATGTATTTGTTGCCCAAGGCTGATGTATGACCAAGAAAAGCAAATGCATGAAACCCTGAGTGAATGTTTGGGGGACCACAAATAGCCCTGAACCCCTGAACTTGTTTTTTTAATGTTTGATGTATATCATGTATATGAAATATGATTACCTGCTTTCTGATTTAAAAAAAAGTGTTGGGGGGAGTTTCCATGTAAGAATGTATATATCCCATGAACTAATGACATTTTCTGGATTGAGATTGTAATAAAATATGGGAAAGTTTTCATAAAGGCCGACTCTTGTAATTTCTAGCAAGACTTACTAAGAACATGACTGCCATCCTCTGTTGTACATTTGCAATACAAAGTTTTCTGCATCCCATACTTGCAGGTTGTTCTAGAGAGATTCTCTCTAGTCCTACAGATGATTATAGGCATGGGGTATTTCCCACTAACAATCCTATTTTGGATAGAGCTGCAGATCCAGTCTGCATCAGGCCAAGTTGGGATTGCAGTGAACTTGCAGAACTCTCATTTGTAGCATCGCCTGTTTTAGAGAACTCATTTGAAGTATGTAATACTCATCTCATTCAAGCAGTGGGAATAAGAAGCGTTAAGAATCCAACAAATTCTTTTATATTGCTCATCATCATCCTTTTCTCTTTTTAAATAAAAAAAACCCTTTCAGCCCTCAAGGGTTACGCAAAGCTAGCCGTCCTAGCTGAAGAACTCTGTGTGTGGGTACACGAGCAGCCACCCCAAGCCCTCCAGAGCAGGGTTCCTCAACCTCAGCCATTTTAAGATGTGTGGACTTCAACTCCCAGAATACTCCAGCCAGCATACTCCATTGCTGGCTGGAGTATTCTGGGAGTTAAAGTCCACACATCTTAAAATGACTGAGGTTGAGGAACCCTGCTCCAGAGGACTGAGCTGCCTTTTCATTTTGAAAGGCAGGTGCTTTGCTCACACTAACATGCTTTGTGAAGTGCCCCTTTTGAACGCTTTGCATAGTCCTGGTGATTACATGCTGGTTACATACATCATTCAGTCAACCTTGTAGGAAGGTGGGGTAAAGAATATGAGCAGTTACAACTGTCTACCTATTGCAGGGAGCGGGCCGCCTCTCCACTTTTAAAAAGTCACATATTGGAACTGCATTTAAAAACTTGGGGAGTGACGCAAGGTCCAATCATCTGGATTAGATTACAAGAAATAATCACTGTTTTCAGCATAAGCCAAACACATCCCATTATAGCAGAGGTCAGCAGAATTTTCAAATGGGAAAAATTTCAAAAATTTGTAACTAAATGGCCAAACAATAGAATGGGGAAGACTAGAGATCTCTTCAAGAAAATCGGAGATATCAAGGGAACGTTTTGTGCAAAGATGGGCATGATAAAGGACAAAAAAGGCAGGGACCTAACAGAAGCAGAAGAGATTAAGAAGAGGTGGCAAGAATACACAGAAGAACTATACAAGATCTTAATATCCCTGATAAATACGATGGTGTGGTCACTGACCTTGAGCCGGACATCCTAGAGAGTGAAGTCAAGTGGGCCTTAGGAAGCATTACTAACAACAAAGCTAGCGGAGAAGACAGTATCCCAGCTGAGCTATTTAAAATCCTAAAAGATGATGCTGTTAAAGTGCTGCACTCAATATGCCAACAAATTTGGAAAACTCAACAGTGGCCACAGGATTGGAAAAGGTCAGTTTACGTTCCAATTCCAAAGAAAGGCAATGCCAAAGAATGTTCAAACTACCGTACAATTGCGCTCATTTCACATGCCAGCAAGGTTATGCTCAAAATCCTACAAGCTAGGCTTCAGCAGCATGTGAACCGAGAACTACCAGAAGTGCAAGCTGGGTTTCGAAGAGGCAGAGGAACTAGAGATCAGATTGCCAACATTCGCTGGATCATGGAAAAAGCAAGAGAGTTCCAGAAAAACATCTACTTCTGCTTCATTGACTACGCTAAAGCCTTTGATTGTGTGGATCACAACAAACTGTGGCAAATGCTTAAAGAGATGGGAGTACCAGACCACCTTACCTGTCTCCTGAGAAACCTGTATGTGGGTCAAGAAGCAACAGTTAGAACCGGACATGGAACAACCGACTGGTTCAAAATTGGGAAAGGAGTACGACAAGGCTGTATATTATCACCCTGCTTATTTAACTTATATGCAGAGTACATCATGAGAAATGCCGGGCTGGATGAATCACAAGCCGGAGTTAAGATTGCCGGGAAAAATATCAACAACCTCAGATATGCAGACGATACCACCCTAATGGCAGAAAGTGAAGAGGAACTAAAGAGCCTCTTGATGAGGGTGAAAGAGGAGAGTGCAAAAGCTGGCTTGAAACTCAACATTAAAAAAACCCAGATCATGGCATCTGGTCCCATCACTTCCTGGCAAATAGAAGGGGAAGAAATGGAAGCAGTGACAGATTTTATTTTCTTGGGCTCCAAGATCACCGCAGACGGTGACTGCAGCCATGAAATTAAAAGACGCTTGCTCCTTGGAAGGAAAGCTATGGCAAACCTAGACAGCATATTAAAAAGCAGAGACATCACCTTGCCGACAAAGGTCCGTATAGTTAAAGCTATGGTTTTTCCAGTAGCAATGTATGGCTGTGAGAGTTGGACCATAAGGAAGGCTGAGCGCCGAAGAATTGATGCTTTCGAGCTGTGGTGCTGGAGAAGACTCTTGAGAGTCCCTTGGACTGCAAGGAGGTCAAACCAGTCAATCCTAAAGGAAATCAACCCTGACTGCTCATTGGAAGGACAGATGCTGAAGCTGAAGCTCAAATACTTTGGCCACCTAATGAGAAGAGAGGACTCACTGGAAAAGACCCTGATGCTGGGAAAGACTGAGGGCAAAAGGAGAAGGGGACGGCAGAGGATGAGATGGTTAGATAGCATCACCGATGTAATGAACATGAATTTGAGTAAACTCCGAGAGACAGTGGAGGACAGGAAGGCCTGGCGTGCTATGGTCCATGAGGTCACGAAGAGTCGGACACGACTGAACGACTGAACAACAAAAAAATGGCCAAAATCTTGTGATAGTTTGGCTAGAACTTTTTTTTTTTTAGTCAGTGGGTGCCATCTAGTGGTATTAGATGCTGTAAGTGACACCCACCCACCCCCTACTGACACAAGTACTGGTTTAGTAATACTTATCTGCTCCTTTTGTCCATTAGTAGTCTCATAAAAGTCTCTCTTGTATTTTAAAATGGAGCAGTTATATTCCTGCCAATTGTCATCTGAACCTTGAAAGAGCTTGCTTTCAGGTATGCTGGGAACGGTTGTGGCCGTTCAGAGTGAGGACATGCAGCCTGCACACTTTCACAGGAACTCTCGCTCCCCGAGTGTCTCTCTCGACAAGCTATTGGATCCTTGCAATTTCTAGTGCATGAAACAGAATGAGAAAGGCAAGTTGCTCTTACTTACCATGCTGAGTTAAGAGAGACTGAGAGCCTTCTGGAACCATATGGATTCAGTCTACTAAAACAGGCTGTTTTTCAGTGTATTCCCACTAAACAATTTTACAGTCCTGTGACAGCCATCTCTTCTGTGTGGAGCATAGGAGCATATTACGTGCCCTTTTCACGAGCAGAGTTAATCATCTCTGCAGGTTCCTTTTAAAGGTAATCTAATCATGTCCTCCTGTTTCCGCAAAACGATCAATCACCCTTTGTAGAATGAAGCAAGTTTTTATTTCCTCTTACCCTGCCTGCCAGTCAGCATTAGAAACTAGACCTAGGACAAACAACCCAGGGCTGATGAGCAACAAAACAAAACACACACCCCTCACACACAAACACACAACCCTAGCGCAATAAAGCCACACTGGTCATTTCCAGCTAACCAATAAATGTGCCTCTCCATTGTGAGTACTGAAGAAAATGCAGTCGCAGTTTAAGTCAATGGCATTCGTTCTTATCCTTTAAGAAGTGCATAGAAGACATACTGGGGAAAATACGTATTTTTATGACCCATAAGAGGACCTGAAAACAAAATGTTAGCATTTTCTTAAACCACCACAGGAAGATTATGGACAAAATGGTTGCCATAATAGGGATGGCAGTCACAAAATGCTTCTATATTGGACGGGAAAGCACTAGGCTCCAGCCACCCGGCATTTTTGTTTTCTGTTTCTGGAGTCCAGAGGAGTCCCAGAGGCATTGCAGGAATGTTATTTATTTTACTGATGTACTGTTAAGAGACTCACCACAATTGACAGTAACAATCAGCCAGTGAAATACCCACAGTACAAAGCGATTGACACTATTGGTAAAAATCGAAGATGGTGGCAGCTCACTAGCCACCAGTGCTCTCCAGAAGGCCCCATCTTGGATAACTGCCAGAGGGTTGTAACAGATGGGGCGGGCCTTAATTCTAAAAGGGGGCTGTTCCACAAATCCAGAACAACAACGCAGCAGCAGCACCACTGCCTGGCCTTGGCTTCCTTCACTTCAAGTGGGATACGACCAAGAGCTGCTCCTGAGATTAACATATTGGATGTTTCTGGTAGGTCTGTAACTGGTGCACCAGATGAAGTTGGATGAAGAGTGGCTGGCTACATCCAGCAATAGCCATGAGTCCAGCCTGGTGCTGTGCTTTGCAACATGCTAGTTTCCTTTTGTAAAAATCAAAATCTTAAAAAATACGAAGAACGGAGAGCTTAAAGGCACCTCAGAACATCTGGTCACGACATATTGGTGACACATCAGCTTGTGCCAATATTGTGGGTATTTCTAAAAAATGCCAACCGTGGCTTCCCCAAGTACGTTGATACTGGTGAACAAACCAGTTTGACTCCGTCTGGGGGAGGGGAAGCAGAACAAGAAGAAAGCGCTTCTGTCTGTGCTCCTGCCCTCTGAAGATGCCGACCACAGATGCTGGCGAAACGTTAGGAACCACAACTTCCAGAACACGGCCACACAGCCCGGAAGACCCACAACAGCCATCGAACTCCGGCCGTGAAAGCCTTTGACAATACATGGAACAAGAACTCATTTGAGGGAGGCAGTGGTAGGATTCCAATGCTGCACTAAGGCTTTCTATCTGTGCTCCTGCCCTCTGAAGATGCTGGCCACAGATGCTGGCGAAACGTTAGGAACCACAACTTCCAGAACACGGCCACACAGCCCGGAAGACCCACAACAGCCGCTGCACTAAGCTTTGATTTTATTAACCAGATTTGTTGAATAAGCCACAATTGGCTGGGTTCAGACACTTCACTTACCTATAAATTAGCTAATCACAACAGCTAGGTTCACACTTGGTTGGCCAAAACTAAATCAGCTGCATTTTAGTTTAGCATAATTTGCGAATGAAGAAGGCATGTGTCCTCCCTCAAAAAAAAAAAAAGGAAATTGAAGAGCAAGAGGGTTCATTTAATAGATCGGTGCAAGAGGAGACTTACTGACTTGCATATTTTTAAGAACTGTTTTAGCAAACCTTGCTTTATTCTTCTTTATTAACTTCCCACACAGTATTTGCAACAATTAAGCACATTCCACTCAACCCTGAAACAGCGGAGCTGCATGTATCATCTGGATTCCTGCCAACAAGGAAACTATAATCATTGTATGTTGCTTGAGCAAGCAAACAAAAGCCCTCATCCAGATTGCCCCTTACACAGCATTATCAGTGATTCAGCCAGTACTTAACCAGCCCATTGTGTGGGATGGGGGTAAACTGGATTATTAGTTTATAGCTCAGTAAGCTCATTATTATTCAACAGACAGAGCAACTCCCCTATGAGAAAAGGCAACACTTGGATTTTTTAGCTTTGAAATGAGGAGTCGGAAGTGACTGAACAAATAAACAACAAAAAGAGACACATGATATAGACAACATTAAGAATAGTTTGAAAAATGGGTTTTTCTCTAGCAATGCTTCCAGGCAAACTTTTACTGAGTAAGACCTGTGACTTATTCATTAAAACAAACAAACGGGGATATAGGAAACATTACTGCCCATTTGTAAACTTCCTGAGTTTCCGGATCTCTCAAGGGCCAACATGTTACCCATGGAGTGACCACAAGCAGAGTGTAGATGCAACTGTTTGTTCCTACTAAGAATCTTCTGAAGTCCCCTTCAATGTACTCCGATAGTCACCATCCTCTCAGGTTCAGCTCTGGCTGAGCCCATGGACAAATGCTTGCCATCTTGACCTCCCCTAGCAAGAACTTGGACCTGTCTCAAGGACACCCCAGTGATTTATCTGATTCTGTCCATCCACCTTATCTATTATCTTCATTTTCAACTTCTGTCACCCTTAACAGGTGTAATTTTTTGTAATCTACCACCAACTCAAATTTGGGTTGTGCTATTAGATGTCCCTGTCTAGGGTGGTGCTTGTGGATTTGATGGTCCTGAACATGTTTTGCCTTATTACTGCTGTTTTTTATTGTGTTATTTTATGTTAGTCACCCAGAGTCACTTCAGCAAGTTGCTGGGTATATAAATTGGATGGATGGATGAATAAATAAAATACCCATGGAATAAGTTTCTACTTATTGACCATTGTCTCAAGGGAGAAGTCAGTATTTGGTCCAAAATTCAGTTGTTCTTCATGCAATTCATGGTACACTTAGTAGCTGTCTCCAAATCCATAATTCAAAGGCATATTTCTCTTTTTCACAACATTGAGCTTTGACAGCTCTATATCACACTGGAAAGACGGTTGCTTTAATTATTCTGATGATTGTTGTCATCTGAATTTCTTCAATAGTTAGTGTTTCTACCTTGTCTCTCTCACTCCCGTATTCTGAACTACTTTGTCCACATTTACTTCTTACAGTAGCTTCTTCTCCATTGTCAAGATTCCTCAGATTAATCAGGCATTTCGGCACCCTCAACCTTAATACGTTCCACATTCTGGCATGATCTAAAGCAGGCGTCGGCAGATCCCACTTCTCTGCCTGCAGAGCACAACTGCAGATCTGCAAGCCAAGGCCCCCAGCAGCCAAGGGGGCTGTTAACAGACAGTGTTGCACCCTGGCCCTCAGCCCCGCCCCGGGAGCTCTGCTGAGGCTCAGGCCAGGAGATCTGCTGCCCTCCCACCTGTCCATTCTTGGCTCTCAGGCAATACAGAAATAGCTTGCCACCCCGATCTAAAGAATCAGATATTTGCTGTATCTAATGGAGCAAAAGTAAAGCACCTTTGTTATCAGATTTATGTCTGTCTTTTCTGAAAACTTGTTTGATATTTCTCCCTCCATATATCACTCTTGATTTGTATGTTTTATAATCTGCATTTGGGGGGGGGGGAAGTTTCCTTAAGTATTGTATTGATAGAGAGTCAGTTTATAAATGTAATGAACTTTACTTGCAGGAAGAATTAGTACAGTGGTTCAGTAATTTGCCCATTCTTTAGCACGTCCCTTCTATAATTTAGATATATTTTTCCCCCAATTTCCAAGCCACATTCACCTACCATATTCTAGATACAAGCACTTCAACTGCCTCTCCATAAATGTTTTGGTCATTCCATCACCCCATTTGTAAAATATACTATTTCCATTTTTCTTTAATTATATTTGTTTCTAACAGATCTCTTCCATCTCTTGTGTATTCTTACTTTAGCTGTCAATTTCCCTATGAATATTCTGGTCATCTTAAAAATATATTAAAAATTTCCATTTCTTATATTCATCCATTTGTTAACTTTCTTGACTGAGATAACGTGCCTTGCCTTTTTGTGCTTAGCCCTCTACATTCAGTTATCATATACCCTGCCTCACTTTCACATAAGGGTACTAAGTCTGTTCCATAAATTGATCTTATACTTTGACTCTCTCTCTCTTGGTCCTATCTTCTAGATGGTTTGGATTCCCACACATCTCCATTATGATTATCCTCAGATCCCCCCCACCTTCTTTCTGACTTTACTAACAGTGGGTGACCCTACTGGAACGTCCTGCTCCCTCTGGTGTCACTGTCAGAGTCATTGGAATTACTGAATTATTTTACCATGTTAAGGGGAAACCCCTGGGAGGTCCTCTAGTAATACCAGTGATAGTCTAAAACAGAGCTTTCCAAACTTTTTATGTTGGTGACACTTTTAGATATGCATCATTTCGTGACACACTTTTACAGCAGGGCACAAGGCAGGCACTAGGACCTGTGTGGAATCACAGCAGGTTTGGAGGCAGCAAGGCACAAGGCAGGCACTAGGACCTGCGCGGAATCCTGGCAGGCAGGTTTGGAGGCAGCCAGGCACAAGGCAGGCACTAGGACCTGCGCGGAATCCTGGCAGGGCTCAGAGGCAGCAGCAGCCAGGACACACCCAGACACTGCAGCCAACACACTAACGTGTCCCGACACACAGTTTGGAAAGCTCTGGTCTAAAAGAAAAGCAGGAAAGCTTTTGGTCCACGTGCGTGTATGTATTTGCATTGTCAGCGGCACTTCCACAAAATTGCTGTCATGAGATGTGACCACTAAGACAATAGGGTGAGGCCATCTAAAACTTAATTGAATTTAAATGTAAGTTAATTACTCCAAACAGGTAAAAATAAAGGTGTGTATCTTTAAAATAATTATACTGATTTCCCCGTGTATTTGTAATGTTAGGAAGGCATCTTCTGCTTCCCTGAACCAGTTAAAAACACATTATTTTGATATTTTTCACTTAAGACAAGTAATTTCATAATATTAGGAATTCAAATAAAGGTCAATTGATACTAATTGAATATGCATTAGATTCTTTATTTATCAGGACAATACAATTTCTGATTTTTTTTATCCACTCAATTGTGTCTGGTTCTCGGAGACTGCCTGGAGAAGTCCCTGCAGTTTTCTTGGCAAGGTTTTTTGGAAGTGGTTTGCCATTGCCTCCTTCCTATGGCTGAGAGAAAGTGACTGGCCCAAGGTCACCCAGCTGGCTTCGTGCCTAAGGCGGGACTAGAACTCAAGCTCTCCCAGTTTCTAGCCTGATGCCTTAACTACTACACCAAACTGGCTCTCTTTCTGATACTGAGGAATTAATAATGAGTATTACAAAGGTGTGTTTAATGCTCACCTTACAAATTTGGAAAAATTGGGATAATGTTCGGTTCCCATCCTTTTCCGTCTCCTCCTATTCTTTGTCGTAATTCTTAAAAAGTATAAATTTGTCCAAAACAAGAAATAGGTAGAAAACGCTATACAGTTAAATAATTTAATATATCTCCAGTGACTATATTTTCCAAAAGAATTGGTCACATTAAATTTTTTATTTTTTAAAAAAAAATTAATCCTACATTTACCAGATTTCATCAAACTGCAGCAATTAGCATATGAAGAATGGTATATGCCAAGGGTCGGAAATGGCGGCTCGCGAGCCAGATGCGGCTCTTCCGCAGCTGAACTCACCCACGCCCCTTCCACGCGATTGGATCCCGCCCCAAAACTCTGATGGCCGGCACTGGAGGGCGATTGATTCTTCCTCCTCCCGCCCTCGGGAGCCTTCCAACTTTCGCCAGAGTCGGGCAGCGCTTCTTCGGCGTCGGCGGGTGGGGAAGTTGGTTGGTCGCCGCCGCCGCCTCTTCCTCCGCCCGCATTGCAACGGCCGCCGCCGCCCCCCCCCCAGCGCTCGCCAGGCAGGCAGGAGAGCGTCGCCATGCTGGGCGCGCTGCGAGAGGAGACAGCGCAGCTGCTGGGCGACTACCTGCAGCACCGGCTGAGGGGGCGGTGCTGCCCCCCAGCCGCACGGCCGAGGCGCTGCGGCGGGTGGCCGACGAGCTGGAGAGGTGCAGCGGGACGGGAGCAGCGGCCGAGACGCTGCAGCGGGACGATATACTATAGCAAAACACTGAAAATCTGAAGTATACATTTCTTTGAAGTAATAGTATTTAAAATTGTGCATAGGCTGAAAAATTAACAGCAGCAAAGAGCTTTTAAGATGTTACAGTTAGTGACAGTTGTATTAAAATCCAGATACCATTTCTTACCTATGTTAATGTTTTTATTAAGTTTACATGATATATATAAATATTTCTGGGTACAAATACTGATTGGAGTTAATCCTTTCTTTTCCCTTTGAGATTGTATTTGCTTCAGTCTTTACTATTTTCTCTTACTATTTTGTAGTTTTCTTATCTTTGAAGTTGAGCTTATTTCAATAAAAGAGCAGTTCAAAAACAATCAGGAGCCAGACATCAAAAACAAACCAAAAAGCAGATGTTACACAAAGACTTGATAATGCTAAACACAGACCTGTGCTTTCATATACTTATGCTCCTGAAGCTGAATGATATTAATTTGTTTCTCAATTCTTCTACACTGCCCCAGCTTTATGGCTTTGGGCAGTACATAGAAAATATAGATAGGAAAATAAAATTCAAACGTCTAATAATTAGCTAATTAGATAACTGTTAATACAACAATCAGTAGCCTACTAGACCCCTAAGAACCCCTCACTGTGGGTCTAAGTCCTACTGGAATAGCACGGTCTTCAAGGCCTTCCAAAACACAAGGAAAACCAGGGCCAAGTGTACTTCTAAGGGCAGCATCTTTTGAAGTGCAGGGCTACTACCAAGAACACCTGATTGTAACCCCTATTGGGGAGGAACTCTTAGTACACCTTTTCTCAATGACCGGAGAGGCAAAATCATGCTCAAGGCGGCAGTCCCTGACGTATCCAAGTGCTATGCCGTTTAGAGCTTTATAGGTAATGAACAGCAGTTTGAACTGGGCCTGGAAGCATACTGGTACGCCATGCAGCAACTTTAAGAGAGGTGTAACTTTACTGTAGCAGGTTTCCCCAGCTGATTGCCTGGCTGCTGTGCTCTGCACCAGTTGCAGCTTCCAAGTCATCTTCAAAGGCAGTCCCACAGGAATGGGTATTGCAACAGTCCATCCCTAAGGTGATCAGGGTGAGATGTTGAGAGACATTTATATGGGACCTGGAGTTATTGTAGGACGTATAATCCTGAGATGCTTAATTGATCACAGATGCTATGCAGGCTTCAAAGCTGGAAGATGTTGGATATACGTACATGTACAGACCCAGTCTCATTTGGTGTTAAGCCATCTCCCCCTCCCCTCCCCCATTTCATTCAAACTAGTCACTTGAAGGTTAACAGACCTGACATCAGTGATCAAGACAAAGTCCAGGCCTTCCTAGGCACTATCCTGCTCTCCTGTAGAACTACCAGAAGTTTTTTTTAAAAAGGGAGTGTAAAAGATTAGGGCGCTGGGCAAGAGTCAGCCTCCATGTTCCCTTTGCAGCACGGAGGAGATCTAAATTCATGGCTGCTGAGTGAGCGACCTATTTGTATCAGATCATGGATTGACTGTAACATATAAATATCTGAATATACTTTACATTTCTATCTTACCTTTCCACCAAGTCATGAGAAGTAGGCTTTTGACATCTGCCACTGATTTCCATTATGGTAGTTATACATTTCAACTCAAAGCTAGGTCTAAGACCTGTTTTCTCTATTAGCAGATAAAGGCTTTGCATGTATTGGCAGATTCCCACATTGATGCTCTACCAATCTGAGCCAAAAGTTGACCATAGCTAAGCAATTCCATGCAATTGAAAAAGTGGTCTTCCTATTGGTCAAAGAGATTGACTAGTCTTTCTCATTAATTATTTCCATAGCTCTTCATCAGCCTTTTCCCGGTTAATATTTTATATTTCTGTTATACGTATAAACAGGCCTGGTGCATTAGTAAGCTATTAGGCTTGATTTTCAGGTAACTAACTGCCACATCTGATTATTTCAATGTAGCATGAGACACAACACAGGCCTTTCTGTGGAAAAATTAGTGAACTCATCTTGTGGTGTCACTTAACTAATCTAAAGCTAATGGAAGGGCAAGGCAAGAGTGTTGGAATTGGAAAAAAGCAGAAAATTAATGTTTTGTCCTCTGGATGGCCCTGAGTGAAGGAAGATAGATGCTTCTGAACTGTGGTGTTGGAGGAGAATTCTGAGAGTGCCTTGGACTGCAAGAAGATCAGACCAGTCCATACTCCAGGAAATAAAGCCAGACTGCTCACTTGAGGGAATGGTATTAAAGGCAAAACTGAAGTACTTTGGTCACATAATGAGAAGACAGGATACCCTGGAGAAGATGCTAATGCTAGGGAAAGTGGAAGGCAAAAGGAAGAGGGGCCGACCAAGGGCAAGATGGATGGATGATATTCTGGAGGTGACGGACTCGACCATGGGGGAGCTGGGGATGGTGATGGCCGACAGGAAGCTCTGGCGTGGGCTGGTCCATGAAGTCACGAAGGGTCGGAAGCGACTGAACGAATAAACACCACTTAGATTTTTATTAAGTGGAGGATGCTTGGATTTCTGTAATTTTAAAAAAGCTGCAGTGTATTTTGAATTGATATGGAGCAGTGTATTAGGCTCAACTAGTAACCTATGGCTGCGAGAGCTGGACCATAAGAAAGGCTGAGCGAAGGAAGATAGATGCTTTTGAACTGTGGTGCTGGAGGAAAATTCTGAGAGTGCCTTGGACTGTAAGAAGATCAAACCAGTCCATACTCCAGGAAATAAAGCCAGACTGCTCACTTGAGGGAATGATATTAAAGGCAAAACTAAAGTACTTTGGCCAGATAATGAGAAGACAGGATACCCTGGAGAAGAAGCTGATGCTAGGGAAAGTGGAAGGCAAAAGGAAGAGGGGCCGACCAAGGGCAAGATGGATGGATGATATTCTGGAGGTGACAGACTCGACCTTAGGGGAGCTGGGGGTGGTGACGGCCGATAGGAATCTCTGGCGTGGGCTGGTCCATGAAGTCACGAAGAGTCAGAAGCGACTGAATGAATAAACAACAACAACATGGCCTTGAAACAATGTCATCTTCCAGGTAGCAATTTCCCCTTCTCTCGTTTTCTCCCACCCATTCCAAATACATTGCTGGAAGGAGCGGATGCTGCCTTTGTTAGCACTGCCCTTCTGTGGATGGAGGAAATATTTCCATGAATCGCAGTGTTTTGTCATTTGTCTTCTGTGATGACTATTAAGAAGCAAGAAGCACAATTCTTATAGGGACAGACTGCTTGGTGTCCCAAACAATGAAACCATACCTCAATGAATACATATCATTTTGTAATCCTATCTTTGTTCCCTTCCCTTCCCAGTTACACCAATCAATCACAAAACAGCTTTACAAATGTAAAAAAAAGTATTTTTAAGATGGAATCAAGTCAAACAGACAAAATAAACAAAAATACTAATTAAAAATACATAATAAAAACAGAATTACAGCTCCCTTCATTAAGTTACCAAATAATCGCTATATTAGATTAGTTAATGAAGCATCTATGTAAGACAGGAAGAAACCAGCAAGGAGGAAATATTACATATTTATTAGGTCCACTTTAGTAAAAATATAGATTGGGTGAAATCCAACATTATAAAAGCAGAAGGCAAGTGTACACAAATACTTTCCAACTCCCAGCAACTCCCTATATTCTCTCCAACCAAGCATATAGGTAATAAACCACAATTGGAACTGGGCCCAGGATCCTGCCGGCTTACAGAGGCAGGAGAATTATATAAGCTCCCACATCCTCCAGTGAAGTTCAAACAATTTTTCCTTCTTAATACATTCTGGCAAGGAACAGATTCCAGTGTTCTATAGGTCTCCCCATGCTTTTTGGCAGAGATAGGAGGAGACAGGTAAAGTTCTGGGCATAGAAGTCCAAAAATTAACTTTGGCCTTTATGCAGAACAGGCCGTTGTGAAGTTCAACAACCTCACAGCTCCCTATATATGCAACAACTTCACAATGTTTCTTTGCATTATTTATTTTGCATAAACTAATATTAAGTGCTCACAAGCCCTTAACTATACTAGTGAAATATATTAATATTCTGTTTATCTTCATAAAAGAAATGCTCACCAGAGACACAATACAGGTAGTCCTCACTTAGCAACCACAATTGGGACCAGCAACTCCATCACTAAGCGCCGCGGTCACTAAACAGAAAATTACGTGACCACGAGAGGCTTACGACGTCACTTCCCATTTGGTCGTTAAGCCAAATGTCATGTGAACGTGACTTACAATTTTACTTCCGCGTTCTCCATTAACTCTGCTTGTCGCAAGCCGGTTGTGAAGCATGCGAATGGCGATCATGTGACTGCGGGACGCTACGACGATCGCAAATGCGAGGATTGGTTGCAAGGCTGTTTTTTAAAATATTGTTGTGACTTTGAACGGTTGCTAAACGAGGCAATCGGTAAGCGAGGACTACCTGTATTTCACATACTGTTTGGAAGAATAAAATATTTTTCATTTATTCCTATTTGGTGATGGAATTCATGCTTGGCATGCAAAACATTCCAGGTTCAACCCCAGATAAAACTAGGAGAGCTCCTCTCTGAAGTTCTGCCACCAGGCATAGAGCCACTCCTAAGCTAGATGGCCAAGGGATGATGCCGCAGAAGGCAGTTCCCTGCATGGACGCTCTTTTTGTATCTGCCTTGAAGCTGTTGCCTTCCTCCTATGTGAATATTAATCATACTCTCTCCTTTTTCCCTGAAGCACACACAAATAGGTTCACAAAGTATACTAAATAATCAGTTATATAGTTTGATTTTATACAGCCAGCTCTGTGGTTTGCAAACTATGGCTTTTGATTTAGCATGTCATGCAAGCCCAGTCAGTGTAGATTATTCAATAAGCCATGGTTAAATAAAGCATGGATTCGCATGTAGTGGAAACTCAGCTCAAGAATGTGATACACTAAGACTGATGATACTCTCAAGATCTGTAAGGAACCAAGTATAACATCCCACACTTGTCAGATAGCATCTTTAAACACTGTACCTTCAGCTGGTCAAGAGAAATCATTTTTGGAGAGTACAATCATTTTCAACTCAAGCAATTTGAGGCTGCTGAGCATTGCTATTTATGTAGAAAGAGCTTCAGCATGAGTGCTGCTAATTACACTCCGATCTCTGATTAAAATGCCTATTCTGAACTGATGCCCCTCAAGACCTTTCAATACGATTGCCATTATCGGCCGGACCAGATGATGATGATGTCCCAGCTGGGAAACTCACTGAACATCAGGCGCTTTGAGCAGTTTTTTGGTTCTACAAGCCAACGGATGAAGGTCTTCCTGCTTACAGCCTTGTGCACTTTGACAGAATTTTCAAAACTAGGCACATAGGCTGTTATCAATAATACATTCCTGTCATTGAATATTTTATTCATTTGACTTCTGCTGCTTGCTGTTCCCATTTCAAGGCTGCCTGGTTGTTTCTAATTAAAATTTTATGTCATGAGAGAAGCCTTCTCACTTCAGGGGAGATTCTGCTATTCTTCCTCTAGACAACTAAAGCAATAGGAGGCATTTCTGGCCACTGTAAACAGCTCCTAAGGACTGGATGGAAAATGAAGAGGACAATTGTGGCAAGGCAGCCCTTTCACAAGATCCTGAACTTCCTTACACATCAGTTAGTAACCTCTGCCCAGTTTTCTGCCAACTGATTTTCTGTCCCTGCTGCTGATCACTATCCTGCCTCCATAACCTCAGTTATAGCTAGGTGCAAGATTTTGGGTGCATTAAACAATGTCACTGGTCAAACCCTCTGGCTTTGACACCCCCCCCCCCTTTCTGAATGTCCCCAGCCAGGAAGAAACCATCTGCCAAGCACAGCACGGGTGTGACTAGCAGGTGGTTTGGACAGACGGCTAGACTTAGCCATCTGCCCAAGCTTGCTACCTGCAAGCCGACTGATCAGCAGGCTTCCCCAGGTGTGGAATTTTGAAAGAACACCAAATCTGTGAGGTTCAAACCAAGTTGATGGTTATCAGCAACTGGCAGTTATTCTCAAATCCACTGTTTGGTGGGCAGGGGAGTATCTGGTAAAGCGGGAGCGCTTTAATCTGATTCAACCAAGAAATATTGCTGGCAATATAGAGATGGAAGGGGATAATCCCCCTCCTCCTGCTGCCCTCCATGCTCCCCCAAAATCTCTTTTGGAGAGTCCGGAGGTCCACCAGGTAGTGCTGAGGGTTCCAAGCGGAGGGGGAGTCTGAAACTATTGCTTTCTCCTTGCCACGGGAGAGTATCCTTAGCTCTTTCTGAAGAGAAAGAAGCTAGCTCTAACTCACTGTTGTGCAGCACTCCACACTATGGAAAACCACAAACAGCAGTCTTTCAAAAGGTTATCAAATGCCCCTTATTAAAGGCCATTCCTCTCCAGTTTGCTTTTTAGTTTCTAAAAATGCCTTTTTCAATTCAGAGTTATTTCAAGGAATCAGTTTATTTCAATTATAATCTTATTTTTTTATGAAACTGATAAAATTAACTACTTATAAAGGGTTAATAGTTAATCAGCTAGTGTCAGTTTGAATCTAAACCTTTTCAGCAGCCAATGGCTTAGATTTAGATAAGCATTCCCACAAAAATGTTTTTGTGGTTGCAGAGTATGATTTGTATTGCCATGTATTTTGTTATTAAGAATATAAGCAGTGCCTTGCTGGATCGAATCCCTGGCTTATTTAGTGAAACAGTCTGTTCTCACAGTGGCCAACCAAGTGCACAAGGAAGCCACTAGTCTCCCAACAGATGGCCTTCAGAGACAGTCACACTGCCATCAAGGCTAATAGTCCCAACTGTACTTTAATCTGAGTACTGTAATGAGGAGTGTCAGATGCTCAGAGCTGTTTTCTGATTGGAATGGCATACAAGCCCAGGTAAGTAAATAAATTTAAAAAATCCTTCCATTTGTGGAAAGCCCTCCAATCCTGCTTGAGAATAGGGAAAGGTCATTAAATTTTACCACTTCTTGCAGTTGCTGCACCACTCTTGCTACACTAGATGGTCCTCAGTTCTCTGGAGATGGAGCAGGTTTTCAAGGGAAGAAAGGCTGCAGCGAGAATTGACAATAATCACCTCCTAATAAGTGGGGTTCCATTCACAGGATCTACAGATCTGATACAAGGACAAGGTCTAGTGGTTAAGGCAACGGGCTAGAAGCCAGGGGACTGAGAGTTCTAGTCCCGCCTTAGGCATGAAAGCCGGCTGGGTGACCTTGGGCCAGTCACACACTCTCAGCCCAACTCACCTCACAGGGTTGTTGTTGTGGGGAAAATAGGAGGAGGAAGGACTATTAGGTATGTTCGCCACCTTGAGTTATTTATAAAAATAATAAAGGTGGGAAAATAAACAAACAAACAAACAAACAAATAAATTAAGGTGGTAATCGAAACTGTTTTCTGACCAACTGGCTTAATTAACAGATTTAATCTATCAATATTAGATAGAACAGATTGTCAATGAATGTGCAGCCGTTGTGCAGTCTCTTTTCCCAGGATCATGCAGCTGTTCTCCACAGCTGCAGCGCAATCCTGGGGGAAAATATACTTGGTTTTAGGAATTGCCTTCAGATGTGGTGCGAGCATCCCTGCATACTCCCATCGCTTTTTTTTTTTGGCCATCAAACCCTCAGTGCTACTACACAATCCTGGTATTAATGTTTAATATGCTCAATAGTTTTAGTAGTAGAGTTTTAATCGTAATGCAAAAGAACAACACTGTTTTGGATAGTTGCTATCATATTATGAAATTCGAAATTATAATTTAGGAAATCAGGTCCTGGGGATCAATTTTATAACTTTTATTAATGAAGGCAGTTTATAGAAATGACTAAAGAATATACAGAAAGCAAACTGGCAAACTAAATTATCATATATTTTCCACAGGCAACTAAAAATAATGTGCATACAAGGGGAAGGAAGAGCAGAGGGAGCAGAGATGGGTTGTATGGTACCTTCTCAATGTTGTGGATTTCAACTCCCATCTGCCCCAGTCAGCACAGACAATGGCAGGGATAAGTGAATTCTAAAACACGTGGAGGAAACTAAGTTGCCTATCCCTGAGAGGAATAAGGGCTTCAATTCACCTTTACGAAATCACAAAAATATCATGGAAGATATCACAAAATTTCCTGAAAAAAGGAAGCTGGAAGAAAAAGGAAAGTGAAAGTATTTAGACAAGGCAAAGTAGAAAAGACGAAAGAAAAGGACTATTTACTCCAATAAGCAGCGTAAAATCTAATCAGTAGGCCAACAAATTGGATTAAGACTGAAAGGAAAAAAGAAAGGCAGCAAGAGAAATCAATCTAGAACTGTATGAAATAGATGAAAACTCTATTTGAAAATGAAACAATTTGATTATGAAGTACAAATATATAAAGGTTACATTACAGAGGTCAGTGGAAGTATTTAAAAAATGGGTTGTCTGAAACCCAACACAAAACATCCATAATTTAAAGAGCTATCCTAACTATGAGGGATGCCATCTGAGTGAGTAATAATCATTTTGAACCACATCTTACTTACCACATCCAGCTAGGTGGCAGAATTTAGCCAAGCTTTGTTGTTGTTGTTGTTGTTCAGTCGTTTAGTCATGTCCGACTCTTTGTGACTTCATGGACCATAGCACGCCAGGCCTTCCTCTCCTCCACTGTCTCCCAGAGTTTACTCAAATTCATGTTCATTGCATCGGTGATGCTATCTAACCATCTCATCCTCTGCCATCCCCTTCTCCTTTTGCCTTCAGTCTTTCCCAGCATCAGGGTCTTTTCCAGTGAGTCCTCTCTGCTCTCAAAAAGCTACATATAATTGGACCTGGTTAATTAATACACTTGGATGGGACACCTCCAGAAATACCAGAACTGTAGGCTGCATGAGGAAATTGAAGAAGCATCTTAGAAGATGGCAACAGCAAGCCACTTCTGCATTGGTTGCACCCCAAAATATCTATTAAGTCACTAGGAGCTGAGCCAGGTTGAAGGAGATGTTACTTTTTATCCTGTCTGCATGTGCATGTGCATGTGCACACACACACATGCAGAGTTCGCACTAGGATAGTATTCGCCAATTAAACAAATACTTGGCTTCAGTGATACCCTTACTTCAGAATTAGTTGAATTCCACAAGTAGTAACATTTGAGAAGAAATGGGGCTGCCACAACATAGGATTTTAACCAACTCTGGAGTGAATCTCAGCAAATAAATGGGTGTGTAAGAAAGCCAAGTTACAGAACACTGCTATTCTAGGGCAAAAGAAATAGCATCACATGTCCCCAGCAATTTAGTTCTGTAACTTTTTTATTTCTGCACTATCAAGGGAAAGGAAGGTGATGTTTTAGCAGCTCATGGACCAAAATAATTTCCCCCTTAATTATGGCTTCCTGGAGAACATCTATGTATGCAGAGGAAAAAGTGATACTAACTTTCCCTGGAAAACAGTATCTAGGCAGTTCCTGGCAACAAACTGAGGCAGCGTAAGATTGGGATCGTTCATGCTGGGATGAAAGGCAAAATGGAAGACACCCTGGACTTCAGTGGATCAGAGGTGAAAAAACAAAGGCAATCTTCACTCAACATGGCAGGGATGGGCAAAGCCTATTGTTTTACGAATGGCCTGTTTCATCCTGGACACCCTGAATTATTTCTGATTCAGAGATTAACTTCCCCCGAAATGCTAGATCCCTTAAATGGTGGAAGTGGCATGGTCTGAAGAAGGAAAGCAATATTCTGGAGTCCCCCCTAACAACATTATTTTGCATATACAGTATTTAATGCTAAGCCACTCTTTGTTTGACCATAGTTTATAGAACAAAGCATAATTAGCTGGCTTCCCGTAACACAGAAAAGCATCCAAGATGATTTACAAACCGTACTGGCTGTATTCATGTATCACATTAAGCAACAAACAAGCAAACCATAGTTTGGCTTACTATGGTGTGTCAAACCAAGTCATTACAAGTTGAGTCATGTGGCACCTTGAAGCATCACCGATTTATTATATAGCACACAATTTAGGGGACTACACTTCACTCTTTCTTTGCTGCAGCATTTTAATGTGGCTACCCCCCTGGAAAAAGTTATTCAAGTAAAGTTACTGTAGGATTCTGTCACCATGACTGGCTACCCCATTGGTCTCAAGTGTAGACCTTCCTCTCCAAGAAGACAGCTAAGGTTAAATACAGAACCACATGCTGGCCAGGATTGTCTTTTTTTCACTAAGCTGGTCCCCTGGAGAGGGGGAAAGCTAGTAAATTCCAGACTGTGGGTGGGAGGGGGGTCTCCCACATGCAAGAAAAGGGGCAGAAAGGGAAAAACCACCTTGGTTTGGTTCCTGGGATAAAGATCTCACTCTGCCAGGGCAGTTTATACCAAGCAAGGCCCCAGGATCCTTTTCAGCCGGCCTGTTTGGACGGTACTACTGTATATGTACTCGGGGTGGTGTAGCAGCATCAGCCAATCTTGGCTGATCTGGATCAGAAGATTCTGGCTGTTTCTGGATGACCGAGTGCTCTCTCCTGGTGGAATTTCCTGCCAACTAGTTTTAAGAAGCATTACATAAGGCTCTGCTTACATTTTTATGTAAGGAACATGTGCCGTTCTGGTGCTCTCGGCCCAATATGCTATTTATAGTCTCCTGGGATCACGCTGGTATACTTACCGGCTCCAGAATACATTAGAAACCAGAATATTTCATTCATCTTTGGTCCGGCCTCCACCTGCCTTCTCCAGAAAAATAAAAGGAAGGAAAACAAGAGCATCTTAGTGAAAAAGACATTAAGAAATTGAACATCTTTCAATGCAGATTCTTTTCAGACTGAAAGCATCCTCCTGTCTGCTTCTCAGATTGCATAATTTTGTTTTTCTATTTTGCTTAAGGCACTTACAGTTCAATCCTGAAAGGGTTTGCTGCGAGGTTCACCAGGGTTTTCCCATCTACAACACAAAGTTATTGATTACCTCAGTTCTTACATGCTGATAATTAATCACCTAAGAGGATTAGTAGACACTTACCACTGATATTACTGCTATTGCCATATTGAGCTCCAGAAGGAAAGGTGTGACATAAATCTAACAAATAAATAAATATTGCTGCTCAGTACAGATATAAGCAGGACCGTTAGCAGCATACCTCACTGGACTTCCGGTGGGGACATGGCGGACTGAACAGCTGTGCCTGCGGGCTTAGTGGGCAGAACTGACAACGCGGCAGTTTTTTTGGGCTCAGGCAGGTTTTTCCTGAAGCCTAGGAATGTTTTTCCAGAAAAAGGAAAACACTCGGAATCACCCCATCTGTTCTCCAGACGGCTGCTTGCAGCCAGAAGATTGCAGTGTTCACGCTCAACTGGTAAGAGCAGCCGGGAGGTGGGGGCATCACCATTTTCCAAGCCACGCTGTAGCCTTAAAGGGACACTAAGACCGGCCACCCCATTTGTAAATCACCCAATATACACTGCTCAAAAAAATAAAGGGAACACTGAAACAACACAATGTAAGTCCAAGTCAATCACACTTCTGTGAAATCAAACTGTCCACTTAGGTAGCAACACTGATTGACAATCAATTTCACATGCTGTTGTGCACATGGAATAGACAACAGGCGGAAAGCATAGGCAGTTAGCAAGACATCCCCAATAAAGGAGTGGATCTGCAGGTGGTGACCACAGACCACTTCTCAGTTCCTATGCTTTCTGGCTGATGGTTTGGTCACTTTTGAATGCTGGCAGTGCTTCCACTCTAGTGGTAGCATGAGACGGAGTCTACAACCCACACAAGTGGCTCAGGTAGTGCAGCTCATCCAGGATGGCACATCAATGCGAGCTGTGGCAAGAAGGTTTGCTGTGTCTGTCAGCGTAGTGTCCAGAGCATGGAGGCGCTACCAGGAGACAGGTCAGTACATCAGGAGACGAGGAGGCCGTAGGAGGGCAACAACCCAGCAGCAGGACCGCTACCTCCGCCTTTGTGCAAGGAGGGACAGGAGGAGCACTGCCAGAGCCCTGCAAAATGACCTCCAGTGGGCCACAAATGTGCGTGTGGCTGCTCAAACGGTCAGAAACAGACTCCATGAGGGTGGTATGAGGGCCTGACGTCCACAGGTGGGGGTTGTGCTTACAGCCCAACACCGTGCAGGACGTTTGGCATTTGCTAGAGAACACAAGATTGGCAACTTCGCCACTGGCGCCCTGTGCTCTTCACAGATGAAAGCAGGTTCACACTGAGCACATGTGACAGACGTGACAGGGTCTGGAGACGCCATGGAGAACGTTCTGCTGCCTGCAACATCCTCCAGCATGACCGGTTTGGGAGTGGGTCAGTAATGGTGTGGGGTGGCATTTCTTTAGGGGGCCGCACAGCCCTCCATGTGCTCGCCAGAGGTAGCCTGACTGCCATTAGGTACCGAGATGAGATCCTCAGACCCCTTGTGAGACCATATGCTGGTGCGGTTGGCCCTGGGTTCCTCCTAATGCAAGACAATGCTAGACCTCATGTGGCTGGAGTGTGCCAGCAGTTCCTGCAAGACGAAGGCATTGATGCTATGGACTGGCCCGCCCGTTCCCCAGACCTGAATCCAATTGAGCACATCTGGGACATCATGTCTCGCTCCATCCACCAACGCCACGTTGCACCACAGACTGTCCAGGAGTTGGGGGATGCTTTAGTCCAGGTGTGGGAGGAGATCCCTCAGGAGACCATCTGCCACCTCATCAGGAGCATGCCCAGGCGTTGTAGGGAGGTCATACAGGCACGTGGAGGCCACACACACTACTGAGCCTCATTTTGACTTGTTTTAAGGACATTATATCAACATTGGATCAGCCTGTAGTGTTCTTTTCCACTTTAATTTTTGAGTGTAACTCCACATCCAGACCTCCAGGGGTTGCTTACATTTGATTTCCATTGCTTTTTGTGTGATTTTGTTGTCAGCACATTCAACTATGTAATGAACAAAGTAATTAATACAAATATTTCATTCATTCAGATCTAGGATGTCTTATTTCAGTGTTCCCTTTATTTTTTTGAGCAGCTTATATACATACTATATATATATATATATAGTATGCGTTCCCTAAGAGAGGCTTTCTATAGCAAGGAGAAGCTGGTTCTCTTGGTGCTTATCGTTATTTTTGGGATTAGTTTTTTTAAAACATTCTTTTTAAGTTTTTGACTCTGCTTTCCATCCAAATATTAAGGAGGATTGAAAGTAAATAATTGTCTCCGTTATTATTTTTGTACTAAACTTGAAGATATGTTGTTTTTTTGGGGGGGGGAAGTTGATTTGGAGGTTTACATATATATTTTCTTTTTTTTAACATAAGGGGAAGGAGTAATTGCATTTAGTGATTTTTATAATGTGCAAATGGCATGATTTATAGAAATAATGTGATTTTGGTTTAATATAGAGTAAGAGATTGATTATGGAAATTTTTGTGCATCCTTGCTGTTAAAAGTTGGAAGTCACCTCTTTCTGTAATCTTAAAAAAAAATTTTTTCTTGTTTCTCCACATCTTTTTAGTCTTTTCTTTTTTTCTTTGTAGTTTTTAGTTTTTCTGTAGCTTTTATCTTTGTTTGAAACTTAATAAAATTCTTATTAAAAAAAATAGAAGCATACCTCACTGAAAATTATGAACTTTTAAACCTTTTATAGGAAGTCATTTAATTTTTTTTTTCAGCAGAAGCCTGTGAGATTCAGGACAGCAATGAACACTGAATATTAAAATGTATTTGACATTAAAAGGTATTGTGTCAGTGTTGCCTATTGTTATTTTTGTTCTGTTGGTTTTAAATCAGTGTTCACCACCCAGAGTTGCAATTATGAAATTGGCGGCTATATAAATCAATATAATAAATATATCCAGGACTGACCTTGCTTAGCGTTCTAGATCAGCCAAAGCTGACTATGTGGCAAATGCGAAATTAGAGGCTCCACTAATTTGAGGATTATGATCCACTATGTGAGCAATTGTTTTTTCATTAAAATGTACATAATTCGTTTGCAGAATATTTAAGATAGTGTAAGGTACATAAGGAAGGCTGAGCGCCGAAGAATTGATGCTTTTGAACTGTGGTGCTGGAGAAGACTCTTGAGAGTCCCTTGGACTGCAAGGAGGTCAAACCAGTCAATCCTAAAGGAAATCCACCCTGACTGCTCATTGGAAGGACAGATGCTGAAGCTGAAGCTCAAATCCTTTGGCGACCTAATGCGAAGAGAGGACTCACTGGAAAAGACCCTGATGCTGGGAAAGACTGAAGGCAAAAGGAGAAGGGGACGGCAGAGGATGAGATGGTTAGATAGCATCACCGATGTAATGAACATGAATTTGAGTAAACTCCGAGAGACAGTGGAGGACAGGAAGGCCTGGCGTGCTATGGTCCATGAGGTCATGAAGAGTCGGACACAACTAAACGACTGAACAACAACAACAAGGTACATTTTGTACACCTGCTTTTTACAATCAGATTGTAGGACCAGATCAAATCAACAGGATATAGATTTGATAGACAGGTTAGAGAGCGAGAGCGAGATCATCAACAACTGCCTTCCCTCATTTAGAGCTCTTCAGATACGTATTGGAGTGTCCATTAACAAGCCAGTGTGGCAGAAGATGTTTAGGAATTGTGGGAGTTTTTCTGCATATCTGCAAGGGACCAAGTTAGGGAAAGGTGACTTAAAATCTTTCTTGCTCTGTCTCATTCAAACCTGTAGCAAACCTACACGAGGTTGCAATTCCATTCTTGAGACAAGCACCGTGATTGGAAAATGCCTTTCCTGTTCAGATACCATAGCTTGTGGAACCAGCGTAAGATGTAGCTGCCTTTTAACTAGAATCTTGTTGTTCAGCACAAGACACCGGGCAAATATTACTTGTTTAGAATAATCTGTGTTTCCACCTGCACCCCTCTTTTAATGTTTACACACTCCCTTCTTTTCTCAGTATTAACATCTTCAACAGTGTCTTCCTGTTATCCCAGGATCGTGAAGAAATAAAATAAAGACATTTGAATAATGAATCAGTACAGTCCGTTGGATTGGGAACTTTGGGTGACAATTATCTTGGGAACTTAGCATGAAAATTCCAGGTTAGCCGTGGCATTAATGGGTGCTTAGGTGGTCTTTCTCTCTCTCAAATTCAGTTGCCTCTCTATAATGTGGAAGTACTGTGATTTATTTGCTGAGACTGCTGTAAGAAAGGATTAAGTAACAATTATCAAATACACAAAAAGAACTTAACAGAACAAAGTGGTAAAAACCATGGGAATCTGATAATTTTTTGGTTGATGCATACAGTGAATTAGAATAAAAGCTTCCCATATCCTAAAAGAAAACTCTTACACAGGCAAGAAATACTTTCATCACCCCGTATTATTTCCAATGGACTAAATAATTAATCCATTCACAGATCTAAGGCCAAAATCTCTGATTAAAATACCAGTTATAACTTGTGAATCTTCTCCCCGGTATAAGTTGCCATATTGGTAAGTTATGCTATTTCCACTTAAATTCTATTGTATCTGTTGCAGCTAATGTGAAGCAAATTGGCCTATCCTCTAGTGGCCAATCTCAGATGCCAGCCAACCTATAGCTTTTCTGGATGTCATCCCTCAGCTCCCGTTCTATCCTGACTCATCTGAGTTCCCAGCAAAACTAACCAGTTCAGAATAAAGTTATTTTCCCTTGGCTGAAGAGCAGCTGCAAAATGAAGTCTGGGGAAGGATGGACTTTTCCCAGTGTTGGATGAAACCGACCGCAGGCCTTTCCTCTTGACATTCTGGTATAAAATAGAAAATGTGTGGAAATAAGCCATTCTCCAGTATGTAAAACTGTATGGAAAAAAGAAGTGAATGACTACAATTGCACTTCTGAACGGACATATTTTATCCCAGATAACATAAAAAGGCAGAAATATTAAATGCAAATGTAAAGCTACTTTTCTGCACTGCTATCAATAATTTTGAAGTATCTAATAACACATTTAAAACTGCATTGCTATTTTTCATCAAAATCTGAGGACAGACTCCAAAGTGCCTTCAATGGCACCAGGCGACATCTGCCCCAAATGAGAGAACAAGATTTCTTCCTGGGAGGGAAGATAAATTTAGGAAGATGACTCCACAAACATCTTCTTCCAAAAAAAAAAAGGTAATGGAGATTAATGCTCAGAAGATTAGACAGTCTCCTTACCTGGCTATGCTGAAGTGGAAGTATAGCACAACTGTTTGGAGGAGACATTAATCTGCTCACTACTGTGTACCATGACAGATCTTAAACTCAATAAGACCTCCTTTATGGAAGTTTTCCAGAACATCATGTCTGTCTGACTGGGTGGGATGCTGTGTGTGTGTGTGTGTGTGTGGAAGGGAGGGGAGGTTCAATTCCTTAGCTATTTTATAACCTTTCTAGGCAGATTTAGATCTCATCACATAACCATTTCATTGGAAGAGCGTGAGCCATTCCAACTAATTACCGACCATTTCTAAAGTTCCTAGAAAAAAAACAACCTGCTTAAAACGATAACCAATGCATTTCATTCTTTCACATACACTCAATGGGAAAAGGCACACGGAGTGCCAAGTCTGCCTTCTTGCAGTAGCCATGGCTGTGCAAGCTGGTTAAAGATGGACATTCAACTCTCAAGAGAACCCTTTCTCCTTGAGGCATTCAGGCTGGAAGGGCAGGCTCCAAGGCGTAGCTGCTTCTCGAGGGCGGGCAGGGGCGTTATAGGAGGCACAGAGATGATGTCCGAGAAGCAGGTTAGCCGCTGTCACACGCACAGTGGGGACATTAGCAGCACAATGTGCGTTAGTCAGTGGCTCACCTGCTTCTGGAGAGTTAGCCCAAGACAGGCAGGCTTCCACTTCTAGGGTGCCAATGACAGGCAACCACCCCACCCCACCCCACCCTCTAACTGAGGGCCTGGAATAAAGAAACAGATCAGCAGGACCATTGTCCTTATTAACTGTTTGTCTGCATTATTTCAGAAATTTAGACCAGATTATAAATAAACTCAAGGCGGCTTCCTTTTCAGCCTCCCTGTCCTTTCCAACTGGCGTAACCCAATTGCAAAACAACGGGACTTTCTGCCACAGCCTTACTTTCGGCCAATGCCCTGCAGATCTGTAATTCCCATCATTCCCCAGACAGTATAGCCACTGGGGTTGAGTTGGGGAGCATGGCATATGTAGTCTAACACAACAGGAGGGCAGAGGAGTGCTTTATCCTCATCCTCAGCTCTGTAAAATATAAACCCTCTCTTTAAATATATATATATATATTTAGGGGACCTTCCGCCCCACCACCACTTGTCCCCAAGACAAAATTGCTTGGGAAAATACTTAGGAGAATACTGTACCTAACTACTCCAAATGTTTCATAAAGCAAGAGATCCTTCTGGAAAAAAAAACTGTTGCCATAAGTAAGTCCTGTCTCTCTCTGGAGAACAATCCACCCACTTGTCAGAGTAGCAACAAAATTCCCATTGATTTTAACGGAATGAATGGCATCTTTGGTCCTGCGCAGATTTCATTTGGGTATGCAGTATACACTCCACAGTATTTGTCCTACGTTATAAGCCAACTCGTTTTATCACTTTAAAAACTGCCGTTCAACAAGCAGTTTTCCAACATCCTCCAGGAGCAAAAGCTTCTATTTTTTCCTCTACACGATCTTTAGTTCAGAGGGTGTCAAGGCAGACCGGAGCGATAAGAATGCAACTGCTTGTTCCTTGTCAAAACATCACCCACAATTTGCAATTTCAACACGCGACGGGGAACGCGCTAAAAGCAAACCAACACACCGAAAGCGAAAGAGGCGCTCAGCGCTCTTTACCTGCAGGGTGAAGCCAGGTCTGTCAGTGACCCCGCTCGAACCCACCGACTCCCGGTCCGCGGCGAATGTTTGCGCTTCTCTGGAGAAACGACTCGAGCGAAGTTCTGACCCGCGCGCGGCGGCGCTTGTTAGTATCCCTTTGCCGAGATATCCCGCTTCAGAAAGAACGGACTTTCCTCCAATTGCACCCAGCCGCCCAGCCGAGCCCCCATTCGCCATTCGAGACGCGGCCAGAGTCCCAATGCTCGCTCCCGGTGGAGTTCTCCAAAGTACCTGAAGTTTGAAAGTGCGTGCCAGGCGGTGACTGGTACAGCTTCGCGCTCTCCTTCGACCACGACAGCTTCCGGGACTCCAGCCTGCAGGGACCGTTTTCCATTTTCAGCAGGAGAGGAAGAGGGCGGCGGCAACGTCTTTTTCTCTCTGCGCTCCCTAAGCCAGCCCAGCCCGGCGCGGCCCAGACCAGCCCAGCCCATGCCGCGACCACTGCAGCCGTGCAACCTGCTTCCCCTTTTGCTCCCCTACCCCGCCCTAACTGCATGCAAATCAAGGCGTGTGACGTGACGCTACAATTCTCCAATGGGAGCTGCGCCCGGCTACCCGGCAGCCGCGCCCTCCGCGGTGCTGGCCAATCTGCGGGATCTTCTCCGTGCCGAGGGCCAGGCAGCTCCCTCCTTTCCTTCCCCGTGAGTTACAGTGTGGGGTGCGGCGCGTTCGTTTCTGCACGTCCTTACTTTAGGGAGGAACCAACTGTACTTGCCCAAGCTTCAGTGTCGCGCTCCCACCTCCCTTTCCCGCAATGGTTGCCGCCAGCCAAGCTCCTTTTCCATTGGGGACAAGCTTTCACGCCAGGGTGAGTCTCAGGACTCTGTACATTGCTTTTGATACGCGTGCTTCGGCTCGCCGCCTCCTCTCCCCTTTGGGGGGGGGGGGATGCTAAATGGTACAGCCCGGCTTGGGCTTTGCCATGAGGACAGTGTCAGTGTGCACGTAGCAAGCGCAGAAGCAGCAGAAGGACGGGTCCCAAGCGACGCGCGGTGCCGACGGGGCGGGCGCGCGCGCCCCCCTAGATGTTCCCCGGACGGCCGCCGAGGCAGCTGCTGTTTGCAGCTGGCGCGCGCTGTCCTCAAAGGCTCTTTGAGCTCCGGCGCCGAACCTTCCCTGGCCCCGTTCTAAGGAAGGGGAAGAAGTAAAAGGAATCCCGCCCCGCTCTTTTACCTTATTTGCTTTTTTAAGGATGCGCGTGCGCGCGTGTGTGCGTGCGAAAAGCTCAAGGGACCTGGTTATCTTTAGTACTGGAACAGGACATTCAAGACGCTGCAAATCTTGCATGCTGCCTGGGACGGTGCACTTCATAGGCACTCCACTTGAGCCTCCTACTTCACACGTTGGCGTACCTTGTAGTTCCAAACAAATTCTTAGCTTTCATTTATAAACAAATAGCAGCACTATCATCAGAAAGATGCATTTAAGAACACTAAAGAAAAGTGGTCCACAAAGCAAATCCTTCTGGAATTCTTTTGCATCCATTCCTTACAGAGATTTCCAAAAGGGTGTAAAAAGGTGGACATTCAATATAGTATGGAATGTCTGTTTGCCAGTTAGAGCATAAATTTGCTGGGAAAAGCATTATAATGGAGGTTTCATCTACCAAACAATACTTTATTACATTCCAGGATTTATCCTGTGGCTAGAAGAGCACTGCACATTTGCATGTCTGTGCAAATTAAGTTAAACATAGTTCGTACACATTTATATAACTTCTGTACTGATTGTCTCATATGGGGTTCACCACATGGAATCAACTATCCTCACACACGGACAAAAATTACAGCTGACAAGGTGCTCTAGCGGTCCTTCAAATAATTTGTACAATTTGCTGTTTTATGATGTGGTTTTCAAAATGGGAAAACTACACTAGCATTGTATTGCTTGCCCATGTCGAAATAATAAATTTAAATAAACAAACGAACAAATAAATGTAAAATCCTTAGGAGGAATGGGGCTGATGTCTCCAGCGCTTCTGCTTTGGCCCTGCTACTGAAGAACAGCCTGCCACATTTGTTACCTCCAGCCCACTTGGGTGCTGCCTTCCAATGGGCTGAATGCAGAGCAGGAATCTTTGAGACCCAAAGCCCAATTATGCTGAAGGGATTAAGATACACATATACAAGCATGGAGGGACATGGTTGCAGATGATGGCAGCCCTGACTGACCGGCCAGTAACCACATGGGCTTCTCCTCCTGTTTGGCTGAGTTTCACCTCTCTGCCTCTTCTTCATCTTCTATTCCATCCCCAATTCTTCCTACTCCCTCTCTTTTGCCACACTATCCTGGCACTTCCTACATCCATTCCCCTCTTTTCTATATGTTCTCCTCTCTCATACCCCCCCCCCAGTGAGTGCTGGGCATATTTACTATTGTTTGTTCTTCCTGGGATGACGTATCTCTGGAAAAGTCATGCTCATTAAATTCTAGAGATTATCTGTCAGTAACTAGTTAAGCTAGAGAATTTTATTGCCCTGTCCCCTTCCTGTGTTGGTGGATGACAACAAGAGGCACCCTGGGCCTTTCCTTCCTTGCCATTCACATTAGCACAGGAATGCTCTGGCAACACCAGTGTTTCCTTCTGAACACATGACATGTGTCATGTGTTCCTCATTCCACACCCATGTTTTAAACAGCCTTACACAAGTTCTTAACATTCAGGAAAATAACTAGTTCTTCCTGCTTAATTTGATACTGAGCCATAGTGTGTAAACTTTATGATGCTTCCATGCCCCTTTAGGGAGGTATGATCTTGTAACCAGACCACCCTTGGTAAGAATTGGTGCATTTCCTGGAAGGAGGCTGTAGCTTAGGTTAGCAGGTGAGAAATATATGCAATTGGTGGTTCATCAGCCAATCAATATTTTTAAAAAAAACCAAAATCTCTTTTTCTCCATGACCCCCTCCCCCCCAAAAAATACAGATGTCCTGGTGACAATAAATTTAATTAGCCAGACAAGACAGCAACAAAAATCAGGACTGCATCTCAGGAGGAAGTCAATACAGGAAGGGCTGAATTATGCTAAAATTCCTAGTGAGAAAAGGCTTCAACTCACCAGTCTTGCAAAAATTCCGTGTAAGTATTCAGACACTTTACAGAAAAGGAAACAGGAAAACAGGCACAAAACTGAGTATACCTTTCATATAAATACTAGAATAAGCCACAAGTACGGGTGGGTCCCCCTCTCTGATGTACTTCCTGAGCTGGGCTAAATCAGGGGTAGGCAACTGCAGCCTGAGAGATACATGAATGCCTCCAGCTTCATGTTGGCAGTGCCCAGAGTTCTCCAATTAGCCTAAATCCAGGCCAAAATACCCATGATGCACTTCTTCTGGGCCCCGCACACATATTTTACTTAAAGACTCGGTCTTCCCACTCACCCCCAAAATGGGAGAAAAAAATATATTTGCTCCCTCCAGGGATGTCACTGTTATGCTATGTATGGCCTTTAAATACTTTTTTTTTTAAGGTTGATTCCTCCCTCTCCTGAAGAAGCTTGCCCTAGAAGGAGCCTACTTGTATGAAGAAAATTCAACTGCTTTTCTCTCTTAGATCTATGTGAAAAAAGTCTATCTAGCTACAGTATCTTCTGGCATTGAAAAGGGCTGCCAGGAAAAGATAATATGTAAGCCCCTGGGTTTTAAAAAGTTTAGAAGAGGAAAGTTCAGATGATCTCTTTTCTTCTATTGTTCTAGCAACTAGACTGGGAAGAGCTTTCTGTGCAGCTGAAACTGGATCTAGCAATGCTTTACTTTCTAATCATACATAAAAGGAAAAGTATGCTAACTTTATTCTGCTATGCAATCTTTAGCTTGTTGCTTTCTAAGTAATCAAATGTTTCCCTTTCCTTTCAAGATTTTGTACATATGCTATGTTTACACACTATATGCTCTAGTGCAGCTTTTCTCAACAGGAATTCGGTTGACCCCTAGGAGTCCATGAGACATTGCTAGCAATGCTGCGAGAGATTGGGATTAAAAAAAAAGAAAGCATTGTTTCTTGAATTTCACATGCCACCCAATGCTAACTAGAGACACAATAATTTTAATGCAGAGATTCCTGAGACCTAAAAATAATTTTAAGGGTTCCTCCAGGGTAAAAAAGTTGAGAAACGCTCTAGTAATTGATGTTATACTCACTGCCAAGCAAATCTAGATTTTATCCTAAAGAAAATAGAATTCTGCAACCAATATATATTAGGCCAATTTAGTACTTCTCATAGCAATTCCTCTGTTTCCAAGTAGATGTGTTCAAAGAGGTAGGAATTTTGAAGAAACACTGGCATCATATGAATTTTGCCAGATTTTCTTTTAAAAGGCAATTATACATGCTCACCCAGTTTTCCCAATCATCCTGGACTCTTGTCCATCTTGCTTGTCTAGTGTTAGAGTTAAGAAATTCTTCCTGATAACCCCTTCATATTTGCCCTGAAAAAATTGAATTCATTAGACTTCATGCAATAGAACATGAGCAGACCAAGATTCATGGTGTTTTGGAGGATCTTAGGGTTTCATTGCTGCAAAAGACTTAGCTCCTTTTGCACGTATGAACAGAGTCTACTATACAAGAGGCCTTCAGTTGCATGCCAGCAAAGCAAAGGACTAAGTTTCTTCCCAGGACAATGAGGAAACCGTGTCGAGAGGGCTACCATAGTATGGCTGGGGAATTCCAGGAGTTGAAGTCCACACATCTTAAAGTTGCCAAGGTTGAGAAACACTGCTGTAGTGTGATGCACTGATATTAGCATGTGGTGGTGTTTATGACCTAAAATAATTTGCAGTTTTAGCCAATCAAACTGCTGCTGATGGCACAAGAGCCATCTCTTCTTTCTTGAACAATTAGCAACCCTACTTTGCTTGCTAGTATCAGACTGTGATTTTTAGCTGATCTGGGAACAATGGTTCACTACAGTCCTGTGCTGAACTGTTAACTAGAGAGGAATATATAGCTTAGTAATATCCTCCTTTTAAGATCTCACCATCCTCTGGATTTTTCTATTTATTATTATATTGTATTTTAGATGTATAGGTTTTAATTTTAATATTGTTATTGTAAACCGCCAGAGTCTACTGCTGTAGAGATGGGCGGTGATAAATTTGAATAATAAAAATAAATAAATATGGTAATAAGCACTTCTTGAGGACAGCCTCCTAAATAGGCAAGCCTATTTAATTAAAGTGTATTTTTTTTAAAAAAAGTTTTAATTTATGAGGTAGTTAGTTGCTTAGTTTAGGAAAAAAAGAACATCCTGAAAACAATAGCAGAAAAGAAGAAAACAGCACTAACTGCTTGCTTGCTTATCCTAAGCAGTGGAGTAAATTTTATCTTAAAATCCAAGTTTTATAATTTTGCCACTGACTGCCAGCTGTAATTTGTTTATTTATTAGATTTATACGGCCACCCATCTTGTGAGACACAACTCTGGACAGTTAACAGCAATAATAAAAACAGAACAATAAAACAATCCAACAGACAAACAAGAAAAACTCGGCACTGATGAGGCAGGTTAAAAACTGAGTGATAGCAACACAGAGAAGAGCTTTGTGGCTGAGCAGAAATTGGATCAAGGATGGATAAAACATTATGAGAACAATGATGTGTGTCCAATTTGGCATTCTTTGAATTTCAGCCAGATCCAATGCTGAGATCACTTTTAAAAATCAACAAATTAAGCCTTTATTTGCCTTTATGTGACTCACTTATGTGGCCCAGCAATAAAAAGGAGCACTTCACGATCCGGTTTACATGGAAAATATGTCTGTAGTTCTAACTATCCCAGTGTTTAGCTGTGCGTGACATACACAGAAGAGGACACTGGAGTTTGGAGTAGATTCAAATCCATTCTGTGAAGACAAAGGGAGTGATCATCCCAGTCAAAGTCAGGGATTACAGATATCACTTGTTGTAATACCCAGTCAAGAAATAGTCATGATTCCCACTAGAAGAAATGTGACACTGGTTACTATAGATTATTTTAGTCAATAAGAAAGCCTCACATTACTAAATAGGTTTAGCCAGTTATTTAGAAAGTGTTTCCATCATTGTCTTTATTTAGAAAACAAAGACTTTGTTCCTTTGGAGGATCACTATGGAAAAATGATCCAAATTTGACAAGATAAATGAGCATTTTCTTAGAGTAGCTGAACTACAAGTTAGAATAGGGGTAGGCAGTCATTCTGTAGCTGAGAGCTGCCATTTTTACAATTACTTCTTCACTTCCAAGAAGAGCAGCGGAAAAGACATTGACATTGTGGAGAAGGTGAGGTAGGATTTTTTCCCCCTGCACTTTCACTTTTTTGGTTGGGGTTAACAGGTTTAAACAAAATGTATATAGTCTTTAAGAGTTAAGTCTTACTCCATCCATTTTTTATTATCCACTAAACATCAGCAGGAAATCACCCTATGGTTGTTTAAAGATTTTGGGAGATTCTGTGGGCCCTAAAAAAGAGGGCTGGGGGACACAGGTGGGCAACCATTCTGATTCTTCAGCAATGCTTTTTTCCTTTTTTTTCTTCTTTTAATAATATGCTTTTTTGGGAATGTGGCTCTGAGCTTTCTATATATTTGGGAAGTTAAATATTATAGTCATTCTGGAGAAGGCATTTGTCCAAACCAGAAATGTACGTGCTATACTGATGTGCATGTCCATTTTTAGAGCCTCACCAAGGTCTATCAGTAATATGTTGCTGGAGAATGATATTAGCTATTAACAGTTATGCCTTGCCTTTCATGCACCTTACCAGGGAGGTTTACTATAAATTATTTAAAGATCAGGAAAAGAATAAGCTAAAAACAACATTTATTAACTAGTATAACATTCTGTCTGAAAAAGAAAAAGCAATGCAATCCTCAACATGATACCAGGGTTGCCTATTTTTTTAAGGCTGTGGACATGTCTGGGATTTTGAAAAAATTCATTTCAAATTAGTTGCTAAGGGGTGTGTGGCCAATCCCAAAATATTGAGCATAGCCAAGTTTGGGCCATCAGTCATACCTCCTACCTTAAACTGCCCTGACTTTCAGTCCGTTTCTTAGGCTCACTTCAAAGTTACCTTTGCAATTTTGAACAGCCTAATACTGTGTAACTTTATGGATTATAGCCCCCCACATATCACTATTTGGACTCTAAAGTAAGCCTCTAAGGCAGAGCTTTCCAAACTGTGTGTCGCGACACAAAAGTGTGTCGCCACACACAGCGTGGTGTGTCGCCAGACCACCCGGAAGCGGCGGCGCGCGCGTGCACGGCGGCCGCCATGCACACGCGCGCCGCCGCATGCCCCCCGCGCCGCCGCACGCCCCCCCGCGCCGCCGTGTGCGCACCGCCGCACGCCCCCCCGCGCCGCCGCTGTGCACGCGCGCCGCCACACACACCCCCGCGCCGTTGCCGTGCGCGCGCGTGTCGCCGCCGCCACTGCCGGGTGTGTCGCCAGCGGCGGCACTTTGGAAAGCCCTGCTCTAAGGTCTCTCTCCATTGGACTTCAACTCCCGCTAACTATATGGAAGTGTTTGCCACTGTCTTCTTATGGAAAGGATCTTTTTCTTTCCAATTTAGTTTCAGCCCTGGAATATCTCCGTGGTCTCCTATTAGAGACTAATCATGCCCAACCTTGCATTCCAAGGTGGGGTAGCTTTTGCCACCTGCAGTGACTCTGCCACTGCTAAGGAAAGACACGCCAGAGAACCTTTTCAGCAGAGCTGCCCCGTCTGTAGAATGATCTCCAGGGGAGATTTGCTTAGCACCCATGGGTCATAAACTGGGAGGGGTGATAATGTAGAGTCCCTCATTGGCAAAGCCCCTCTTCCAAGTGCTCCCCATAAAAGAACTTTATAATAAACAGCTACCAGTCAGGACGAACTACCTGACACCCCCCCCCCCCGTCTCTTCGGTCCAGCCTGAGGAGAAATAGGAAGGTGTCATGGTCGTGATCCTTTAGCTGTTAAGCCGGAAACTCACGACACAAGCCGTTAAGGATATAAAGAGTTCTTTATTAAAGCTAGTGATCCATTACACCTTAAAGCAGAGCTTTCCAAAGTTTTCCCGCGGCGACACACCAACCGCCGTTGGTGTGTCGCCGTGGGAAAACCCGGAAGTGCCACCATTGCGGCAGCGCACAAAAACCCGGAAGCGCTGCTGCCGCTTTCAGTTTTTACGCGCCGCCATTGGTGTGTCGCCGCAGGAAAACCCGGAAGCGCCGCCATTGCGGCAGCGCACAAAAACCCGGAAGCACTGCTGCTGCTTTCAGTTTTTGCGCGCCGCCATAGCTGCGGCGCTTTCGGATTTTCGCGTGCCGCCGTTGGTGTGTCGCCGCGGGAAAACCCGGAAGTGCTGATGGCACGCTATCAGCGCTTCTGGGTTTTGACGCGACACATCTGGGCCCCGCAAGCGACACACTTTTGTGTCGCGACACAGAGTTTGGAAAGCTCTGCCTTAAAGACTGGAATGGAGCCCACGCAGACCAACAGTTAAAATTCTTCAGGCTTCCCCCCCCCCCATTGGGGATCCGCTGCTTGACAGCCCCTCCCTTTGTCTCACAATTTCTAGATCTTCCCAGTCTCGAATCAACCAACAGGATGATAGCGTTCTTTGATCTGTCCTTGGTACTGGGCTGCTTGACACAGTACTTGAATCAGCATAATTTGCATTCCTGCGAATACACCAAGACCCCATACAAGCATTCTCACCTACTCTACCAGTCTGGCAAGTTTCCACTACAAAGCACTGCCAACGACCCTGCAGGTATGCCTATTACAAAGCGTCCCACTGACCCTGCAGGTTTCAATAGACTGGCAGGATATACATCCTGACAGAAGGTGGGTAAGATCATCTGCACAAAGCCCAGAAATACAGAATTGAGTATACTTCTCCCAATCCTGAAATACATACTGTAACTATGTAATGACCCAATCTTGCACCCAGGGAAGGTTTTAAGAGAAATGGTCTTATTAAACCAATGAAGCCAAATCTCTAGATATAAAAAGGAATCTATTGGGGAAAGGGAAATACAGAAGGAAAAAGGAGGGGCAACAATCACATGTGCAAAGCACTATATTTTATTGTGATCTTATATTTTATCTTGGGAGCTTCAGCTTCACAGAATAGAGAATGTCATTTCAGCTTTATTTGAACTTTTTTAGAATTAGGGTGGTGAATGGTTCAAATGATTTTACAGGAAATATACTCCTGACACATCTTTCATTTAACTTTTTGGTGAATGCCATAGTATTGCACTTGTTTGATATTGCTTCAAATAGCCAGCTTTGCAGTTTCCCACTCCAATTTACAAACAGCATCCCATCCCCAGAATTATGGACATACTGTATTTTTCATCTCTCAGGAACATTTTGGTCAGAAACTGCTCTTGAATTTTTCACACTACATTTCACAGGGTTAGCCTTCTTATTTCAATGCCAGGAAAGTCTTCATGTGCTACAGTTCTGAATATCAAAGTGCTGTTAAAAAAAGTGACATTTAAAAAATAACAATGGGAATCCTAGAATGATCCATAGGAATTCCCCAAATCAGGAGGGCACTAGTTGGAGGAAGAGAGCTATAGTTGATGGAGGGAACCTATTTGGGAATTCTTGAGCTCTAGGCTGATTCTGCAAATCACAGGCCCCCGTTTTCCTGCAGTTCCCCAATGAACTGTTGCCTTCTGCAGCAAGAAAAAAAACAACTTCTTTACTCTGTTTTGACATTTATTTATTTATTTATTTGATTTCTGTGGCCGCCCATCTCAACAAGTGACTCTGGGCGGCATACAATTATAAGAAACAGAAAACAATTAAAACAATACAAAATAAATATATATGGTTGCCGAGTAAACAATTGCCATAGATGTTAATATAGCCAAGAAACAGGGCCCTTAACACACTCAGGGCCCCAGGCCCGGGCACATAACCAGGTCTTCAAGGCCTTACGGAAGGCCAACAGGGTCGGGGTCATCCTGATCTCTGGAGGGAGAATGTTCCTGAGGGCAGGCGCTACGGCAGAGAAGGCACACCTCCCAGTCCCCACCAGCAGACATCCTTTGGCTGATGGGACCCGTAGCATGCCCAACCTGCTGGACAGAATTGGACGGGTAGAAACAACTGGGAGAAGACAGTCCCATAGGTAACCTGGTCGCAAGCCGTGAACGGCTTTAAAGGTGACAACCAGCACCTTGAATTGCATCCGGAAGTGTGTCGGCAACCAATGCAGCTCACGTAGTAGTGGTGTTACATGTGTTGAATATCCGACACCATTACCTGTGCAACCACATTGGAGTGATTAAGCACATTGGAATGCTTAAAATGACATCTGTGTAGCCTTTATTTCATAGTGGAATGTTTTTGTCTTGAATATTCAGTATCTTGAATATTCAATCTTTCTGTTTCCTCTCCCCTTCTTGCTTCAGCTCACTGTTGAAGATGTCAGAAAAGGACAGCTGACATGTACATGTAGACCATGCTTAGTTGTGTTCAGTATCATTAGGGAAATGCACTCTCTCTTTTTGTGAGGCTTTTGACAAGGAACCATTCCCAGAAACACTCAAGATTTATGCCTGTCTATGTAGAAAGGAAAGAGACAGGTTGCTCTGTGCATGTTCCAGTTTTCTTGTATTCTTTTTTCATCTTTGCTTTAAGTAACTAGGTTTTCTGACAATTCCACCCAATGCTATTCAGATAATCTATGGTAGGACCAAGACTTTATAGTAGAATACATGCTTTGCATGTAGAAGGCCCTAGGTTCAGTTCCAGCATCCTCAGGTAGTGTTGAAAATCTTGATGAGATGATTGATGATGGGACAACTGGTCAGATTTATTATATTGCAGCTTCCTCTATGAAGTTGAACTTATGTTTGAACCAGTTGAACTAGTGAATTGCTGAGTATGTTTACAAAAATTAGATTCTAGTCTGGACCACAGAAGCCACAATTCTCCTGCATTTGCACTGGTTACTATAAATCCACAGGATAAAAATTGTACCAGAATACTCTTGTAAATGGAAAGTGTAATTGCTGGGGAGCGTCCCCCTCTCCTTTGAGAAACAAGCATGAGGATGGCACGCCTGGTCTACTCACAATGGAGCTAAAGGCATCCAGAAGCAGACCGCAGTTTCATACCTAATTAGTGCCAAAACCTCATGCTTTTCTTTCTCTTTCCCCCTCCCCTTCACTGTTTAATCTTACAGGCTGGCCAGCTATTACAAAGGACTGGGATGAAGCACTCCAATGACAGTATCAGAGGAAATGTATCGCAATACATTTTACTAATAACTTCATTATGCTCAAATGCTACATGTTGAAACATGTCGATGAAGGTTCTCAGTCATCCAGGTGGAACAGTCTGTGGCTTGAATCATGTCAACTAGATTTCTGTTTTCTCAGTGGAAACGTTTCGCTCCTTATCCAAGGAGCTTCTTCAGCCTGAGCAAAGTTAGTAAGGGAATCCTAAATATGTTTCTAGGTAGCTGTGTGACCTTACACCTGGGGCTAGGTCATGGTTATATTGAGATGTTATTTTAAGTCCTTTTATCATCTAAAGGAGGATCGTTAAGATCACCATGCTGCTGTTGAGCTTGTGAAATGGTCTTAATCTTGTTGTTGAAAACATGTTGAAACAGTTTTGTCTTTGTTTTAATTAATCAGTCTTCTTCCCCAATCTTTAAAAAAAATTAAATATTTTTTTCATTACTAAAATACAGATCTAATAAAGAAAAAAGAAAAGAAGGAAAGGGAAAGGAAAGGGAAAAGATAATAAAGTGCCAAGAAAAAAAAAGAAAAAAAGAGGGGGGGAAATAACTAAAGAAACTAAAGTAGATTACTTCCATCCTTCTTTTCAACAGATGTTAACAAACCCATCATCTCCTCTTCCTCATAATTATTCCAGAAATCCAGTCTTCTTCCCCAATCTAATGACTTCTAAATATGTTGGACTGCAATCCAGCCTCTATACTAGGTTGGGAAACTTGAATTGATGGGTGTAGTGTGAAGGGAATTTAAAAACATTATGTTTTCCAATAAATCACCTCAGCAAGTTACTTTCCGTGTGTGTGTGTGTGTGTGTGTGTGTGTGTGTGTGTGTACACTATTTCTCTCTCTCTCCCCTCTCAAGGCAAATAGCAGCTTGGATAAACAATTAGGA
The DNA here is from genome assembly GCA_023362775.1 of Charina bottae. Classification (NCBI taxonomy): domain Eukaryota; kingdom Metazoa; phylum Chordata; class Lepidosauria; order Squamata; family Charinaidae; genus Charina; species Charina bottae. The sequence continues at coordinate 192,199,044 of JALMGJ010000001.1, read as the reverse complement.
AACCATTGGGTGAAGAAGGACAAAGTCTCTTCCCTACCCCAGCATGGCAATCCCAACCTGATTTACAGGGAACACTAAAGCAGCTCTTATCTTGGAGGGTGGGGGAGGGGGAGAGAGAGAAGACTCCTAATTGCATTTCCTGAGTTCTGAGGAGTGGCTAAAGTATTGTATATTTTTTAACATTTTTTTTGGTGGCACTAATATATCAGCTGATGCACAGCAAATGGGAAGCTTACCCTTCCCTGGCTACAGAAATGCTCTATTCCCATTTCAAACACATGTATCAGTTGGCAATCCTATAGTTAGGATCTCAGCCTTTGAATTAAGCACCCTTTCCTTCTAAGTCCTAGAATAATCCTCAAGTATTTATCAATTTTTCTAGGAACAGCAGGCCACCAGCTTGATAGGGAGCAGATTGTTAATGGCTTGAAGACTGCCGTTTTCTTCAGAGTCAGAACTGTAGCATAATACCATTTCTTGGGGAGCTGTTTGATTATGTGAGCAAGCATCTAGCCAAAGAAGATCTGGTGGATAATCTATATTTGGGTTTCTGAGCTATTCTTTCTAAGGGCTCAGAAAACTAAACCACCATGGAATAAGCGGTGAGGATTGCTTCTTCTTTTCTCAGGGTGGTTCAAAAAGGAGAAACAAGAGGGGTAGAAACATTGTGCCTTCTCACAAAAGAGGAACTGAAGCTTAGAACTACAATATAACTCCTACCTGAAAATAAGCTTCCTTGAATAGAAGTAAATATGTATAGAACTGTGCTGTAAAATGACTGACAGGCAATATGACGAAGGATTATAAAATTATGCATGTTGGGATGAAAGAGAGCAAGCATTTCTTCGTAATTATAAAACCATACCTTGGCAGGAAAGAGAGCATTTTCCCTCCTAACACCCAGTTAAGTGGGTGAAATTCACTCCCCGCACAGGCGCTGAGGGCTGCCTAGATGGCTGAGCCATAAAACTGGATTAAGCCAAATTGATGTACTCCTGGCATCATCAGATAGCAGACCGGCTCGTTTATATTCTGCTAGAGAAGCACGGTGCATTTAACGCAGTGCAAGTAAACGACGTAACCTTTCCCGCTTTGGGCCGTGCTCTTTCCATCTCCAAACGCGTTTTATCTCGCTGAGCTATTTGGAGCTTCAGTAACACCCGGGTAGGTTCCTGTTTGCGTTAGCGACGTAATCCTTATAATCCCGAACGCTTTAGCGAGAGAATAACGCTGGCACGCAGCCCCGTCTCCGGGTTCCGCGGGGTTTAACACGCACGGCTCGCTCTTGTCAGACTGCAGGATGTGGGGTCAGGAGAGGGGTATTGCAGAGACCTCTTGCGGTGGAAGGCTTGCTCGTCTCCTCTATTGTAGGAAGAAGTTCAGAAGTTCACGGCCCGACGCGAGGGAGCCATAAACTAAGAGAAGGCTCTGTCAACCCAGAAACTGTATTTGGCTCAGTGCCACTAATTACCTAGTACTGTTAATTAAGCAGGACTAAACTTATTGCTTTAACTTTTAGCAGATCAAATAGTCCTTCACCTAACTCTGCTTTAAAGAACCCCAAGAAACTCCACACACGTGCCCTGCGTTTGGACAGGTTTAAGTCTTCTCTTATGGAGGCTCCTTAACATGATCTAGAGACACTTGCACCTGTCTAAGCCACCATGCGGCTTGCTTGCTTTTTACTGAGTTTGTTGTGTGAACCCAACTATTATGGTTTATTAACCATGCTTTAAGCCATAATAACTGGGTCCATGCAACAAACCGATTTAAGAGCATACAGTAGTGTATTTAAACCCAACTAATTGTATTTTACTCCATTTGTTGTTTATTCGTTCAGTCGCTTCCGACTCTTCTTGACTTCATGGACCAGCCCACGCCACAGCTTCCCGTCAGCCGTCATCATCCCCAGCTCCCCCACGGTCGAGTCTGTCACCTCCAGAATATCATCCATCCATCTTGCCCTTGGTCGGCCCCTCTTCCTATGCAAGAATATAGTTTTGGTATGAATCTTAACACTGATTTGAAAATCGGGACACATTTTTAACTTTCTATCAAAATCTTTAGTAGGACTTTATGTTGCTTTCTTCCTTGTTAACTTTTAGAGGGATTCTCTACAGGTATGTTCTTTTCTACCTTTGCGTGAAAGGTTGTGTTGTTCAAACTAAATGATCTGAATGCATCATATTGACTCAGTTGTTGGGTAAATATGCACAAGACCAGGCGGCCCAAAGGACCAGAACACGTGTTCGCTTTTGCAGCTGGACAAAAATAAAGCGCTCCGAAGAATGTGCAGAGTCCCTAGGAAGGAGTCACGCTTCCTTTTAGACTGAACATAGCTACCTCCACCAGAAGGTAAAGGCTGGTATCTCCAATTAAAAAGATCGCTGAAGATCCCGCTTGAGAACAGCTGCCTGTCAGAGTAAGATGTGAATAAACCAAGGAAGGTTCAGAATAAAGCACCTTGGTAAACGTCACGGGCAGCAATTCTGTGTATGGCCAACAGGCTGAGATCGCATCCTGAGCACCTGCGGCGGGAGCAGATTCGAAAGTGCAGGGACTGCCCAGTTTGAATGCGAACCTTCCTTCTGAACTGGTGCAGCCGGAACACTGGTCCATTCGAGCAAAGTTCGGGCGACGCTGTGCTTTAAAGCATTCTACTCCTCCCCCCGAAACAAATGGAAGAGTCCAACATCTTTCCTTGCATCTGGCGGTTTAAGTTATGTTACCCGGAAGAGGTTCTATTCTCTTCCGGGCCAGCGCAGCATTGGAGGCGTTCTTGGCCTTCGAAGTGGTTCAGGTTCGCGTCGCTTCGGTTCCTTCCGGGAGCTTCGTTTGCAGACGGCAGTAACGGTAACGGGCGCGCCTGCGCACTCTCCGTCCACTTTTCGACGTTATCCCGTGGGGTCGCCTCCTGGCAGGTCAGTGGAAGTCGGGCGTCCAGGTGTTGCCACTTTGGTGCCCCCGGATGTGACCCTCTCGCTGCCCGGGAGGGGAAGCAGCCAGGCGGCCCGTAATTAAAGGAGGGGGCAGGCCCCTACGGAGGCGCTTTTGATTTAATTGTCTAAAGCGGCGACAGGCGAGGAGCCTGCAGCTGCTGGCAATGAAAGAGCCGGGCGGGTGTATCCGCGAGGTCCTGCGGGGACATCTCTTTTCGTGTTGTGTTGCCACCCGTGTTTCTGATCCCGTGCCTGGTGTGGTCCAGAATTTGGGACAAGCGGTCCTTTCCCTCATTGTTTCCTCTTGGGCAGTGTTTTCGTCTTGCACTTCATGACGTTGCCGCAGCGCTTGTGCTCTGCGTGGTCCGGGCGCTGGGTACGTGTCGGCTACTCATGCAACGAAAGTGTAACGACGGGGCTGAAATGAGGGAGCGAATTGTTTTCAAGGTGTCCCTTGAATGGTCTCAAGCTATTCAGGACTTTAATGATCAACACCAACATTGAGGATTGAGAAGAGAGGAAATGTTTCTGTTCTATACCAAACTGATTCAGTGTAGTTATATATAACAATCCTGGACTGAGAACCTTTAATGATTTCAGTGTGAAGGTTTATTTGTGTTTGTGTGTCAGGACAAAACCAGAAATAACAGGCTTCCAGTGGAGCAGGAAAGGAGTATGTCAAAGGAAGGTGTTATTATTTAATCAGCAAGGACACACCAACTTTAAAATAATATTGCATAGTCTAAATATCTATCTATAAATATCAATATCAATAATAATAATAATAATAATAATAATAATAATAATATCTATAATAAACTATTGAACAGTGGCACTTATTTCACATGCCAGTAAGGTAATGCTCAAGATCCTGCAAGGTAGACTCCAGCAATTCATGGAGTGAGAATTGCCAGATGTACAAGCTGGGTTTAGGAAAGTCAGAGGAACTAGAGACCAAATTGCCAATATCTGCTGGATAATGGAGAAAGCCAGGGAGTTTCAGAAAAACATCTATTTCTGTTTTATTGAGTATTCTAAAGCCTTTGACTGTGTGGATCATAACAAATTGTGGCAAGTTCTTGGTGGTATGGGGATACCAAGTCATTTTGTCTGCCTCCTGAGGAATCTGTATAACGACCAAGTAGCAACGGTAAGAACAGAGCACGGAACAACAGACTGGTTTAAGATTGGGAAAGGAGTACGGCAGGGCTGTATACCCTACCTATTCAACCTGTACGCAGAACACACCATGCAACGTACTAGGCTTGATGAATCCAAGGCTGGAGTTAAAATTGCTGGAAGAAACATTAACAATCTCAGATATGCAGATGATACCACTTTGATGGCTGAAAGCGAGGAGTTGTTGAGCCTTATGACGAAGGTGAAAGAAGAAAGTGCAAAAGCTGGGTTGCAGTTAAACCTCAAAAAAACCAAGATTATGGCAACCAGCTTGATTGATAACTGGCAAACAGAGGGAGAAAAAGTGGAGGCAGTGACAGACTTTGTATTTCTAGGCACAAAGATTACTGCAGACGCTGACTGCAGACAGGAAATCAGAAGATGTCTACTTCTTGGGAGGAGAGCAATGACAAATCTTGATAAAATAGTTAAGAGCAGAGACATCACACTGACATCAAAGGTCCACATAGTTAAAGCAATGGTATTCCCCGTAGTAACCTATGGCTGCAAGAGCTGGACCGTACGGAAGACTGAGCGAAGGAAGATAGATGCTTTTGAACTGTGGTGTTGGAGGAAAATTCTGAGAGTGCCTTGGACTGCAAGAAGATCAAACCAGTCCATACTCCAGGAAATCAAGCCAGACTGCTCACTTGAAGGAATGATATTAAAGGCAAAACTGAGGTACTTTGGCCACATAATGAGAAGACAGGATACCCTGGAGAAGATGCTGATGCTAGGGAAAGTGGAAGGCAAAAGGAAGAGACCAAGGGCAAGATGGATGGATGATATTCTGGAGGTGACGGACTTGACCTTGGGGGAGCTGGGGATGGCGACTGCCGACAGGAAGCTCTGGTGTGGGCTGGTCCATGAAGTCACGAAGAGTCGGAAGTGACTGAACGAATAAACAACAAAAATGTACTTATCTGGAGGTTCATTATGAGCAGAATCTTGTTTGTGTATGTGTATGTATGTATATGTAAATACATACACAAAATCCCCATTATGTTCAGTGGGACTTCCAGATAAGTGAGTATGGAGTAAGCAACAAATTTTCTCTGATTCAAATGGGTTTAGATAAATTGATTGCAACGTGCTGATTTCTTAACATATTTTCTATTAATTTCTTAACTATATTGTGCCTTATTTTTGTTCAGCATGTTCACCAAGTTGTTAAATCATGCAGAAACTGAAATATAGTTGACTGTAGAATTCATTGAATTCTCCTTTGAAGGTTTTAATTGGGGGTGGGGGAGTATGAAGTACAAAGTTACTGCAATATCAGACCAAAGTATTAAATGCTTTTTTTTGGTCACTAGCCATAAATGCAATCAGAGCTTCCTCCTAGCAAATACTTAACAGTGAAAAAATGTTATTTAATTTGATAATGTGACAACTATTAAAATTAAGCAGTTTCTTGTGGTTCAAGGAATCTCTAATCTCTTCCTTTGTAAGACTTAATTCTCACAGTCATTTTTTTTAAAGGAGCAAATCTGATCATTGTAAAAACAAAGGACAGGTGGAAAAGGCCAGCCTGCTCAAGTAGTCCATTATGTAGGCCTTAAAAGAAAACAGAATAGAAGAGGTTTGAACTTTGTTTCTATAAATAGGACTATTTCTTGAATCAGTATACAGTACAGTAATTGCTGAAATTCTTTTGATTACCTTTGTGATTTTACTCTTTGGGTGAGGCTTCACCCATAGTATAGTGTGTAAATATATTCAATATATTTTATTATTAAAATAATCTATTATAATCTGATGTAACTAGAACTGAAACAGAAAATCATATTGCTGGGCGCATCTGCCTCTCTAACGTTATATTTTGAACTAAAATCCATAGGATTGTTAACATAACTCTAATTATTTCTGGTTAAGGACACTTATATAATCTTAGGCAGTTATGCAGATCCCTTGAGAATAGGTATAGCCAGGATTAGAAGAACTATGCCTGACTTATATAATTGGAATGCTTGATGTATATTCCTTGTTGCTTTTTGAACTGATTCTTTTTCAGCAGAAAAGAATGTGCCTGGGCCTTGGGCCCAAGTGCGTGAAGGGACCCATCTCCTGGCTGTATTAGTGTTGTTGGCTGAAATATTTTCCTCGGCTGCTATGCATTTTACTTTTTGTATTTATGGCCGTAATTGTTTTTACTTTTATTTAATATTGTTCACTGCCCAGAGGCACTTGTTGAGATGGGTGGCTATACAAATTGATTAAATAAATAAAAAGAAACAAGCAAGAGTATTATATATAACATTTGCTAGGTTTATATTCTGCCTTTCATTTAATAACTCAAGGCAGTATGTATACCATCGCCTCCTTGTATTTTTCTCCACAACTGCCCAAAGGCACCAAATAAGCTTCTGAGGATGGACTAGAACATGGGTCTCCCTTGTTTCAGTCCAACACCTTAATCATTGCACTTTATGGCATTCAAATGATCCGGTCAAATTTCCTTGTTTAGTTTACGCTATATAGTCTTAATGTTTTTCCTCCCCCCTCCAAAATTATATTACATATTTTGTTTTTACTAATATCTTGTTTAGTTGGCTGCCTTGTAATGGCTGAAATTTGCTTATTTATTTATTTACAGAATTTATATGCTACCCAAATCAAAGATTCTGGGTGGCCAAAAATATATGGTAATTTATTTATTTTACAATATGTGTGTATTGCCGTATTCCAGTGAGACTTTTGGTAGTTTCCACAAAAACAATAAAAGCAATTAAAAACAACTAATAAAAAATTAAAAACACCCCAGAGAATAACCCCTTGTGCCTTTTCCTTTTTTGCTGAATGAAAAAAATTGTGAAATTTCAGAATAATATACAGTTGTAGTAGAAACATCTAACTTGTAGGGTAGAAAGCTGGATGTCTTAAACCTCATATCCCAGAAGTTCTACATACCCTGGTCTGCCTCCTGCTTTAGAATAGTGGTTTGGCATTTCCTGCTTCCAAACTTGTCTTTTGGGCAGATCACCTGGTGCCCTCTTACTAACTCTGTGTGTGTGTGTGTGTGTGTGAGAGAGAGAGAGAGAGAGATGAATTTCTGGCAATCAAATGGTAAAACAATAACCCAAAGTAAATAATTTCAGTTGTGTAATCTGACTATGTAGCGTAGAACCTCTGTGTAGACACTTCAACCCTTTCTTAGGAGACAGACTACTCTCACCTCAAATAAACAAAATCAAACTTTATTTAAAAAGAAAAAAAGATAAAGCCCTGAATATTTAAACATGTATGTTGGAATATAATACACTATCATCATCCTCAAAGAGAAGTTACTATGTCTCTTCTAAAATGATGTGGGAGATTTAGGCTGGCTCTTCATAGGTAGAAAGGAAAATACACATCGTGTATGCTCAGAGGTATCCTTACAATTTTTAGAAAATACTGTAGAAATGTATTCTGATCAAATGTTTGCTATATATGTTGAAATTGAAATTTATATGGTCAAAGAAAATGTATTTTAGTCTTTTCCATTTTACAAATGATTTCCTTCTGCTTAACTCTTGCAGGAAGCCAGTTCCAAATGCCCCGCAATGGATGAAGACAGTCAGGATGAACTCATAAACAAGAATGCTGCAATAGGCAAAGTTAAAAGAACAAACACACTGCTCTTTAGTGATGCAGGTAATTAAAATTAGTCAGCATGCATCCAAAAAATGCCAGTACTTTCTAGTCTTTAATCAGCTAGTATTTATAATAAGATATCTCCCAGTGGTTTTGATATTTCCTTGGTTCCATATTGTAAACGTTCAAACATAGGCATAGTTTTAATGCCTATTGCGTTTAATGCTTGGATGGCATTAAGGAACTAAGAATTTCTACAGGAAAAATTCCTGAGCATTTTTCTTCTTTTCACATTAGGATGAGGAACCTGTTGCTCTTGCATTAGTTTTCAAAGCCCTTTGTGAAGCGATCAATTCAGACCTATGGTAAGAGCAAGCTTTCTCTTTTCTGGTGCCCTGCTAGGTGAGAGAAAGCTGTAGTTCTGGCCATGCTTAACTGGTTCCGTGCACCCATATCTTTGGACCTGCCTATGGACATCATTTGGTTCCCAGAGATTGCCCACGAAGGAATGCAGCATTCAAAGAAAGAGGCTTATTCTCCATTCCTTTATATCAGACCAACATTTTAACACTAACGCTTAGTGCAGGGCTTTCCAAAGTGCCGCCGCTGGCGACACACCCAGTGGCGGCGGCGACACGCGCGCGCACGGCGGCAGCGCGGGGTGTGTGTGGCGCCATGCGCGCGCACGGTGGCGGCGCGGGAGGGGCGTGCGGCGGCACGTGCGTGCATGGCGGCCGCCGTGCACGTGCGCGCCGCCACTTCTGGGTGGTGTGGCGACACACTTTTGTGTCGCGACACACAGTTTGGAAAGCTCTGGCTTAGTGAATCAAACTTGTTAATGTCTAGAGCAAGGCTTTCCAAAGTGCCGCCGCTGGCGACACGCCAGCGGCGGCGGTGACGGCGTGGGGGGGCGTGCGGTGGCGCGCACGGCGGCGGCGCACGGCGGTGGCGCGCAGGGGGCACGCGGTGGCGCGCGCGTGCATGGCCACCGTACGCACACCACCGCTTCCGGGTGGTGTGGCGACACACTTTTGTGTCGCGACACACAGTTTGGAAAGCTCTGGTCTAGAGCATATCAGCTTTGTGCATGAACGCACTCTTGGTCAAACCAGGGCTTGGAGAATTTAGTGTGGGATCTTTGCGCTGGCTCAGAAGTAGACTTTATGCATTTCTGCACTGATCTAATAATATTTTGGAAATCATCAAAAATGATCTGTGTTGCACTGAGTTCAATTATAGCCTATTTCATCTCTCAAGCTCTGGATGAATGCATGAATTCAGTACAGGCCTTAACTTTGTAGCTTTTATGACCACTTGGATTAGAAAAATGCCTCAGTGGAAATTTCTGAAACATTTAGGGTCAAAGCCTTAACTTTTAAAGGAAGGGTAAAAGAGCCTTGTAGCTGGAGGTGGTGCTGTCAGGGAGGGAGGAAATGCAAAGTTTGTGCAGCAGGTGATCAAGTTACTAGTAACTAACATATAATCAAGTGTAGTAGCTCCTTTCCCTTTCCAGAAAGTGAGATCTCCCTCTGAGTCTCCAGGAGGTGAACCTTTAAGACTGAGAAACCAAATTTGATGGCTAACTGCTATGGATAGTAATGATCCCACTCCCAGAAAACCTTTTATTCCCAGAAACAGAAATACAAGGTTCTCTTGTGTAAGAAGAAGCAGGCAGGTCAACTGACAGAGTGGAACAGACCAATTCATCCAGTCTTAACCAAAAATGACATTCTGTTCTGCTGCCTTGTTTCTGTGTCAACAAGTCGCAGACCTAGAATGGATAATCTAATATGTGAGACCTGGGATGCTCACTATTGTATGTTGTTCCAAACCACCGCCAGGGATTCTGACATATATCCAACAATCTCTAGCACTCTCCTGACTGCCCCCCCATCTCCAAACCAGAAGAAATGAACTTAATTATCCATCTTAAAAGTGGTAAAGTTCCTGGAGGGGACTTGATCTTCTCAGAAATGCTGAAACAAAACCCTGATTGGTGGGCTACTGTTTTGAACCCCCTTATTCATTAATGTTAATGCCTCCCTGCAGATCCCCAAAGAATGGACCAATTCTTGATAATATCAATATACAAAAAAGACAGCAAGACCAATTCAGCTAACCACCATCCTGTCAGCTTACTATGCATAATTAGCAAATTATTTGCTAAACATCTTTTTTATAAGCTTGCTGATTTACTGGTTGAAAAAAGAGTCTTAGCAATGGAGCAAGCCTGTTTTAGATAAGGTTTTTCTATTCCTGATCAATTCATTGCTCTGTACCACCTCTCTGCAAAGCATATTAACTTTCCTGGAGGTGCTCTCTACGCTACTTTCATTGATCTGAAAGCAGCATTTGATTCAGTCCCTTGTGAGAGGTTGTGGGAAAAACTAGCAGCTTCCTCCATTGACTGCCAGCTCCTGCAACTAATTATGATGTTGCATGAATGGACTACAATGCAGGTCTAATGCTCAAATAGTGGAGAACTGACGGACCCTATTCCAACTTCTAAGGGAAGGGATGTATCCTGGCCCCTCTATTATTTAATTTATGCATTAATGATATTGTTCAAGCCCTTACCAAAGCCGATTTTCACCCCCCTTCTCTGATCAGTAAACCAGTCCCCATTCTGCTGTATGCGGACGATGCTGCAACCTTGTGTTTCCCAAGTAAGGCTGCAACACAGCCTTTGTGCATTACCATCCTACTGCCAATCTGAAATGCTAGAAATCAACCATGTGAAAACCAAGGTTGTTGTGTTCACCAAGCAGTGTTAACCATCCCCATATCTGGAAGATCAGTAATTACCAAGCTGAGCAGATCAAGGCTTTCAAATGTCTTGGCATCTCTTTCCAGTTATTTTCTGGGAAGCTTCACTCTTCAAACCTTTCTTTGCAATCCCAAACAGCTCTAATGCAATCCTTAGATATCCAACCTGCAAGGGTAACAACTACGTGTCTGCAGCAATTAAATTTTTTGAAACCAAAGTACTAAGTGTTTTGCTGTATGACACACAATGCTGCATTTAGAGGGACATTGCTGTCTTAGAAGCCATACAATCTAAATTTCTGAGATCCTTACTCCAGGTTCCCCATTCGGTTGCTAACACTCTTCTCCAGCTAGAATTCAGTCAAGGCTTGATTACAACTCTGCTGGTTGAAGTACTGGCTTAAACAAATTTGAGGAGGTGAATCAACTAGCCCAACTAGTTCTGAGAGACAGATACCAGTCTTCTTGGAAGAAACAAGTAATGGATGACCCTGCTAATAGTCTCTATTCATGCTGGGCTTGAATGAAGTCTGGAGGGAGCTCAAATAGAAATTTTAGATCTTAATTTACAAAGAGATGGAATGAGCACTTCTCACCTCTGCTACAATGAACTCATGGACTCCCTTTTTACATTCCTGAATACCTGTATCATTTATTAGTCCCATCTCACAGGAGGGCATTCACGTTGGCACGTTTTGGATACTCTCCTCTCAATGGTATCGTTGGGCAGATGCAATGATTTTCCTTACCAAGAACATTCCTGTATCTGGTCAGACATTGAGACAGTAGTGCACATACTTTTGAAATGCCTTATCTACCACTTTATGTCCTAGTTGATAATGAATACTCATGTCCTTTCTTGATTTTCTTTACGCTTTTTTCAAAAGAAAGCAGTGATGGAAATAGCGGAGACTCGGATGACACAGGGAGTGAGGATGAAGGTGACAGTGATGAAGATGGAGGTGAAGAGAATGAAGAAAGTGAAGATGAAGATCTAGAAGGTGATTATAACAAGTCTTTCAGTAATATTAATTAAAGAAGTTGAATGTTCAATAAATGAGCTATTTTTAAAACCACTTCAGGTGAGAGCTGCTGCTAACCTGCCTAATTTGCACCAAACCACTATAATATTTGAACTGTAGAGAAGCACATTGCTCTTATAAGTTACTGTTGTGAATGTGCTTGCTTGCCAGACATTCATAGTTTTTGCAGGCTGCCATCCAGGCGTGGAACACACATCTCCACTGAGAGAGAGAGGGGGGCTCTTTGTCACATACAATGAGAGTCAGATACCTTGGCCCCTCCCACATCTGGAGATAGAAAAACATTCTAAATAAGCACAGAAGTCTGGAGAAACTGGAGAAAGAGGCTGAGTAAGGAACCGGGGCTTCCATCTCCCTGACAGCCTCTGAGGAATGTGCAGAATCCCCAAGAAGCAATCCAGGTGTCTTGAAGCAAAGGACCGTTTTGCTTCTGGAAGTCGTCTATTTTTGTAGAAATAGGTAAACTGCCTAGCTGTTTGCTTATTATTATTGTGTTAGGTTTAATTTGTGTTTGTCTGTGGTGCTACGTCAAATCCTATGGTCCCATGTTTATATTTAAATTCTGTGTAATCTCCTCCATAACTGAGCATGTCCTCTAGCTGGCAGACGGAGGAATCCCCTATGCCACAAGTCTATGAAGGTTCTCAGTCATCCAGGTGGAATTGTCTGTAGCTTGAATCATGTCAACTGGATTTCTATTTTCTTAGTGGAAACGTTTCACTCCTTATCCAAGGAGCTTCTTCAGTCTGAGTAAAGTTAGTAAGGGAATCCTTAAATATGTTTCTAGGCTGGCTGTGTGACCTTGCACCTGGGGCTAGGTCATGGTTATTTTTGAGATGTTTGTTTCTAAGTCCCTTTATCATCTAAAGGAGGATCGTTAAGATTACCCTGCTGCTGTTGAGCTTGTGAAATGGTCTTAATCTTCCTAGGCACAGAAGACAAAGCAGGAAGGAAGATAGGGGAAAGGTTATGCCTGAGGCCCCCACCTCTATTCAAGGAAGGATTTTCCAAGTTGGCATGAATGGATTCCTTGACCCCTCTCTCAAACCACCTATCTTCTCTGTCTAAAATGTCCATTCATGCCAACTTGGAAAATCTTGGAGTAAAACGTTTCCACTAAGAAAATAGAAATCCAGTTGACATGATTCAAGCTACAGCCTATGCCACAAGGCAGTTCATTTCAGTGCTCAAAATGCCTGCAGTTTTCTTGGCAAGATTTTGGAAGAGGTTTGCCATTGCCTCTTCCCCAGGGCTGAGAGAGGGTGACGGGCCCAAGGTCACCCAGCTGGCTTTGGACCTAAGGTGGGACTAGAACTCAGGGTATCCCAGTTTCTAGCCTGGTGCCTTAACCACTACGCCAGACTGGCTTGCATATCCAGATTAGGCAGAAATTTTTGGAAGTCTGTTATTGGCATGTTATACCTGACCATGCTTTAGTATACCCTGGAATATCTAGTAAATATAGAAGATCAACCAAATCAGACAACTAGATATAAACAAGCTGAAGTGCCTAGATACTGCCGACACCTTTCAAAAGGAATGTGAAACCCAACTGAAAAACGTAAGTGCATGAGAAAGTAGACACCTACTGGTTTAAAGTGAACAATGGTATTCATACTACAGCAGTCAAGGTAATTTGGTATACCAAGAAAACACACAAAGACTAAGTGCTGAAACAATTGACTGATCAAATCAAAGGAAAACTGCTCTAGCCAGCCAAGACCTGTCTAAGGCCAGAAACTTGAGTGGTTTAGTTACAAAGCAAGCTAGATAAGATTAAGAAATATACTGGAAATAAAAAGCAGCAGAACAAGCAAGAGAAAAATGTGACTCAAAAATGATTTCATGCATGGCGGCAGCAGGCCCTAAGTGTGCGCGATTGGCTCCCGCCCGCAAACCCCGCCCCCTTTCACGCAATTGGCTCCCGCCCGCAAACCCCGCCCCCTTCCATGCGATTGGCTCCCGCCCGCAAACCCCACCCCCTTCCATGCGATTGGCTCCCGCCCGCAAACCCCGCCCCCTTCCATGCGATTGGCTTCCACCTGCAAACCCCACCCACTTCTGCGCGATTGGTTTCCACCCTCAAACCCCGCCCCCTGGCCCTCGAGTGATGTTATAAATGTCAAAATGGCCCCTGGCATAAAAAAGTTTCCCCACCCCTGCACTAGGTATATGTTGATCTGGAGAATGGTTTTGACAGGCTTTCAAGATTCTGTTATAGTATCTTACTGGCAATAAAAATCTTTCCAGACATCCAAGTGGTTTTTGTTTCCTGTTTGCCTGCCTCACAGAGCTTCACACTTAAAGCATTGTATTCTGTTTTGTTCGTGTCTTTTAAGTAGCCAGCAGTATCACTGTAATTGGGCAGTTCTGTAATTTATCTTTTTCAGCATTGAATGTTTGCATTTGTAAATATTAGCAATATTTAAAATAAAGTTTTATTTTGTTTATCCCTGGTGAATTGGTCTGTCTCCAAAGGAGGGGGAAAGGGCTGAATCATCTAATCAGATGCCTCCCCAACTACACTGCAGGAGGTTGCACCATTAAAATTATTTTGATTTTTGCATTTTTACCTTGTTATCACCAGAAAGAGAGCACAGGTTATCCCTGGTGATAAAAGAGGCCCATTTCTCTCATACACTAAAAGTATGGGGTGGATGCCAGATGAGGTGTCCCCTGAGAAGTATGACAGTGGGAACCACCCCAAGTAAGAGCCAGGGTGTGCGAACTCCTGGGAGAGGTTGAAAGCCTCCAGCCTTCCATGTTGCAGGCTCAGCTGTTCATTACAGCTACAGTTTTAGAATAGTACGCATGTTCCATCTTCTAGTCAGAGCTTTCCAAACTGTGTGTCGGGACATGTTAGTGTGTCGGCTGCAGTGTCGGGGTGTGTCGCTGCTGCTGCTGCCTCCGAGCCCTGCCAGGATTCTGCGCAGGTCCTAGTGCCTGCCTTGTGCCTTGCTGCCTCCAAACCTGCTGTGATTCTGCGCAGGTCCTAGTGCCTGCCTTGTGCCCTGCTGTAAGAGAGTGTCGCGAAATGATGCCCTGCTGTAAGAGTGTGTCGCGAAATGATGCATGTCTAAAAAGTGTGTCACCAACATGAAAAGTTTGGAAAGCTCTGTTCTAGTAAATAATCCTACAAGATCGGTTGAGCTGAGAGTCAGCTGACTGATTGAGAATTTGATTGATTGATTGATTGATTTTATTTACAGGACTTATATGGCCACCCATCTCATATAATCATACTAGGCGGCTCTCAACAATCCATAAAGACAAAGATGAAAACAAAAATAAAAACAAATATTAGTGGTTAAGCTCTGAGCATTGGATCTTACTGTGCAATTATACTTGATTTGTGCATCTTTTTTCCTAGTAAGTCTGGATCACCCATGACAATGGAGATACCCCACAAGGCTGTATCCAATATTACACGGATAGTTTTCAGCTCTTGCATGGGCTGCCTTATTGTATTCTACCCTCTCATTGTCTGTCTGTGTTCGAAATAAAATAATTTCCCGGCCTTCAGAACAGGTTTGGGGTGTGTGTGTGTGAGAATATTATTTTTGTTTTAGATACTGAAGAGGAAGAAGATGAAATGGAAATGGCTTCTGAGCAGCCAGCGTATTCTGTTAAAACAAAGCCACAGCTTAATGGAGAAATTCATTCTTCTTCTGATGAAGATGCTGAAAACTGCCCAATATGCCTCAACACATTCAGGGATCAGGCAGTTGGAACACCTGAGAATTGTGCCCATTATTTCTGCTTGGATTGTATAGTTGAATGGTCTAAAGTAAGAACTCATTTATTTGATAAAATTATACTATAGCTGACGTTATTTTGTTGGCATTGTGGCCGTTTCATTTCAAAATGTGTCTCTGAAGGCCATATTTAGTTGGCAGCAAATAATCATCATAGATCCTTTAGACTTCCCCCAGAAAGCTAATTCGTATGTATGTGAATTTGGATTATTTTTATTATTGTTATTCCTTTTCAGTTCTTACAGTTAATAATTGCTGTCTGCTGTTAAAGTGGCTTAGTACTCTCTGTTTAGAATGGAGAAATATGAAGCGAGGTGTTGTAGCAATGAAACAAATGCTGACAATGCATATAAATTATTTCAGTTCAGGCTGTTATTAAGCTATGAGAATAGTATCAGGTTTTTAACACGGGTCCTCAGCTACAACCAGTAAGAACTTGTCCAGTTCTAGTTCTGAATGTTTAATGTTCAGCTATGAATATTTAATTTATTGAAGAAATGGAGATCTTTTGAAACTGGTAAACTGTTCTCATTTTTTCTTTTTCTTTTTGCAGAATGCCAACTCTTGTCCAGTGGATCGGATCATTTTTAAATCTATCTGTGTTCGTGTGCGCTTTGATGGAGAAATTTTGAAGAAAGTAGGCATTCTGTTTTCTTAAAAATAGCAAAAATCAGACTATGTTTTAGAAAGCATATGCAGTGCTTTTTTATATCTGCTTTCTCATTTCTAATCAACTCATAGTTCACTGTGGAGTTAATTTCTGGATTTAATATTTTTGAAATATCATCATTGATAGAAATCACCAGTTTATAATGACACACAATTTTTTGGAATGCATGATTTTCTAGTTTTAAGAACTTTTTTTCCCCAGTTGAAGGAGCTACTTACATGCGTACATGCAAGGATTTTTGTGAACGGAGGGTATTATGCACGTACATTTTGCACATGCTTTTTCTCATGGCCTTTTGGGGGGAAATTGTTCTAATAAAGAACATTGTAGCTTGTACTGCAGCAGAAATATCAATAAAACGTTATTAATCAGACGGAGAAGGAGATAATGAATGCTGAATCATACTGCATAAAAGGCAATAGTGAAGATTTGCACTTTCTATGAATTTAACAGATTAATTGCTACATACTAGTGTATTATTGCGTTGATAGCAGTTCTAGTGTTGCCAACCAATAACAAACCTATGCTTTCTTGAGCATAGTTCCTGTTAAGTAAAATGGGCTTTGCTTCAGAGTAAAGATTAATGGGTTTTTTTCTGAGATAGAAAAAGGTTCTTTGGAAATATATATATAAAGTTCTTCCAGTACTGCTTTTGAAGTTCTTTGGAAATAAGCAGTAAAAATCTTACTGCTGCTGCTTCAGTTTACTTTCATAGACCCATTCATAAAATAGAAACAAGCAACCAGCTACTAAGAATATGTAGAAAGAACACCAAGTAGAATTTGCAAACCCTGACATTTAAACTGAGAATGCTTTAGGTTGAATTTTTTTATGTTACCCTTTGGGCACTCTTGAATTAAAAAATCCATATAAAAATGGGGTGGAAGTAGCTTCATTCCTGGTGACAACCTCTCCTTAAATCTGGCATCATGATGAAAGAATACACCAAAAAAGCTCATGCTTGGACAGAATTAGGCAAAAATGGGTTGTTGCTACAGGAACTGTAGTTGTTTTGCTATGAACAATGCAAAACTTCCTTAAAATGTTCTCTTTAGATTCCTGTTGAGAATACAAAATCTCAGGAAGACGAGCTGGAGGAAGATCCCACCTTTTGTGAAGTGTGTGGTCGAAGCGACAGAGAAGATCGCTTGCTTCTTTGTGATGGCTGCGATGCAGGGTAAAGAGCCCTTGCCTTTAAAAATCTTTCTTGGTTGCTACATTAGTCAAGTGCTTCTTGAGATTAGGATTCCACTTGAGGGTGTTAGTCGGTTTTTAATATAGAAGATCTTACATTTTTGCCTGACAAATCTGATCATATGTCTCCTTTAGGCTTCTCCAGTCATTCATAATTTGTACGTTTGGAGAGTGATATGGATACTTGGCTATATCACATAGTTACTTGGAAACCTGCAGCAGAAGTGTAATTGCTTTTGGGTGAACCTGGTTATAAAGCTTCATACTATTGGGAAACTTGCATTGTGACTTCTGATCATGGGACACCTCTTCTTCTTCTTCTTCTTCTCCTTCTCCTTCTCCTTCTCCTTCTCCTTCTCCTTCTCCTTCTCCTTCTCCTTCTCCTTCTCCTTCTCCTTCTCCTTCTCCTTCTCCTTCTCCTTCTCCTTCTCCTTCTCCTTCTCCTTCTCCTTCTCCTTCTCCTTCTCCTTCTCCTTCTCCTCCTCCTCCTCCTCCTCCTCCTCCTCCTCCTCCTCCTCCTCCTTCTTCTTCTCTCGTAGCCAAGTAACATTGTCTTCCAGGGGTAAAATCTTAACAGTGGATCCATAAGTGGCTGTACAGGCCAATTCTGGATCCGCACAACCTCCCACACTGAGGGCATAGGTTTCCGGGTGGGAGGCGGTCACGATGAGGGTTTGCTTGACATGCCTTCCTCTTAGCTCATTTCTCCCTTTCTTTTACTCTTTCTTTAGTTACCATATGGAATGCCTTAATCCACCTTTAAGCGAAGTACCTGTAGATGAATGGTTCTGTCCACCTTGTGCACCTGCAAACGCTATGCCTGTTGATGCTGGCAAGTATTTTCTTTGTAACATATTTTTAGTCTGAATTACAGAAAAATAGGACTTTTCCACCATTACATAACATGCTGGAATTTATTTTTACATTACTGTAATTTTATAGAGGCATGTTTTCCACATGACTTGTCCCGTATAGTACCATTACTATGGCAGCAACATTCAGTAACCAAATGTTGTTGCTTAGACAAAGTTTTCAGTAATGCTGCCCATTGAATGGTAGAGTGAATTGCATATATTGCAAATTGTTTATCTAAATATCAGCCAATGTTTGTTTGTGGAATATGTAGATCTTGGACTCTAGAAAGGTGTTCATGCGATGATTGAAATATAGCTGAAAACAGATCTTCTTTTAAGAAACAGATCAGGTGAGTGAAGAGGAGGTTGCTTCCCTCATAGCTGATGTAATCCCTACCACTAGTCGGCTGCGTCCCAGTGTCCGAACACGAGCTATAGCTAGAACACGCCAAAGTGAACGTGTGCGGGCAACGGTGAACCGAAATCGGATTACAACTGCACAGAGAATTCAGGTACTGTTTAATCTGAGGGAATGATACAAACTTTAGACAATTGTCCAGTAAATCAGCAGTCCCCAATCTTTTTGGCACCAGGGACTGCTCGTGGAAGAAAATTTTTCCACGGACCCGGGGGGGGCAGGGTTTGCAGGTGGGAGCCAATTGTGCACACCGGGAGGCGGAGTTTGCAGGCGGAAGCCAATCGCGTACACCAGGGATGGGGTAATCGCACGCACTGGGGGGCGGGGTTTGCAGGTGGGAGCCCCACGGCCCACTTCCTAACAGGCCGCGGCCCACAGGTTGGGGATCCCTGCAGTAAATGACCAAGTACTCTATGTACACAGTGTATACTGTTTGCCCACATGGAAGGAACGGTGCATACCTGCAATAATTTCTGACACATAATCAAAAGTGAAGATTTCTGTCACAGGCCATTGGTCCCAGTGAAGTGAATATGAATTGTACAAAAAAATACAGTGCTGGTGTTCCGTACTCATCCAGTTCTGTAGGACTTGTATAGGAAATAGAAAATCTTTCCACTGATTTTTCTGTGCTTAAAAGTACAGATATACTTTTAGCATGGGATGGATTTCACAAGAATCTTGGAGCTCCTAGACCTACTGTAAATTTGCAGGACTAAGATAATACATATTTTGTGTCACTGCAGACATTCAATATATAAATATATAAATATATACATATATTTATAAATATATAATTTCATTGTAAATGTATAAATATTTATAAATGAGTGTGTGTGTGTGTATAAAATATGCAGACATTCAACCTCCCTATTCCCAAACACTGAGGGCATGCTGCAGGCATATTCTGGCAAACTTGAGTAGCTGTGACTCCTGAGCCAAGTGTGCTGAATGATTCAATATATGCATCTCCTGTTTGCACTGTTTTTGTTTATTGCAATAATGAAATGCCTGCGTAACTACATAAGTGTGCAAAGTTGCTCCACTTCTGGAACTAATGATGCAGTCAAACCTACAATACGTTATAATGTTGAGGTTGTCAAAAATACATCAATGGCCAAAGGTAGCTTTGGTTAAATTGTACAGATAGAGACTGCTTACCGCTAGGTTATATCCTGTTACTGCAAATAAATGCAGATCATCAAGAAATGCCTTAAGATAGATAGTTTTCACACAACCATAATAAAAATAATTGTGTGGACAGGACATTATATTCACGTGTGTTTCCTAATGGAATGATGGATACATTGACCTGATTCACCATTTATTTGCTTTACCAATAATTTATGATATCCACAAATTTACAACTTCCTGGGCAGGAGGGCTTTGAGCGATTGAGAGGGAAACATCTGCTGGTAACAAAGAGATCACATAATTTGGGAGAAAACTTAGAGGTGAAAGGGTTTCTCTTATCTCTCTTTTCAAGTACGATATGAGTTTAGCATTAGATAGCTTCGACCAGTAATTATAAACATTGATCTTGATTTTAGCATGTACCAAGCTACCTTATGTCTTCGTTTCTTGACGAAACAATCGAGGCAGTTGCAGCTGGGCTGAGCACAGCTGTATACCAGAGACCACTAACTCCTCGGACCACAACCAGGAAAAAACGAAAAGGAGGTAATTCAGTCACAATGATGGCACTTGGTCACATTTTCTAGGGAGGCTTGTCATGCATCCCCCCCCCCCCGGAAGTAGAATTGGATGAATGTGCCAGACTGGCCCAAGGTCACCCAGGTAGAATTGTGCCTGAACGGTTATTGAACACAGGTGTCTTTGCCCTTAATCTCAAGTGCCACACTGCCAGTCTTCATTAGTTATATAATGTTTCCATTCCACAATGTGTGTCCCCAGTGGTGTCCCCAGCGACAGTTAAATAACTTCCATTTAAAAATGCAGATGTAAACAAACAAAAGACAAAAAAGGAACATTCTCATAAAACATTCTTTTGAAAAAATAGCAGCAAACATCTAAGAATGGCAAAATATGTCGAAGAGTTTTCCTCCAAAATTTTACAGGTGAAAAATGCATGCGAGCTGCAGAATTTCTATTTAATGATTATGGCTTTCAGAAAAGAATAAAGCAGTTACCATATACAGGAGTTTATTAATTAATGGTAGTAAGCTTTTGATAAGCATACAAATATGGCCCTGGACCCAATGAAATCTCTGCATCCCTGTATTAATACATAGAATTTCTTTTGACGAGATAAACCATCCAATTAGAGATTAGTGTGTATCAGAGATGACTTGGTAAATATATGAAATCTGGCATGAGCTAGTATTTTGCATTATGTTATCAATAACATTGTCAGGGCACTCAAATGATCAGATATCTCAAGGCTCCTAATAGTTTTGGACAAATGGATGTTCCCTTTGGGAATTTTGAGAGCACGTTATGTGTCCTGTGACAACAGGGGTGCCGTAGGGTTGTGGCTGATCACAAAGCATCCATTTGCCAGAACACTGCGTAACTGATGGGGATAGTAGTCCTTGCCATTCCCTCTAGCTCCGGCTTATATATCTCTTTCCTCTGAGGCAATGGGCACATTTTCAAACTAAGAACTGGACTGCAGCCGCTTCTCACTTTCCTTTTCTAAAAGTGACTGTGGAACATTCTGGAAAATAAAACTCATGCTGGAGTCTAGTTCTTTGCATTGCATCATAATTTAACTGGTGGGTGAAGCAGAGAAGCCAGGGAGGCGAGCACAGCAGTCAGTTGGGGACCTTGAAGTTTTCTCATTCATACAGATACGCCGGAAGGTCTGTCTGAAAGTGTTAGCCGTCGGGGGGGGAGGCGGTAATAAGAGTCCCAACAGAGCATAATCCCCTTTAGTGTAATTCCCATTTATTCTACGTTGAAGTACAAGGCTCTCTAAATTTAAGTTGGCGTCTAATTGTATATTCCTTTAAGCATGGAGATGTGCCAAGCATCCCATGTTTGTGGATACTTAATTCTAAAACCTTTGATATTTTGCTTAATTCAGGGAGGAGAAAAAAAGCCACCAGTAAAAAATCTCGTACAAAATCATCTGCTGGCAGAAAAGGCACTGGAACTTGGATTAAGAGACGCAAGCGTCGGACAAAGAGGAGAAAGGGGAAAAAAACCCAGGTGTGCTCCCATGCTATTTTCAGGAGTGCAGAAATGTCGTTGGTTAATCAAGCAGCACTTTTTGTTGGGGTGTTTTCTTTATTCAGTGATAATCTTTAGAGCAGAGCTTTCCAAACTCTGTGTGGCGACACAAAAGTGTGTCGCCACACACAGTCTGGTGTGTCGCCACACAACCCGGAAGCGCTGATCATCATCAGCGCTTCCGGGTTTTCCTGGGGTGATACACCAATTACAGCGCGAAAAACCCGGAAGCGGCAGCAGCGCTTCCGGGTTTTTGCGCGCTGCCGCACTTCCGGGTTCAACGCCGGTTGGTGTGTCGCCACGGGAAAAACTTTGGAAAGCCCTGCTTTAGAGGATGGTGATGGCTGCTGTTGTGCATGTTCTGTTTTCTCTCTTTAAGGAAATTAACATCTTTTAGCTTAGCTAACTTGCTGTTCTACCCAGGTGAAGACTGAGGTGACCGCTCGTTCCCGAATAGCGAAAACCCTTCGGCTTGGCAAGCCTATACATGGTACTTCCATCCCCTCCATATGCAAGCCAATAGAACCGTCGCTTGGCCTTATGAGAGCTGATATCGGAGTTGCCTCCCTCTCTGTCTTTGGGGATCCTTTTGAACTGGATCCATACAACAGGTAAGATCCATAGGATAAGTGGGAAGAAAATAATAAATGTTTCTTCAAACCAGAGTAAGACTCCAAGAATGTCATGTTTGGAACTGCTGTGAACAGTTCAAGGCTATTATCTGATGCCCACTTTTCTTTTAAGAATTTTCACTGCATTGTTAAGTTACTCATCTTGAATATTAATGTTTCAGTTGATGGAATCTCTCTTTAAAAACAATCAGGGTCGTCCAAATATTAGCATGAAATCTGAGTGTGTCTCTTGTTTTGTATGTCTATGAAGGTTCTCAGTCATCCAGGTGGAATTGTCTGTAGCTTGAATCATGTCAACTGGATTTCTATTTTCTCAGTGGAAACGTTTCGCTCCTTATCCAAGGAGCTTCTTCAGTCTGAGCAAAGTTGGTAAGGGAATCCTAAATATGTTTCTAGGTAGCTGTGTGACCTTACACCTGGGGCTAGGTCATGGTTATATTGAGATGTTATTTTAAGTCCTTTTATCATCTAAAGGAGGGTCGTTACAGCCACAGAATCTGCCATCCACAACAACCACCTACCTTTTGAGGAAGCAGAACAACTCCGGCTTAAAATATCTGCAGCTCTGTCCAGTGCTCAACCTCCTCCCCCCAACCTTACCGTCCAAGAGAGGAGAGCCCTGACAGCCCTCAGCAAAGATGAAACCATCACCATTTTACCTGCTGACAAAGGAAGATGTACAGTGGTTCTAAACACTGCAGACTACCACAATAAAATTACCTCACTTTTGGAGGATCACCATACATATGAAAAACTGAAAAGAGACCCCACCAACAATTAAAAGAAAAAGGTAATAGACAGTTTGAAACAATTGGAACATGATGGCTCCATCGATAGGATTACCTACCACCGTCTGTATCCTGGAGAAGCCATCCCCTGCATCAACGGACTTCCTAAGATCCACAAGGAAGGAACACCCCTCCGACCCATAGTCAGCAGCATCAATTCGGTAACATACAACATTGCCAAACACCTCTCTACCATACTAGCACCTCTAGTTGGACACTCTGAACACCACATCCATAATTCGGAAGAATTTGTTTCCAAAGCAAAGATCCTGAAACTGGATACAGATGAAACTATGGTCTCCTTTGATGTGTCCTCCCTTTTCACCAGCATCCCCACCACTCATGCTCTATCCGCTGTCAGGAAGAGACTAGAAGAGGACAGCACCCTTGAAAGGAGAAGCCATCTCAACCCAAACCAGATCTGCCATCTTCTGGACCTGTGTCTTAACACCACTTATTTCACATACAGACAAAAACACGGCTGTGCCATGGGTTCTCCTGTGTCACCCATTGTGGCCAATTTATACATGGAAGAAGTGGAGAAGAAAGCACTCAACACATTCCAGGGAACGGTGCCCACCCACTGGTTTAGGTATGTGGATGACACCTGGGTCAAAATCAAGGCCCAGGAAGTACAGGCCTTCACGGACCATATAAACACTATAGATGCCAACATTAGCTTCACCAGAGAAGACACCAAGGACAACAGACTGGCATTCCTAGACTGTGAAGTCCTCATTGGGACCAGTGGCAAGCTAGAAATAGGGATCTACAGGAAACCGACACACACAGATCAATATCTGATGTTTGACTCCCACCATCCACTGCAGCACAAACTAGGAGTCATCAGGACATTGTCACACAGAGCAGAAACCATCCCCACCTCCATGGATTCCAAAAAGAATGAAAATCAGCACCTGAGAACAGCTCTGAAGGCCTGTGGATATCCAAATTGGGCCTTCACCAAATCTAAATCTACCAGACCTAAAACAGCGACAGATAGGGCTGAGACTCAGAGTAAACGAAAGAACCTGGTCATTCCCTACATGGCTGGTGTGTCTGAAAAGATAAAACGGATATTTGGCAAACACCACATACCTGTATATTTCAAACCCACCAACACACTGAGACAGCGGCTTGTACACCCCAAAGATCAAACTCCAAAACACAAGAAAAGCAATGTAGTTTATGCAATCCAGTGCAGTGAGGAGTGCTCTGAACTCTACATTGGAGAAACCAAACAACTTTTGTACAGGAGGATGGCCCAACACAGGAGAAGTAACACCACAGGACCAGAGTCAGCAGTTTATCTTCATCTAAAGGAAAAAGGACACTCATTTGAGGACATGAATGTTCACATTTTAGACAGAGAAGATAGGTGGTTCGAGAGAGGGGTCAAGGAATCCATTTATGCCAACTTGGAAAATCCTTCCTTGAATAGAGGTGGGGGCCTCAGGCACAGTCTTTCCCCCATCTTCCTCCCTGCTTTGTCTTCTGTGCCTAGGAAGATTAAGACCATTTCACAAGCTCAACAGCAGCATGGTGATCTTAACGATCCTCCTTTAGATGATAAAAGGACTTAAAATAACATCTCAATATAACCATGACCTAGCCCCAGGTGTAAGGTCACACAGCTACCTAGAAACATATTTAGGATTCCCTTACCAACTTTGCTCAGACTGAAGAAACTCCTTGGATAAGGAACGAAACGTTTCCACTGAGAAAATAGAAATCCAGTTGACATGATTCAAGCTACAGTCTCTTGTTTTGTGTATTTTGATATTTTTGGTGGTGCACGTTTCAAGTCTGAGTATACTATAGATGCTGATGCTTCCCTCATATTGAACATTTTACTCAGTACTTTCTTCCTCTTGAATTTTTTTCTTCCTCTTGACATAATAGCTTATTAAAATGTTTTATATCTATAACTCCAATGTAATGTGTTTTCTCAGTTTGTTTTGCTTGAAATGGTAAAACCTCCGGAATGTTCCATTTCCTGCCTGGACCTTGCCAGTATGACCACTCTAGGGATGATCTGATGGTTTTCCAGAAGTTAATTCTCCAACCTGGAAGCAGTTGATGTTCTGGACATGGCCCCTCTGTGAAGCAGGCTTGTTTTATCTGAAACACTATGTCCAGAACAGCACAAGGTACATTTTGTTCAGAGAATTAACTTCCAGAAAGCTGACATAACTCTCAAATAGCTGAATCAGTATGCCAGAGGAGAAATGGTACATTCTGGAGTTTTCCAGAATGCTTCACTCCCTAAACGTTAAATTGTATACATTCCTATTTGGGCCTCTAAAAAAAGGTTCATATATTCCTAATGGCAATTTTGATATTTCTCAGAGAGAAATATCTGTTCATGTATTTTTGAGTATTTCTTGCTAATACAGCATTCATTGCTCTTTGCATTGATCTTACCAGGAAATAAAAAAATGGGTCTAGACCCAAAGTAGATCATGAAATTTACTAAAGCAGAAATCAATACATTGCATGCATACTTTTCCTCAATTTCAAACATTTTCCACCCGACTATTTCTATTATTATAATAAGAATAATAGTTAAAGCTGAGCTAAGATTGGACATTTTCAGTGATCTTTCAAGTTTCTCTCTCTTTAGCAACGAAGAGCTTCCTGTTAACTCAGCCTCACCAGTGAGCACCAAAAGAAGAGGTCTTTCCCAGTCAGCACTTAGATCGCATCGCCCTGTCGCTAGGCCAGTGGCTGTTGGGCTCCCGGGGTAAGACTAGTCAGGAGAAATGCTTTTTTGCATTAAGTATTTGCTTGAGCTTTCTAGCAAAGTTTTCTTCTGTCTGGTGATCTCTCTCATGGTTTCTTTGCGTAAGCAGAACATATACCTTGACAGAGTTCAGTCTTAATGGTTAATTGTCTTTGGATAAGATATGGATCATTTATTTCCGTTTTTCTTCTGCCGAAAAGGTCACAAATAATATAATTGAAGAATTGAAACACCTAGACAAAATTACAAAAGGAATGTTTCCATTGAATTCTGAATCAGGGGAAAAGTAACGAGGAAGTAGTGCAATAATAGTATATCTTAGTGTTGCATATATTGTGCTGCTTGATAGCAGTGTTGTGTTCCAGGATAAAAGACTGTCTGACGTAAAAAGAGTTTAGGATTCCATTTTAAACATTTCTCTTCATAGGGTCTTCAGTTAAAAAACATACTTCCAAGAACATTGGGAAAAGCCAGTATGGTATAGTGCAGTGTTTCTCAACCTTGGTGACTTTAAGACGTGTGGACTTCAACTCCCAGAATCCCCAGCCAGCATGTCCACACGTCTTAAAGTCGCCAAGGTTGAGAAACACTGGTGTAGTGGTTGAAGTGTTGAGTAGGAGCAAGGAGGTCCAGGTTCTAGTCTACCCTCAGCTACAGAAGCTCATTGGGTGATTTTGGGCCAGTCACTCTCTCTCAGCCCAACTTATCACACAAGTTATGTTGGATTGGGGTAAAATAGGAGAAAGCGCTATGTGTGCTACCTTGAACCCCTGAATTAAAGATGGGATATAAAGTGAATGAAATATACACATGGAAAGCTCAGGATATTTGTTGTGGGTCTTCCGGGCGGTGTGGCCGTGTTCTGGAAGTTGTGGTTCCTGACGTTTCGCCAGCATCTGTGGCCAGCATCTTCAGAGGGCAGGAGCACAGACAGAAGGCTCTCCTGAGCACAGAAAGAGCCTTCTGTCTGTGCTCCTGCCCTCTGAAGATGCTGGCCACAGATGCTGGCGAAACGTCAGGAACCACAACTTCCAGAACACGGCCACACAGCCCGGAAGACCCACAACAACCGTTGAACTCCGGCTGTGAAAGCCTTCGACAATACACTCAGGATATTTAATTACAAAAATGCATTTCCTGACAGAATAGCCATAGTAACGCTGGTAGATCTTTTGCCATTATTTTGTACATGCACGTATGGCTTTAGAATTAGTTGAGAAATACTATTTTGTAATTCTGTCTAGCTTTCTCTTAAAAAAAAGAAGAAGAAAGCTTAACCCACCTGTACTAAAATTAAAATTTACCAAAATGAAAATGTTCACCATGTGCCTTGGTGATAAACAGTCATCAGTGTTAATGATGAAGTTAATGTTTACATGCACATATACTGTACATATACTGTATACTAGCTTCACACTAGGTGATTCTGTTTTTGTGGGAATATAAAATGTATAACAGTTCCCCAATATATGGAAGGTATGGTAGTTGATATAAATGTAGCTCAGAAACTGCATTCTTCTATAGAATATTCTTCCATAGAATATCTTATACTCAAAACAATTAAGGAACAATTGATGGTCAGAAGCCTGGAGAATGTATACTGAATGGTCTGAATGGTCAGATCACGCCCTGGTGACCGTGAGATTTTCCTATGCTGCCCCCCTCCGCAGGGAGGCGATACCTATTCAATTGGTCCGCCCCCGGCGACTGATGGACCCGGTATGGTTCCAGAGGGAGTTGGGGGTTATACCTGGAGGTCTGCTGCACGGTCCAGCGGAGGCCCTGGCGGCTGCCTGGAATAGAGAGGCGGCGGGGGCCTTGGACAGGATCACACCTATGCGGCCTCTCTTGTCCAGTCGGGCCCGAAGCTCCCCCTGGTTTACGGAGGAGCTGAGGTCCTTGAAGAGGATTAAGAGACGCCTAGAGCGCCACTGGAGGAAGACAAAGACTGAATCCGACCAAACACAGGCTAGAGCCGCTATTAAGGCCTACCTTGTGGCGATAAGAGCGGCGAAACGTCAATATTTCTCCGCTCTTATTGCATCTGCGGAATGCCGCCCGGCGGCCCTGTTCAAACTTACCCGATCCCTTTTGGGGAAAAGGGAGGTAGAAATTCACCTCCAGGGCCGTGCGGAGGAATTTTCTCGGCATTTAGTGGATAAAATCGCTCGGGTTCGCTCTGGGTTCGATTCCGAGTGTGAGACAGAGTCTGTTGAGATACCCAGGGAGCGTACTTACTTTGTTAACTGGGAACGGTTTGAGCCTGTCGGACCCGAGGAAGTGGACAGAGTTCTCCGAACTCTTAATGCCACCACCTGTCAATTAGATCCATGTCCCTCCTGGCTAGTGAAAGCAGCCCGGGAGGTGACTTGCAGTTGGGTCCAGACGATGGTCAATACATCGTTAGGGGAGGGGGTGTTTCCGGCAGCTTTTAAAGAGGCGCTGGTACGCCCTCTCAAGAAACCGTCGTTGGACCCTACTGTACTGGATAGCTTTCGTCCAGTCTCCCACCTCCCCTTTTTGGGGAAGGTGGTTGAGAAGGTGGTGGCGTTGCAGCTTCAGAGGATTCTGGAGGAAACGGATTATCTGGACCCCTTTCAGTCAGGCCTGGTCATGGGACTGAAACTGCATTGGTCGTGCTTATGGATGATCTTTGGCGGGAGCGAGATGGAGGTAGTGCATCCGTTCTCGCTCTTCTTGACCTCTCAGCGGCTTTCGATACCGTCGACCATGGTATCCTTCTGGAGCGGCTCAGGGAGTTGGGGGCAGGCGGCGTTGTATTGCGCTGGTTCGCCTCCTTCCTCCAGGGCCGGTCCCAGTCGGTGTTTATTGGGAGCGAGAGATCCAGCCCGCAGGCCCTCTTTTGTGGGGTCCCGCAGGGCTTGGTACTCTCTCCGCTCCTTTTTAACATCTACATGAAACCGCTGGGTGAGATCATCCGTCTCCATGGGGTGAGATATCATCAGTACGCTGATGATACTCAGTTATACATCTCCATCCCAGGGGAAGTAAGTGATGCAGTTTCTACCCTGTCCAAGTGCCTGGGGGCTGTAGGGGCCTGGATGGGGAAAAACAGGCTTCGACTGAACCCTAGTAAGACGGAGTGGCTGTGGATTAATGGCTCCTCGATTTCTAGGAAGTTGTCATCTCTAGTTCTGGATGGGGTAGCACTGCCCCAGACAGACCCGGTACGTAACTTGGGGGTCCTCCTGGACTCACGACTCCTGCTTGAAGAGCAGGTGGCAGTCGTGGCCAGGAGGGCCTTTGCACAACTTCGTGTTGTGCGCCAGTTGCGACCTTTCCTGGAGCGGGAGGCCCTTCGAACAGTCACTCATGCCCTGGTTATCTCACATATAGACTACTGTAATGCGCTCTACATGGGGCTACCCTTGAAGAGTATCCGGAAGCTCCAACTGATCCAGAATGCGGCCGCACGAACCATCTTAGAAGTCCCATATCGGACTCATGTGACATTACTATGCGAGCTGCACTGGGTTCCAGTTTGCTTCTGGGTGCAATTCAAGGTGTTGGTTATGACCTTTAAAGCCCTTCATGGCATGGGACCAGGTTACCTAAGGGACCGTCTTATCCATCGGCCCGTCCCATCCGGTCATGCAGGGAGGGCATGCTACGGACCCCATCAGTTAAAGAATTCCATCTCATGGGGTCACGGAAGCGTGCCTTCTCTGCAGCAGTGCCTTCCCTGTGGAATATTCTTCCCCCAGAGTTAAGACAGTCCACCTCGCTCCTGGGCTTCAGGAAACAACTTAAAACTTGGCTTTGTCAACAGGCCTGGGGCGGTAAGGAGGGCAGAAACTCCTGGGGATGGCTAGTATAGTAAGATAGTCCTAGAATAGCCCTTCCAAGGCTGAAAGAACACATCACCTTCTTAATTTTTATATGTATGGTATTTTAAATGGTTATTTTAATGTCTTAATCTTTAATATTCGTAATTTTGATGATTTGTAAACCGCCCAGAGTCCCTTGAGGGAGTTGGGCGGTGAGAAATCGAATAAATGAATAAATACTAAAAGATGCAAGAGGTATTTTTCTGTTGTACATAAATGTATGTATTCCTGAAAGGACACTCTCATCAGTGTCCTCTGTTTTGATGGAGAAAGCGGAGGAAGGGAAAGGCCAAAAACCTATTCCTTTTTTTGATAGTCAGTTCTGCCTTTTTGGGGGGAGGCGAGGAGGAGGAACGGTGATGGAGGAAATGTTACAGACCAGATTTATAGGCCACAAAAAGTGGATTTCTGTTTTGCATCAAGCCAGAAGGTAGCTGGTTTGGTTTTAGCTTTGTGATATAGTTTTTGGCTCAGTATACTGGGGGAACAAGGTCAGCATGGCTTGTTTAACAAACAGTGTTCAAACAAACCATGGCTTTGTATATAAGTCTCTTTCTCTCACTTCTGTTTTGAAGATACTCTGTGTATTCCACTATAAACATTTCTACTTCTTAATTTATGGTAGAAAATCTAAACGGAAATGTTTTTCTTCTTGTATAAGCATACCTCTCCTGCATACATTCCCATTTCCCTTTTTTTTTAAATGTTTGCTTATTTAGGCCAGGGTTAGATAACAAGCATGTTATAAAAATACCCTACAACTTATTCATGCAGGGTTCCATATATTCAGCAATGTATAAAATAAAACGCTAGCACACCCAGTCACAAACTCCTGAGCTACCTATAGATATTTAGAGTAACCACTTCCAGTGATGAGTTTGTAGGAACTCCAAACGCAAACGATACTTGTTTATTTGTTTTTAAATACATTTAGTGTCCATTTCCATCATGTCTCACTTGCCAAGAGGAAAGTTTGAGACTGCGTTCCTTTAACAGGCATGTGAGAAGGAATGTTGGCTCTGGGGTGTTCTTTTGCAGTTGGAGACTCTAAGGTGATTGGGGATTTGGCTAAACAGGATGATTACTTGTGGGTGTGAAAGGAAAGGGGAAAAGATAATGCAGTTTGTTCAGGGGGGTTACTTTTGGAGTAAGTTTTGGAGGAAAGGGTGGTGCAGTTTTATATCACCAGCCTAAAAACATAATTTATTGATTAGATGTATAATATGGCACTAGCTATGTCTTTGGTTCTTCTTAAAGAATGAGAAAATAGCTCCCTGCTTTAAAAGACCTTACAACTGGCCTACAGGGAGATAAAAGCCATGGGCTAAACAGAGGAAGAACCTGAAGTGATTGTGGTTATTTTCTTGATGTGAAATGTATCAATGTCATCTTAAAGCAATTTATGAATTGCTTAAACGTAGCTACAATGGGGACTGGTGACAAAGGCTTTGTGGAAAAGTGGGTTTTAAGGAAGAATTTGAGAATAATAAGAGAAGTGGCATCACAGAGACTTGATGCCTGATTCTGGTCCTGAAGGCTCAAAGTAAGGAACTCAGATTCTGGTTCAGAATCACATCAGTCCTACATGAAATCTTCCACTCCTAGTTAAGAAGACAAAAGGGGAGGTGGTATGCCATGCAGCAGTCCAGAACATGTGGTTCCAAGCCATTCTGTGGTGCGAGTCCCCCTTTTTTCAACCTGGGCCTTCTAAATGACTATTGCATCCCAAACTCCAAGCCAGCACAGTTGCAGTTGAAGACCTCAGGTTGGCAAAGGCCACTCCCTGCCATCCGGCTTTCAAGAGAGGGTTTGGATATCATGATGATATTTATGGGAATTCAGACAGAAGCAAACTAGATCTAATGAGAGGCAACCATGCTCATTAGTTCTTTCCTTTCCACAGTCAAAATGGGTGTCAGTGGACTTGGTTTTCCATATCAGGAACACTAGAAGACATATTTGAGGAAGAGCTTTGTGATGCATTTTTCCTTCAACTTTTCAGTAAATGTAGCTACAGTTCCACATTTTGTGGAATCTCCACTGATGTTGAATGTGCCAGATTTTTTAAAAGAAATTACTTGGTGTTATTTATTATACCTGGCCTTCCTTTCAGTTTGCTCCCCCCATATAACTATTATAACAATGCTGTGAGATAAGTAATAGAGGCTGAGAGAGAGAGAAAGGATCCTAAAGTTTTGGCTAGTAAATTTGCATACAAGAAATACAGTTTCCATGCTTAGGATTTGAACAGGGTCATTTGGCTGGATTCCTGCTCCTCTCCCCAAGATTTATCAAAAAATGAAGTCTCTGTCATGTGGATCCATGCATGTGAAATAATATTACTACTAATAAATATGCTTTAAAGTTTAGGGAGCTTTCTGCTTCCTTTTTATTAGGAGCCATACTGTAAGCCGAGTACACTGAGATGTCCCCTCTAGAGCCAAAGAGGGCCAAAGCTCATTGAGATTTAGGGGAGAATCTACTAAAGAGCAGGAATGCAGCCAAATGTTAACCTCCAAAGAAGGCGAGTTGAAGGTGAGTTTTTACAGGTAAGGTGAAACCAAAATGGCACCAATAGGAATGCCATAATGACATTCCAACATGGAAGCAATTCAGTGGGTTTTTTTTTTCCAAAGTACTTGTTTCAGTTTTAGTTGAACATGTGCATTTGTAAATTTATGTATAAATTTGTAAGCTGTCCTTCAGAATTAAGTTCTCAGGTGCAAGGTATTTTAAAAAATAGAAATACAGGTAGTCCTCGCTTAGCGACCACAATTGGGACTGGCAACTCTGTCGCTAACCACCTCAGTTGCTAAGCAAAGCACGTGACCACGATCGACTTACAAACTCACTTCCAGTGCGGTCATTAAGCAAATCACCCATAGTTGTTCAGCAAGACATCACATGAATGTGACTTGCGATCTTACTGCCACCTTCTCCATTGACTCTGCTCTTTGCAAGCCAGTTGCAAGCACACCACAGGTGATCACATGACTGGGATGCTGCAACAGTCATAAATGCCCGCTGGTTTCGAAGCACCCAGATGTCAAGCATGTGACCGCGGAGATGCTATGATGGTCGTAAATGCGAGGACTGGTCGTGAAGTTACTTTTTAAGTGCTATCGTAACTTTGAACAGTTGCTAAACATGGTCGGTAAGGGAGGTCTACCTGTATTGTTTTAAATGTCACTTGTTCAAAGTGATTGCCTCTCTAGCATCAATTTTTGATGTATTTACATAGTTTTATTTCATTATATCTGCCTTTCCAAGAAATATTCAGTGACAAGATGGCAACATAATTTAAAGCAATGGGTTGCATGTAGCAAAAGCCTCCCTTGGCTGGAAAGACGCCTTCAATTACCAGGAAGCTTTTGATCTGGTGCAACTTTGCTGTTTGCTGAATAGGAGAGGAGTCATGCTCTCAGGTTTCTCCATTCGTCCTGCTGTGCTGTGTGAACTCACAGATCAGTGGGAGAGTTGCTGCTGGGGAGTAGAGAGGGAAGAAGAATGGACTAAAATCCCATTCTGCCAGTTGACATGTTCTGAGATGCTCCCATGAATTAATGGGTTAGCCTCCCAGTGAGTTAACATTATAAGTTTCCTAAATTTTCCTAAATGTTTTAGTTCAGTCAAAATAATACCCAAATAATCACATTAAAAGGCAGGTCTTTAATTGTTTACTGAAAAAGACAAACCACCATAGGCAGGGCAAATTATTTTGGCAGGGCTTGCCATAGTCTAGGTCAGGGCTTTCCAAAGTTTTCCCACGGTGACACACCAACCGCCGCTGGTGTGTCGCCGCGGGAAAACCCGGAAGCGCTGATGATGATCAGCGCTTCCGGGTTGTGTGGCGACACACCAGACTGTGTGTGGCGACACACTTTTGTGTCGC
This sequence comes from Charina bottae, assembly GCA_023362775.1. NCBI lineage: Eukaryota > Metazoa > Chordata > Lepidosauria > Squamata > Charinaidae > Charina > Charina bottae. The sequence goes on along the minus strand of JALMGJ010000001.1, from coordinate 192,165,555 downwards.
GACACAGAGTTTGGAAAGCTCTGGTCTAGGTGGTACTGCAAAAAAAAAAAAAGCTTCTATGCTCTGAGTTCATCCATCATATTTCTACCAGGGAACACAGAGCAGGGCCTCTGTGCATCATCTTAAGGCTCAGAAAGATTTATATAGATAGAGGAGGATTTAAGATGTTCTGTTGTGGGTTTCAGGATCACCTGTTAATCAGAACGAAGGGTATAAAATTGAAGATACATGTTTCATTTATTTATTTATTTATTTATTTATTTTTCAAATTTATTCCCCGCCCATCTGCTTATTAAGAAAGAAAGAAATTCAGTAATTTGTTTCTACCTCGTCTTTTCTCCCCTTCCACATACTACTCTTTTGCTATTTCTTTTCTCCTTGTTTCTCTTCATGAGGAATGGAGTATGTCTTACATTGTATTATGCTGTGTTATAATTTAAAAGCCCTATTGATTGATTGTTCAAATTTATACGCCGCCCATCTCACTATCCAAGTGACTCTGAGCGTTTTTTAAAAGGTGTCTATTATTTATGTTTAATTCTTAAATTAGAAACAAAACTCATTTAATTCAATGAGATTAAATTATTGTAGCTTTTTATTTTTACATTTGGTTGTTTCTAATCATTGCATTTATTTTGGCATGTAATTCGCAATGCATGGATGAAAAGCCAGGACTTCACCTGACATTGAAAAATAAACAGTTTAGGTGATAGCTTAACCTCAAGGGGAAGGACAATCCAAAACCAGGAGCAAAGAAGGCCCACTTCTGCATCCTCATTGTTACTTCTCCCTGGTCTCAAGCCACGTAGGGCCTTAATTAAAATCTTGAAGATTAATTGGCACAGAGCACCCTGTGTGTTCCTTTAAAACCCGTGTTATGTGGTCTCTGAAAGATGTCTGAAACAGAAGACTCTGCTGCATTTTCCACCAGCTGCATTTTTCAGGTTGTCTTCAAGGACAGCTCTACATCATTACATTGCAGTAGTCTAATCATGAACCTAGCAGAGGATGGACTACTTTAACTAGGCCATTACTGCCCAGAAAATATTGCCCTTTATGGGCCAGCTGCTCAAACGCACTCCAGCTGACGGAGGCCAATTGGGGTTTTGGTGAGGAAGGAGAGGAGAACACCAGCCCGCTCCTTCCAGATGAACGCAAGCCCATCCCGAGTCTGAGATCTCCCCAGTTCCCAGAACCACATGTTGCCCATCTGCAGCCCTTTCAGGATTTTCATTTCCTTGGCCTTCATCCAGTCTGTAGTGAAACTTGCATGGAATTATGTAATACAATATTGCTATTTTTCCCCAACGCTTTCCTTTCAGCAGTCTCTATAGAGAAATTGTACCTGACCTTTTCTTTCCTGATCACAGTTTTATTTCATTTGTGTGCTGCCCTTCTTTCTTAGAAAGAAGGGGCAGCAATAATCTAAAATATGTATTGCCTGTGTAAAACCATATCATTATCCTGAATTCATGAAGACTGAACTACATTTCTGAACGTCTACAGAAAGCTCGTGTACTAAATTGATGTAATTGGCATAGTTCTGTGCAATACAAAAACTCTCTAATTCATAGGAGGGGTGTTCCTGCCTTGGCATCTGAGCCAGAAGTGGAGCCAGCCCCTGTGCCTGACTTGTTGGGGAGCATCCTGACTGGACAGAGCCTCCTTATGATGAGTGGTTCTGATGTTGTTATTAATAGAGATGGATCCTTAACGGCAAAGAAGGCAGGTGAGGTCTTAGGCTTCGAACAGCCTTATTTTTATTTTTTGGATTTATATGGCCACCCATCTCAAATAAGGGGGCGCGATGGCTCAGTGGTTAAGACGCCAGGCTTGTTGATCGGAAGGTCGCAAGTTCGGCGGTTCGAGACCCTAGCCCTGCGTGACGGAGTGAGCTCCCGCACTCGCCCCAGCTCTTGCCAACCTAGCAATTCGAAAGCATGCAAATGCAAGTAGATTAATAGGTACCACTTTGGTGGGTGGGTAACAGCATTCCACGTGCGTCATGCCGGCCACATGACCGTGGAAGCATCTTTGGACAACGCTGGCTCTTCGGCTAACAAACGGAGATGAGCACCGGCCTCTAGAGTCGGACACGACTGCACAAATGTGCGGGGGGAACCTTTACCTTTTACCATCTCAAATACATGACTCTGGGCGGTTAACAGAAACCACATAGTAGCTGAAATTGCTTTGCACTGAAATTGCTTTGAAATAGCTTATCACATAAGAACAGGGTTTTTTTTTTCAAATTAAGATCAATCAAAAAGAGTTGATTTGTGCATGAGAAGATAACTTACTGCTATATTAAAAGCCACGAAGATTGAATGTAGCATTTCAGTAGTATTTATGTTTCAAAGATTGGGAAGTCATATTCCACATATTTATACTAGTCATGAGGAATTGCTAAGAGAGTTATTTTGAGAAATAATTTTTCCACTAATCAAAAAATAATGCAATATGTTTCTCTTTGCCATAGATTTCATGATAATTTACAAGAATAGAGGTTATTTTTAATTTGAAATTTTCATATATTGTTTAATACTTGATGTACAGGTGACTTGCCTAAACAGTCCATAATTTTTTCCTTTTGTTTGTTATTGTTTATTATTAATTATGTTCTGGTTTTTATTTTTGTTTATAGTTCTTGGTGGTTTTGTAGCTGGTCAGATTTTTTGTATTTTCATCTATTTTTAAAAACTTGCAATAAAATACATGTTTAAAAGGATTTCAGTGGTAATTGAAAGATAGTAGCTGCTCAACATGACTTTCTTTCATTTTAACATTGTAATTTTTTAGTATTAGTATGAGCACATGATTGAAAACCTTTTTTTCTCTCTAATTCTTTTCAGTCCCATTACTGCATGGCAGTTCAAAAGCAGAGGAGGTTTTGGAGGACAATTCCCAATCAAGGACACCAATTTTGGGGACCTTAATTACAGACTCTGGCACTGATCCTTCCAACTCCAAAACTGCCATCTCAAAGACTTGCTTGTCATCTCCATTGTCACTAAGCATAACAAACAGAACAGTGAATCCTCCACATGCTACATTTGGAAGGGCTCCAATTCGATTTGATTACTCCATGACTCCAAGATCTGTTCAGACTCAGAATTTAGCAAGTCTGAATAGAATAGGCAGCAAACTAGGTGACTCATCCAAATTTAATGGAGGCTCTAAGCTATCTGTGGCACCTCTTTCTGCACCTCCTAAACTGTACAACAACTCCAGTTCCATTTCAAAAACAATTTATGTCAAGCAGGCTTTGAAAGCATCTCCTAAAAGACCTGATATCTCTGAACTTCCAAGAATACCAAAGATTAAAAAGGAAACAAACAGTGGACATCTTGGACTGCAATCTGCCAGTGACCAAAATAATAACATTCCCAGTTCCTGTATAACACAGTTGACTGGCAAAGGGAACACAAACCAGCCAATCAAAAGCAACAAAATGGAAAGCAGCAAGCCACATGCTACTCAACAACAAACACACGCAACAGGAGTCACTTCTGCAAATGCTGTTACTCATGGGAGTTCCTCACATCCTTCAGCAAGGGGGAAAGTTGGAAGTGCCTCCTTTGAGAGCTTTAAAATCAACATCCCTGGAAATATGGGGCACTCCAACAGACACTCTAATCCTGGATTTTGCAATACTTTTCGACCAGTGGACAATAAAGCGCAACAGAAAGAGAATCCTTCACCCCTTTTTTCACTGAAAAAAGCGAAACCCGTCAAAAGTGAAATATATGATCCTTTTGATCCCACAGGCTCAGATTCGAGTTCAACACATAGTAGCCCTGAAAGGTTACCCCTCACTAATATTACCAGGACAATATCCATAGCAAGTCCAAAAGTTCAGACCTTCCAAACAGTGCGCCGCATTACTCCTTACCCGCTGGAAAATATCTTTGGATCTGAGGTTGAGTTCTTGGATGCGCCATCAGGTAACACAGAATCTCATGATGATTTGGTGGTAAAGGAGAGATTTGTGGAACAGGTCTCTGATGCAGAACAAGATGAAGGTGCTGGTAAGGGATTCTCAAGTATGCCCTCTACCTCCTCAGCTATTAAGCGAGTTTCTGATGCCGAATATTTAAATGACAATGATAAAGATAGCCCTGGGGTAGTTTTTGAGGATGATCAGGATACAGTTAGGGTAGAGAAGGAATTAGCTAGTCCCTTAATAGAAAAAGAGCAGCAAAACATTCTTAAAAGTGAGCAAGCAAGAAAGCGATCTTTTTCAAGATCCCCATCAAATTCCAGTTCTCAGAGCCAGAGAGAAATTAAAATTAAAAAGACAGATATAAAAGAATGCAAACATACTAAATCAAGATCTAGATCAAGGACACGTTCAAGGGACAGAAGTTCCAGATCAACATCCCACTCAGTTGAAAAAAAGTATAGCGAAAGCCATGGAATTAAAACAAAAACTCGACAATCATCAAGTGACTGTTCCAGTAGCCATGAGCGATCAAAAAAAAAGAAAGCAAAAAGTAAAACTAAAGACAAAAAATTAAGTTTCTGGCCAAAGGAGCATAAGAGATCTAGATCACAATCTGGTAGTCCTGGCAACTCTTCTTTTGAGGTATATGGAAGCAGAAAAAAGAAAAAGCACTCTACCTCTAGAGCAAGAGATCAAGAATGTTCCCGATCAAACAGTACTGAGAGAACTAAAAAAAAGAAACACAGAAGAGAGAGAAGCTATGATAGGTATGAAAAGGAGAGGACCTCAAGATCGAGAGATAGAAAAAGATCCAGATCTCGCGAGAAGCATAAAAGGCAGTCAAGATCACCTGTCTTAAAACCCCACGAATCAAAAGGATCTAAATCTAAGGAAAAGCCACTGCAATCCCAATCATGCTCCAAAGAAAGTGAACACAAGCCAAAAGAGATGTCTCCACTACCTCTTCAAGAAAAAAAGCTCAGATCTTTGGACGACCAAATCAGCCATTCTTTTGAGCATTCTCTTTCCCGGGTGCAAGTGTGGGAAAACCCAGAGCAAGAAATGATAAATATTCATTGTGATCTAATGCATGCACAACAGATTTCTTCAAAAGATCACGTAATTAAAGTTCCATTTGAAGATTCTTCTAGAGTGGATGATGATAAGTTAGGTAATGAAATCCTTCCTTCCCAGCTGGATTGCACAGATTCTGAAGCATTACCTGATAAAATAGATTCCTCCATTGAGAATGAATTGACAGTAGACTATGATTCATCAGGACTTGATAACCAAAGCAGTGAGAGACAGGAGGAAATTGAAATTAAACAAGAAGACGATGTATGTCCTTTCTTAATAGATTCTCTTCTAGAAAATGAGGAATACACACCAAGCTGTGATGAGGCAAGCCTGTCTCAAACTTTGCCTGAAAGCAAAATGCCAATACTGTCAAAAGATGTGGACCCTGTATTAGTTGAAACTTCAGTTGATATAAATAAGGCTGAACTGGAAGCAGTAGCTCAGAGTTCTGTGTTGAAATCTAAAGCATTAGTGAAAAGAGTTACATGGAATCTTCAAGAAGAAGAAAGTGATATGCTGACCACAGATAAAACAGCAAGTAAGTAAGGTGGAATTTTTTAAATATTAAAGCACAATTTCAGAATAAAATCCAGTTTTTTTCCATTATAAAAATTGGAAGAAATTATGTTCATCTTGATTCAATGCTAGTCTGTTCTTATTAAATGAATATTCCATGCTGAATTTAAAAGTAGTGTTTCAGAGAAAGTGAAATAAATTCAAGGCACATTGATTTCAATCAGATTTATGTCTTTTTAAAATCAGTATATGATAGACCAGTAGTTTTTACCCTCTGTCTATCTAAATGGCCATATTCTTGCAAAATGGTCCAATTGTGTAAGCTTAGGGTGTTCTCTCTTGAAACCTTGTGAGATGTTGGTATTCTGAAATCGGGTAAGATTTCAAGCAGAAACACCAACATCTTGCTCATGTAATTTCTGATGCACATACACATTTACTTACTTGGGAACCCTGCAGATGCCAGTTGGGAGACTCGGGGAGTCACATGTGCCATGGTTCCACTGATGCCATGTTGCTGACTCCTGTCTCATGGTTGTCCTCAAAGCTTTTTAGATATCATGTAGCAGTCTTTGTAAAGGAGAAGGTTGGGGACCATTGTGGTAGACAGATACAGGTCAGTTAGAGTATGTACTGCTAAGTTTAGGAGAGAAAATACAGATCCCTGAGAACATTTCTTGATGTAGTAATCTCTGTTGGTTCTTCTTGTCATATGTTTTTTATGTCCAGTCCTGTCAAATGATGGATTCTTAATTCTTAGTCAATGTGTTTTTCCTGCTTTGGTCTCCCTTTTATGCCTTCTGAACTGGCATTTGACCTCCTAGCCAGTATTGTAAACCAAAGTTTGACTGTAGTTTGGAGGGCAATTGCAAATCATAACTTTCTAGTTCAGATGTAAGTATTGTGAGGCATAGTGTTAACTGAGCCACGGAGTTCCCTACGCATATGAATACACAGTATATGTTTTTAATCAATAGGAATATATTATGTGTCTTTAGAATTCAGTTGCCTCCACCCTCATCCTGGAATCACATTAAGTATGCTAAATATCACCCAACTTAGGGTGTAATGTGCTAGTCAATTTGACTGTAGAGGTATTTCTAAAAACTGAGAATAGCCTTTCTGCTAGAATAAGGAGATTTGCTTCAAATGTATTCTTAAGCAGTTTTAATGTTGGCTAGATGAGGATGTGTTATCTGCTGTGATTCTCTGGATATATTGCTATGCTGAAATACTTTTCTTTGGGGAATTTTTAGGGACACCATTCTGTAAACAGCAGAGACCGAAAGAAGGGGTCTGGAAAGCAGAGGATTTGACCCAAACATTAAATCAGGTGCAGTTAACTGAGCCTCCTCCAACCAATTATATGATTCCTGAGCCTATGTTTCCTGATCTAGATTCCTCTCAGGTTGGTTCCCACTCCAGAAGTTGAGCATGATGGATGGCCATTCCACTCCCATCTGTGAACTTGTGACCTGCTTGATTTCATTGCAGAATGCTCCTCCTCCTCTACATGAAGTACATTTCATGTTGCCCAGGCTACTCAGTAACCTTTGGATTACAACCTATTCTGCTTACGATCTCTGCCTTGGAGGACAATGATTAGTTTCCATAAAAACATTTTTTGTAGTTAAGGCCCATTCATTGTTCATCAGTAATAGAAGTGAGGCCCTTTTGAATTGGCAGTAGGTCATGCAAATTTATATGGCCGCCCAGAGTAACTTTTTGTGAGATGGGCGGCCATATAAATTAGAGGATGGATGGATGGATGGATGGATGGATGGATGGATGGATGGATGGATGGATGGATAGATAGATAGATAGATAGATAGATAGATAGATGATAGATAGATAGAATAACGTTCTGGTAAAGACAGCTCTTCTTGGAACGTGTGGGTGGTCTTCAGGCTCAGTGTTTTAACATAAATAGCGACTAATTTCTGTTTCTCTTCTTTAGGTTTACAATCAGAACCTGCCTTTGACAGCACCACTTCCTTCAGCTCTGCCCCCTTATGCACCTGTCAGTCAGCCCACTGTTCAGTTCATCATACAAGGGAATCTTCCTCTGCTCACCTGCATGCCAGGGCAGGGGTTAATTCCAGAACCCGGCAACTTGGCCATAGCTTCAGAACCAGGTATTCAGGCAGCTTCCACAGAAGATGCAGAGGAAAAAGTCAAAGCATCTAAGTCTCCAGTGGATAAAACAAAAAATGAAGAGGTGAGTGGATGCGAGTGGCTAGCTAGATGATGTGTTTATGATCAGTTGGTCCCATTTTTAAGGATATAAAACCTAAAAATTGAACTGCTGGTCCTGAACATCTTTGTTGATGGTTCTACCTATTATTTGGTTCCAGAAGTGCATCACTAACATGTGTCCATTGGGGAAATAATTGTTGAAGGTGTCCTCTATGAAAGTGCCTTCTTCTTTTAAGACATCTCAGTTAGTTGCTGTAACCCATGGTTGTGGCCAGGAGTTGCATAAATTAATGTTGCAGTTCACAAAGTTTGTTGTAAACTCCTGCTGATCAGTTCCATTGGACGATCTCATGTTCTAGCTTCTCTCCGTTCAGTATTTGATCTGCATCATGTTCTTCCTAAGAAAAAAGCCTGTATCTCATTGGCCCTTTTCATGGTATAGAATACAGAAGGTATTCCCTCTTTTGTAACTAGAATGGCAAGCTAGAGTGATATTTGATATCTCAAAAGCATATTAAGTTACATTTATCTCTGTTTTCAAGTCTAAACTGATGGGACACCCAGAGCTGTAAAAGGGCAAGCGATAACAGTTATAAATTCTTTGCAGTCAAAACATAAGAACTTATGGTAGGAGTGAGGTTTATTTTCTTTGACTGTCTGTTATCTAGCTGCTATCCACCTATTATTTTATTTGTTACTGAATATTTTTCTTCCATTTATATCCCACCATTCCTCTAAAGAACTCAAAGCAGGTACATAGTGTCATCCTCACACCAAAATCTTGAGGTAGTTTTCCTGAGAGGTGACACTCGAAGTCAGGTGGGGACTGAGGTCTTCCCAATCTGACATTCTAAACCCTATGTTGCAGGGTTGTCTTGTTTATGCAAGAATGTGTGCAGTTTCCACACTAAAACCCTTGTTGGAGTAGGAAATCCTGCCAGCGTCTTAACTTTATGCTTGTCATTCTTGCTGTTTAAATGTGTTGCTTGCCTGTCAAATGTTTCTGCAAACTTCCCCATCTGAGAACCTTATGGGGCTGCTTTTGGTTAATGGGTAAAGATGTTAAAATATGGCATTTGTTATTGCAAAATATTGAGATGGTTACGAAGCTGGATGTTTTAAGACAAATTCATGCAGCGTAACAATGGCTACTGGTATGGTAGGCAGTAAATTTCAGTGGCTGTAAGCCTCTTAATACTAATTATAGGAAAAGTTAGAGAACACAGTATTGTTGTGCTTATATCCTGTATACCCAGGGGCATCTGGTAGTCTCTGGGGGGGAAAAATCCTAGACTACACAGGTTTGGGGTCTGATCTAATGTAACTCTCATATAGTTCAGGTAGTCCTCACTTACCGACCTCAGTTGGGACCAGCAACTCCTTCGCTAAGCGGTGCAGTTGTTAAGTGAAACATCACGTGACTGCGCTGACTTATGACGTCAGCTCAGGATGTGGTCGTTCAGCGAATCATTAAGCAGGACATTACATGACCACGATGTGCGACCTCCTGCTGGCTTCCCCATTTGACTTTGCTTGTTGGAAGCCAGCAGGGAAGGTCGCAAATCATGATAACGTGACTGTGGGACGCTACGATTGTCGTAAATGCATGCTGGATGCCAAGTGCCTGAATCGTGATCTCATGACTTGGGACATGGCGACAGCCCCAACTTCAAGGACTGGTCGTAAGTCTCCTTTTACAGCGCCATCGTAACTTTGAATGGTCACTGAATGAGTGGTCAGTAAATGAGGACTACCTGTACAACAAATCTAAGTAATGTTTAAGAAATTTCCTCTGAGTTTCTATTCAGATCACACTTAAAATGCTTGCTTTCTTATGAAAGCCAACCACTTACCTTTTCGTAAGAACTTCAAGGGAGAACAGCTAGTGCTATTAATCCTGAGGAAAACATTCAAGTTAATATAATAATATACAGTATCTTTGATGGGATGTATGCTGGCTTAAAGGGAAAAACCAAGGGTTGAGAATAAACAGACAAGAATGCAGCATTTTAGGGCCAACAGTGTTTACTGGTAGCATAAGGCAATAAATGCAGATATAGTACATTATTGCAAAAAGGTAAAACAAAAACAACAAACTTAGAAGCAGAGATACGTGTATTGATCCCAGGGCCAAAGCTCACGCCACGGCCTAATGACAAAGGCAGGCATGACTGCTCTGCTCAGCCCTTAGAAGCAGGATACACACACAAACATGACTAACAAGACCAGACAAACGTCTAGCAGTCAAGAAGCATAGAACACCATTTTGCATGGGGAGATATTCAGTTCTTTCAGCATTCTGATAGGTTGAAAGTTAGGTATGACGCACACCAGGCCCAAAGGCACACAGCATTGGGTGACAGTGGCTTGCATCCAAGCAGGCAAGTGAGTTCCCCCCTCCTTGTCTGGGGGGGCCTGGGCAAGGCTTCCCACAGAAGGATATCAGGAGACATTTGTTCTCATGGGAAGATCCAGAACCTAGACGTAAACAATACACACGTGACTATTGTTATCTGGTACCTGCACTTCACGTCACCATGAGAACGCTTTGCTTTGTACAGAGATAATTTGCCAAAACACTTTTGCATTGTAGAGAAACCCAATTTCCAATTACATATAGTATAGGAAATCTGACAATCTTATCCAGTAAAACTCAACCTCCCCTCCCCTCAAAAAACAGGCAAGACCCTGAATGATCCCAAAATTCCAGCTTCTACTGTGTTGCACATTGATGGTTGATGGGTGAAACAACAATTTTAAAAAATGCAGTCCTGGCAGCAAAAATTTTGTATGCCTCTGTCCAGTAACAGAAGATGTTTTGATTGGATGTTTTGAGATGCTGATTGCACGTGGATCTTTGAATTAGCCTAGTGTCTGTCCTTGCAGTACATGAAGAAACTTCACATGCAAGAGAGGGCGGTGGAAGAAGTGAAACTTGCAATTAAGCCCTTTTACCAGAAGAGGGAGATCACAAAGGAGGAATACAAGGATATTCTTCGGAAAGCTGTGCAAAAGGTTGGAATTGTGGAATTGTTATGTTCTCATCTTAGAGTGGCTGTGATAGTGTGTGTGGAAGAAAGAAAAGAAAGGTAAGTAAACAAGCATGGGTGTGGTTGTATGTATATATCTTGGGGGCTGGGTTTTAGCAGCTGACACAGTAATATCCTGCCCTTTCAAATAGCGAATCTGAAGTCGAGAAATGCAGAAGGTTGCTGCTTGCATTAATTCCTGGAGTTGACTTACAAACAGCCCCCTTGATCTCTTTACAGATCTGTCATAGCAAAAGCGGTGAAATCAACCCCATGAAGGTGGCTAATCTTGTGAAGGCTTACGTGGAAAAATACAAACACATCAGGAAACACAAAAAAGACTGATGCTGAAGAAGAGCTTCATGACTCAACCAAGAAACGAGAAGCACCTGTAGAAGAGGCAGAAAGCTTGTCTAGATGACGACGTTTTTCTTCCCTTCAAGGGAGGCAGGAATATACCATTGCATGTTGCAATCCCTTCTCTCCCCCGTCCTTGGAAACTGGATGCAGAAGACCTTCCTGCAGCTAGACACATTTTCACATAGGAGTGTGTCTCCTTGGAGTTGACTGCTGATTGAGAAACACTTGGGTCAGCATATCCCCTTAACCTCTGAAGAAACTCTGGGGAAAGGAAGTGCGTGTGTGTGTGTGTGTATGGTGGGGGTGGCCTAATTATTTGTCATGGTTTTACTTCAGCCTTTTTTTTTTGTCAGTGCACCTCTCTCCAGAGTTTAAAACAGACACTTTTATATCCAGCATACAACAGTGTATGCTTCTCCCATTGTGTTCTTATTTATGAAAAATACGGATTCTTTTGTGATTCTCAGAAATTGGTTTCATACTTGAACCGTGGTATTTTTTTTGCCTGTCCTACGAAAGAAATATTGGACTTGTTCTGTCAAATGAGACATGCAGATGTATGTTAACCTTTATAAAAAATTTTCTGAAAATCCTGCTATAGAGGTGGTAATTATTTACGTTTTGTTACAATGTCTCAGTGAGGAGCTTCATTTGGGATCTCTGGGGCAGCGTGACAGTGAACTGAGTTGTGCGATGCTTCCTGTGAATAATGTACTGAAGGCCGGTTCCGAGTCCGTTTTGCATTCAACAAACTGCCTCTGAACAAGAGAGATGGAGAAGAGCAGAGTTTGAACAGCAAACACAAGGAATGCAACCAGACTATGTATAAAGCAGAAATCTTACAATTTATAAAATTATTTTGAATTGTTTCCTACTCATATTTGTTCATTTGTTGATTCTGGTCTTATTCCTGATTTCTGATGTTAATCAAGATCAAGTGGGCACAATTTTCAGGAGCTTCACTTTCTTTAAAATATTTAATTTAAAAAAAAGAGTATAGACAGAGATAGAAGACATGTAAAAAGAGTAAAAGGTAAACTACGGTAGTAAGGTACAAATAAGTTAATTGGAATCTAAAATGTCCCAGAGATTACATTTTACAATATATTCTTAGTTACTTATAAAATTATGAAATGTATTATATGACATTAAAAGAAGTAAAAATCACTATTAAGCTTTAAACTGGGAATACCTGGTTAATACAGCAGAGATCATTAACTAAAATTATAAACTATAATAAATTAAATAAGTACTAGAAATCTAATTGCCCATGAAATTGAAATATAAATCGCATATATAGAAAAATCAAAATTTGGGGCATGGTGCAAATCCATATATTAAATTACAGCACAGAAATGGTTTGTAGTTAGAATTGAATTCTACATCAGATTTACTTTTTAGATATGACATTATTCTGGACACTGAGGCATACTGCCACAAGTTGGTTAACCATTCTTCGAAGGAAGGAATCAAACATCCTTTCCAATAAGAAGTATATAATATCCTTGTGGCAGTTAACATATTCAAGGCTAGTTCAGCATACTTTGAAGGAATGTATGGTTTAGTGAAATTTAATAAAAATACAGAGTGCAATGGGAATTCAAGTTTCAAAATTTGTTTAATTTTAATATGAATCATTTTCCAAAATAGTTGAGCTTTGCAGCATTGCTATCACATTTAATATTGTTTGGTGTGTGAGGAATACAGTGGACACAGCAATGGTGCAAACTAAGCAGGGCCATGTTAGTCACAGGCAAGACCGGGGGGGGGGGGTTTGCATTGCCTTTGGGGGAGGGAAGAATTCTTTATTTTTAAAATTTTGAAGCCTATATTATGGTTTTCATGTGTAACTACACTTCTAATTTCTGCAGTTTTGCTGACAGTCATAAGATTTGGAGATTTACAAGCTGCCTGCCTTTAATTTAAACAGAAATATTTTTACCAAATTTTTTTTTGACAAAGACTAAAGGATATATCCATTTGCATGACTTGATCAAGAACTAGCCAGAAGATGCATCCATCTGCTCTGTCCCTGATTAGAATTTGGCTTGATTTCTAGGACAGAGTCATGTTGACTCATGGCATATAAGTCCCAGTAGGAAGATAGGCAGGCAGACAATCTGGTATCCTCCATTTCTTTTAATCTACAAATCCAGTGAGGTGAGTTGGGCTGAGAGAGAGTGACTGGCCCAAGGTCACCCAGCCAGCTTTCAGGCCTAAGGCGGGACTAGAACTCTCAGGCTCCTGGTTTCTAGCCTGTTGCCTTATTGGATGCAGGGAGACTCGGGAACATACAGGAGAAGGTCATGCATAATTCCATAACCCGTTCCTTTGAACTACAGTTAAATTAGTTGCTACTTATTATTTTCAGATGCATTTTGTTTCATCTATGTTACGTGTTAATAGGTTGGAGGCTTTCTTTGTCAGTATTTACAGCTTGATTGTCAATCTAGAAATGTACATTTTTGGATTGCTACATATATTTAGAGATGGGGGACCATACCATAGGTGCTGATACAAAATGTCGTACAGGAGGGGTGGGAAAGGGCTTGCATGTTCACAGCATAGCTGCCAAGCAGGAATGGCCAGTCCTAAAATGCCCATTTATTAGAAAGCAAAAGGGAGATACTGTTCCCCACTGCTCCCTCTAGTCCTCCAGTATGTTCTCTGTCTACCTCAGCTGAACATTGAGGGGTTTTTTTTAGGCAGGTGAGCACATTCTCAAATCATATAATGAGCTGTTGCAATTGATCATTTATTGCGTAGGAATGTTGGTCCTAGAGTAATTATTTAAATGTAATAATATGCTAGAGGCTGAGCTTTGCAGCATGCCATGTTTTCCTTTAAAAAGAAATAAAAAATTCATAGGGCTGAAAATTAGGTGGACACCAAAAGGAGGATTTGGCAGACATCGCATTGCTACCTGTAATCTAACGTATATCTTTTCTGTTTAAAGGATGACTTAAGCCACTTCAAGTCATCGGAGCACGTGAAGATAATTCTTGGATGTTTATTTTCCCTAGGATTTATTATTGGGCATCCCAAAGTGACATGCATTGGAGTAAAGTGGCAGGATGACATTTAGCATTCCTAAGGGTTAGTGACACATTCCATCTGGTGACTTAACTTCCAGGCCATTGCCACAATCTTAAGAATTCTGCTGCAGTGGGAAAGAAGTTAGATCGGAGTGCATGCTGGGATTGCTGCTGTCAAATTGCGAGGACTGGTGATATATTAGTGTAACTTTTCTAATAGCTTCAGGATCTCTTTTTTAAACACTTAAAAAAATGTTTTTTTTTTCTCCTTCCAATTTGACAAAAATAGTTCAGGCATACAGTATATTGAATTAGTATAACATAATGCTTGCTTAATACGTACTATTTTTGCCCTCTTTTGGCTTTAAAAGCCGCAAAGTGATATGCAACGAACATACAGTGGGGCAAAAAAGTATTTAGTCAGCCACCAATTGTGCAAGTTCTCCCACTTAAAAAGATGAGAGAGGCCTGTAATTGACATCATAGGTAGACCTCAACTATGAGAGACAAAATGAGAAAACAAATCCAGACAATCACATTGTCTGATTCGGAAAGAATTTATTTGCAAATTATGGTGGAAAATAAGTATTTGGTCACCTACAAACAAGCAAGATTTCTGGCTCTCACAGACCTGTAACTTCTTCTTTAAGAGGCTCCTCTGTCCTCCACTCATTACCTGTAGTAATGGCACCTGTTTGAACTTGTTATCAGTATAAAAGACACCTGTCCACAACCTCAAACAGTCACACTCCAAACTCCACTATGGTGAAGACCAAAGAGCTGTCGAAGGACACCAGAAACAAAATTGTAGACCTGCACCAGGCTGGGAAGACTGAATCTGCAATAGGCAAGCAGCTTGGTGTGAAGAAATCAACTGTGGGAGCAATAATTAGCAAATGGAAGACATACAAGACCACTGATAATCTCCCTCGATCTGGGGCTCCATGCAAGATCTCACCCCATGGGGTCAAAATGATCACAAGAACGGTGAGCAAAAATCCCAGAACCACATGGGGGGACCTAGTGAATGACCTGCAGAGAGCTGGGACCAACGTAACAAAGGCTACCATCAGTAACACACTACGCCGCCAGGGACTCAGATCCTGCAGTGCCAGACGTGTCACCCTGCTTAAGCCAGTACATGTCTGGGCCCGTCTGAAGTTTGCTAGAGAGCATTTGGATGATCCAGAAGAGGATTGGGACAATGTCATATGGTCAGATGAAACCAAAATAGAACTGTTTGGTAGAAACACAACTCGTCGTGTTTGGAGGAGAGAGAATGCTGAGTTGCATCCAAAGAACACCATACCTACTGTGAAGCATGGGGGTGGCAACATCATGCTTTGGGGCTGTTTCTCTGCAAAAGGACCAGGACGACTGTTCCGTGTACAGGAAAGAATGAATGGGGCCATGTATCGTGAAATTTTGAGTGCAAACCACCTTCCATCAGCAAGGGCATTGAAGATGAAACGTGGCTGGGTCTTTCAGCATGACAATGATCCCGAACACACCGCCCGGGCAACGAAGGAGTGGCTTCGTAAGAAGCATTTCAAGGTCCTGGAGTGGCCTAGCCAGTCTCCAGATCTCAACCCCATAGAAAACCTTTGGAGGGAGTTGAAAGTCTGTGTTGCCCAGCGACAGCCCCAAAACATCACTGCTCTAGAGGAGATCTGCATGGAGGAATGGGCCAACATACCAGCAACAGTGTGTGCCAACCTTGTGAAGACTTACAGAAAACGTTTGACCTCTGTCATTGCCAACAAAGGATATATAACTAACTATTGAGATGAACTTTTGATATTGACCAAATACTTATTTTCCACCATAATTTGCAAATAAATTCTTTCCGAATCAGACAATGTGATTGTCTGGATTTGTTTTCTCATTTTGTCTCTCATAGTTGAGGTCTACCTATGATGTCAATTACAGGCCTCTCTCATCTTTTTAAGTGGGAGAACTTGCACAATTGGTGGCTGACTAAATACTTTTTTGCCCCACTGTATGTACAGTAGATCCCATTGCTTTTGCGGGTGCCCTTCAAGGGCAGGGTCCTCCCAAGCGTTCTACAGCTGGCTTTAAGGGGTGGGCAATTCGTGGGGAAATAGGTTAATGTTCAGTGGAGGAATTCCTTAAAGTGTGAATAGTTAAACTACCCCATCTAGAGGACATTTTGTTCCCTGAACAATTTCCAGTACTTTAGGAATGCTTAAATGCCTTTTTCCCCCCATGTGAAACAAAGCAGCTTAGGTTCAGCATTTCTGACCAATACTTTAGGTTTGTCCTTCATTTGAGTTGTCTAATGAGAAAGTGGATCAAATGATTAATTTATAATCCACCCCAATCCAAAAGGACTCTGGGCAGCCAACAGCAAGACACAAAATTAAAAATATGTAATAAAGACAATAGAAAGCAAAAATCATTAGTATGATCAACAATACCCATGACAGCCATCCACAATCAGCCATGGGCTTAGGCATGTTGGAACAGTGCTGAGTTTAGTTTTCAACATGTAAGCAGGATAGTGGCTGCCTGAAATTCTGCAGGGAGGGTGTTCCAAAGGGGGGGGGTTTACCACACATGTCCACAGCTGTCCACATCTCATGAACCTCTCCAAAAGGGGAGACTCAGCAGGTCATCTCTAGATGTCCTGAACAGACTGGCTGATTGAACACTGGGAAGGCATTGCCTGATGTATTTATTTATTTAATTTATCATATTTATACCCCCCCATCCCCTCCCTAATGGAGGACTCTAGGCAGCTTACATACATCATATTCATATATTTATACATTTCATACATAGTACAGTTTAACCGCGCTAAGGGAAGGGGTAAGGGAACCGACTCTTCTTTGGGTACTGGACTACATGTCCCAGAATACCTTGCTTCGGAGCCGTATTTCAGTGCTGCACTGTGTAGGGCTTAAAAACTGATAATCAGCACTTTCAATTGGGCCTGGAAGCCTATTAGATTATAATCTAGGAATACATTTCCAGGCTGATTGATTGATGAGGTGCTATCAAGTTTTTTTCAACTCCTAGTGACCACATAGATAGATTTTCTCCATGAAGATCTATCCCTAGCCTGTTCTCTCAAGTCTCCCAACGGTACACTCATCACCACTGTAACAGTCCATCCACCTGGCTGCTGGTCATCCTCTTCTCTTTCCTTCCACCTTTCCCAGCATTAGAGCCTTCTCCAGAGAGCTGGGTCTCCACATAATGTGTCCGAAATAGGATAATTTGGGCCTGGTCATTTGTGCCTCAAGTGAGAACTCTGGGTTGATTTGTTTGATGATCCATTGGTTTGTTTTCTTGGCTGTCCACGGTATTCTCAAGAGTCTTCTCCAACACCAAAATCCAAAGGGGTCAATACTCTTCCTATCCTGCTTCTCTAATGTCCAACCTTCACTTCCATAGAGTGTCACAGGGAATACCATGGCTTGCACAATTCTGATCTTTGTAGGTATAGACCCATCATGGCATTTGAGTATCTTTTCCAAGGCCTTCATGGCTGCTCTAGTCTGCAGCGTATTTCTTGACTGTTTGATCCTGTGTCATCAGCATAGTGCAGGTTATTGATGTTTCTTCTTCCAATTTTAAAACCACACTCATCTTTTTCCAATCCAGCTTTCCTTAATATATAGTCAGCATATAGGTTGAATAAATAAGGGGAATTTATATGGCCTTGTCGCACTCCTTTGCCAACCTGGAGCCAGTCTGTTTCACCATGTTTTGTCTTTACTGTGGCTTCCTGACCTGTATATAAGTTTCTCATGAGGACAAGGAGATGTTCTGGGATTCCTACTTTTTGAGCCCTTTCCACAGCTTGATGTGATTGACACAATCAAAGGCCTTTCTATAATCGATGAAGCACATACTGACTTCTTTTTGGCTTTCTCAATTATCCAGCATGTATCAGCTATAATGTCTCCCGTTCCTGGGCCTTTCCTAAAGCCAGCTTGAACATCTGGTATCTCTTTTTCCATGTAGAGCTCTAATCTGTACTGGATGATCCTAAACATTGTTTTGCTAGCATGTGAAATTAAGGATATTGTACGATAGTTTGCACATGCCGTTAAGTCTCCTTTTTTTGGTATTGGAATGTAGATTGACCTCTTCCAATCTGTTGGTCACAGTGTCATTCTCCAGATTTTCTAGGATAGCTTGATTAGAAACTTAACTGATTCTTCTTCTGTTGCTTGCCATATTTCAGTGGGTATTCCATCAGTTCCTGTAGTCTTCCGACTTGGTAACGACTGGAGTGCTGATCTAACTTCTTCTAGTACTAGATTCTTGTAAGTAAGGAGTGTCTTCTAAGGTATCTTGGATGTTGACATCTCTATAGTGTTTCAGTATACTCCTTCCATCTTCCTTTGATCTCCTTTGAATCAGTTACTATCTGTCCATTGGTGTCCTTTAGCATACCAATTCGAATTTGGAAACGCCTTCTGAGTTCAGAGATTTCATGTTTTTCCATGTCTATTTCCATCTTCAATGTCTTTACAGATGTTGTTGTAATACTGCTTCTTGTCTCTTCTAACAGCTCTCTGAAATTCTATGTTAAGTTCTTTTCTGAGATTTTTGTCTTTCTTTGGCTTCTCCTCCTGGCAATTTCCACGGTTTGTTCTGACATCCAGTTTGCTTTCTTCTTTTTCTTCATTTTTGGCAGTCTCTTTTCAGTTTCATCCTTAACAACGTCTTTAAGTTCATTCCATAATTCCTCAGGTTGTGTATCAATGAGGTTCAGGACTTCAAAGCAATTCCTAATGTTTTCCTTGAAAATGGTGGGTATATGTTCAAGATCATATCGTGGAACCTGACTGGCTTTCTTCTTCTTCTTTAGCTTAACTTGGAGCTTGCACATGAGCAGTTGGTGATCTGTTCCAGAGTCAGCACCTGGCCATGTCTTTGATGCTATAATTGAACTCTGCCACCTCCTTTTAGCAATAATATAGTCAATTTGATTTCTATGTACTCCATCTGGTGATGTCCATGTATAGAGGCATCGTTTTGGTTGCTTGAAGACAGTGTCCAGGCTAGTCCATGATAAAATGCAGATATCTAATCAATGTTAAGTGTAGATATGCCAAAAATGGGAATATTTGTGGGTCATCTTTTTTTGATTATACCTTATCAGGAGTAGCATGAAAGAATTATCTTCATGAGTTCAGATCCTTTCATCTAACTGTTGCAAGGCCTTTGTGTAGACTGTGGCAGAATATGGAAGTTATTAAGGTTAAGAGGATGGCCAGCAGCAAGGTGGATAGTCTCAGTTACAGTGGTGATGAGCGTACCTTTGGAAGACCTGAAAGACCAGGTTAGGGACAGATCATCATGGAGAAAATCTATGTGGTGGTTAAGGGTTGACAACAACTTGGTGGCACATAATCAGTCAATGAGTATACCAGAACATCAGATTTCAATGACAAGAAACTACTGTAAGAAAGAAACATGGAGAAAGAGTGAGAATGGAAGAGAGCGGGACAAGAATGCATGTTTTCCTGATGAAAGGAAGGGTGCGCTGCTGGGAAAATGCCCACCCCAATACCCCTCTTTCCCTTGTCCTTTTCAAGGTCTTCATCTGTGAACCACACCACACTGGGTGTTTAGGAAGGAAGCAGATGGGATTTGGTGGCAGGTCATCAGAATTGCTGCAGTTATATTGAAGGCTGGAGAATGCCGAGGGACAAGAGCTGAATGCCATAAAGAACATGGAGAGGATGCAGGGCAAAGAGATTGGGGCAGCTGGTGGCAACAGATGGACTGGCAACAGTGCTACGGTTCAGAGTAAGTGTTTTGTATCTTATGTAAACATGAGCATTGCTTGGATGGCAAGAAGGACCGGTCATTTAGTTCTGATGGACTACTCCCTTGAGTTGATGATGATTTTCCAGAAACTTATATTGTAGGCACATGATCTAGACATTTTGGTGCCCTAGGCAAAGACATATTCTGGTACCCCCTACAGTTTGGCTCATCTTCTGATTTTGTTAGCAATTTCAAAAAGGCGCCCTCTTGTTTCTTTTTTTCTTCAAGTTTTTGAGCTTACAATTTTCAGCCCTGGACATTTTTTCTTTTCTCTGACATTTTCACCCTATTTGCTGTGAATCACAGTAAATAATTTTAATTACATCAGCACCAATTGCTGTCATATGGCAACTTCTGCAAAATTATATTTAACCCTTGAGCGGGTGTGCTGGCACAGGGAGTGCGTCATTACTGCTTTTTGCTTTTTTATTGTTTTTTTCGGAAGTCTCTTTGATTTTGGTGCCCCCCCCCCCCCCCCAAATTTGGCACCCTAGATGTCTGCCTAGGTTGCCTAGACCTAGAACTGGCCCGGGTATGATGTGAGCAGATAATGAAGTTTTAAAAAATGCTAGTGCTTAGCAAGGTTGCAAGTAGTAAACGATGATATAGACAATGGATAATAAGATGGAGGGAAGGGATTGAAGATACTACTGGAATGTCTTTGGAAGAACAATGAATGGCTGCTAGGATTAAGTTGAAGTGGCAAGCATTTGTCCATACAATCACCAGGAATCAAACCCAACTCGGTAGCACCTATTTAAAATGTTACTTCATTGTTTGGCTGTCCCATCACTTTGGAGCTCACATTCTCAACCCTCCTAAAATTCCCAACTAATTAAACATACAAAACCTTCACAAGCATCTAAGATACATAAATAACTTAATCCTAAATTATATATTTGGGGAGTCAACTCTTAATTAAAACACACTAGTAAAAATCTAGGTATACAAATCAACTTTTTAGACATTTCTCAATTTAGCTCCACTCAATTTCAGTGAAGCTAAATCAGCAATTTGCTAAACATCAGGGACACCTGCAGGAAGTTCTCACCTTGCCTAGCTGAGATTTGGAACCCAAACATTCTTTGTTGGTTCTGCTAATTAAAAAAAGAACCTAGTCTTGCCATTTTATCAACTCCTACTTGGAAACACATTCCATAGCATTGAATTATCGGCAAACACTCATAAGATCATTCAATAAATTGGTCATGTTAAAAGGGTTAGGGTTAGGAAGTTACGATGGCCTTGGAATGGGTGCTTTATGGCCTGTAAAGCACTTCCAAGCGTCGCAAAAGTCACACCACCACCCCCTGTGGTCACATGATCGCATTTCGGGCGCTTGACAACCGGCTCACATTTATGACCGGCTACAGTGTCCCATGGTCACGTGATCACATTTTGCTATGTTTTTTGCTGTTTCCCGGTGAAAAACGCCCATTGGGGAAGCTGGATTCACTTAATGATCGCTGTAAAAATGGTAATAAAATCGGGTCCAGTCACGTGGTGATTCGACTTAAGACACAATGACTTACGATGGAAATTCCGGTCCCAATTGTGGTCGTAAGTCAAGGACTACCTGCAACAAACCATGTGTAGGCACTTGTAAAAATTGGAGTTGATACCAGGAGACCTTACTTTCAACAGTGTTATTCTTGCTGTCCTTTCTCCCCTCTCTGAGCAATGATAAATAGATTCACTATCCGTCTTCTGATCTGACTAGTTTCAGAATTTTGGTACTGCAAACAATGGACACAATGCAAGTGGAAAATGCCAAGCATAAGGGTTGCAAGCAATAGTATTTGTCCCATCACTAAAAGCATCCACTGGTGAAACAATTACTATTTCTCCACACATACTCATACACCCTGTACACACACCAAATCTGTTTTCTGGGATGTGTTCCCAGACCAGGTACAAAGTTAAAAGTAAAACAAAGTACTACTAAGAATATCAACATTCTCGCCCAAGGTCAAATGATTTCTGCAATGCCTAAACTTGCATGGCATTTACTGAAATCGGTAAGATCAGACATTTAAAGGGACATCATACCCTTAAGGAAGGACAGTGTTACAACTGGGCATATGAAATGATGCTTCTTTAAAAAAATATATTGCATGCATCATTTTTCCGGAAGTGGTTGGCAGCATTTTACTAGTAGAGAGCCATCAAACCGCTATCTATGGAGCATCCAGTTCTTCCTCTTTCATTTCCCTTGGGTTGCGCCAAGAGAAGAGAGGGGCTATACAGTATTTTGAAATAAGGGGAAAAGAAGGTGGAGCTCCAGCCTTCTCAAAATGAAATGATTTCAGGAAATGAAAGTGGATCGGCAGAGGGTAAGGATACAGCTGCTGCTTGCTAAACAGGGAACCAAGGCCAAAATATGTCTCAGCATGGACCCAGTGAGTATCAGTCTTTAATGCCTATCGCTTGCTACTTATAGTGGAGGAGAAAGGGCGAGACGGTGGGCTAGGTGTCTGTAGTTTTGTGCTACCTGGGTACCTGCACTAGGCCACCCATATGGGCCAGAGGTTGCCCATCCCTTCTTTTACAGACTGGGCCGTAGCAACTTTTTTTTTCCAAAGTGATTTCTTGAATTAGTCACCGTTGGCTGGGTTCATGCAAGATGCTAAGCCATAAGTCATGGTTTACATCACATACTGAGCAGTAACATTAATCAGCTATCCAACAATGGGACCCTCTCATAGTCATAAATTATTTAGCATTTACCTGCCTTCTTAAAATCAGGTGGCTAAATTACACTACAAGATTGTATGAATCACAGCAAAGTCATTCCTTTGCCTCACATTTTATGTGATTGTGAGATGACCAACGATCCGTACAGAAGTTATTCCTTAATATACAGTACTAGTTTGGATTGCACTGTCAGAATTGGGGTATTACTTCCGTGTCTGTAGTACAGAATAAATTATTTTCAGCGTTGTTAATACAGAAATAACCTTGTTTCTACTTCTGATTTTTTTAAAAATTTAGAAGGAATTTTTGTATTTTGTTGAGAAAATGGGCTTGAGTTACAGTTAGATTCTGTAATTTTAAACTGGGTGGTACCAGCCATTTTTATTACTGTTATTACCCTTCCAGTTTTTGGGACAGTCCTGGGTAATCTGAAATTATCTCTGTCTGCAGCTTCCCCCCCGCCCCACACACACACATTCTGTTTGAAGCAATATATAATTCATTTTCCAAAACTGTATTGTCAACGTGCTCTCTCTGCATCCCTTTCTCTGCCTGCTTTCTGTAACATTTGGCTTAATCAAGTATTTTAGAGACCTTGAAAGTTTAACCTTACCCCCCACTCCACTACCGCTAGATCATCTAAATGGGCTCATCTAAATACAGAAATTTTCTAATAGTGAGTCTTCCCGCCCCTTAATCACAACATCTTGTATCCTCTGTTCTTCCAGGGCAGGAAGTCTTTCCAAATGAAGTGACGCTCTCCAGAGTAAGACTCGAGTTCTTCCTCTTGAAGTCCTACAAAATAGCAGTATAAAGAGCCTGAATTTGGACAGGAACAAGCTGAAGCATATAACTGGGATTTCCAACCTTTGCAACCTGAAAAAACTGATTTTGTCTAAAAATGCTATGACAGACTTTCCAGTGGAAATCCGGAACTTGATCCATCTGGAGAAGCTTGAACTCAATCAGAACCAAATCCGAGATATCCCAGAGGGGATCTTCTCTTGTCTCCCTAAGTTAAAACATCTCCGACTTAACAACAACCGCTTAGACAGCCTTCCCAATGATTTAAGTGCCTGTCGTGACTATCTCCAGTATCTGAACTTGTCCACAAACTTATTCCAAGTCATTCCTCAAGTAGTATTGGAGTTGAAAAACTTGCAAGAATTCTATGTGCAAAATAATGTTTTGCAGCAGCTTCCCATAGAAATGTTCAAAAAGCTGCCCCTGAAGATGTTCAAGGTAAATGGGAACTCACTGAGGGAACCCCCAGATGAAGTATGTGCAGGGGGTATCAGACAGATTATCAGCTACTTCAATCAGCTGCAGAACGGCCAAGCAGAGGACGACAAGCGGGTTAAGACGATGTTTTTGGGGACATCCTTAGCAGGAAAGTCTACAATCTGCGAAAGCTTAAAGCAGAGACAAGTTGTTCGAGTGTCGGAGGAAGAGCGGACTGTTGGAATTGAGATAAGTGAGTTCCATATCCAAGGCTTTACCTTTCTCTTTTGGGATTTTGCTGGCCAGCTGGAATACTATGTGACCCACCATATGTTCATTACTTCACAGGCCCTTGTCATCTTGGTCATTAACTTTCACCAGTAAGTGTTCTCTTTCTTCTCTTGTGAACATTTATGAATGAATGAATGAATGAATGAATGAATGAATGAATGAGATCTATATGGTCACCCAAATTATAAATTGTAACTCTGGACAGCTAATGTAGGTTTCAGGGCACACAACAAAAATAACCAAGACACTTAAAAACCACAAAGGTAGGATACATTATAACCAAAGCCGAACTGCAAACCTATTTATATTCTCAACACCATCAAGACAGGCTCATCCAACATTGTGGTCCCAATGCCCAGAAGGATGAAATGTTTTTCAGTGATAGACCCATTAATTTCAGTGGACTAGATAGATCAGAGCTTTCCAAACTTTTCATATTGGTGACACACTCTTACAGCAGGGCACAAGGCAGGCACTAGGACCTGCGTGGAATCCTGGCAGGGCTCGGAGGCAGCAGCAGCCGCGACATACCCAGACACTGCAGCTGACACACTAACGTGTCCCGACACACAGTTTGGAAAGCTCTGAGATAGATATAAGTGTGCACGTCTTGTTCTAAATGAGTCAGACTTAAACAGTTAAACTTTGGCTGACTTTTGGGGGTGATAAGGTTCTTACAAGAGGCAACAATCACCATTTTTCTGCTACCTTGGTGCTATCTGATAGGTATGGTATCTAAGGCTAAATGTCGATGAAGGTTCTCAGTCATCCAGGTGGAACAGTCTGTGGCCTGAATCATGTCAATTGGATTTCTATTTTCTCAGTGGAAACGTTTCGCTCCTTATCCAAGGACTGAAGAAGCTCCTTGGATAAGGAGCGAAACGTTTCCACTGAGAAAATAGAAATCCAGTTGACATGATTCAAGCCACAGACTAAGGCTAAATGTTTTGCCAGTCCTGCTGAACCAACTTCCAATAAACCAGCATTGGATTGCAGTCACAGTTTCTGAATGAAATACACAGTTTATCTACTAAATTAATTCTTCTAGGATTTTCTGACACAGAAGGAATGGGGCCACAAAACTGCAGGAAGCATCCTTCTAATGTCCTGCCCACGGGTTTTGAATTTTCAACAATGGATGTCCGAGTTGAGTTCTCAGCAAGCCAAATATGGCAATCAAAAAACTGAATCGTTATTGCTTCCATTTGAAGTTGAAATACAACTGAGCAGATGCAGAATGCATTTCTCATATTTAGTGACAGATACTTCCCACTTTTCTGCACATCTTTTTTTAAATGGTACATTTTTGTTGGCTTGTCTTTTGTCTCCAACGATCATTTATGATTTCCTCTTAATGGATATATTAAATAATGTTACATCTCAGTCCATCTTATGTTGAGATCATAGGCTTGATACACTGGCCCAGCCTTTGAGACTTCAGGAGCCAGGAGCTGCTTGTGGTGTCACCAATGGGCAATGCCTGGCAGATGGCTTCCTGAGCAAGTGTCTCCTTGTTTTGTATTTTTACTTAAGGAGCTCTGCATTATTTTACAAGTAATGGTATATAACTTTAATGAGGAAGAAAAAAGAAACTCTAGGTGAGCTGCCAGTATTACATGATGACTGGGACTATTGAAAATACTTGCATTTAGATAAACCAGTTTGTCAACATGATCACAGGTCAGCTGGCTCAGTGATCAGTCACTTTTCTTTTTGTAGGTACCAGCTTACCAATGACTCCTTCAAGGACCTTGTTGGATTTTGGATTAGCAACCTCTTTATGCGAGTGCCAAACTCTGTAGTCCTTCCTGTTGGAACTCACATAGATGCTTGTTCTGAGGAGGAGGTTGAAGAAAAGAAAAAGGATATCATGTGCAAGATACAGGCCATGCTGGAGGAGAGACAGATCAACCTCGCTCACCTTATCACTAACCTGGAAGACAATGAGGAATCGGAGTTCTATGAGGACCAGTGGACTCGACTGAAAGAAATGGAAAATTGCACCCTTACAGTAAGGAATGCTGTCATATATATTTCATATGCAATGATCTCAACTCAGAAAGCGCTGGTATGCAACTGTCCAAACACCTCGCAAAGCGATCTGAGCAGTGCAGAGATTCTTCCTTTTTTCTTTCCTGAAACGATAGCCCATATCTTTCCAAACTGTGTGTCGCAACACTTTAGTGTGTCGCAACACACAGTTTAGTGTGTCGCAACACAACCCGGAAGCGGCAGCGGGGGCAGGCGCGGCAGTGCATGGCGGCGGCGTGTATGGCGGCGGCAGCAGCAGCGACGGCAGCAGCGCGCCATCAGCGCTTCCCCGTTTTAGTGGAGGCCGCCACTGCCATGCACGCCACCGCCGCGCACCCCCCTGCGTCGCCGCTCTGCACGCCCCCACTGCGCATGCCCCTGTGCCGCCGCCACTGCCACCGTTGGTGTGTCGCCAACGGCGGCAGTTTGGAAAGCACTGCTCTAGCCAATCAGATGACTCCAGGTTCTGTGAGAGAGGGAGAACTTTTACTGTTGCTCCCCTTTTGTCACGCCATGCATAAGCATGTATGGCATCTCCTATTCCACTCCATTCTCCATTAAGCTTCCACAAAAGCTGGATACCAAGCAGTATGTCATAATTTCTCCCCTTGCTTGCTTGTTCGGAGTTCTCTTTGTCTCTATGCATTTTCTGTTCTAGATTCTAGATCTTGTTCCTGTCAACTGCATGGATTACCTGGACATTAAAAAACTTGAAGGAACAATCTTGGAGCATGTCAAGAATGAAGAGCTATTCCCCAATGTCATCCAAGTGCTTCCCCCTATCTATAAACAAGTAGAAGCAGCAATTGTGGATATGATGCAAAACAATGAAGAGATGACTGAACATGGCAAGTAAATGTTATCAGTGGGCATTTTATAGATCTCCTCTTTCTCTTTTTTACTGCCAGATCTTAACCTTTGAATATGTGTTGTTGTAAGCGAGAGCAATCACTTTCGGAACATGTGCAAAGTGTATTTTGCCACAGCTATATAACCGCAACTAGCTCAGAAGGATTATTCAGGGCATGGCCCCTAAATTTTGGGGGGAGGCTCCCCTATACAATTTAGGGACCATGCCCCGAATAATCCTTCTGAGCTAGTTGCGGTTATACAGCTGTGGCAAAATACACTAAACAATTAATTTGGGCACCTAGAGCTGCTGAGGCAATAGGTGGAGGCTGGCCTTGAGATAGACTTCCCCTCTTCGTATAAGCTAAGTTTATTTAGGTGCTGAGTTTCCTAAATATTTAGGGCAAGTACTTATTTAAAAAGCATAAAAATCCAAATAAATCTATTAAAACGTAGTCTAATTATAAGGCCTATTGAATAAAAAGTTAATTGACTGGGCTCAAAGATTTGGAACATTAGAAAGAAAGAGATCCCTTTGAATGAAGTTCTCAGGGGGGGACTTACTTTTTTTGTGTGTGCGCGCGCCTTCCAGTCAGATTTTGACTCCTGGCGTTTGCCTGGACAAGTCCCTGCAGTTTTCTTGGCAAGGTTTTTTGGAAGTGGTTTGCCATTGCTTTCTTCCTAGGGCTGAGAGAGAGTGACTGGCCCCTGGTCACCCAGCTGGTTTCGTGCCCAAAGCAGGACTAGAATTCATGGTCTCCCGGTTTCTAGCCTGATACCTTAACCACTACACCAAACTGGCTCTCTTTCCTTAATTTAGGCAGCCATAATAAATTAAGCATGCTGTGGAAAGAAAAAAAAAGACGAGACCCACATTTCCCACTTAAAGTCACAAATTCAAATTCATACACTAAGTTGTTGGGGACCACAACATCCCACCGTCCCTAAAGTCATATAGTTTCAACAGCAACAAGACTGCAATGAAAGAACCTTATCCTAAATGTTCAGAACTTAATGCATGGATTGATAACATTATTTTGTGACTACCAGAGATCAAAGTTGGACAAACTAATTTCAGTGCCAAAGTAATGATCACTTAGTACAATTGGCCCTATTTATTTGTCCTTTGATTTTGCCCCTTTAGAAGTAGCCTGAGCCTATTTATTCAACAGCAAGTCTCACTTCTGAAGCATAGAACGCATTGTACTGTAGGTTGACTGCCTGAGACTGACTCTCTTGCAGCAGCATTCAACAAGCGCTGTTCTGATACTTTAGGGATGGTGAATTTCAATCTTTTACATAGCAAGCTCTCCTCCCAGTATTACCTGGTCCACTTGGATAGAGAACTCCTGCAGGATATTTTGAGATACCTTCATCGCATTGGATTAATTGTATGGTATGAAAATATCAAGCAGCTGGAAGGCACAGTGTTCCTACGTCCAACTATTCTGATCACTCTCTTCAAAGTAAGTACCAGCTTGATTCCCCTGTAGAAGCCTCCTCCAGCACAGTGGGGGCATTGCTTCTCTGAAGTTAGCTAGAAGCCAAATTTCCACAGACCATAGTTTTTAAAAAATTGTATTATCATATTCACAACCTGCCCCCAGTCCTGACAGACACTCTGTGGGGTACAACAAAGTCAAAACAAAAATAAAAAACAAATTTCAACCATTAAAATAATAGCATAAACAATCTTCCATAGACTCAACCGTAGCTGCCAAAACCTCTTGTTGTGTTTTCTCCCAAGTCCCATTCAGCAAAGATTATTAATGATATGAATGAAAAGTGCTGGACTTTGGGGAGAGGGATGGGGTCATTCATGAGCAGCCTCTAAATTTTGATTTGCATTGTGTCTGAATTAACCCAATGGTGGTGTTGGTAAATTCTTTCCTTGCATTTTCCTGTAAATTTTTTAAAAGCAAAATAGAGCTATTTGAGAACTGCAGTTAAAACCAAACTGCCCACAAGAGTCTCCTTCCCATAGAAAAAATACTTCCATTTGGGCAAGGGGGGCATCCTATTTTTCCTGCTCTACTCTACCCTTGGCCTCCGGAACAGCTGCTCTAAGGGTTGAGAGACCCTCCAGAACAGAATAAAACGTAATGTGAAGGATGCAATAAGTAGGAGAGGCAGCTATACTGAAGGTCAAGTTGTATGAATGGAATGTATTTAGCCACATTGCAGTCCTACCCAGTACAGTATCTTTACCTAAACAAGATCAATGCTTGGGGTTGATAATTTTTGCAGCTCCCATGGAGCCCCGGCAAATTTCTTGCCCTGACCATATCCAATGTGAACCTGGAGTCAATTGTTCAGGAAAGCTATTTCAGCACTTTCGATCTCTAGCATGCCAGATCCAAGGGTGCCCTTCAGATGACCATGTTGTTGTTTATTTGTTCAGTCGCTTCCGACTCTTCGTGACTTCATGGACCAGCCCACGCCAGAGCTTCCTGTCGGCCGTCACCATCCCCAGTTCCCCCACGGTCGAGTCCGTCACCTCCAGAATATCATCCATCCATCTTGCCCTTGGTCGGCCCCTCTTCCTTTTGCCTTCCACTTTCCCTAGCATCAGCTTCTTCTCCAGGGTATCCTGTCTTCTCATTATGTGGCCAAAGTACTTCAGTTTTGCCTTTAATATCATTCCCTCAAGTGAGCAGTCTGGCTTTATTTCCTGGAGTATGGACTGGTTTGATCTTCTTGCAGTCCAAGGCACTCTCAGAATTTTCCTCCAACACCACAGTTCAAAAGCATCTATCTTCCTTCGCTCAACCTTCCTTATGGTCCAGCTCTCACAGCCATAGGTTACTACAGGGAATACCATTGCTTTAACTATGCGGACCTTTGTTGTCAGTGTGATGTCTCTGCTCTTAACTATTTTATCAAGATTTGCCATTGCTCTCCTCCCAAGAAGTAGACGTCTTCTGATTTCCTGGCTGCAGTCAGCATCTGCAGTAATCTTTGCGCCTAGAAATACAAAGTCTGTCACTGCCTCCACTTTTTCTCCCTCTATTTGCCAGTTATCAATCAAGCTGGTTGCCATAATCTTGGTTTTTTTGAGGTTTAACTGCAACTCAGCTTTTGCACTTTCTTCTTTCACCTTCGTCATAAGGCTCCTCAACTCCTCCTCACTTTCAGCCATCAAAGTGGTATCATCTGCATATCTAAGATTGCTAATGTTTCTTCCAGCGATTTTAACTCCAGCCTTGGATTCCTCAAGCCTAGCACGTCGCATGATGTGTTCTGCGTACAGGTTGAATAGGTAGGGTGAGAGTATACAGCCCTGCCGTACTCCTTTCCCAATCTTAAACCAGTCCGTTGTTCCGTGCTCTGTTCTTACCGTTGCTACTTGGTCGTTATACAGATTCCTCAGGAGGCAGACAAGATGACTTGGTATCCCCATACCACCAAGAACTTGCCACAATTTGTTATGATCCACACAGTCAAAGGCTTTAGAATAGTCAATAAAACAAAAATAGATGTTTTTCTGAAACTCCCTGGTTTTCTCCATTATCCAGCGGATATTGGCAATTTGGTCTCTAGTTCCTCTGCCTTTTCTAAACCCAGCTTGTACATCTGGCAATTCTCGCTCCATGAATTGCTGGAGTCTACCTTGCAAGATCTTGAGCATTACCTTACTGGCATGTGAAATAAGTGCCACTGTTCGATAGTTTGAACATTCTTTAGTGCTTCCCTTTATTGGTATGGGGATATAAGTTGATTTTTTCCAATCTGATGGCCATTCTTGTGTTTTCCAAATTTGCTGGCATATGGCATGCATCACCTTGACAGCATCATCTTGCAAGATTTTAAACAGTTCAGCTGGGATACCGTCGTCTCCTGCTGCCTTGTTATTAGCAATGCTTCTTAAGGCCCATTCAACCTCACTCTTCAGGATGTCTGGCTCTAACTCACTGACCACACCGTCAAAGCTATCTCCAATATTATTATCCTTCCTATACAGATCTTCCGTATATTCTTGCCACCTTTTCTTGATCTCTTCTGCTTCTGTTAGGTCCTTACCATCTTTGTTTTTGATCATACCCATTTTTGCCTGGAATTTACCTCCGATGTTTCTAATTTTCTGGAAGAGGTCTCTTGTCCTTCCTATTCTATTGTCTTCTTCCACTTCCGCACATTGCTTGTTTAAAAATAATTCCTTATCTCTTCTGGCTAACCTCTGGAATTTTGCATTTAATTGGGCATATCTCCCCCTATCACTGTTGCCTTTTGCTTTCCTTCTTTCTTGGGCTACTTCCAGTGTCTCAGCAGACAGCCATCTTGCCTTCCTGGTTTTCTTTTTCTTTGGGACATTTTTTGTTGCCACCTCCTGAACAATGTTGCGAACTTCTGTCCATAGTTCTTCTGGGACCCTATCTACTAAATCTAGTCCCTTAAATCTATTCTTCACCTCCACTGCATATTCCTTAGGAATATTAGTGAGCTCATATCTAACTGATCTGTGGGTCTTCCCTATTCTCTTTAGTCTGATTCTAAATTTTGCAATAAGAAGTTCGTGATCTGAACTACAGTCAGCTCCAGGTCTTGTTTTTACCGACTGTATAGATGTCCGCCACCTTTGGCTGCAAAGGATGTAGTTGATCTGATTTCGGTGTCGACCATCTGGTGAAGTCCATGTATAAAGTCGTCTTTTAGGTTGTTGGAAGAGAGTGTTTGTTATGCACAGTGAGTTGTCTTGGCAAAATTCTATCAGCCTATGTCCTGCTTCATTTTGTTCTCCCAGACCATGCTTGCCTGTAATTCCAGGTGTCGTCTGACTACCCACCTTAGCATTCCAGTCTCCTGTAATGAAAATATCATCTCTTTTTGATGTATTATCCAGTAGGTGCTGCAGATCCTCATAGAACTGATCTACTTCTGCTTCTTCAGCATCTGTGGTTGGGGCGTATATTTGGATCACTGTGATGTTAAATGGCTTACCCTGAATTCGAATTGAGATCATTCTATCGTTTTTTGGATTGTATCCAAGCACTGCTTTAGCCACTTTATTATTAATTATGAAGGTTACTCCATTTCTTCTGTGGTCCTCTTGTCCACAGTAGAAGATCTGGTGGTCATCTGATGTGAAGTGGCCCATTCCAGTCCATTTCAGTTCACTGACACCTAAAATGTCTATATTTAATCTTGACATCTCACCAATAACCACATCCAATTTGCCCTGGCTCATAGATCTTACATTCCAGGTTCCTATGGTGTGTTGATCTTTAGAACATTGGATTCGTCGTTCAGCACCAGCACCGTCGGCCGCTAGCCGTCCTTTCGGCTTTGAGCTAGCTGCGTCATCACATCTGGGGCTAGTTGAACGTATCCTCTGTTCCTCCCCAGTAGCATTTTGACCATCTTCCGACCTGGGAGTCCCATCTTCCGATGGTATACCGACATATCTCTGGTTGTACTGATCCATTTAGTTTTCATGGCAAGAATACTGGGGTGGGTTGCCATTACCTTCCCCAGGGATCGTATTTAGTCTGACCTCTCAGATGACCATGCTTTCTGCTAATTCACAGGGGAGGCTATATTGCTGCATTTCTAAACAGAATGTAGAAGAACCTCAGGTAGTTCAGTCCTAACCACAATACAGATCAGGACCTCATAAGTATCTCTAGAAATAAAAAGATAGTACATTCAAAAGGTTGGAAGAAGAGGGGTTTGGAGAAAGGAAGGGCAAAGCACTAGTTTTAAACTGGAGAGGCGGGGAAACAGGATAAGGCAACACTATTGATTGGCTGCATCCACTTGTTATGTGGGTCATTTTGAAGTATGGATGGTCACTTGGCATTCTGATTGTATTTTACAGCAGAAAACCAATGGTTTGTAGCAGCATGCAAGTCAGAATAGAAGTGGATATTCCGTCCAGAAGCACCAGCTAAATGGTACAGCCATCCACTTCAATGCAGGAATTCAAAATAAGATTCTGGATTATGTTGCAGGATGGAATAGCCAAACATATGTATTTATTTAGCTACATACCCTCCCAGCTATTGAGAAGAAGAACTTTTCAAAGTTTCTTTGTATGTTTCAGCTTAACTTTGCTGGAAGCAATGTTTCCTTCACTTTGCCACTTCCAACAAATAGTAAAAGGCAGTGGAGTATTTTAGGGCATGCTCCAGACTTGTGGGACAAGTTCATGTCCTGTATCAACCCTGAGGGCCAGATGTGGTCTGCGGGTGGGGGCACAGATAGAGTGGAAGAGCAGCCCCATAATTTTTGCTTAAGAGGGGAGTAGGACAGGAGGAGAGTGGTTTTATTGTTGCTAAGATTAATCTTTTAGGAATCAGAAAACAATAATCTACGACAAGACAGCAAGAGATTTACTTGTAGTTCTCCTCTTCAGTCAGCTCCTCTATGAAAACCGTGAGCCTCCTTGGGCACATATGCTTCTGTTTTTCCAGAGCCTTGTGAGGTATGGTCTAATGCAACAGCTGGAGAGCATTTCTGTGGACATCTTGATAGGAGAACATGCCACCATCCGAGACCGGGCCAACTGGGCATTGACATTTCAATCCAAAGCCATGCTATGCCAGAAAGCCATGAGAGCTTTGCTTAAGCACCAGCTTTCTTTAGACAACATGGTAGACCTCTTTGAGGAAATGGTGGGAAGCAGATTCCAGAAGGGGAAACTCTTCAGCCTGCTAGAGCACTTTGAGATCTGCCTGGAGATCAGAAACGTAGAAGGGCTTAATCCTAGAGCCAGAGTGTTTGTGCCTGTTCCTGGGGAGCCATGGGAAGCTCTGCAAAGCCTGGAGAAGGACATGTGCTACTTATTTCCTAACTATCTCAATCAAAGTCAGGAGGTTTCGGCAATGTGGGGAGAAGATCACACGGAGGACCTGCATACTCGCCTGTACTTTTCTCCTGAGATCCCGGAGGGCTTCTTCCAAAGGTATGGAATAGTATCTGTTAAGTGTCATAGATAATGACAAGCCAACGTGTGGCCAATATCTACAACTGAGGGCCTCTTCAAACTGGGGCCAGTTGATTTGCATAAGCAGGGATCGCATATAAGGATGAGGCAACCAGTATTTACTGGACAATTCCTGACAATATGCCACCTGTGTCTGGCAAAACTAAGCTGGAGTGAGGGTTTTGCTGGGTCAGTTTGACTGATGCTATGTCGTCTTTAAAGTAATCTGTCCTAATCCTCTGTTGAGTGTTTTCCTGCAGACTGTCAAATAGGGATCCACTCTAATCTGAAGAAAAGTAAATGTGTGATGATTTTGTGAATACAACAGCAAAACACACAGCTGTAATCAGGCTGCTTAATTCTGTGCCCCACTTGCAGGAAAGAAGCCTCAAGTCCAGGAATTGATTGCAGCCTGTTTCTGAAAGATACAATAGCCCTCATCACACAGTAACCCTCCTTCCCTCCCAGAACTCAAGGCCACCTACACAGCTCTTCTACCTCCGCTTTTCCTCTTACAACCCTAAGAGCTAGTAACTGGACCAGAGTTCTTCAGTGACTTCCATGCTGAGTGTGGGCTTGAATCTGGTCTGTCGAGCCTTAAACCACCATTAATAACTGTATTCCATTGGTTTTAAGCATTAAGAACTCTCTAGCACAGAGCTTTCCAAACTGTGTGTCGCGACACAAAAGTGTGTCGCCACACACCGTCTGGTGTGTCGCCACACAACCCGGAAGCGCTGATCATCATCAGCGCTTCCGGGTTTTCCCGCAGCGACACACCAACGGCAGCGCGCAAAAACCGAAAGCGGCAGCAGCGCTTCCGGGTTTTTGCGCGCTGCCGCAACGGCAGCACTTCCAGGTTTTCCGTGGCGACACACCAACGCCGGTTGGTGTGTTGCCGCGGGAAAAACTTTGGAAAGCCCTGCTCTAGCAGATGGGCTGTTTAGTCCCCTGTTGAATTGATTATTGTTGCAACTAAGATGCCTGGGCCTAACTTAAGCAGAACCAGTAACGGTGGGGAAAGAGAGAGCATCTTAAAATGGGATCTGAAGGCATTGGCTGGTTTTTTTCTCTCTTCCCAGACTCATGGTGAAAGCTTGCTCCTTCTTTTCAACTCACTGGGTTGCTAAAGCAATCTGCCTGCTCATATGTAGTGGCACGCCTTTACTGATCAAAGCAAACAACCAAAAAGGTTACAGCTATATTGAACTCAGGTGCAGAAAGCCAGTGGAGAGGACCGGTACGTACATAGGCATTTACTGCTTGTTAGGGTTATACCCTCAAACGTAATGGAAATGATGTACAACAAAAACAGTATATATAAAGCTGAAATCTGTGTAGTCCCTTAAGAAAAGAGCTCCTTGGGTCTCAGTTGAAGGAAGCTGTTCAAGGTTTGCCTATATGCAACTATTGGAACGGCTTGGCCTATGACCACTTGAATGGCCAGCCCCACCTCTGGGTGCCAGCTGAAAAAAGTATCTCTCTCATACAGGCAAACCCCACTGATCTTGTGTATGGGAGAAGGACCACTGACAAAAGATGGTAGATTAGAAACAGGCGACAGTGGACAGAGATAGTCCTTCAGATGACCTTGTCGCAAACCCAACAGTGGAACTGAAGAACCAACTTTAGAGAATGGATTTGTTGTTTTCTTTCAGTCATTCTTCTCAACAATGATGAACCAAGAGCTCCTGTTGCCAGGCAGTGATCAAGATAAACCTTGTGTGCACAAGATGTTTAATCAGCAAAGTTGCATCTGCTTTAAAGCATCCTTTAAAGCCAGTGCTCAGGCCAGTTTTTCCCTGCTTGGGGCTCTCCAACAGCATCAAATTTCAGTTCCCCCCAAATCACAGCCTTTGGCTGGACTTGCTGGTGATTATGGGAGTTGAAATTGGACCCATCTGGGGTCCACCAAGTTGGAGAAGGTTGGCTGCACCGAATGCTTCTTAGAACCCCATCTCTGTGTTGCCTTTTAAAGGATTCCAATTAACCTGGGACTTTATCATGACAATCATCTCCATCAACCAAAGGCTCCTGGAAGAATGGCCTGGGCTCCATCTTTGCATAAAAGCACCCTGCCGGACAGTTGGATGTCTTGCCGAATTTGTCTGGCCAGATCTGGATGACAAGACCACTGTGTGAGTATTTCATGCTTTGCACCAGCAAAACCAATACTGTAAAGTCTTTCACAATTACATATTTCCCTGTGCTGTATATTGGCCTTTATCCAGAAAACATACACTGTAACATTTCTCTCCCCAAAGCAGATCCTCAGTTGAGATATGTTGCTCTGAATTCTTGTTTCTTAATTTTAACTGAGGGGATGGCTCTGCATCCTCTAAACTGATTTTAAAAAGAAAAGAAAACCTCCCAAATATTTCCCGTAAGGTGCTTATTTTCACTTAAGCCCTTCTTCTAATAGTGTTACTGATGGTTTCTCTTCTACCACTTTTATAGTCCTCCCTCATTTGATGCATCAACCTTCATGAGCCTGCTGCCTTCTAGATGTTTTAGGTCTCCTCTCCCATAATCCCCAGCCAGCCCAGCCTAAACTAGACTGGAAATTAGGGAATGTGGTTGGCACTAGATTGGGAAAGGCTGTGCTGCAGGATGGCTATTACGTCAGTTCTTTTCTTCAGTTTATAATTAGGGCTTCCTTCATTTTTTTTCTTTAACCTTGTTAAACCTGAGCTAGGGGATATAATATACCAGTGTTTCTCAACCTTGGCAACTTTAAGATGTGTGGACTTCAACTCCCAGAATTCCCCAGCCAGCCTTAAAGTTCTTAAAGTTGCCAAGGTTGAGAAACACTGTAATATACAGTCAAGCTAAGAGACTGATAATGTTTTTGTATCTTCTCCAAATGGCTTATTTGGAGATGTTATTTAAGTTCTCCAAAGCCACCTCTTGAGAGGTCAGCCTGAAAAATAGTGTCTACCCCAAGGGGACTATAGCAGCCTCATGCTGGACTGGGGATTCAAACGTAAACCTTTCCTTTTCCGTCCATCCAGAACACATAAAGGTAAAGGTTCCCCCCGCACATTTGTGCAGTCGTGTCCGACTCTAGGGGCCGGTGCTCATCTCCGTTTGTTAGCCAAAGAGCCAGCGTTGTCTGAAGACGCTTCCATGGTCATGTGGCCGCATGACACACATGGAACGCTGTTACCTAGCCACCAAAGTGGTACCTATTAATCTACCTGCATTTGCATGCTTTCAAATTGCTGGGTTGGCAAGAGCTGGGGCAAGTGCGGGAGCTCACTCCGTCATGCAGGGCTAGGGATTCGAACCTCCGAACTTGCGATCTTCCGATCGACAAGCCTGGCGTCTTACCCACTGAGCCACCATGCCCCTTACCCACCAGAACACATACAGTAGTACAAAATCGGTGTGTACAATCAAGACTAACCCATCCCATTTCCGAGGGATTTCTACTTACCCAGGAAGAGCAGCCGTGGGAAAGGACAGTGGATTGTTACTCAAATGGCAGTTTCTTCCCATTTTCATCTGCAGCTTTTTCCCAGATTACAGCAGTGGGAATTTAAATATGCCTCTGTACTTCTAGTTTTCAGTCTGTCATGTTTAAAGCATTAGCAAAAACCATTTTTTGGTAACCAAACCAAAGAAAACCCCAAACAAAGAAACAAACCCACCCACATTTTAAGAATGATTGCATTTAAATTCTGCCTTTTTCCTTGAAAGTTCAAGATGAGATACATCAGCATCTCTCCTCATTTTATCTCCATACCTTCCCTTAGAGGTAGGTTGGTCCGAGATAGGTGTAACTGGCCTAAGTCAATCAGTGAACTCCATGCTTATGTGGGGCCTTGAACCTTGATCTTGTCCTTAGTCTGACACCTTAATAGCTCCCGTATCACACTGGGGCCAATCCGTTTGGTGACGCTTGGTCCTTCTTCTCATCCAACCTCATTCCAGGTTCAAAGAAGACATTAAAACTTGTGGAATTTGTGCCCACCGGTTTGAGACAGCACTCCTGTTACCCAAAGGTGAGGTTGGAATATTTGCCGTTAATGTCAATGATTCTCTGTCTTAATTATTTAAATACTGATGTTAATGTTGTCATCGTTTCAGTAAACTAGAATGCTGCAGGATGAAATTGTCTTAGCGTAAATATCCTGAAAAATACAGGCTCAGTATCTTTTAAGTATTTTACAAAATACTTACATT
This sequence comes from Charina bottae, assembly GCA_023362775.1. NCBI lineage: Eukaryota > Metazoa > Chordata > Lepidosauria > Squamata > Charinaidae > Charina > Charina bottae. The sequence goes on along the minus strand of JALMGJ010000001.1, from coordinate 192,127,398 downwards.
CTATGGTCTTGGCTTTGTTTAGATTATTTGTAATATGTTATTGCAATTCAGTTATAATGACTATAGCCCATCAGTTTCTGAGGGTTTAATCATAATAACCTTGAATTGTTGCAATATCGGGGTTTGCACTTCACGCTAAAGAAAAACTCTTTAGTGCAGTGCTTTCCAAACTGCCGTTGGCGACACACCGGCAGCGCGTGCACAGCGTGGGGGGGCACGCGGTGGTGGTGTGCATGGCGGCGGCGGCGGCCTCGCTAAAACGCGGAAGTGCTGGTGGCACACCGCCGCCACGCACCCCCGCGCCACTTCGCGCCACACTAAACTGTGTGTTGCAACACAGTAAAGCAGAGCTTTCCAAACTGTGTGTCGCGACACAAAAGTGTGTCGCCACACATAGTCGGCTGTGTCGCCACACAACCCGGAAGTGGCAGCGGTGCTTCTGCGTTTTAGCGGAGGCTGCCGCCGCTGCCACCATGCACACCCCCGCCCGCACCGGGTTTTCCTGCGGCGACACATGAAAATCCGAAGGCACCGCAGCTGCGGCGGCGCACAGACCAAAAGCGGCAGCAGCGCTTTCGGCTTTTTGCGCGCTGCCGCGGCAGCAGAACTTCCGGGTTTTCCCACGGCGACACACCAAGGGCAGTTGGTGTGTCGCCGCGGGAAAACTTTGGAAAGCCCTGCAGTAAAGTGTTGCGACACAGTGTTTGGAAAGCTATGCTTTAGTGACTCTTAGAGACTGAGCCAATGATCTTGCCAAGGTACGGTTGTCTGAACTGGATAATGGAGGGGAGCTTTTTGTTGCTTATCTCCTATGCATAGCCCCATGAGCCGATGGCTTCTGAGGCATCCATAAACTCGGGTGATAGGGAGGCAGCCTAGCACGTGTGTCTGCCATAACATTATTGCAGAGGCCTGATATTATTAAGCACTTTACTATTTTCACAGTCCCAAACAAACCAAGCAGAACTGAGGCTCCTGCACAGTATTATATCACCAGCTACGGGAATGCTACCTTTGGAACCAGCACTGTCCATGTGGAAAGACAGGTATGTTAGCTGTGGCAGTCCAAAGCAGCCTTCCCTAAACTTGCTAGGAATTGAGTTATAGCCCAACACACCTGGAGGACATTAAGTAGGAGAAAGCTGGCCAGAAAGACAAGTGTTCTATTTTGACCATGCTGTCAAGAACAGGTTGCAGTTGTAATGTACAGTACTTGTGGTGTGAATTGGACCCTTTCATTCAAGCATCTCCATTCCAGCATTAGCGGATACGGCTATGAAACATGCTGTACAGACAGTAAGAGTTCATCCACATAGCTTGCTTAACATGGTGCAAAGATGCCCCACATGCACTTTGCTCAGGATATGTCCTCCAAACAGAGCCTCTGTATTGTAGGCAGCCCACTGCTGAGGCAGCCTGAAGTTGGTCCAAGGAGTTCCAGCATAGAAGTAGAGTTTTCCCTGGGAGAACAGAAGACCTCTCATCTGACATGGAGGTGATTTGAGTGCCACCTACTGGTTGACAGCTTGACCAGTCAATCATCATTTTGGAGAAGTTGTGTGGATGCACTGGAGGGCACCCCACAGCTGAACACCTCTCGCGCATATACTGAATCCCCTTCCTTGAACTCTGGCTCCAAGATCACATATGCAATGTAACAGGATCTTACCACCACCATCCTGGCACATGTTCTGTATGGCAATTGGTGGTGGCTTTATCCCTGGTTGACAACATTCAGGCAGGGAAAACTGCCAATTACTGCTCTTACAGGGTCGTGTGAAGGAGCTGTACAGATAGCAACATGCCACGGCCCCATTCCAGAGGTGCATTAAGGGCAAGATGTGGGGGCAATGCGATTTAAGCCAACATGATTTCCTCCTGATGCCTGGATGGGAGGAATGCATGGCAAAGTGGCTGTGTGGATGAGCCCTAAGAAATAAAATTGGGCAGCATTTGAGACTCTCTCTCCAAAAGCTGCTTTGGAGGGTGCAAGACCACAAACACCACACTCCTCTTTGCAACACCTTAAAAAGTTGCAGATTTGTAAATAGTTAAGTGCCACGTTGGTGTTCCTATGTACTCCAAAGCACCAGAGAACTTAATTCTATAATTACAGTAAAGGTAAAGGTACCCCCCGCACAGTTGTGCAGTCGTGTCCGACTCTAGGGGCCGGTGCTCATCTCCGTTTGTTAGCCGAAGAGCCAGTGTTGTCTGAAGACGCTTCCACGGTCATGTGGCCGCATGATGTGGGCGGAACGCTGTTACCTACCCACCGAAGTGGTACCCATTCATCTACTTGCATTTGCATGCTTTCAAATTGCTAGGTTGGCAAGAGCTGGGGCTAGTGTGGGAGCTCACCTCATCACAAGGGACTAGGGATTCGAACCTCCGAACTTGTGATTGACAAGCCTGGCCTCTTACCCGCTGAGCCACCACGCCCCATTAGTATTAATTATACTATATATATTACTATATATATAGTATATATATATACTATATAATACTTGGCTTTAAATCTGTTAAACAAAATCAATTAATACATTTCCTGATATATTTTGTTGTAGAACATCTTGGATAAATGAAAACAGCCACGAAAGACAAATCACTGGCCAACATCATTCCCTTCAATGTCATTTTATGATCAATTCAAATAAAAAACCTCTCAAACTTATGTGGAATGTCAATTTATTTCCATTAAAAAAGAAGTGTATTGACTGAAGTTGTAGTTTAGTGAGCTTACACAAATTACAGAAAGACTTGATTTCTCATTACAAGTTCTCATTAGGCTTTATACAGTTTATGAAATGAATATATCCATGAAAAACCCACAACAAAAATATTAAGACTTAACATTCAGTTCTAACAGTGCAACATAATGCAATTCAGTACAAACAAGATGTTCAGACATTCGTAGTCTAGAAAGATTCAGTAAGCCAAAAGCACAGTAAGTGGCTTCATCTCCAGGAACAGTGACTAATAGCAAAATGTGAAAAAATATGTATAATAAAAGTCATAGCCATTAGAATAGGATCATGAAACAAATGGCTTTAGGGGGCCTTAGCAGCTTCCGGAAAAGCCTGGTGAATGTATCACAGTGTAAATATTTTGCCTGAGCAAACCACAAAACTTTTAGAGAGAGTCAGTTGGAGTTCACGGAGCAAGGCTAGTTCAGGGTTGCTGAGGATTAGCCGATGGGAACCCTCCAGCTGTTGCAGGAGCCCTAGCCAACTTGGCCAAAGGAGGGAGCCTGGGAGCTATGATTCAGCAATGCCCAGGCCCCGGTCCCCCAACCCTGCTTTAAACTATCATTATCTAGCGAACATTAGAAAACAAGCTGCCAATCTCTTTACACCAGCCTTTCTCAACTTTATCAACTTTAAGACGTGTGGACTTCAACTCCCAGAATTCCCCAGCCAGCATGATTTCTGGGAATTCTGGGAGTTGAAGTCCACACGTCTTAAAGTTGATAAGGTTGAGAAACACTGCTTTACACTATAAAACCTTGGTTTAACAGGCCTCCATTTAAAATGGACGTTGGATGCAACAGACACAATTTGTGGCTAGATTTCATCTCCCTGTATTGGATTCATTTCAGTTACATCAATTATGTAACTTGTTTTGATTTCTGTTTGATATTGTTCGCTGCCCAGGGTCACTTGTTGAGAAAGGCGGCTTTACAAGTTGATTAAATAATCAAATAAAACAAAGAGTTGGTGCATTAAATTGAGTGTTATTGAAAATGAGGCCATTTATGCCAATGATGTAAATTCAGATTGAATGAATATTCTCTCTCCTTGAATGGTCTGTCAGATCAAGGTTTTACTTTATTTTTAAATAAGCTGAGAGTAGCTGCCTCTGAAATGGTGCTTGTTTTATGGGACTTTATTTTTTTTTGCCAACACATGAACCAGGAAGCATGAACCATCTTCAAAAATGGCATACTGTACTTATATCAACTTCCTTATCAGTGTACTCCCTTGCCTCATCCAGTGGATTCAGCCAAATGTTCTGCCCATGTTTTTTTTTTGGGGGGGGGGGCATGTTGTGCTAAGGGAACAGTCAGTCATGTTCTTCTTGGCTCTTACTAAAGAAAACTCTGCTTAGGAACCCAATCTATATACTACTAAAACTCTTGTGTCTGTCTGATACTTTGTAACCTTTAACTGGGTGAAATTGTACGTCATAGGGCAACAATTTTTGAACCAAGGTACCTCAAATGGGTTAACTTACAGAATGTGTCCAAAATCTGGGAGCCATGACCCCCGTTGAATAGAAATTTGGCAAATTTTATAGAACATTTTATGACATCATACAAAATGTCATAAAACATTTCCTGTGGTCAGCTCCTGATGTTTGACTGTGCTATACAGTTCAACATGGGCTATTTTCAAGGCAGATACATCTCTGAATATCTCCCTGATTTTTTAAGAACTTTTCTAGTGAAGGCAGTACATTAGAAGCTCTGCCATTGTTGAAGGCATTGAGGAATCTGGTAAGGAAATGTCTCTGAAACGATAACCCAGGGGTCGGCAAACTTTTTGTGCCGGGAGCCATTTTGGCATGCTCGTGCACATTTTGAAGTGCTCGAGAGCCAGGGGGCGGGGTTTGCGGGCGGGAGCCAATCGCGTGGAAGCGGGCGGGGGGCTCACGGAGGGAGGGGGTGCAGCCAGCGGCTTCGCGAACCCGCCCCGGCCGCCCCACCGGGAGTGGCAGAGAAACAGCTGCCACCCTCCGGCCGGCAGGACGGGCGCGGGAGAGCGGAAGGCACCCGAGCAACCCGAGCAGGAGATGCCTTGCCGCCCCCCTGGAGCCCTCACTAAGCCTTACCTCGATACATCTTGTGCAAACTTGCACACCCAAGAACGAGAGGGAGATTCGCCGTCTTAGAACGCTGCACGAACAGGACTTCATTTTATCCTGGTGCACCTGCTCGTGCAGCACCCGGGCGGCCCGGGCGAGCCGCGGGGCCGGCCGGGGGGGGGGGGGGGGCTGGACGGGGCGGCCGCCCCCGGAGACTCCGCGGCCTCCCGGCTGCAGCTCTTCCACCGCCTCTCCTCCTCTCTGGCAGTCTTTTTTTCGCGCCTTTGGGAAGCAGGGCCAATCGGGCTTCGCCTTGTTCAGCCTGCCCTTCTGCTCCCCTTTGGCGCTCGCTGATTGGTGGAGGCGTCCTTCCTTCTGAGCCTCCACCAATCAGCGTCTCTGTTTCTTCTCCAGGGTTCTTCTCCTGGAGAAGAAACAGAGACGCCGATTGGTGGAGGCGTCCTTCCTTCTGAGCCTCCACCAATCAGCGTCTCTGTTCCTTCTCCAGGGTTCGCGCTGCTTCCGGAGACCGGCTTTCCGATGTCGGGCGGCAGACAGGGAGAAAGAGCCAGCGTCAAGGGGCCAAAGAGCCAGATCTGGCTCGCGAGCCGCCAATTCCGACCCTTGCGATAACCCAACGGGTCACAGGTTGTCTAGTTTGTAATAACACCCCAGTTGCAAGTAATATCCAACATGGATTTATTAAACCTCACAGATCCATTTCTTCGCTGCATGCTAAGCAGGAACAAGGTGCTATCACGGTGGGTCAGGTTTATGAGCAGATTAAAATGAAACCTTGGCTATAGCCAACTGCTTCCTTTTCAACTATGAAGATGCTATGTGGGCCAACTGGGAAATGCATTCTGCCACAAGGTTAAACTTAAAACTTTAAAACTTGAGTTCCACAGCTAAACCAATGACAAACGTTACAAGGCTTTGGTTTATTTGCCCTCTGGTCTTTTAAACTGTGCTGAGCTGCTCTGAAATTGATTCCCGGTAGGTTTCGCTCCAGGCACTAGCCAAGGTGCCGGGCCCCTTCGTTCAGCGACAGGAAAATGTACTGTATCCTTGCAGCCCTTCGTGACCTGAAGGCACTGATTAAAACAAACAAAAAGCATTCAAGCTTCTCTTCCCTTAAACAAGGCAAGCTGTAGAGAAGTTGAATGCAATCTGATCTGCAGGCCTCCTACTTTAGCTAACGAAGCGCACGTCTCGGCTTTGAGACAGGCTACCCAAGCGTGCTCTGCCACCAACTCCTTCCTGGCTTTCTAGCCTTGGACCTTGGTAGAGGAGGAGGTACTTAACAGCCTCTCCATATCCTCTGACCTGCTTCCATACGGACATGATGCTGCTTCTGACGGATGGTTTAAGTATTAGATTTCCTCCTCTTCAATTACCCCTTTCGTAGCTTATCATGCTAGGCACAGAAAGACCGGCGTTTGGTTGCCACCTGGGTAATGCAACCGGGTGGATTTGGTCCAGGGATGCCCAACCACCCATCTGCCTGAGGAACAGGAACTGTTGGCAAATGGATTTTGATTCTCCTCTGCAGCCCTCCTACATGCCCCCCACCTGCCTGAGCAGATTTGGGTGACACGCATGGAGCTGTTGAGGGAGAAGAAGGAAGATGGGTACAGTGCAACGTAGGATGCAATCCAGTATTCATTCACCTTTGCTGTTAATTCACTATAAAACAAACAACTGTTCCTGTCTATTGCTTATACACTGGGAGTTCTTCCAGAACTGCACCTTATGTATAAATAAATAAAAAAAAATGCATCACGGCTTCAGTTCTAAGCACACTGAATAATGAATAGCATCCACTAAATGCAACAGGATTCAATTCTAAGATGCGTAAAGTAATCCAGCATTTGTTACAAAGTAAGAAATCTTAGTATTTAATATGCTGTTTTTGTTATAGGCTGACTAAACAGGCTGTTTCTTGGAATACCTTGGACAGAATGCCTGTAACTACTTGGCACCTTAATAATTTTTTATCTTGTCCTACCCCAACTGCAAGTGAAGGCAAACATGGTCACCCGTATCCACCAAGTTCATTTCTACTAATGAGCCGTATATAAGCGCACGCAGCCTCGACTTCACACAGAGAAGTTGCTTTGAAATCGCATCCTTTCATGTATTATTGCCTTACTCCATAGCAAAAGGGACAGAGAAGAAATCATGCACGACATGAAAAATATAAAAAGAGGGAAGGCTACTCAAACTTAAGGTCATTTGCTGAAATTAACCACAGGAAATTCTGACACTGACCAAAAGTTGAACGCCAGAAGCAGTTAAACTAAAGTGTGCAGTCGTGAATTTTAGGAGTGGCCGTCAGTTTATATATTGCCAAGGGGGAAATAAACGAGCAGCTGGAGGTTAGTGTTACCACTGGCCACAGGGTCAGTCCTAATGGCTGGACACTTGGGCTATGCAGTGCTTCAAATCTGATCCTCCAAAAGGTGTTTTGGGCTGTGGGTGAGCATGAACGTAGCAGCTGTGGAGGAAGCCATGTGATCCTGTGAAAAGACTTGGCTGCTTTAAGATGTTGCAGACTGGTGCTACATTTAATGGCATTTAAAAGCACTACTACTAGCGCGCAAAACCTTTTGATTCAAATCCTACTGAATTTGAAAAGTGGACTGTGCCTGATTGTGAAACACTGAGCATTTTGGAAGTGTTTCAGAATTAGAACTAGTCTTGAGTTGAAGTTTTGTACATCACATTTTAGTATACCTTAAAAACCAACGGCTAGGAAGCAGCAGTAAGAAAAGACAATCACCCTCTTTGGGATGCTTGCGAGCGTCCAGGCCAGATCTGTTTGGCCATTATGGGAAGCAAAAAACTGGACTTGACAGGCCTTTTACCTGATCCAGCAGGGATCTTCTTACATTCTTCTATGACATCATAGACCACATACTATGAGGCTACATTACTCGCAACTTGTCTTACAGCTGGGATGGGCAGTCTATTGGCTAGATATTTATTATTTATTTTATTTTTCAAATTTATTCCCCGCCCATCTCCCATGCAAGGGACTCTGGGCGGGTTACAATAAATACAATTTAAAAACTATACAAAAATATCTAAAAACACAGCAGAGAATAAATAAAATAAAATCCAAGATGGATTAGGACCCGCAGATAGATCATGGAGCTACGGGGCCAGCCAACCCCAGGAGGCACTACCACCTCCGTCGTCCCAGGCCAGGTGGCAGAGCCAGGTCTTAAGGGCCTTCCGAAAGGCCAGGAGGGAGGGGGCCAGTCTCACTTCTGGGGGCAAGATATTCCATAAGGCGGGCGCTATCGCAGAGAAGGCACGCCTCCTGGACCCCGCTAGATGGAATTCTCTTGTTGAGGGGGTCCGAAGCATGCCCTCTCTGCATGCACGGGTGGGACGGGCCAACGTTATCGGGACGAGACGGTCCCTCAGGTACCCTGGTCCTATGCCATGTAGGGCTTTAAAGGTAATCACCAACACCTTGAATTGGAGCCGGAAGCAAACTGGCACCCAATGCAGCTCGCGTAGCAGAGGTGTCACATGTGCCGATCTCATGGCACCCATAACTGCTCACGCCGCCGCATTCTGCACCAGCTGAAGCTTCCGGATACTCTTCAAGGGTAGCCCCATGTAGAGCGCATTACAATAGTCTATACGGGAGATGACAAGGGCGTGAGTGACTGTTCGGAGGGCCTCCTGATCCAGGAAAGGTCGTAACTGGCGCACAACTCGAAGCTGTGCAAAGGCCCTCCTGGCCACGACTGCCACCTGCTCTTTGAGCAGGAGTCGCGAGTCCAGGAGGACCCCCAGATTCCGCACTGGATCCGAGTGGGGTAGTGCAACCCCACCCAGAACCAAAGATGACAAATTCCCGGATCCAGGAGGGCCATCAATCCACAGCCACTCCATCTTACCAGGGTTCAGTTGAAGCTTGTTGTTCCCCATCCAGACCCCCACAGCCTCCAGGCACTGAGATAAGGCATTGACCGCATCACTTACTAGATATGGTCCACTAGCCCTATAGTTGTAGCCTACAGAACACCCTCCCCCTCAAACTCTGCAACCAAAATTGGTCAGCAAAATGCCCTTTTTTTGCCTCTACACTTTTTTTGTTTAATATGACTTAGGGTACAAAACAGGTACCTCTAATGCATAGCTTTCCAAACTGTGTGTCGCAACACACAGTTTAGTGTGTCGCGGCGGCGTGCACGGTGGCGGCGTGCCATCAGCTCTTCCACGTTTTAGTGAGGCCGCTGCTGCCGTGCACGCCGCTGCGCCCCACCGTGCACGCGTGTGCCGCCACTGCCATTGGTGTGTCGCCAATGGCGGCAGTTTGGAAAGCACTGCTCTAATGGTATGTGGGAATGACCTTGGGAGACAGGGCAAAGAGATGTAACCAAGGGAACGGTCAGATAAAAAGCAGCTGAGCCCGTAGCAGGAATGTGGGTGGGGCAAGAGGCTCAGAAAAGACTCTCCCTAGTTTCTTGGGCTGTAAAGGAGATGGGGGGAGAGATGTAATTTCAGAATTGCAAGCTTCTATTAATGTAGCTTTACAATAGAGTAGAATAAGCTCATCTGGTCGTGTTTCCTGTCTGGTCTACCTCGTAAGGCTGACATCAATCTTGCACGTCTGAAATTACATCTGTCCTCATTGTCTCCTTTACAGCCCAAGAAACTAGGGAGGGTCCCTTATAAGCGTCTTGCCCCTCCCACATTCCTGCTCAGCTGCCTTTTATCCGACCATTCCTTTGGTTGAGTCTCTTTGCCCTGTCTTCCACGGTCACTTCCACATACCCACATACCATTACAGTGCCTATTATACCTATCATCTCTATCACTCCCTAAAAGATAAAGGAGCTGATATCACTGCATGGTCATAATGCCTCCCACCCCCACTCCTCTTTGAGGTCAAAGAGTGAAGCCACAGCTAAATAACTACCCTTCATCATACAGTAATATGAAAAACAACTATTGCATAATCTTGTACTACCATTGCATTAAAATAGAACTGTAGCACTTAAAAAGCAAAGAGACAAATTCCTTATTCAAATGTACACAGTGCTCTCAATGCTCTTTTTTAGATGGCTTTCTAAGGAGCAATACTTCCCCTCCTGTCTAAGTTGCCACAGTATCTGTGTTCAAACAGGCCCTCCCTTTGGAGTGTATGCCTGATGGTTAGGACTGTGCAAGAAGCCTTTCTGAATACTTGGGAGGACAAGCACCGTAACTCTTTAAATCAGCCACATCACTTTCTTTCAGGCTTCCACATGAGCCCCAAACCAGATATGGCTACTAACGAGTCAACTCCTTAAGGCAGCCACGTCTTCCAAACCCCTCTGAAGCATGTATAGACCTACTTGATACTGGAGTTCCAATGCCTGATGGAAAATTATTGTAGCTCTTGAAGACAAAGATAAATGGCCACATGTCCTTCAGTTGTGTAAGCCCCTTTGTCTATTAAAGTGTTTATTTACTTACTTACTTACTTATAAGATTTATATGCTGCTCCAATCAGTACTGATTCTGAACAGCTTACATACTGCTTTTGTAAATAAGGTTAAAATATACAATATCTATAATATAATACAAAGTTTAGTGCCAGAGATAAAGTAACTCTACTTCAATTAGACCCCTCCAAATTACAAGAGGGAACGGCTCCCAATGTTTCCACTTCTAAGGAACACTTAAACAGTTTTATTGGTTGATAAGTTTGCCTTGCATGAATGTAAGTTTTTAAACATTTTTCTTTCAAGTATTTTAAAAACTGGAGCATCTGTGTGGACAATAAACTCAATTCCTACACAGGAACAGAAGTCCTCGTGTAATTTTTTTCTTTTCTTTTTAGGACTGAAAATACAAAACCTTGTTCCTAACCCTGTCCCAGAAGAGTTGGGAATGGTTTTGTGTGCAGGTGCATGGAGAAAGGAAACATCAATTGAGTTTCAGGCTAGAATATACATTTTATGTTTTTTCCTACAAAATGTAGGAGATAAAAATGCATTCCTGAATCTAAATTCATCCCTGCAATATCCAGAAATCCTTATCACGTGAAAATACATTCTTGTGAGAATTTTCTCAACTTTAGATCACATCTGACTACCACTGGCAGACAGAAATTCATATCATAATGACACATAACAAGATATATATTCCAATAAGTTCTTGCAAAGAATTCAGCGTGAATGGCAGCATTCCATCTCTATCCCCATGGTGTGATTATCTCAATAAATAGTAGTCCAATTAGTGGGTTATCTAGCCCAGAGCTTTCCAAACTGTGTGTCGGAACACGTTAGTGTGTCGGCTGCAGTGTCTGGGTGTGTTGCGGCTGCTGCTGCCTCCAAGCCCTGCCAGGATTCTGCGCAGGTCCTAGTGCAGAGCTTTCCAAACTGTGTGTCGCGACACAAAAGTGTGTCGCCACAGAGTCTGGTGTGTCGCCACACAACCCGGAAGCGCTGATCTTCATCAGCGCTTCCGGGTATTCCCGCGGCAACACACCAACGGCGGCGCGCAAAAACCCGAAAGCGGCAGCAGCGCTTCCGGGTTTTTGCGCGCTGCTGCAACAGCGGCACTTCTGGGTTTTCCCGCGGCGACACACCAACGGCGGTTGGTGTGTCGCCGCGGGAAAACTTTGGAAATCCCTGTCCTAGTGCCTGCCTTGTGCCTTCAAACCTGCTGTGATTCCACACAGGTCTTAGTGCCTACCTTGTGCCTTGCTGCCTCCAAACCTGCCCTGCCAGGATTCCGCGCAGGTCCTAGTGCCTGCCTTGTGCCTCCAAACCTGCTGTGATTCCGCGCAGGTCCTAGTGCCTGCCTTGTGCCCTGCTGTAAGAGAGTGTCGCGAAATGATGCATGTCTAAAAAGTGTGTCACCAACATGAAAAGTTTGGAAAGCTCTGATCTAGCCTAATACAAGGCTGAGATGCAATCAGGAGATTACAGTACTTCTGCCTATGAAACAAATGGAGAGAGCCAGGCTCACCCTTTGCAAAACCTCCTAACCAACTGGCACACAAAACAAAGCACTCAATACACTGTCTCAGTCTGCATGAATATGGTATTGAAATGTTCTATCATGTCAAAGAGGCTGTTGGAGATTTGTAGGCTCACATTTTCGCTGTTCAGGGACGAGAAGCCTTCTCTCTGCAGGATTTCATGGCAATGCTTACAAACATTTGGAACCAGCTGTAAGATACACAGAAGACAATAAATATTATTAGCTCATGCAAAGGTACATTTCTCCTATGCAGTTGTCTATCCAGGTATCCAACACTAAGAAAAGATGATTAGGGATGAGACTGACTGACTCTCTAAGAAAATTGCAAAAAGAAAATCAAAGTGATTTCACTGTCAGTGCCTCTCCTGCTTAGAAGTGGGAGAGCCCAGAAAAAAAGAGAGGTCAGTTATCCCAATTAGCTACAGCTTAACCTCAGATATTCTGGGATTACAACTCCCCAATAGGAGGATATCTGGCAGGAGAAAGAGTGGAGACTCCAAGAATGCAAGACAGCAGCTTACATGTTCCAGAATGAATGAACGAACAAATACATTTGAATAATTTCTCCTTCCAGGAGGGACAAATAAATGAGTGATGCACAACTGAACAAGGAATGTTCATCGGCAAGTGTGATTAGATAATTAAGAACAGGCTTAGGATTGAGTTCCCTTTCCTACCATGGATGGAAGGTATCCTTAGCTGGGTTGCATCTTCCACTCACTCCAGCAGCAAAACCTAAATACTCTTATCTAGCCCCAGGAGGCAGCAGAGCGCTTTTAAGAGAGAGACCGAGGACCACGTTGATGCTCTGCAAATGCCATTCAGGAACATTTAGGGAGAAGATGCCCAAGGTGGTTATGCTCCTTGCAGAGTGGGCTGCAATATCCACCAGGGCAGCAGCAGGCTAGACCTCCCAGCAACGGGCTAGACAAGTCTGCATCCACCTAGCGATTGAGATCTTGCAGAGGGCGGAAACTTGTGGAAAGGGGATAGAGCGATTAAGAGACTAGCACTACCTTCCTAAGTAGAGTCTGATGGCTTTGGGGCCACCCGGGTTATACGTAACTGCTACAGCTGTACCTATGTAGAAACCTGGCATCTACAAATATTTACAGAGACCCTAAAGAATATTTCCCTGGCAAATAAAACTGCCAGTGGTCAATGTTACAGATAGCCCATTTTTCAGGGAAGAATTTGGTGTGCACTGAATGGAAGGTGCAAAAGGGTAGCACACCAGGATTTTTAGAAAAAAAACCTAGGAACAGGAAGGAGGGGACAGTGAGGTTTGATGTGTGGATATGCAGAAATTGATAGTCTCTTGGATCCTGAAAATATGGATAACCTGACATTTTAATATGTTGGGTCACTGACACCGATTCATTTCTGTTTGCAAAAAGGCTGACATCTGAGGAACTGAAATCAATGTGGCGAGATTCCCCTTCTTTACCTGGTGTGCCTTCTGCCCCTGGAGCAATCTTGTAAATCCAACTGGAAGGAGACTTATGTGCCATAATCTACAGTCTGTAAGGCTTGATGCTCAGATCCAGACATGCGGCTGTAGCAAGCTCAGATCTATATGAAGCTGGACTTTCTGGCTGAAGAAGTTTGGTCTGGAGGGGACTGTATTTGTCCTCTTGCACCCTCCAAAGCAGCTTTTGGAGACACAGTCTCAAATGCTGCACAGTTTTAGTTCTTAGGGCTCATCCACACAGCCACTTTGCCATGCTTTCCTCCCATCCAGGCATCAGGAGGAAATCATGCTGGGGTGGCAACAGAGTGAAGTCCACTACTGTGATCCCTCTGAAGACAGAAATCACCTTGAACAATCTTCAGTAGGTTTGCTGACATTGATACCCTTACCTTCACCAAGACCAGTTTGGACTCCTTGGGTCTGGAAGCAGAAAACTGCTGTCCAAAGCAGAGATAAATGGTATAGTCAGGAGAGGAGTCTCTTTGACCATCACGGAATTCAACCAGTTCTGTTAAAGAGAAAGGTCCAGGATTCATAGCTATGTAAGCCAACATATGGATTCATGAGTAGAAAAACAGGGCAAATAAATACGACCAAACCTAAGGATATTTTCATTGTGTCAGTAAAAAAAAACCTGGAATCTTTTGGCCATCAATAACCCATTAAACAAGCCTTCCTTTACGGGTTATGGGGATCTTCTTACCTCTCTCTCTCTCTCTCTCAAGATGGCATCATAAGATCTTCTGGCCCAATCCATATTTCAAGTGTGTTACAAGCATACTATTATTAGCAGGGCAGGAAAGAATGCAATGAAGCAGTTTCCCCCTACAATACCTCCGGCATAATACCTATGGCTAACAGCTGTGCAAATGTCAACTTAAAGGCATCATCTAAGTCAAAATCAGCCAATTCACATTATGGCGTAGCATGCCACATGAAGCCAGATACTATTTATTTGGTGTGCCTAAAAGAAGTTCCATCTTCTTGAACTATAAGATGGCAACTGGGGTCATAGCTTTGTACAGCAGCTACTTTTCATCCAGAATGTCCTAGGTTCAATCTCTGTCATCTACAAATTAGGCTTGAAAAAATGTCTGATGGAAGTCTTGAGGAGCTTTTGCCAAACTACATTGAGAATACTTGCATAGCAGTGCAGGTACACCTTTCTGCCCCCTGCCTGGGTCCAACTGTCTTGCGGCTGCTGACGTGAAGCCTCCTCCAATCATCTCCCTCTTCCCGCTATTATAACTGCTGCAGTCCTTGTCTGAAAGACCCAAGCCAGTATTGGCACCCTAGCGTCTATCCTTAGAGGACTCTGTCTTCAAAGACTAAAGAAAGACTACTGTCTTCACTAAGCCTTATGAGACAACAGTTTTTAAGGACGTAAAACAGCGGTAGCATAGCTATAACAGTACTAAGCAGAAGAGGCTGGGAAAGATTTTAATTAGCTTTTTTAATTATTTCAACACAGATGTCACAGCCCCTGATCTGAACACTCAATGCTGCACAAGGCCCTTTCCAAAAAAAAAAAAAAAAAGATAGTCTGCCTCTGTGCTAGATCCTCACCTTGAAAGAACTGTTCGTAGTTGAGTATTTCAGTTTCAACATTCCTTTGCAGCAATTTACGTGGAGGGTCCTGAGACCGATTGTCCAGCTCCTTGGAGAATGCATAGAAGACCTTAGAGGGGCCAAGTCGCTTGGCCCAGATCTTCCCGTTTTTCTGATATAACAATAAACTTGCAGTCTGTAGTGCAGTCAAGGTATGCTGAACTTGCTTCCGATCCGTCAGCACCTCTGGGTTTGGAAACTGTATGATCTGTGCATCGTGTGGCTTGTCGTAGGTCTGCTGGTTGTAGGTGAACATGCAGCTGCTTACTTCTGCTTCGTACTGCAGCTTCCCACGGTAGTAGATAGAGACCTCTATGGTAAATGGGGCAGCTTCTGCAAGAGTCAAGATTACATAGTGTAGTGGAAGGAGCCTCAGTATCTCTAGGTCTACAAAGTCTTGCATGCTGACTAAGCATTAGCGGAAAACAGAGAAGATGGAAAAGGGGTTTTGGGAAGGAACAGGCAGATAACGATCACATATCTGATTCAGACATTCTCAGCTAGATAAAACAGGTTAACAAGAGCGTCTTGGGGGAAAAAGGAAAGGGATATTTTACAAAGGATTTTGCAATAGATCTTTTGGCAAAAGTGGAAACCATAAAGTTCTTAAATATTTAGAGGTCTGCCTAAAAGTTGAGGACAGCCACTTTTACCAGGAAGAAGCCCAAGGGACATAAAATAGAGATGTTCCAGATACACAAACCCAAAAGTTAGTATTTGTCACTGGGATTGCAACTGTGAAAAGTGGTCACATTTTAAAGCAAATGTTTGCTTTCAACTTTCTAATACCAGTCTGATATACATTCTTTATAAACTAAAGCAGAGCTTTCCAAACTTTTCATGTTGGTGACACACTTTTTAGACATGCATCATTTCGCGACACACTCTTACAGCAGGGCATCATTTCGCAACACTCTCTTACAGCAGGGCACAAGGCAGGCACTAGGACCTGCACGGAATCACAGCAGGTTTGGAGGCAGCAAGGCACAAGGCAGGCACTAGGACCTGCGCGGAATCACAGCAGGTTTGGAGGCAGCAAGGCACAAGGCAGGCACTAGGACCTGCGCGGAATCACAGCAGGTTTGGAGGCAGCAGGGCACAAGGCAGGCACCAGGACCTGCGCGGAATCCTGGCAGGGCTTGGAGGCAGCAGCAGCCGTGACACACCCAGACACTGCAGCCGACACACTAACATGTCCCGACACAGTCTGGAAAGCTCTGAACTAAAGGCAGGTAATCTGTACTATCTCATCATAAGGAGGGTTTGGCCAACTCTCCCTTCTTTCCAATTAAAAGGTATACTTTTTTTTTAGTTGTTGCTGCTCAGATACTTTTATTAGTTGCCCTCATAAGCCCACAAATAATCCCTTCACTGACCTACAGGGTTCTGAGAAGGAACATTATGGATGGCTGGTTCATCTGTTGGGAGGGCAGCTGAAGGTGCAAATACACTCTGTTCCATCATGGCTTCTTGGTTTGCTATAAACGGATAGCCATTCCTCACTTCATTATTCACCACTCGATTTTCCTGAGGCTCTTCATTTAGATAAATGTTACCGACGAAACAGCTGGTATTGTAGACAGCTTCTTCTAATATGGAGGAGAAACGCCTTGAATATTCTCAAATCAAAAGCCACAAGTACTGTATTTTAGCCATTGAGCCACCTTTACCCATGTCTACTTCTTGCTCAATGAAAGCAAAACCTTTGTTTAACTGGGGGAAGACCAGGGTGACATGTCAAAATCAGAGAGGGTTTGGGGGAAAAGCAGCTTAGCAATGGAGGTGTTGGCTGGCAGCTAAAGTCCTACAATGGCCACAATGGATTAGACACCTCTTGTGGCTGATGCAAATGGACTGTGTACTGTTCATTTCTATCCAGAATAATGTTGGCTGGTAAACCTAAGATGGACTATGCAACTGACACTAATTAGGATTTATGAGCCACTGGATGAGACTGGGAGAAGACTTGCTAAAGCGTTTAAAGTACAACCCTGGAAAGAAGAGCAATGAAGCAATGAAGGAGAAAGAGGACCTTAAGGTTTGGGTAGGGTTGGTAAAGGTCTGCCTGCCAAATAATTGATTAATTAATTAAGCAGCCAATTGCCTATCTTTTCTTCAGTCAGGGAGAGTGGATGGGACAATGCCAGTGAATTAAACAAGTCCCTTCTTTAGATCTGGAATGGTAAATGGGAATGATAAACAGATCCAAAGTGGTCAATAGGAAGTAGGGTCCAGTGGCTGGGTAGGGGGAATACACACGTTAGGAACACATATATGTTAGGCACATATCATACTGTGTACAGATCTGCTTACTTAGAATGGTTTTAGAAACAAATGCAGATCTAGAGGGAAAAATGCTTGTTTGGTACTTTTACTTTAGACCGTGTCAAGCTATCAAGTCAAGAGGTGGGAAAATGCCTGCTAAGAATGCAAAGAAGTCATGAAGCGGGTGAAAAGGCGAGACGACTTGTATATCCTTACAAGGCTTGGCTTATCCAAACCCCTTACTTCTGACTGTGCTAATGAATAAAATAAGAGAAAAATCAGGAAAATTGTGTGCTCTTGCCCTATCCCCATCACATCTTGAACCCATTTCTCTGCGTCTCCAGTGACGACAGCCATTCCCTGCATTGCCTTATAGAACAACTTAATAACGATGTGCCTCTGCCCTTTGTTTTTTTTGTCATAACTTACTAGTTTCCCAATTCCCTAAGACGGACAGGTTTCCTCGCCAAGCATGGAGTATTTAATTGGGAGTAAGGAGACCACCAAGTAAACTCTCCCTTTCTGCTGGACAAGCAATTAGCCTGGATTTTTTTTTAGTCCTCCCCCACATTTAATAAGCTTGCAAAATCTGGGCAAATGGAATTAGGAAGAGGGGAACTATCTTTTGATACTGTGAATAGGAATTTAAAACATCACAGTGGTCCAGTTTAAGGAAAGTTTATTAAAGAAGAAAGTAAAAATAGGGTAGTGGAGTAAACCACCAAGAAGTTATAATAAGAAATAAACAAAATTCTGCAATCAGGAAACAAGTGTATCTAGAGTTTCCACTAAGGCAACTGCCCTAGCCCAATAGATCTATTTCCTGGATTCAGCAGCTTTCTCCATTTATAATATCTCAATCAGGCAAGATGATGCACAACCTAAACGGATTCTTGAGTGCAGTGATGGATGTTATTAGTACCAATGTTGTTCCCTGACAACAGGGAAGTACTATGAATGAGTTCCTATTCCAAAATATTAAATTCCTAGTCTTAAGAAATGATCTAACTTTCATGCTCAGAAATGAAATCCCATATTCAGAAAACAATTTAGGTCAAGAGTGGGCAAGCTGCAGCCATCAGTGCCTTTTTTTTACAGCCTTGACCGTACCCCGAGACCACACTGCTAGTCTGCCACCATATTGCACCACAGCAATTTCTAGTGAATTTTTGTTGGGAAATTAAGTACAATAGGTGTATTAAACCTCTGGCAGCTTTAACACAACGGTAAAAACGGATCCTTGCCTGCCCTTCCCCAAATTAAAACAGAGACAAACCTGCTTGAAATCCCACCCACCCCTTATAATATCACAGCACCATCTGCCCACTGCAGCTCACAGGCCTTGGCCTGAAAAGCAGGATCCATCTCTTTTCTGGGCATTAGACTGATGAAAGATGCTCAAATACCAAGAACATTCCCAACTAACCGAAATTCTATGCCTGAAAGTCCAATGAAGATCAGAGGTGGAAAAAATGTAGCTGTGGTAGGAGACGTAGATGGCAATAGAAAGAGTTCCCAACTTCATTCTGATCATACAAAAGTATACAGTAATTAAAGGTAATTCCAGTCCAATAAAAAATGTGGCATCCACCACTTTCAAGAATGCCCAAATTAAAACCATCACATGTTAGGAGGGAATATTTTACCCAATCCCTATTGCTATTACAGTAGCTTTGCATAACCTCCAGGTGGTCTTGGGGTTTATGTATGAGTGTGAACATGTATGCACGCGGTTGAGAAGAAGGTGTGCATGTGCAAGCACTAATTGGTAAATCTTCTATCCTGGGCTGCTGTCCCATCTGTGTCTTTGCTCCAATGGAAATAATCTAGTTCTAAAGAAGAGTAGCAAACCCCAGAGGTAACTATGCGGTTTCCTCATTAGAACAGACTCCTGGTTGATCAAGTTCCAGTGTTTTTGGTGGAAGCAAATTCTCTCTTGAATGTTGTATAGTTAATTTTCATCCAAAACACAAATGCTTTGATAGATGCATGTTTGAGGAATTATGGGAATAACAGCCTGTTTGAGTTCACACACTGTGCTAAGCTACAATCTGGTTCAGTTTGTTGTGGTTTAGCACAAAGTGTAACCTTAGTCTAATCTTTCTTGCTTAAGAGTTATTAGTTGTCCCTTGGGCAGGAACTTCACATAGTGAAACTTCAACCTGCTCTTTTCTTAGGTAGTCCTCCATTTAGGTTGAATTCAACTAGGTAGGCTGCAGAATACTTTACTCACCCAATTGGTTAAGTTGATTTGTACCAGGAAAGTTCTGTCGAGCATGTGACACTGGAAAAGCAATGGTTGACTGGGAAATCTCATTTGTTGTGTTTGCAGGTAGCCACTGGGGTCCTTCTTGATAACAGTTATTTGCCACAGGTTCAACCACTACTCCATTCCCTATAGGTAAGCAGCCATTTTGGTTGACCTGAGGGACTTCACAGGAACTTCGTTCATACAAAATAGCATTCCCTGGTGAATTTAGAAAAAATAAAACAAGGTAACTAGCAGGAAGAATCTACAGCCTTTATAACAGATAAGAACAAAAGATAATAGAGTTTTGTAGGTAACCCCTTAATACAATTTCTCTAGCCACTGGTCTTCTCCCTTTGTTTCTTTGGATACAAACCTAGCATGAAGACATTACATGCCTAATTTAATGGAGCTGAAGAGACAACCCAGAACTCAAAAGAGTTTAAGCGATTGCTCACTCAGTGAAATGTTCTTGTGCCAAACGGGGAGGTCAAGGGGGAATCACTTGTTTTTCTCCTTTCTTTTCCCTTCAGTCCAGACTAGTCCTCACCCAGAGATGCAGATAAGACAGACATGTAAGGGAATTTGGCTAGGAGAATTGGCAGGAAAAGCTCCAAGCAATATGCGAGGGATCCATCATTGTGATCGGCAAAGTATGTGCTACGTTTGTCTTTCTGCTTGACATAGTAGAGGGAATAGGGAATGGCCTTGAAGGAGAGGAGGAAGAGCCATTTCCAAGGCAATGATATGCAGCCAAGGACTCAAGTCAAGAAAGCAGAACACAAAGGCAGAAGCAGGCAGCCAATGTGGGGACTCAGGGTTTCCAAA
This sequence comes from Charina bottae, assembly GCA_023362775.1. NCBI lineage: Eukaryota > Metazoa > Chordata > Lepidosauria > Squamata > Charinaidae > Charina > Charina bottae. The sequence goes on along the minus strand of JALMGJ010000001.1, from coordinate 192,107,185 downwards.
GAAACGGCAACCAGGAGGCCAATAGCTGGTGTCTCTCAAGACTTCAGTTGTTTTTCCATCAATGCACAGAGTATGGGAAATAGAGAGAACTAGAGATTCTAGCTCAGGAAGACATGTAGGATGTGATCACTGAAACCTGGCGGGATAATACTCAGAATTGGCACGAAGTACCAGAAGGTTACCTTAGATCTCTTCAGAAGGAACAGATTCAAGAGTAAGAGTGGGGCATGTTGCACAATATACACAGAAAATATATATATATATATACTGTCACAAAAATTCAGGAGTTGAAACATGGAAATCCTGTTGAGATTATCTGGGTATGAATCAAAGGAGAGAGAAGTAAAAGTAGTACAACCATGGGAATTTCTTACACATGATCTGGGCAGGCAGATGAGGATTTTCTGTATCAGATGACTAGTCTTTTGAAGAGTTATGCAATAATAATAATGGGGGATTTCAGTTTTCGGGATATCTGCTGGGAATCTAACTCTGCCAAGAATCAGAGGTCCAAAACATATTTATCTTGTCACGTTGACAACTTCATTTCTCAGAAGGTGGAAGAAAAAGCAAGGGAGCTATCCTCAATTTAATCCTCATCAATATGAAAGAACTGGCTCAAGAAGTGAAGGTAACTGGTGCCTTGGAGAAAGGCAAATACGTTATCCTTGAATCTGTCATAACCAGGGTAGGAGGCACTTCAGTAGAGAGGATTCTGATGAACTCAGAGGAAAGGTAGATTGTATCCTTGGTCTTCAAAAAAGTGTCCATGGAGAATGAGAAATCCCATGAACAAGGTACTGAAGGTGCAATTGCAAACAGTTCCCACAAGATGGAAAAATGGGAGAAATCTAAAGAGGCCAGTGTGGATATATGTAGAGCTCTTTAAAATGCCAAAGAGGGAAAAAAACAGCATGTCCAGGAAAAAGAAGGCAACATAACCAAAGGATACAAGGTAGTCTCCAGAAATTGTAGAAATACAAAGGTTAATGCTCAAAATGTCCTGATGCTTGCAAAACACACATACAACAAGAAAACAGTTTTCTGGGCATGTTCAAAAAGGAGAAGGAAGACCTGGGGAACTACAGACTTGTCAGCTTGGCATCTATACTGGGCAAGGTCTTCAGACAGATTACCAAGCAGCATCTTTCTGATCATTTACATAGTCATGCTACAATTAACAGGAGCCAGCTTGAGTTTGTCACAGACAAATTGTGTCAGACATCTTATCTTCGTTATAGAATGATTAGCATAGCACACCAGGGGAATGTTTTAAACCTAGTGTACCTGAACTTCATCAAGGCTTTTGATAATATGATTCACGATATGCTACTTAACAAAATGCTAAAGATGATACCACTAATCGAAGAGAATATTTGTAGCTCAGGTCTATGAAGGTTCTCAGTCATCCAGGTGGAATTGTCTGTAGCTTGAATCATGTCAACTGGATTTCTATTTTCTCAGTGGAAACGTTTCGCTCCTTATCCAAGGAGCTTCTTCAGTCTGAGCAAAGTTGGTAAGGGAATCCTAAATATGCTTCTAGGTAGCTGTGTGACCTTACACCTGGGGCTAGGTCATGGTTATATTGAGATGTTATTTTAAATGATAAAAGGACTTAAAATAACATCTCAATATAACCATGACCTAGCCCCAGGTGTAAGGTCACACAGCTACCTAGAAACATATTTAGGATTCCCTTACCAACTTTGCTCAGACTGAAGAAGCTCCTTGGATAAGGAGCGAAACGTTTCCACTGAGAAAACAGAAATCCAGTTGACATGATTCAAACTACAGACATTTGTAGCTCAGGGTTGAACTGTGGAGTCCTTGGTGCTCTCTGAGCCTTGTTTTCTTGCAGACGTTTCATTGCCAGGCTAGGCAACATCTTCAGTGCGAAAAGGGAGTGGGACTTGCTCTCTGTTTATATACCCTGGCTTGTTCTGCCTGTGTTGGTGGGGGTGTTGTACTCTCCATGGTAGTTCCTTGATTGGGTTGTTGTCACAACACATGGACAGACTTAATCATACTTTCAACTGGGAAACTGTGAGCATCTTAAACCAAGACAAATCCAAAAAATGCTAGAGAATTCCTGGAAGCTTGGCACTCAGACAAAGCAGCCATCAACAGACACATAGAGGTAAACAACATTTACATACCATTCATAAGAGACAATAGAAAAGCCAGAAGACCAGAACACCTCCTTGCCAGCAATCAACAACCAGATAGGCAAGGATTAACACCAAGATTAGCACCAGAGGAGTAATCAAACAACACAATAGACCTTAATCAAGGAACTATTAACTCAGTCAATCAACCAAGCAGCAAACAACAACCCAATCAAGGAACTACCATGGAGAGTACAACACCTCCACCAACACAGGCAGAACAAGCCAGGGTATATAAACAGAGAGCAAGTCCCATTCCCTTTTCGCACTGAAGATGTTGCCTAGCCTGGCAATGAAACGTCTGCAAGAAAACAACAAGGCTCAGAGAGCACCAAGGACTCCACAGATGATACCACTGTTAGATGGAATCAGGGCCTTACAACTTAGGGCCCAGAACAGAATCCTGTGGTACTCCACTCAATACTCCCTCCAAGCTAATTTGAAGCCACGGTGTGATCATTCATATGATTCTATGACTCACAGTTGCCTGAAGAGTGCCCAAAGAGTGAATGGCTAATGGCTTCAAATTAGCTTGGAGGGAATATTGAGTGGAGTACCACAGGATTCTGTTCTGGGCCATAAGTCGTTCAACATTTTTATTAATAACTTGGAGGATGGAATTAAGGGGACATTTTTCAAGTTTGCAGATGACATAAAGATCAGAGGGGTGTCTAATACTTTTGAGGAAATACGATTCAAAAAGATCTAGACAGTCTTGAGCAGTGGGGTGAAATAAATGGAAGAGAATTTAACAGGGAAATATATACAATTCTGCAAATAAGCAGGACAAATATAAGGCACAAGTACAGGATGGGGAAGAGCTGGTTTGGCAGTAGTCCATGCGAAAGGCATCTAGGTATCCTTGTTGGCCATAAGTTAAACATGAGCCAGCAGGGTGATACAGGTGCTAAATAGGCAAGTGCTATCTTGGGGTGTATTAATAGGATCATAGAAAGTAATTGTTCCATTCTACTCTGCCCTGGTCAGATTCTATTTGGAGTATTGTGCCCAGCTCCACTCACCAGAGTTCAAAAAGGACAGTGATTCATTGGAGCAAGTTCAGAGAAGGGCTACCAAGATGGTGAAGAGTCTGGAAACCAAACCCTTTAAGGAATTATTAAAGGGCCTGGGTATGTTTACTGTACAGAAAAAACAGCTGATACAATAGTAGTCGTCAAACATCTGAAGGGTTGTCATCCAGAAGAGGCAGGATACGATAGCAGTTGCTCCAGAGAATGGGACTAGAACTAACAGGTAATATTAGAAGAAACATGGTTCAGGCTAAACATCAGGAGGAATTTCGTAACTGAACTGTCAGACGTTACAATAGGTTGCTACATGACTTGGTGAGTTCTCCTGAACTACAGGCCTTCATCCAGAGGTTGGAAAGACATCTGTCAGAGATGCTTTAGTGCATCCTGTACTGAACAGGGGGTTGGACTAGATGAACTGCAAGGTCCTTTCCAGTTCCATGATTTTGTGATACATTTTTTAAAGTCCATGTCTAGACCTACCTATGAGGTTATTGGAATCTGTAGTTACTGTTGGGGCCCACGAGACATGCTGCATTTCAGTCAGATTCAGTTGGGACTGCTGAATAATCCATTCAAGTGCATCATCACCGGCCCGGTAGAAATTTCCTGCTGCATTCTCATTTGGCACTGCAGCACCTGCATATGCATTAATATCTGTTGTTAACAAGGTCTTTGCATTGGCATGTTATGGGATAAACTCGTTCAGCCTATTGACCTTATCAACATTATATATAAAACTCAGCATCAATTACGCACAGATTCTTGGGGGATCTCTGCTATCTACATCATTGGATTGCACTAGTTACTAACCGTGTGCAGATGAGCATTAACAAAGAGACAGCCAACAGAAAATACACATGATCAATTGTGCATTTGGGTACGGGAAGCCCACAGTGTTAAGGACATAGTATTATCTCAGTTCAGTGAGGCATCTGATCATCAAAACTTTAGGTTAGGCAGATGCGTTCTAAAAGGATAACCCCACCCCTTCCATATTTTTTGAATGAGCCCTTGGAATTATCATTTCTGACCTCAACTTCAGTCCCAAAATACCATTAAAAACCACAAATATTTTAAAGGTTAAGGAAAGCCTAGCATAACAAAGGCCTACAAACCCCAAAGAAATAAAGAGCCTTTGTCATCTTAAAACTCCTGCAGTATGGAGGCCATCCAGACCTTAGGGCAGAGCTTTTCAAACTGTGTGTCGCGATACATTTCTGTGTCGCGGCAAGGGCCCAGGTGTGTCGTAGGGGAACCTGGAAGAGGAGGCCATGCACCACGTGGAGCCCCGCCCATCCCTTGCCGCGCCGACAGGTCCCTGCTCTGAACCCAGCTCTTCAGCTCTCGCCGCAGAAGCCAGGTAAGTTAGCAGCCCGGTAGGGCTGCAACTGGGGGGGAGGGTGCAGGGACTGAGAAGCGCGGCGGCTGGAGACATGGCTTTTCCTTCCCGAGAAGTGCCAGCGGCCTGGCAGCCAAGAAAGGGACAGGGAGGCGGCTCTGCTGCCCGCCTCGCAAGGCCCCCGCGCCGTCCGCGTCTCCGGCTCCCCCTTCCCCTTGGCGGCGGCCCCAGCCAGGCAGAGGCAGGACTGGGTGGGCGGACAGGCGGCGCTCTCCGCCTCTGTGGCCTGGCTCGCCGCTTCCTCCCATCGCCTACAAGCAGAAGATGGCGGCGGTCTGATGCGCGGCTCACGACCCACGAGAGGTGAGCTGGGGCCGAGCCGAGGGAGCCTGCCGGCGGCTCCGGCCCAACAAGAGGGCTCCCGGCGCTCCGGGGAGACCCAGCGCGGCAGGTGGTGGTCGCTGTGGTTGTTATTGCTGCCATATTGCGGGGGGACACAGTTTGGAAAGCTCTGATCTACAATTACATACAATATAATACATACAGTACAAGACTGGGGGCCCGGGGGGCGGGATTTGAAGCCGGGAGCCAATCACGTGGGCCGGGGGCGGGAGCCGGCAGCCAATCACGCGGGGCGGGGGCGGGGTTTGGAGCCGGCAGCCAATCACGTGGGCCGGGGGCGGGGTTTGGAGCCGGGAGCCAATCACGTGGGCCGGGGGCTCCTCATTAGTGTGTCACGAAATTATGCATGGCTAAAAGGCGTGTCACCAACATGAAAAGTTTGGAAAGCCCTGCCTTAGGGGATAAAGTGTTTTAAAGGGGTGGGGCAGCCAGAGGAAGCCCCTGCATGTTTGACCTTCTGAGGGGAAGCGGGGTCGAAGCATCATATCCTGAGCTGATGACACAGGACAAGCATACTCAGTTTGGAGAAGATGGTCCCATTGGTGGCATGGACCCTAGTCTCATAGGGCTGTATGCCATTCCATATCTAGTTCAAAACCAGCCCTTTGAATTGGACATGGAAACGCACCGGCAACCAATGCAGTGCCCAGGAAACCCTACTGGAACAGCTGTCACCTATCAGGAAGTAGGCTGCCTGTTGCACCAGCTGAAGTTTCTGGGTAGTCTTCAAAGGCAGCCTCAAGCACAACGCACTGCAATAACCAGTTCTTGGGATAATGAGGCCATGAGCGACGGTTGCCAAAGCCTCAACTGGCACACAAGCAAAACTGCACAAAGCTCTTCTAGCCTTGGGTTCCCCTTACCGATCAAGTAGAAACTGTGAATTTAAGGGGACCCCCAAGTCATGGACCTGTTCCTTGGAGAGACTGCATCCCATTCAAAGCCAGAGATAGGGCTGCTGCCAACCTGCACAAAGAGCAACTCCCATCTTGACAGGATGCAATTTCAACCCACTTCATCCCATCCTGTCCCTTATGGTCTCCAGACATCAGGTAAGAACATCCACTGCATCTCCTGTCTGGCCCAGGGTGGAGATATATAGCTGGGTATCATCAGCATAATGATTGCTTACTGCAAATAGAAGGGCCTCAGCCAGGTGTTTCATGCAGATATTAAACAATATGAGGGAGAGATGTGAGCCCTATGGAACCCCATGGACAAGCATCCAGGAGCTCAATCGCTCATCCCCATTACAGTCAACTGAAACTGCAGTCAGGTAGGAAGCAAACTGGTGCACAACATTGTGCCCTCAATTCCCAAACATTGCATGGGGTCCAAAAGAATACCATGGTTGATAGTACTGAATGCTTCAAAGAAACTCAATAGTACCAGGAGGGCTGCAGTCGTGCCACCCAGGACCCAATAAAAATCATCCACCAGAGTGATCACCGCAGCTTCAGTCCCACAATCCCAAGTCTGAAATCTGACCGAAAAGGGATTTGATCTAAATTTGCTTCATCCAGGATTCTTTGCAACTGCAGCTATACCGAAACCTTCACTAACAAGTGATCCAATACAGCTGGACTGAGATAGCCTCTTCAGGAGTTATCAATAAAGTACAATGGTCAGGTTTTCATCATGGCCAGACACTGTTCTGTATAGTAATAGATTAAGCCTAAGAAATACACTGTAAATTAAAAAGCTCCCCCCTCCCTTCATTTTCACATCAATAATTCAATAATGCAATAATGGGCATTATTAGACGTAACTGGCAGCCCAAATTGTTATTCTTTAATTTAGAAATCCAAGTGTAAATTTTAATAATTAAAAAAAAAAACAGTTCAGGGTATGTTTTTACTATTTCATAGGCATAAAGTTGCCTGAAACTGTGGTTCCAGCTGAAGCATGGCACTGAAAATGGGCACATTTATACTTGTCACTATCAAACATGTTTCATCCCAGTTTAGTAAGATGATCAAAGCCTCTACCCCAACCAACACTTGTAACAGTAAATGAGCACCCACAACTTCTGTCACCTTACCTGGCATTCCACTTTCCAGTGTCAGAGTTTGAAAAGCAGCATCTATCTCCAGCTGTGAACCAGACAAAAGGTTTTGTCGCACATACTGAGAAATGCCATGTGAAAATGTTCATTACATGCCAATCAACCTTTCTTGATGGTACATTTAAAGCTTACCCCATGATGCTGCCACATTTTTAAGTAATCAATTCTCTCTCGACTTAAAACAACACAAAATGCTACCTCAGGTCTTCCAAATTATATTACATGCATATTATGCAAGAGGAGTGCAAGAGTCATTGCTGTCAAAGCTGCAGGCTTAAAAGTGTGTAGCTCATACCTCCAATTTAAATATATGGGTCAGATTGTTCACTTCCATTAGACAGAAAACTGCTGTGTATTCTTTTCCATGAACAAGTAAAAGGGAGAGCAAAAGCAGTGTAGGCCCTCCTTGAAAATGTTAGTAAATTAGGAATTTAAGATGACAGATCCTGGTATGACCATTCAATAGTAAATGTACACTTGACATGCAGAGAGCCTCAAATTCCAACCCTATCATGTCCAGGAAGGGTGAAGAAAGACTCCAGTCTAAATTCCCACACAGATGGTGCCAGTCCATGTCAACAATGCTTGATCCAAAGGATCAGGAGACTGACTTGGCATAAGGCAACTTCTAGATTACTTGGGGTTTCTAGATATTCTTCCTACCCAGGCACTGAACATCTCAAGATTAATTAAAATTAATTGGCAGCCCAACTCCAGTGGACTCTGGGTGGCATACAAAACTAGAGAAAACATAAAAACAGCTGAAAACATTAAATCAGCCGAACACCCCCGACTAAAATAATCTAATAAACACCAAAATCAACTAAATGGTTGCATTGTGTGTCTTTAATAGCATGTTCTGGTACCAAAATGTAATGTATCTTCCATAGAAAAGAATGCGGTAGAGAAACATTTAAATCAAGCTTCTGGACATTTTAGGTTTTATATTCTTTTTACAAACTTGGTTAAAACAAGAGCAACTTTTAGCCTCACACCTGAACTCTGCTCTCAGTTTGAGCATCGATAGATGGAAGTCATCTGGAAAATTCTTGGATGAAAGTTTCCTAAACAACTAACGAGAATCAATGATGTTTCCAAACTACACACCTAAAAGGGTAATTGGATGTTTACGTTTAGTCAGTTGTGTAAGGCGTTCCAATAATGAGATACTAATATAATTTGCTAGTGTTTTACAACCTAAGAAAAAATTCTTGGGACATGTCAAAACCCCATGTTAAGCTATCAAACAATTCCAGCAAGAGAAGGCAAAGAAAGAAGCACTTCACAAGACCTTGAATGCTTCTGTGAGAATATGTTGCACATACTTCATTTGCCTTGAAATAGACCAAACGTATATGATAAAATAGACAAACAGCAGCATCTCTCTCACTTTGAATGATCTTAAAAAGCTAAGCAAGGTTGGGCCTGGTTAATACTTAGACGGTGGACCATTGAGAAATATTAGGGCTGTAGGCTAAGCAGAAAGATGTATCAGGAAATGTGTTTGACTCCAAGACTTCATCTCTATCCTGTATTCCTTTGCTGCTTTCCATTTTAAGTAAGTTTCTGTCAGGGTTCATGTCTATGAATCCTGTCATTGGGATTCGGGCTAGAGATGTTTTGGGAACTGTTGGGAGGGGGACTGACCGTTGAGTGTTATGTCTGTTAGTAGAGGCTGGAAACGGCTTCGTCAAGGTCACCCACCTGCGGGAGTGTGAAGCTGAGAACGTTTGCACAATGAGATCATCTGTTGGTAATTTGGCGCGCAAGGGGGGAAGTTAAGATGGTACAGTTTGGCGGGAACTCGCATTCAGATCTTTAGGAGTGCTTCAATTAACATGTATCCTGAATAAAGCTTAATCTGCATTCTAACGAACTGCATTGAGAAGTGTTTATTAGGGCATGGTTGTTGGGGTCATCAGTTTCACAAAGTAACCTCTGAGTCAGAAGTAGATTTTCAGCCAACCCGAAATACTTCATTTATAAGTAAGTTGATTGTCTAGATGCTGTTTCTCTAGAGAAGAGCTTTCCAAACTTTTCATGTTGGCAACACACACCAATGGCGGCGGCGCGGCCTGCGGTGTCCTGGTGTGTCGCGCAAAAAACCCGGAAGCGCTGATGGGGGGAACTGGAAGAAGCAGCATCCCCGTCAATCGGCGGCGCTGATGGGCGGGGGTGCCGCTTCTTCTGGTTCCCCCCCATCAGCACTTCCGGGTTTTTCCACGACACACCAGGACACCGCAGGCGACACAGTAGTGTGTCGCAACACACACTTTGGAAAGCTATGCTCTAGAGACGGGTTTTTCCAATCCTGTAAATATCCCCATAATCTTTGTATCCATATGCATTTCAATTTTGTCTGCATGGATTATTTGTTACAAATCCCTTCAGTGATTTTCCACACAATAAACTGTCTATGTTGACCAATTCCAAACTTCATGTTTTCAGTGGTTCCACTGCCCTCTCAAATCCAGCTATCACAGCAAGTGCTATAGATCTGTACCTGTGGTAGGTATGTAGATTGGTGCCGAGCTGGACATTCTTCATCGTATGGACTGAAACGCGATGGTTCAGCTTCACAGTCACTCCCATTATCTTAAAGAGGGAACAGCAGCAAAAATAGGAATTGAGAATTTCATGTTATTAAGAATTAAATTCAGTATTTATACACTGAGCATAAGCTATACTGAGTCACAAGTTATACCACCTAGCATTCCTCTTACTGGTAATATATTGGACTTCTGTCTCTAACTCTTATTAGGTTTGGGTGTTTTGTTAATGTTTTTCGAGTCAAGAAAGCATGTTGTACAATTCTAATTTCTCTCTTGCGGTTGGATTCACATCAGCCAAACTACTAATTTTCCAACATGTTTGGTAGTAATTGTTAGCCTCACTCAGTAGTGCTTAAGCTTAGCTTTTAAAAGCTGATACCAAAATCACACAATCCTGTGTGCACTTCAAAAACCATACTCCCCCCTCAGGAGTATCAACTCCCAAGCTCACTGATTTGGGTTCCACAATCCTGACACATGTCACAGCTCCCATCCTTGGGAGAAGAGTTGTCTTCCTATATACAGAATGCAGGGCTTCCACCATCTCCCCCGTTTATGGACGTGTGGAGAAACTTTTCACATCAATGCTGCCAGGATGGGTGGCAAGGGTGGAACATGGGATAGCGTGAATAGGGAAAACTCATGTGTGATCTCATGAGGGGAAGCTGTATGGACATACCTACAGACCATACCATACTTCTCCCTGTTACTCTCCCCCCCCCCCCGCCCAATTTCTTCAAAATAATTCTAATGGTTTTATAAGGTTATTCTTATACTGGTCTATGACTAAACTAAAGAATAGTTTGATATAAGATTATCCAGTCAGTCAAAGTTTATTTCGGTCAAAGACCAGTATAGAAGAAGAAAACAAACTGTTTAAAAGTAAAAATAAAAGAGGAGGACCGAATATAAAACACAAGGAATAATACAGATTCAGAACACTATTATTGATCTTAAAATTTTAGCTCTATGTCTTAGTTTTAGACAAATAACACTCTGTTTCTTAGTTCTAGAGACAGAGTTTACATTGGTAATAATAGTGGTAATAATATTCTGTATTATTCCTTTAGCATGTGTTTTATATTCAGTCCGCTTTTTATTTTTAATCAGTTTAATTGTTTTGTTCTGTACTGGTCCTCCAGTCAATAAACTTTGACTGACTGGTTATAAGACTATCCAATTCAGTGTAGAGTAGTGACGAAACTATGCAATTATATCTCTAATCACCAACTCCAGGACTGCATGTAGAATAGTTCCCTTATAAAATAAACACAGGATTTAAAGCAAAAAGGAATCAAAGAACTGCAAGCCCTACAGAGCGCTGAACAAGCCTTTTGCCATATAGAGTCTTTTTGTCCTTAATAGGAATCTCCAATTAACTACAGTTACAAGCTTTGAAACAAGGCGAGTTATTAACTTGGTTTACTCTCTTGGTTCACTCCAGTCCTGATCATAATTTCTTAATTCACACTTACTAAACTGATACACACTTGTTGAACATTGGCTAATAATTGGCAATCCTCGTTCAGAAATCCAATCCTGCACCACTGCAAGTGTTCAGATATGGAAAGGTTCTAGAAGATTGAAGTACTTTAAGATGCAGTTGCCACCCCATGATGTATACAGACATTGTTATAGCAATTCAATATATTCCCCAAGATAAGGCTTTGCAAAGTTAGCTTGGGATAATATGGATATCCACCATTTATTTTTAAATGATATCTTTTCAAAATTCCAGACCCTCTTCACTTTTCTAATTATTTCCTATATATATAGGAAATTATATCTTTCTATGCTATTTGGCTAAAAAAAAATACAAGAAGAGGGAGCAACTCCTACAAAGTTGAACTACAAATCCCTATTATTCTTACTTGTACCAGAAGGGAGGTTAGTTGTTGATTCAGTTTTTGGTTTCGGGGGGATGATTCTGTACTTGTGAAAGTCAGGTTCATTTGACACCAGTTCTTCAAATCTCTTTGTACTGTTCATGGCACAGCGGAAGTTGATTTTCCATCTACTAGGGGCTGATATATCTTCATTATATTTTTTGCTAAACATAGCCCATGCCTTTCCACATGAAAACACAAGAAATAAAGAGATGAAAATGTAAAAACAAAAGATACCTCTCCATTTAGGGAAAAGTCAGGTCCCACCTTGCCCAATTCCTGATCCAACTAATCAGAAATTGGGCAATCAGAATCTAATAAAAAACTAATATCCCAAAACTTGGTAAAAGGTAAAGGTGTTCCAAAGGGTCAACTAGATATGTTATTTCATTGTGTAGTTTGCTCATGTGCAGCCTTTCCCAATTTAGTGCCCCTTCAGATGTCTGTTAGAGCTGCAGTTCTCAGAAATGCAAGTATCCAACATCAGGAGAATGCCACACTGGGGAAGACTACTCTTGTGTAACTAACTTTTCTTTAAGAAGTAACCGGGAGATGGTAAACCAGATGAGAACTCCATGGGGAGATGTGGTGGTAAGAACTTGCACATTTTGTACCTGTTACTGTCTCAAAGGAATCACACACACTGAGTGATGCCAGCCAGTCAGAATGGGAGCAAAGTTTCCACTGGTGCCAGTAAGAGCTCTCCTCCCATTATAGATAACAGGTGTGTGCTTGTGGGGGATTCTGAACAAAACTACAGTGAGAACAAAGATTAAAGTCCCTCATTACTTAGAGGTGGTCTTCATTAAACTATCAGGCATTGTGCAACTACTCCAACCCTTTCTCCTTTATCATAAATAAAAGGAAAAAATATGCAGAAACAGTGGAAAGTCTGCAAGAGCAACCTACAATGGAAGTGTTAATTTACAGAGCCCCTATAACTTAAGCTTGCATAATAAAAAGCCCTCAACAGAAACTGCCCTTAATTTCCAAGTCAGGTTTCTCACAAAAATTATTTGGAATCCATGACATTACTTAGATCCATCCACAAGCACTTAGTAATCTGTCACCTAAAAGAACTATGGCATGCTATTCATACGCAGGGATGTTTGAGCAAAAATGGATTCTTCACTTATATAGCAAAGAGCTTTCAGAAAAATTGCTATGTTGGTCTCTTTCAGCATCAATGAATAGGCCTAACCCAGAGCTTTCCAAACTTTTCATGTTGGTGACACACTTTTTAGACATGCATCATTTTGCAACACAGTCTTACAGCAGGGCATCATTTCGTGACACACTCTTACAGCAGGGCACAAGGCAGGCACTAGGACCTGCGCGGAATCACAGCTGGTTTGGAGGCAGCAAGGCACAAGGCAGGCACTAGGACCTGCGCGGAATCCTGGCAGGGCTTGGAGGCAGCAGCAGCCGGGACACACCCAGACACTGCAGCCGACACACTAACGTGTCCCGACACACAGTTTGGAAAGCTCTGGCCTAACCTGTGAAAGCTTGTCTGAATCCATCTGAAATATTAGAAGCTTGTAATGGGTACAGAAAATAGTACACCATTTGGCATGGCAAGCACATACATATAATCATTCTGAGCAGAAGATGTTCATACCCTGAAAATCTCATAATCATCTGCCACAAGAGTCTTCTTTGAAATATGTTTCCAAGGGATACGAAAGGTTGTGTGGTTCTCATCTGTCCAGTCCAATCCCTTGTATCTTCCGCTGTTTATCTGTTCAATCAGCCAGTCAAAAAACCCAACCTTTTTAGGGCCCCTGAGTGAGCAAAGAGAAGAACTTTACTTCTTGAAAACTGTAGCCAAAAATCACAACAAGAGTAATGACTATAAGTCCACATGCAGGGTGGTCTCCAAAATCTCATTGCAGACTTCAGGCAAAACAACGGTACCTCTGGTTAAGAAAAAGAAATGCAATTTTCATAATAGTGTTTTCAAATAAAGATGCCAGAACAAAGTCTTTCTTCCCTGAACTTCACAAAAATGCATTTTTTCCATGTTATACCCTGATTGGATCATTCCATTAAAGGTCTCCCTCAAACCAAGCTTAACTCCTGGTGATGCAACAGACAACATCTATTGTTCTCTTGGTAACAGTACATAAGTGGTTTGTCCTTGACTACTTTGGAATGTTTTTCAACTTCCTTATCTAGTCCAGACCTTTCCAAACTGTGTGTCGCGACACAAAAGTGTGTCGCCACACAGTCTGGTGTGTCGCCACACAACGCTGATCATCATCAGCGCTTCCGGGTTTTCCCGCGGCGACACACCAACGGCGGCGCGCAAAAACCCAAAAGCGGAAGCAGCGCTTCCGGGTTTTTGCGCGCTGCCGCAACGGCGGTTCGTGTGTCGCCGCGGGAAAACTTTGGAAAGCCCTGATCTAGTCTAAAGCCCTGGAATTTCCTGGTGTTCTCTCATCCGCATACTAAAGAGGCACAGCTTTGTTAAACTTTTTCAAGATCAGCCAAGGTTAGCTAAATTCTGCCATCTATCATTTCCTTATCCTGATCCTTAATCTAAGGTTGAAAAGTATCAACAGACTAACATGGCAGGTCACAGCTGTTAGATGTCAAGTTTATTTTGAAGCTGTACTTGAACTTGATGTTTACCTTGTGGATGTTATTTGCCTTCCTGGAAAATTTACACGACTGCCTGATTGCAGTGAGTGAGTGAGTTTGCTGATAGAAGAGGGATAGATCTTTCTTTTCCTTTTATTTTGTCTGCTAACTGAATTTCTACTGTGGCAGTGGAAATAGGCACTGTCATTCTCTGAAGCCCTCACAGACACCAAACTGCTAAAGTACTGGCAGATCCACTGCTCTTAGCAGTTTGCTGGGCCAAAATCAATTCTTACATAATTTTTGTTTTTAATCCGTTCAGTCATGTCCGATTCTTGGAGAGTGCCTGCTCAAGTCCCTGAAGTTTTCTTGCCAAGATTTTTTTAGAAGTGGTTTGCCCTTGCCTGCTTCCTAGGGCTGAGAGAGGGGGGCTGGCCCAAGGTCACCCAGCTGGCTTTGTGCCTAAGGCGGGACTAGAACTCACGGTCTCCCGCTTTCTAGTCCAGTGCCTTAACACCAAACTGGTTCTCCTTACCTAAATACACACATGCAGATATGAATAGGCTAAAAGCCTAGCAGCTTTGCTGATTTGACATGATGGAGCTGTGCAGAAATGAATGGGATGTATGCTGAGCAACTGTCAGCAATTAGGAAGAAACTGTTTTTTCCTGAGCTAGTCTGGCAGTCACCCTACTATCCCAGGGAGACACACACTTGATGTCAGGATGCCATCCTGACAGAGATAAATGGGGTTTTTAGGTAGTTATCAGGTAGATGGGGTTTGTAGTTATTAGGTAGATGGGGTTTGTAGTTAGGGCAGTAATTAGTTAGCAGGCTTGCAGGACGTTAGAGATAGGCATGGAATTCGAGGCCTTGGAATGTGGAAGGGGAGAGACAGGAATCAGGCGCCAAGGCCGTTCATCTAGGAACATCAAAGGACTAACGGTTTAGAGGTATCAGAACGGAGATCATAGGGGAGGGATTGGTGAGAAGTTAAGTGGGAATTGGCATGTTTAAAGTGTAATTATGCGAGCTTTTGCTCAATCTGCTCTTTGCATCGATTCTATTCACTTGTATTAATTAAATAACTTTTTCATATCCTACCATGGCTTGTGGTGAGAGTTTCTAAATATCAAAGGAGTGGATCATCACACTTGATTTAAGGAAGTGTTGACAGCATTGTACACTGTTGTGCCCTCCAAATCACCTTCTCCCCTTCAAAGCCAAATGGCTGCAGAGCCCTAGTGAAACTGGATTTAGATAGGTGGCAAATCATTGTTTTCTATATGAATAACCACCAGAAATAATATAGACAGTAACTTAGAATGTTATAATATACTACTTACATAAGTGCAGAATTATGGCTGCTGTAGATCCACACACCCCCTTATAATGCTCATTTTCTAGCCCTTTTATTGGTCTGAAACCCAACATTTCCAACTGCTACACAGAATCACAAACTTCTGTTTGGAGGTTGTAGGGCCACATTTTAAAGTATCTGCTTGCTATGATGCAGCCTTCCCCAATCTAGTGTCATTACTGGACTACAAACCACCCCCAACTACCTGACAGGAAAGCAATACCATTAGGGCCAGTGGGAGCTGTAATCCAAGATACTTGGAAGACAGTAGGTTAGAGAAGGTTGCCATACTGTATATTATGACTCAGATTTGCCTAAAATATAATGGACACAAACAATCAACGGTATCTGTAGGGGAGGGCAAATGATTAAATATATATCTCAGTACAAGTGACATGACTTGCATCCAACCTAGGGGTGTAAATACAAAACGTCAGGGTGCTGAAATATTAACTTGGCTCACAAGTTTACAGTATATTCTGTCCACTTTCTACCAGCGTTCTGCCTAAAGGTCAGCACATAGTTGTAAAAACTACTGTTTTGTTACTTGCAGACTTTGGTGTGCAAAGTTGGAATTCTAAGCACACTTACAAGGAAGAAAATGCTCTCTCAATGCAATTTAGGTCAAAAGCTCTTATTCGCAGAAAAGAGAAGTGCATGCCTTTATTGAGAGTTTTGTCATACTATTCACTAGCTGAAAGGCACTGTGCAAGAATCAGTGTAAGGATACACAAACCCAGTTCTTCCCCACACCCCATAAACTTTTATTTATACAATTCTACCCCAGGAGCACTCACCCCTTATTTGTTGATGTTGCCATTGAGTAGCTGTCAAGTGAAATACGAAAGAATCCTCACTTTCTTACACTGAGTAACTTGTGGATTAATGGAAGAACCCCCCAAGAAGAACCTGTTCCAAAATAACAACCAGATGACATGATCCATGTTAATTACAGTTTTATGAACTTTTATGACATGTGTAAAATATGGCTTCATAGCCAAGTAGGCTTCAAAGTCAGCTCCCACATTACATTCTAAACATTTATTTTATAATACTCTGGGTTGTTTACAGTAATAAGATTAAAAATACAGAAGTCAATCATTTCAAACCAGAATTCAGCAATAAATGTATGTAACAGTAACGTGGCAGCCCATTCGAAATAAGCCAACAAAAACACTATCATCCACCAAATGCCCAATTAAGTAATATGATCTTCTTTGCCTTGTGAAAGACCAAGAAGAGACTGCAAGATGTAGCTCTGAAGGCAGGATGCTTCAAAACCTGGGGCTAGCCTAGAGGAAGACTGTCTTTGGGCCCATATCCCTCTGATCTCACACAGGGACAGCACTCTAAGCCTTCACTCCATTCACGCACGTATATGCTGGGTAAATTCCACCTTCACGAGACAGTCCCTGATACTGCTCCATAATAATCCTCCTGCAGTGGTGTTGTTTTTATTGAGCCTTGACGCAGCTTTGAGTTTTTGTTTTAATGAATTTTTTATTTTGTCCGCTGCCCAGAGTTTGTTGGAGAGATGGGCAGCCACATAAATTGGATAAATGAATGAAACTTGGCATACATCACATAGTAATAGTTACCTCAATGGACATATCACTAAGACAGATTGGACTCTTTCAGTGATCGCATTCCTCCCAGAAAGTGCTGAGTCACAATTTCAATAGAGCTGCAAGTACACTGTAGCTTGGGCCACATGCTCTGCAGAAAAGCCACTACACCTGCTCCAGATGGAACAAAGGAATCGAACTCACTGTCCTTGCCAGTACTGGTCATGATTCCTGTCCTCTGTTCCACATATATCAGCCTTCTTCAACCATCCAGATATTTTGAGTCCCCAATTCCCAGAATTCCTAGCCAGCCTGTGTCAGAGGGAAGCATAGATTTCCAATGATAGGTACTGAGTTTTGGAGTTTCAAACAGGGACTTGGGTTTAGACCAGGGCTTTCCAAAGTTTTCCCGCGGCGACACACCAACCGCCGTTGGTGTGTTGCCGCGGGAAAACCCGGAAGTGCCGCCATTGCGGCAGCGCGGGAAAACCCGGAAGCGCTACCACCTTCAGGTTTTTGCGCGCCGCTGTTGGTGTGTCACCGCGGGAAAACCCGAAAGCGCTGATGATGATCAGCGCTTCCGGGTTGTGTGGCGACACACAGTTTGGAAAGCTCTGGTTTAGACAGAAAGTCAAATCAGGGGGGCTCCAAACTATGTTGAGGTGAATTGGACTTTGCATTAAACAAGGGTCTGACCCTATTCATCAGATCTATGTGGTCCTAATCTAAAATACTCCATCCCTTAAACCTTGAATGATTGTCATCCCTCAGCCAAAACATGCCAATCCCACACAAGGTATATGAACACATCCCTCAAGTCCTTTTCAAAAGCTGACATTTCTTGCTGTACTTAAGGGCTCATCAGCCAAAATGTGTGTGCCTTTAGATGTTTCAATCTGCCTGATCACCAGAATAATTGCTGCTGGATGTTCTCTTCCAGATTCCCAGGGGTAGCAGGTGATGAGGATTCAGACATGGATTTCGTTTCATGTAGGAGTCTTTCCAGGATGACTTGCTTGAAATTTACCTTGATGTCATTTTAATATGTGGCAAAGACCTTTTTAAAAAAAATTCGCCTTTTAAAATATGAAATGCTAATTAGGACAATTTTATGCTATTTTTAGGTTTTGACTGTTTTGACTGTATTGCAAGTTTTATTTCCTCAGACTGAAAGCTGATCTGGAAAAAGCTGCAGAAGGGCACAATATAAATATTTAAAGTAATGAATGAATGAACAAAACCTGCCTCAAATAGATGGAAATGTGTGTTTGGTACGATGACAAGATATTTGTATTCTCTACGAGAAACATTAAAAGGTTTTGCAACCCCTCATAATCTTTCTACACCATCACCCACCCCTACCTTATCATTTTATTCCAGAACAAGCCTGTGCACCAAAATTCAGCCTCTTATATTCTGCACATGAGGATTACAACAGCAGGCCTTTTGCTTTAAGACAGTGTTCTCAACCTTGGCAACTTTAAGATGTGTGGACTTCAACCCCAGAATTCCCCAGCCAGCCATGCCAAGATTGAGAAATGCTGCTCTAAGATAACTGGGTAGCACTTAAGAGCTGTAGCAGACAGCTAAGGCAACTTCACCATCACAGATGTTGATACACAAGGGGTACATTTTGAGAAGCCTTCTCTGTGTTATGGAAAACCTGAAAGAAACTCCTGAAACCTTTTGAAACTGTCCTGCTCTACCTGCCACCCCTTTCAGTCCAGATCAGAGCTGATCCCACTCCCAGTACTGTATCAGTCACCAGGTACTGGGAATTCAAAAGGAGTCCACATACCAGGTGACCAGCACTGAGGAGGGGGGCAGTGCCTTGCACCGTGCACCCCACGGACCTGGTCAGCAGCTAGTTGGGCTCCATACTGTACAAAATACTTGTGTAAAAGCTGAGAGCAGGTTTTGCAGCTACAGGTCTACCCATCTGTCAGAACTTGCTTCCTTCCCCTCTCCCTTCCTATGCCATCCCATGCTAAGGAGTGATCCCCCTGCTATCTGGTGATGTTTAGGGGAAGGGGAATAAAATAAAATTGGGGAATCCACCAATCATTTTTGTTAATCTGTGCTACACTTGTTCAGGCAGCCACCCAGAACAGAACATTGCAGACATCATCTGCAGCATATTATAATGATGACAAACTATGCTTGAAACCAGGAAACAGTGAGTTCTAGTCCCGCCTTAGGCGTGGAAGCCGGCTGGGTGACTTTGGGCCAGTCACTCTCTCTCAGCCCAACCCACCTCACAGGGTTGTCATGGGGAAAATAGCAGGCAGGAGTATTAGGTACATTCACCACCTTGAGTTATATATAAAGAAGGCGGGATAAAAATCTAATCAATGGGGGCACGATGGCTCAGCGGTTAAGACGCCAGGCTTGTTGATCGGAAGGTTGCAAGTTCAGTGGTTCAAGACCCTAGCCCCGCGTGACGGAGTGAGCCGCCCCAGCTCTTGCCAACCTAGCAATTCAAAAGCATGCAAATGCAAGTAGATGAATAGGTACCACCTCGGTGGGAAGTTAACAGCGTTCCATGCTTGTTATGCTGGTCACAGGACCGCGGAAGTGTCTTCGGACAGCGCTGGCTCTTTGGCTAAGAAACGGAGATGAGCACCGCCCCCTAGAGTCGGACATGACTGTGCAAGGGAAACTTTTACCTTTACCTTAAAAATCTAATCACATCACCTTAATGCTCTCCTTACATAGACTCAGACATCTGAATCAAGTACATAACTTACATCATTTGCATGATGTCACCACATATTTCATCATTCCCCTCCCTCAACACCCAGAGCTACAGAGACTGGCAATGGGAGCAGCAAATTTTACGTAGTATAGTTTTCCATCAGCTCAAATGCTGGTGAAAATCATTTTTAACTTAGCACTGAAGGCGGCTCCCAAATTCCAATCCTATCCCAGAGCAAATTCACTTAATGCCCCATTCATATGCACCTTCCTTAGAGAACAGGTAAGCAGGTCTCCCTACCAGCAAGCAAGGCGTTTTCTTGCACACAAACTGAGCAACTATATAAAGGAATACATTGCAGGATTCTCCCCCGCCCCACGGTTACTTTACTATCCCTACTTGCATCTAATCTATTCTCAGGTGTTGGCGGAACTGCAACCACGGGGCAAGCCCTGCAGGAATCTACTCAATAAGCATTGCTCCGGGAGCCGCAGACACGCAGATCGCACCCAGGACTCCCTACCAGCAAGCAAGGGCTTCCTGGCCGCAGGACGCGCCAAATCTCTACACCTGCGACCCCGGGGGGGGGGGGTCAGGTGCGCAAAGGTGTTGCTCCCATGTTGCACCCCCTTCAGCTCATATTTGCAAATACATCTATTTTCAGGAAGCCGTTTTTCTTCTTAATAAATTAAATTTAAATTATCAAATTAAATTAATAAAATAATGCAATAATTGGACGCTGTACCAGAAAAGCTGCTCAACGCCGCAAAACCTACTGCTCTGGCTAAACACAGAAAAACTGAAAATACCCACTTAAGAAATAGTCATTTTTTTCTTCAACTGCGTGGAAGTAACTCCAGCCCAGCTAACCCACCCCCTTCTGTGGTTCCTTCAACGAGTTGAAGCCACTCCATAAAAGGGACAAATTATTACCTTTTTCTATAGCGCGACAAGTGAGAATCTAGAAACAACAACAGACACTCCTCCCGCAGGATCTTATATTACAAATCGGAGGGCAATTTCATTGGCCAATAATCTTCCATTGACAGCCAATCAGCGAGAACCACATCTCGAACCGGCGCGTTCCTGGGGGCGTTCCTTTCGTTAGTAACAATCGCTGCTCAGACATATTTCGCTGCCGCGAGGAGTTAACGTGGCGGGATTCCGTTCCTGTAAGTCATGTGACCTTCAAGAAAGTTTAACTTTCGTTTCCACTAGAGCGGTCCTTCCGAATTGAGGGCGATCCCGTTAAATCGCCGGACTTTCCAGGAAACTACGCTTTCACTCGCCAGCTGGATTTCCTCTGGAAAGCGAGTAGATTTTTGGAGGAAGCGAAACTGCAGTTAGAATGGCTTTTTAAGCAAAGTGTGAACCGTACATAAAAGAAGAGAAAGTACGAGGCTTTCCAGGTGCATGGCCTTCCCCAAATGAATGTCCTCCAACTGTGCTGGACTACAACTTCTATCATATCGAGCCAGCAAGTTGAGGATGATAGGAACCGCGGTCCAGTCAAGATCCTCGGCAGAACTGGAATGCACATGGATTTAAAACGAAAAGGATTTAGAATTTAGTCGAATCCAGTACTGAATGGGGCAAGGTCCAATGTGTGTGTGTGTGTGTGAGAGAGAGAGATAATTTTAAAAAATGTATAGACCAGAGCTTTCCAAACTTTTCATGTTGGTGACACACTTTTTAGACATGCATCATTTCGCGACACACTCTTACAGCAGGGCATCATTTTGTGACACACTCTTACAGCAGGTCACAAGGCAGGCACTAGGACCTGCGTGGAATCCTGGCAGAGCAGGTTTGGAGGCAGCAAGGCACAAGGCAGGCACTAGGACCTGCGCGGAAGCCAGGAGGCAGCAGCAGCCGACACACTAAGGCAGAGCTTTCCAAACTGTGTGTTGGGACACGTTAGTGTGTCGGCTGCACTGTCTGGGTGTGTCGTGGCTGCTGCTGCCTCCGAGCCGCAGGTCCTAGTGCCTGCCTTGTGCCTTGCTGCCTCCAAACCTGCTGTGATTCTGCGCAGGTCCTAGTGCCTGCCTTGTGCCCTGCTGTAAGAGTGTGTCGCGAAATGATACGCTGCTGTAAGAGTGTGTCGCGAAGTGATGCATGTCTAAAAGGTGTGTCACCAACATGAAAAGTTTGGAAAGCCCTGCACTAAGGTGTCCTGACACACAGTTTGGAAAGCTCTGGTATAGACTGTATTTGGCCTCAAAACCAAGGCTGTAAGGAAAAAATAAATAAAAATGAATGAAATCCATTTCAGCATAGAATTCTTCTTTAGGATAATTTACTCAATTATGCTAACTTTCTGTAATCGGATGAAGGCATCTCTGCAGAACAGTGTCCTGGAGGGGAGGGGGCTTCAAAAAAGTAAGATGGCAATTGAGACCATGCAGTCAAAGCCCATCCCTCTGATGCTGGGCTTTCCAAACTTTTGCCGTTGGCGACACACCAACGGCCGGCGCACAAAAAACCGGAAGTGCCGCCACTGCGGCATGCAAAAACCTAGAAGCGCCGGCAGTGGTGCTTCTGGGTTGCTGCTGCAGCAGCAGCGGCCTGGAACCCGGAACCACTGATGGCCTGCCGCCACTGCTGCTGCTGCCCCTTCAAAAGGGCAGGCTCCAGGGACCCCAAAAACGCCCTCGGTTCTGGCAGGGAGTCGAAAATCGTGTGTGCACGCTGCCCGGCGCTTCCCTGCTGCACAGCTGATCAGGGCGGGGGGGGGGGAATTCTCTGCGCCGATCAGCTGTGAGGCGGGAAGCAGCCCGGTAGCGTGCATGCACGTGGCGAGGCTTTTCGCCTCCCTGCTGGAACCAAGGGCATTTTCGGGGTCCCTGGAGCCTGCCCTTTTGAGGGGGCAGCGGCAGCGGCAGGCTTGAAATCCAGCAGAAGCACTCTTGTAATTACTATTTTTTTCTTTCCCTTAGCTCCCTACTTTTCCTTGTGCTTGCTTGCTCTTTCTCTCTTTCTCTCTCTCTCTCTCTCTCTCTCTCTCTTTCTCTTTCTTTCTTTCTTTTTTAAAAAAAACCTTGTGGTGCATCATTTCAAAGTAAAGTCAGGTGCTTGGAAAAACTGAAATGTGTACCACTGTTGAAAAAAAGGAAGTCAGAAAGACAGGAGAGATAATTTTAAACCAAAGGTTAGACAAAATCATGGAGGATCTTACAATAGTGGCCACTAGTTTTAACAGCTGTACGCGTTGTGAAAAGGAACCAGTTGCAATTGATGTTCTCAAATACAGCTGGTCAGCCATTATAGTCTAGTCCCGCCATAGGCACGAAAGCTGGCTGGGTGACCTTGGGCCAGTCCCTGTCTCTCAGACCTAGGAAGGAGCCAATGGCAAACCAGGAGACTGAGAGTTCTAGTCCCGCCTTAGGCATGAAAGCCGGCTGGGTGACCTTGGGCCAGTCACTCTCTCTCAGCCCAACTCACCTCACAGGGTGGTGGTTGTGGGGAAAATAGGAGGAGGAAGGAGTGTTAGGTATGTTCCCCGCCCTGAGTTATTATTATTATTATTATTAATAATAATAATGATGATGATGATGATGGTGGGATAGAAAATAAAACAAACAAATAAATAAAGGGCTCTTCCACACTTGCCTCTAACCACAGCACAGAGACATCCACCAGGGGTGTGTGTCAAAATCAGCAAGATGACAGACCTTTGTCACAGTGCAAGCCCAACCCCTTTTATACATGCACACACACATACAAAAGGCACATTGTTTGCACTATGACGCTGCTCTGCTCTCTTGCCAATGTTGACACCCCCTGTAGATGCCCTTGCTGTGGCATGAAGATGCCGTAGGAGCCATGCCTTTCTGCCTTGTCCTCAGGGCATTGTCTTCATTGCATTCACAGCCCCCAGCTGGAGTGGCCTAAACTCACCCTTAGAAGTCCCAGTTTTAAAGTAGTCTTTCCCCTCTTCTCCTGGCACAATTCTGCTATGGACACAATTGGGCAATAAACCATGGTGCAGTCAATCACAAGTGTGTTGTGTGAAGATAGCAGATTAAAATTTAAAAAATAGCATCATAGATTTGCGTCACATATGACCCAGCAAACGTGACTGACTTCTAATGCTAAGATTAAACTGCCAAGTTTATGTATAGAAATCATAAGTTATCTTCAGCGGACACGAGAGGATTAATTATTTTAGAAAGGTTTTGTTCTATGTATGTTCTCTGTTTCTAACTCATTTAAACAGTTCCTTTTCTCCTCCACAGGCCTGCTGCCCATTCTCCCAGTGCAAAATGTGTGCTGGCTGGCCTTCTCCCAGGGTGGCTTTTAAAACCTCCTTTGCTGGGGCTCTGCTGAAGATGCACAGACTCTGTGACAAAAGGAAGGCTGGTCCAGATGGCCCTGCGTATCTCTAGCCTGGCTCACTTCACTTCCTCCTTACTGTGGGGCAAAAGGAGAGTAGGGGGCTGTACTTTTATTCCTGTTGCTTTTATACAATAATGGTGGGGCTGTGTGTGGTGTGGAATAGAGATCAAATGCGTATTTCAGGTGAATCTCATTTGGTTCTTTAAGCTGATTTTGTTTCCTTTCTTAAGGCAGTTGACATTCCAGGAAGGTGTTAGTGCAGATGTTAACAAGATCATATCTACCGGGTTACAAACTGCAGTGGCTAGGTTCACACATCCTGTTAAGCTAAAAGCAAGCCAACAATGGGTTTTCGTCAGCAGCCAAATTATGACTTAAAGCTTTCCTTTATTACAGGCCAGGAAAATCTTCACCTATTTTATTTCTGCATAATAAGTAATTGTGAAGCCACTGAAGCAAGAGCACTTTTAAAAGGCATTTGACCATTCTCAGACTCAACGCAACAATTCATTCTGTGATCTGGGTGAGTTCTGTTTTTACATGAATGGGACTACCCACCCATCAGCTCTATTGCCTCTGCTTTTTTTCCATTTTGTGGTTAGTGGTCAGATCAGATGATAGTCTGACAGTTTTGAAAGGATCAGCAATAGCCACCCACACTAAGTTTCCTGTTCATAGAAGCAGCTCTTGTCTCTGCACCATCTGAAGAAGTTAAGCGGTGCCACTGAAGAAGCGGAAACAACAAGATGCAATCAACTAGATGTGACTGACCCCAAGTAACTTGCTGAGAGTGTACTTGCAGATCCTTTATTTATGAAGGACTCCAGAGTTTATTTTGAAAACTCTTCGGTTCGCTCTTAATTGTTTAGCAGAGAAACTTGTCTTTCTCAGATTCACTCCTTTGCAAAACAATTGACAAATGCTGGTTACTTTCAAAACAGAGACGTGGAATATTCATCCAGGGTAATTATGGGGCTCATTACATTTTAGGTGTGCATCATAGAGACAGACAATATTTCGAGTTATCAGAATGCTTCCATTTGCATTCTCTGACCAAATTAAGGAAAATTCACCACAGTTTACATTTTCATTAAAATACCCAGTAAAACCCACAGTTTGGCAATATCTTTTTTTACCATGAAAGAATTTACAAGCTTTTTAATTTTCCAGAACTCAAAATCAGGTGCAGAGACATTAAAATGGAGGGTGCAGAGGAAGCAGAAAAGTCCAAACATTAGGCCCAGAAATCATTGTAGAAAGTTCTGCAGTTTCGACTCCAGTTTCAAGATAAAGATTATAGGTTGAATGAATTATCACTGATAGGTGTTGCAAGGCAAGGTTCTACCTGTTTCTTTCCCCAGGAAGTCATCTCCATTTCTGAAAAGGAAAAGGGATGCTTCTTCTCTTTGGTGCCTTGGTCAAAATCCATAGTCAGCAAAAAGCAGAGATGAAGAGGAAGGGACTAAGCCTTTTCATTAAGTTCATGTAGTACACTAGACAAAAAATGTAGGTTGAAGCAATTTATATAATGTCACTTGGTGGTTAGAGAAAATCAAGTCAACATGGTGTAAAGTTCCTTCTGCAATGCTAGAAAATCACTTCTCTGGTTCATCAACTTACTTCTCTGCCTGAATCTCAGGATGACAGGTCAAAAACAAATACAGCTAGTCCTTGACTTACGACCATTCATGTAGCGACCGTTCAAAGTTACAACGGCACTGGAAAAAGTGACTTACAACCGATCCTCACACTTACGACCGTCGCAGCGTCCCTGCGGTCACATGATCAAAATTCAGGTGCTTGGCAACCAGCTTGCACTTATGATGGTCGCAGCATTCCAGGGTCAAGTGATTGCTATTTGCAACCTTCCCAGCTGGCTTCTGACAAGCAAAATCAGTGGGGGAAGTGGTGATTCACTTAATGACCGCAGCACAAAAGGTTGTAAAATCGGGCGTGACTCACTTAAACACCACCTCGCTTAGCAACAGAAGTTCCAGTCCCAATTGTGGTCGTAAGTCGAGGACTACTTGTAGCAAGTTTGTACGCTTAATGATGAAGAACGTGGTTACAAGAAGGAAATTGTAATAGGATTAGAGTTGGGGATGGATGTCTTCTTTGTTGCCTTCCAGATCTATAATTTTTAATTTTAAGATTTCAGGCTTGAATAGGAGAGAATGTGATGGAAGCAATAGGACCGTTAGAGTAAATGGCCCTAGCATTGTGACCAAGAATATTAACTGAGCAGTTATACTTGAGCTTAAAAAATAATTATGCCAATTTAAGGGGAAAAAACCCACTGATCAACAGATGGACAAGTTTTCAGTGGCACTATCATGGCAGGATCACACTCAGCAAATTTAGGAACAGAACCTTCAAATATGGCAAGGCTGGCTTATCACATTTTGAAGAAGTGAAATAGTGTTCTAGAGCCTAAAGCAGGGAGAGGAAGGAAAAAACCCATACACAGTCTAACAGCATTGAAGTGAACACATAGACAGTTATATACCAGATAACGTAACCACAAGAATTTATGGTATAGTTCATCCGTCCCTAACCTAGAGCCATCCAAGCATATTACTTTGCAATTTCTGAAATTCCTATCCATAGTAGCTGGGAATTCTGGGAGTTGCCATACCCCTCATGCCCCCCAAAGAATACTAGTTTGGAAAGATTTCCCACAGATTATATGGGAGGAGAAAATGAGGAAGGGAATGAAAAACAGCATCATATTTTAGCTACAGTATTCTGAAACCCTAAAGTGGTGAATCATGGAGAAAATCTATGTGGTCGCTAAGAGTCGACAACAACTTGATGACACACAATCCATCAATCCAAAAGTGGTGAAATGTTTTCAGAGGGAAAGTCCTGCTTAATCTCCCACAAAGCCCGGATTGGATTGGATTGGTTTGCTTCCCAGTGACTTTTATTGCATAAAGAAATTAGGATGGATTGGTGGCATATTTGGCCACAGATGCAAGACGTGTACTAAGTCTTGATATCACAGATGTTGCAGAAAGGAACAAGAAGCAAACCCAACTTCCCCTTCCGTATTCAGCCTAAAAGGGGAAAAAAGATGATACAAAGGAGGGGAATTTGTGACTATCATAACTTACTTTTTTTGACAGAACATGTGAAAGAAACCATTAGGTAGAGGAAGCCCTCCTAACGTCCAGAAAAGTAATTTTTAAAAAGTTGTCCCCCACCTCCAATCTAAAAAGAAAATCTTGCAGTGATTTCTCAAATGTGCAAAAACATAATGCAGACATCCTGAAAAAGGCCCTAAAAGCTCCTCTATCAATGGTGGTGCCTCTGGTCTGACCATGTTGTGAATGCATGACTTAAAAGCCAGGCTACCTAAGGAATCCACAGCCACACACCCAAGTCCAAATAAGATCTTTATTAAACCCCTAAAAGGCAACGTTGTCGGACAGCTTGAAAGGGCAATGAGGATGGGCAAGAGCAGAGGCGAAGTTTCCAGGCTACCCATCCTGTCTATGTTTAATGCTGGCTCTTTTCCAGTGTGGTTCCATGAACCCAAGCAGAAGCTTCCAAGAATGGGAGGGAGATAAGACTTTCAAAAGCTGTGAGGTGAGGAGGGGAGGTCCCATGCAAGGGAAAGATTCCTGCCTGCCTTTTTACACCGTAAATCTCCCATTTCCCATTTGGTAGACCCGTTGCGTGATTTGGGCTATATTATACTTTACTGGCCAATTCCGCAGTGCAGTCTGCTTGTCTCCCGATTCTTCCTTAAGCCAAGTTCAGAAATTCCAGTCTGGGTTGCTCTGCATTGGTAATGAGATCAGGCTGGTGCTCAGTGTGGATTATGGCCCTGCAGGATCTGACTGGTCATTCCCCTGCTTCTCCTCTGCAGCCAATCGATGCTGGGGCTCCTGCTAGAGCAGAACAAAGCTTTGGAGACCATCTGCTTTGAAGGCCTTAAAAGAGCTTGGGTCAGAAAACAGCAGTTTTTAGCAAGCTGGAAAATATGGCCAGGGGGGTATGTTTGCAGTGGGCTGGTATTGGGGGGATGATAACATCATCTATTCCTGTCCTCAGAACCTGATGAGCGGCCCGTAGTGGTGATAGGCCAAGCAGAAATACAGATCTGCCCACGGTGTCCAATTTCACCTTAGTTTTAACCAGCCTTGTCCAGCCTATGCTTCTTGATGCATTGGATTATATTCCCAAAGGGTTGAGGATGGTGGGAACTGTAGTCTAACACACCAAGGTAGCATCAGGTTGGAGAAGGCTGCTGGAAACACATAACAGCCAATTCCCAATTATATTTCTCTTTTCTGTCTCTCACCTCTAATATCTATGAGTCTTGCCTGATAAGGAACACACTGAAGATATTTTAAGCTTGGATGTAAAACTGGAAAATGAAGTATGACAGACACCTCTGAGCAAATCCATATGTCATGCAGGTATAGCAACTTTTATATCAACTTTTGGGATGTGATTTGGGGGCTGAAATCCAGGATGCCCTTCAGCAAAATGAGCAGAGGATTCCCAGAATGCATCAGGGCTGGTTCCCCACATGAGCATCAGAAAAGAACCTCTAGGACAGGTTCTGTGGTCAGACTCAAAGGAATCGGGGGGTCCTCCTGGACTCACGACTCCTGCTCGAAGAGCAGGTGGCAGTCGTGGCCAGGAGGGCCTTTGCGCAACTTCGTGTTGTGCGCCAGTTACGCCCTTTAGGGATTCCTAAATCATCAAGGCTGGATTCATGTAATGTGCAAAGCCCAATCCAGACCCATCACAGTAGGGTTTAGTCAATGTGTAAACCTAGCCAGCGTATGTGAATGAAGAGAATATTTTTGAAATTAGCTTAGTTTTGACTGATCGATTATTTTCCATCAAGTCAGTGTCGACTCTGAGTGACCATATATTTTAGCTCTTTTAAACCCTAAATCATCAGGTGAGCCATCTGGGAAAGATCGAAAATGTAACTGTGTCCAAGGCCACTTGGCGTGTTACCTTTGTTTTATTGGAGAACTCATTTTTGGTATGAACCATTCTGACATGGATACATACAAATCCTGGCTTTTGCCTCTACCCACTTGATAAACTATTTTTTTTTCATGGTTGCTTTTGGGTTTTGTTATCAAAAGACAAAGGATTACCAAAAAATGTGAAATATTAACTAGTTCTCGCTGGCTGTGCTTCTCAACAAAACATGTTCAGGAAGTGAAACTTCCCTGAAATCTGTACCTTTGCCAAAAGTCTTCCAGTAAAAAGCACGGAAGGTTTAAACTAATATTTGAGGGTGGAAAGGCATGCCTAAGATACCAATCTTTCTATAGAGATGTATCAGAGTTTCACCCAGGGCGTGGACCTGAATCTCCCTCTAGAAGAGTGTTTTTCAACCTTGGCAACTTTAAGATGTGTGGACTTCAACTCCCAGAATTCCCAAGCCAGCGTGTTGTTAAGGTTGAGAAACACTGCTCTAGAAGCCCAAACCCACATATGCAATAGAAGACTCACAGACAGAACCTGGATAGATAGTTATTAGCTTAGAAGCTCTAACAGCTAAGGAACTAGCTACTGTAGGATCTTCTAAGCCATGCTTATAGGAGACCTAGAAGAATGTATATCTTCTACCTCTTTCTCTGCTCTCACATGGCAACACATTTCTCACCATTCATTTCTTGGCTTTGGATGTGGAAGATACCTGCACAGGGTTTTGATAATGTCCAGGTCTGGTCTCTGGCTCCTTGTTTCCAGCCTTGCCAGCCCCGACAAGATGGCCCCATGGGATACTCGTTAGCCAAATATGGGGAGTGAAATCAGATGCGCAATCCTTTATGTGTTTGCTCAGAATTTTGGCCCCCTGTGTTCTATAGATTTAGGGTAAAAGTAGACGGCATGTTAAAGACAGAATAATACTTCCGTATCTTTTTAAAGCAGTTTCAGTGGCCTTAACCTAGACAGAAAGAAAGAGTGATACGAGTTTGACCCTTCCTCCCACTCTTTTCCTAATGAAAGCCCCACGACAGCTGGCATTTGCCCTGGGAGGAAACTCTTGGGGGAAGATTTCTGTTCTGTTGAGGAGGGAGATCCCAGTAGTTGCCTGAAAAAGAAACTGGAAGTATAAATTTATTAATATACATGCAAAGTAGCTTTAATTTTCCCTTATTCTATAGTTGGTGTATAAAATATTCAAGTTTTTGCTGCTTTTGAACAGCGGAGTAGCCATTAGGCTTCTCAGTTTTTGTCCCTGTGCCTTCCTTTAACAGCAGCCTAAGTTAGACAAGTAGAAGGTGTATTGCTATACATAATTCAGTGGTGTTTATAGCAGTGAAGTGAGTAGAGAATTGCAGCCTTCATTTCTGAATGTTAGACTGTAGATGAATGTATAGCTTGCCTTACATTTTATTTTATTATTTTATCTTATATATTATGCAAAGAGCTAGCTCTCTGGAGAAGGCTCTAATGCTGGGAAAGGTGGGAGGAAAGAGGATGACCAGCAGCAAGGTGGATGGACTCAATTACAGCAGCGATGGGTGCACTTTTGGAAGACCTGAAAGACCACGTTAGGACCAGATCATCATGGAGAAAAATTATCTATGTGGTCGCTAAGATTTGGCATGGACCTGATGGTAGATAATCAATCAATCAATCCATCAGTTTTATTTTATGCCTTCAAATCAGTCCATGCAGTTTTTGCGGTAACATTTTTTCAGAAGTGGGTTGTAATAGTTATGTGGCAAAATCATCTGCACTACAATCATCAATATATTATTGGCCCAGGAGCATTAACAGAGTTGGCATTAAATATACATATACTTAAAGGCTCAAGATCTTACTTTTTAACTAGGTATACTATCTCTTGGCTGAAAAAATCCAGATGCCCACTAGCTGACAGCAGAGCTTTCTGTAATTCTTTACTGCCACTCAATAGTCACTTGGAGTTTTGCAGCCCAAATACAGTAGACCTATTCTACTGTGTAGTTTTGATACCATACATTATAGGCATTTATTGAGGTTGGAGTTGCCAGAGGACCTGAAACACAGACTGCTCTTGTACATTTAACAGGAGTTTGATGAGCTACAATGATCAGGTGATGCAGAGAAATCGAGATCAATATTGCCTGCAATCACCCAGTGAAAAAGATGAGCACTTGCATCCTTGTAAGCCATTAAAACAGAAGGATTCCTCTATCTTTGGGAGACAAGGCAAAGATAAAATAAATAGGAAATAAATAGGAAAATGTAAAAAAAAAATAGGCTTGGTCCGCACATTGCACTAAGCCATGAATGTAGTTTACTTGGTTTCAGCTTAGTATGCTATGTGAACCACACCACTCTAATTTGTAAACTGTGCTTTATAGTTTAGTGCATAATGTGAATCCAGCCAACTGTGCTTTAAAGAAGCCACAGCTAAGTGGTTTAGCACAAAATATGTACTAGGACTCCAGTGCCCAAATGATTGTTTACTTGTTCAATAACAATCATGCATGTTGGCTAAAGGGCCCATCTTCATGCATCCAAAGACTTATTGACACAGAGATAGACCATAATATTGCTCCTGCTGATTTTGAACTTTGCTGTGATCATTTCTAAATGGATTTTTATACTGTTTTGGTTCTTTGTAATATGTTTAATTGCTGAAGAACTGTTCTTCTTGGTGGCATAAATGCATAGTCTGTCAATTAATCAATGTTCGATTGCTCAATTTGCACTCTCCTAAAACAGAGAACGTAAGAAGTTGCTCCCATTCGTGCATACTTGTAGATGAGCTTTTGTGGATTTGGGTGGGGAAAAGATTGCTGTAAAATAAATTCAGAGCAGAATTTCCATAGTCAGATGTTGGTTAATAAAAACCACACAAAGGGACAGTATAAAACAAAGTGGGCATGTGTGAATAAGTGGCACATTCAACACATCTTGGTTAGAACAAACTGGCAGTAAAAGGAAATGAACAGAAGTGACACTCACTGTTCAATATGTCCCTTTGGCAGTCTAAAAAGCGTGTCACCAGGGGGGCTTTTGATGGAAAGGCTCTGCTTTGCTACTTTCCTATGATAGGTTAAATTTGTTTCAAGCTCATCTTCCTGTTGACCCCTGCTTAGAGATGCTCCAAGATGATATTCTAATATAGTGCTTCTCTTTTCCTTCTGTAATAAAATGCAGAAGCAAGCAACTTTATCACCATGATGTCAATTTCAATTATCCTCTTCAGTTCTATTTTGCAGATGGAAAATAACAAGGAAGAGAAACAAGGAGATTCAGGACACATAAGAGGAAGTACTTCTTTATGTAGAGCATAATTAAAACTATAATCTACCATAAGATGTGGGCTTAAACAGCTTCATGAGTAAAGTTAAGAATGCCAATGGCTACAAGTCATAATGCTATATATTACCCCCAATATCGGAGGCATGTGAATAATAGTAGCTGGGGAACATGAGCAGGAGGATGATATGGTCTCCTGTCCTTCATGTGGACTTTGACCATGGTGGGAAATAAGAAAGGTCCCAAAAGCATCATAGAAATCTGTGTCATAGGATCACAATGCCTAGGATTGCTATTTATTACTATTATTTGCAGAAATAATGCTCAGAGCAGTTCTTACATTTCCCATATCCATTGTCATCTTTTGATTATGATGCATACATCTTGGGGTTTCCAGGATACAAATCTGCTGAAGTTATACAGTGGCAAAGGGATGGAATTTAGTTTCAAGGCTCACTTTTTCCAATTGTACCTAATACAACATAAACATGCCCATGCAAAAAAAAATTCTGCCATTATTTCCTCCTCCCTTTCTGTACTTTGTATAACCCAATGGGTGTGGGTGTGTGTATACACACACATATACTATACACACACACTGTAGCTTGAATCATGTCAACTGGATTTCTATTTTCTCAGTGGAAACGTTTCGCTCCTTATCCAAGGAGCTTCTTCAGTCTGAGCAAAGTTAGTAAGGGAATCCTTAAATATGTTTCTAGGTGGCTGTATGACCTTGCACCTGGGGCTAGGTCATGGTTATTTTGAGATGTTATTTCTAAGTCCCTTTATCATCTAAAGGAGGATCGTTAAGATTACCATGCTGCTGTTGAGCTTGCGAAATGGTCTTAATCTTCCTAGGCACAGAAGACAAAGCAGGAAGGAAAATAGGGGAAAGATTGTGCCTGAGGCCCCCACCTCTATTCAAGGAAGGATTTTCCAAGTTGGCATAAATGGATTCTTTGACCCCTCTCTCAAACCATCTATCTTCTCTGTCTAAAATGTGAACATTCATGTCCTCAAATGAGTGTCCTTTTTCCTTTAGATGAAGATAAACTGCTGACTCTGGTCCTGTGGTGTTACTTCTCCTGTGTTGGGCCATCCTCCTGTACAAAGGTTGTTTGGTTTCTCCAATGTAGAGTTCAGAGCACTCCTCACTGCACTGGATTGCATAAACTACATTGCTTTTCTTGTGTTTTGTATTCCCTTACTAACTTTGCTCAGACTGAAGAAGCTCCTTGGATAAGGAGCGAAACGTTTCCACTGAGAAAATAGAAATCCAGTTGACATGATTCAAGCTACAGACAATTCCACCTGGATGACTGAGAACCTTCATAGACATATACACACACACATTATACACAAACTCAAGGGAGACTTTTGTTTAATGGAAGATGCCCAAAGCATTTGCTTTATTTTTGTTATACTCATAGCGTTTTGCTCCGAGCCGGTACTGGCATGACATTAACAGAAAAGCCAGATTTTCTGTAGGTCACCATCACAAAATACAAAAACCTAGAGCATAAACAAGCAGATGATTAATGTGGTCTTGATGGAAATTAACAGTTTATATGGAACTTAGGAAATTTGAAAATGTATGTCATTTCCTAATTAGTACGAGTCACTGCTATTTCTATAACGAAGTAATGAAGGCACAGCCAGTGCAAGCAGACTTAAACCCATTTAAACTACTGGGCCAAAAAATACTTTGGTTGATTCTCTGGGAAAGGATCTTTTCTAAACAAATAGTGGTCTCTGTCAAGAGTTCTGATATCTTCACAGCTGCAGTCTAATATCTACATGACAACATGACGGCGACTGATGGACCCAGTGAAGTTTCAGAAGGAGCTGGGAGTTATTCCTGAGGACTTGCTTCACGGTCCAGTGGAGCTCCTGGCCGCGGCCTGGAATAAGGCCGCGGCCGGAGCCCTGGACAAGATCGCGCCTATGCGACCTCTCCGGCCATGCTCGGCCCGCCGCTCTCCGTGGTTTACCGAAGAGTTGAGGGCTTTGAAAAGGGTTAAGAGACGTCTAGAGCGCCGCTGGAGAAAGACGAAGACTGAATCTGACCGAACACAAGCTAGAGCCGCAGTTAAGGCCTACCTTGTGGCGGTAAGAGCAGCGAAACGTGAATATTTCTCCGCTCTTATTTCGTCTGCAAAATGCCGCCCGACGGCCCTTTTTAAAATTACAAGATCTCTTTTGGGTCGGGAGCAGGGGGAGACCCACTTACAGGGCCGATCGGAAGAGTTTTCTGAGCATCTGCAGGACAAAATCGCTCAGATTCATTCCAAGTTGGACTCCAAGCGTGAGACAGGATCTGCGGAGATGCCAGGGGCTCGTACTTACCATATTATCTGGGAACAGTTTGATCCTGTTGCACCTGAGGAAGTAGACAGGATCCTCCGGATTGTGAATGCCACCACATGCCAGCTTGACCCATGTCCCTCCTGGCTGGTGAAATCAGCCAGTGAGGTGACATGTGGTTGGGTCCAGGCAATGATTAATTTGTCCTTGAGTGAGGGAGTGTTCCCGGCGGCCTTCAAGGAGGCGCTGGTGCACCCCCTCCTCAAGAAGCTGTCCCTGGACCCTACTATTCTGGGCAATTTTCGCCCAGTCTCCCACCTTCCCTTTTTGGGAAAGGTGGTTGAGAAAGTGGTGGTGTTGCAACTCCTGAGGATTCTGGAAGAAACGGATTATCTAGACCCCTTCCAGTCAGGTTTCAGGCCGGGATATGGGACGGAGACTGCATTGGTCGCGCTTATGGATGATCTCTGGCGAGAGCGGGATGGAGGGAGTGCGTCCATCCTGGCTCTCTTAGATCTCTCAGCGGCTTTTCATACCGTCAACCACGGTATACTTTTGGGGTGGCTCAGGGAGTTGGGGGTGGGCGGCGTAGTTTTGCGCTGTTTCGCCTCCTTCCTCCGGGGCTGTTCTCAGTCGGTGTTGATAGGGGAGGAGAAGGCTGACCCGCGACCCCTGACTTGTGGGGTGCCGCAGGGGTCGGTTCTCTCTCCTCTCCTATTCAACATCTACATGAAGCCGCTGGGCGAGATCATCCGTCACCACGGGATGAGGTATCACCAATATGCTGATGATACGCAGTTATACATCTCCATCCCGGGGGAAGTAAGTGATGCTGTGACTGCCCTGACCAAGTGCCTGGGGGCTGTGGGGGTCTGGATGGGGAACAACAGGCTGAACCCTAGTAAGACGGAGTGGCTGTGGGTTAATGGCCCCTCGGTGTCTAGGAATTTATCATCCTTAGTTCTGGATGGGGTTGCACTACCTCACTCGGATCCAGTGTGGAATCTGGGGAAGAGGGCATGCTCTGGACCCCCTCAACAAGAGAATTCCATCTAGCAGGGTCCAGGAGGCGTGCCTTCTCTGCGATAGCGCCCGCCTTATGGAACATCTTGCCCCCGGAGGTGAGACTGGCCCCTTCACTCCTGGCCTTTCGGAAGGCCCTTAATACCTGGCTCTGCCGCCTGGCCTGGGACGACAGAGGCAGCAGTGCCTCCTGGGGTTGGCTGGCCCCGTAGCAATAGGACCTATGCTACGATTCCCTACCCATCTTGGTTTTTATCTATTTATATTGGTTGTATTTTTAGATATTTCTAATTTGTATAGTTTTTAAAATTTTAATTATTGTAACCCGCCCAGAGTCCCTTGCATGGGAGATGGGCGGGGAATAAATTGATTAAATAAAAATTAAAAAAAAAACAGACTTCACTAGAACCAAACTATATTTACAACAGAATTAAAATCATTAATATACATTTATAAATAAAATAAAATACGTAATAAGTAATAATTTAAAATATAATGAATAAAATGGGATCCAATGGCAGAATATTCTTAAGTTTGTAAAAAGGGTACCTCTGAGCTAATCTAAAGAGCTAGCCATCTCCAGGTATCTCAGCTGTTTATCTCCATCCCGGGTGAAGTAAGTGATGCAGTGTCCGTCCTGTCCAAGTGCCTGGGGGCTGTAGGGGCCTGGATGGGGAAAAACAGGCTTTGACTGAACCCTAGTAAGACGGAGTGGCTGTGGATTAATGGCTCCTCGGCATCTGGGAAATTGTCATCTTTAATTCTGCATGGGGTTGCACTACCCCAGACAGATCTGGTGCGTAACTTGGGGGTCCTCTTGGACTCACGACTCCTGCTTGAAGAGCAGGTGGCAGTCGTGGCCGGAGGGCTTTTGCCCAACTTCGTGTTGTGCGCCAGTTGCGCCCCTTCCTGGAACAAGAGGCCCTTCGAACAGTCACTCATGCTCTGGTTATCTCCCACATAGACTACTGTAATGTGCTCTACATGGGGCTACCCTTGAAGAATATCCGGAAGCTACAACTGATCCAGAATGCAGCCGCGTGGACAATTTTGGGTGTCCCAAGGAGGACACACATAACACCTTTGCTGCGCGAGCTGCACTGGGTTCCAGTTTGCTTCCGGGTACAATTCAAGGGTTAAAGCCCTACATGGCATGGGACCAGGATACCTAAGGGACCGTCTCATCCCCATCACTTCATCCCGTCCCACCCGGGCATGCAGAGAGGGCATGCTACGGACTCCGTCGGTTAAGGAGTTCCACCTAACGGGGTCTCGGAGGCGTGCTTTCTCTGCTGTTGCCTCTGACCTTTGGAATATTCTGCCCTCGGAGATCAGACAGTCCCCCTCACTCCTGGACTTCCGAAAAAGACTCAAAACCTGGTTTTGTCAGTATGCTTGGGGTCAGAAGGAGATTGGAGATACCTGGAGATGGCTAGCTCCTTAGATTAGCTCAGAGGTACCCTTTTTACAAACTTAAGAATATTCTGCCATTGGATCCCATTTTATTCATTATATTTTAAATTATTACTTATTATGTATTTTATTTTATTTATAAATGTATATTAATGATTTTAATTATGTTGTAAACCGCCCAGAGTCCCCCTTGGGGGAGTTGGGTGGTGATAAATCCAATAAATAAATAAATAAATAAAAATATATAGCAATGAATTAACTATTCATGCTTTATCTGTAGCTTGAATCATGTCAACTGGATTTCTATTTTCTCAGTGGAAACGTTTCGCTCCTTATCTAAGAAGCTTCAGACTGAAGAAGCTTCTTGGATAAGGAGCGAAACGTTTCCACTGAGAAAATAGAAATCCAGTTGACATGATTCAAGCTACAGACAATTCCACCTGGATGACTGAGAACCTTCATCGACATATTCATGCTTTAGGATTTACTGCATTCTACATATTGGCAGAAAAGTACTATTAAAATGCTAGGTACAAGGAACCTACATTTTAAACTGGTTCTGTCAGTTTGTTTTAACAAAATGTTTACTTAATTCTACCAAGATACAAAACATAAGGCTGTAAGTAACGAATAGTTGTATTTAGGCTAATACAGTGCAGATAATCCTCAAGGCCACATACACACAGTTTCACTGCTGCTTGCATTCTGCTGGGTTTTGATCCTTCTTTGGGTCATAATCTGGATCATTTTCTTCATCTGCTTCTTCCTCCCCTTCCTCATCATCAGCTTCCTCACCTTCTTCATCATCATCATCTTCAATGGCTTC
Source organism: Charina bottae (assembly GCA_023362775.1). Classification (NCBI taxonomy): domain Eukaryota; kingdom Metazoa; phylum Chordata; class Lepidosauria; order Squamata; family Charinaidae; genus Charina; species Charina bottae. Next base: position 192,069,403 of record JALMGJ010000001.1, on the reverse strand, counting down.
TCCTGTAAAATACAATACTGATCGTGGAACTATGCACTCCCGTAGAAAATGGCCAATTTCAAAATCAGCTGCAAGAATTGCTTCAGCATCATCATCCAAATCTCCACTTTCAGGAACTTCAGGAGGACTGAAAAAGTTGAAGAAGGAATCATTGGAAACTGTTTTTGTCACTGTTCTAACTGTTCCACACCCCTTGTGCTTTTGTTTCTTTTTTATAGTTTTCAAAGTAACATTCTTCCCCTTTTTCCAGTCTATTTGGCACCCTGTGCAACCCATAATTTCTGGTCCATCAAAGGAGAAAGGATCAGAATCATCAGGTTCTGACCTCATTCTGTATGTTTTTGTTACTACTTCATTTGTGAAATATTCATTAGTTTCAAAGTGGAATTCTAAAGTAAAAGTCATAGGTGCTCCAGCTTCTGAAAACTTCACTTTAATATCTTTTAAGTGTTTCAGGATAGGTTCATCATGTTCCTGAACCATAGGTAAAGGTAAAGGTTCCCCCCGCACATTTGTGCAGTCGTGTCCAACTCTAGGGGCCGGTGCTCATCTCCATTTGTTAGCCAAAGAGCCAGTGTTGTCCGAAGACGCTTACGTGGTCATGTGGCCGGCATGACGCGCGCGGAAGGCTGTTACCTACCCACCAAAGTGGTACCTATTAATCTACTTGCATTTGCATGCTTTCGAATTGCTAGGTTGGCAAGAGCTGGGGGTGCGGGAGCTCACTCCGTCACGTGGGGCTAGGGATTCGAACCTCCGAACTTGCGATCTTCCGATCAACAAGCCTGGCGTCTTACCCGCTGAGCCACCACGCCCCTGAGTAAATCAACATTCTTGAATACCATCAGCCAAAATTCAGGAATTCCTTTAGGATCATCTTTTTCTTGATCTTTTTTCTCTTCTTCAAGTTTGGCCTTCTTTCATTTCCTCTGAAATTTCTTCTTCAACATCTGTTTTCCACTCACATTCTTCTTCAGTAGGTTCATAAACAGCATTGATGATTTCACTCCTCTTGTCAAATAAGAGTTGATAAAGAGTAGTGTATCTTCTTTCCAATTCATGAACTTCTTCGTAGAACTTTGCTTCTATCTGCACACATTTAACTTGAAGTCTGTAGCTTGAATCATGTCAACTGGATTTCTGGATCCAGTTGACATGATTCAAGCTACAGACAATTCCACCTGGATGACTGAGAACCTTCATAGACATATTTAACTTGAAGATTCTTGAGTGCATTTACTCGTCTTTTAACTACTTTAGGCAAGCTTTAGGTGTTCCAACCAGGCCATCAAGCCTTTCCTGGAGGGCTGCAAGAATCTGAGGATTCTGCATCGTTTGTACAGTCAGTTGGCGTGCTTTACTATTAGCATCCTCACCAGATTCTTCTTCTTCTTCTACTTCTTCAACATCTTCCATATCTTGCTGGTCACACTCGGCCTGTTCTTTGTTGTCAATCTCTGCCATTTTTACAGACCTCAGCAAACCTCTGCGCGAGGCCGGGTCTCGCAGTGACTCAGGACTGAGGAAGAAGTGTCGCACAGCCAGCGGTAAAAAGACCCAAGCTCGGATCTGCCAGGTTTCTCATTTGTTTCAGATGTAGAAAAAAAATTATGTTATAGCCGCTGAAGTAAGAACTGGAGCTGCAGATTATTCAGAGCCATAGTATTTGTAGCTGAAGAGCAAAGTCAAAATCACAATCATCCTCATCCAACAAGTCTGGACAATCACCAGATTTACGTGATAGTTGAAACATCAGAGTGCAAACATAGGCCATTTTTCTGGGTCCTCTGAGCTTCTTTTTGGTGAAGTGGCAGCACAATATATTTTACACAGAAGCGTTAACTATTTTTCAATGTATTTTCTCTCAGGTCAGTGTACCTAGGAGTCTAGTCTGAGTTGCAGTTACTAGGCAATTCTGTACCATGGTTGCTTAGACATAAGCCTCCTTCAGTAGAATGTACCCATGAAACCTCACACACTTTGCTGGAGAGTCCACAGTCCTCCAGAATAGAGTTCAGGGCACAGGAAAATGATATTGTGGGAGGGATGGTCAATAAAAATGGCCTCTCCGCCTTCCACCTATAGGATCAGCCCCTTTGTGAGCTCTCTCTTTGCAACTCTAAAATTTGCAAACCAGGAAGTCAGAATGATTTTAACCTAATAAAAGGGGGGCAGGCAGCTGAAGAGCACTGTCTCCTGGCAATATCCACAGAAAGTAACCTGTCCAATATTTACAACAATGATCAGTGGAAGTCACCAACTCATCTTGAAGTTAAATTTCATTAACACAATGGAAAGGTAGTAGTACTAATTTTCTTTGTGGAACTATTTTCCTTAAAACACAATATTTATTTCCTGTAAAATGGAAAACAAATATTCTGAATATTGAAATGGTTCTTTGAGAATGGTTGTTTCCTGTTTTCACTTCTTTTTGACTGCAACTCACAGTGAAATAGCTGGATGCAAAAAAGAAGAAGTCTTCAATTGATCATGGATAAATAATATTTTGGGTATAGCTTAAGACACCAGGGTTGTCGATCGGAAGATTGCAAGTTCGGAGGTTCGAATCCCTAGCCCTGCATGCGAAGTGAGCTCCCGCACTAGCCCCAGCTCTTGCCAACCTAGCAATTCGAAAGCATGCAAATGCAAGTAGATGAATAGGTACCACTTCGGTGGGTAGGTAACAGCGTTCCGCACGTGTCATGCGGCCACATGACCGTGGAAGCGTCTTCGGACAATGCTGGCTCTTCGGCTAACAATTGGAGATGAGCACCGGCCCCTAGAGTCGGACACGACTGCACAAATATGCGGGGGGAACCTTTACCTTTTTAATCATTTTAACACTAGACAAAACCACTGCTGTACCTATATAGAGAGCCTGATTATCCACCCCATTTCCCTGATGCCGAGATGTACAGTATTTCAGAACATACTGGGATATATCTGTTCCGGTGGTGGTTTGGCATCTGTTTTTGATCCTTGTTCCCTTTTAAACCAACCTGCTTCTCTGCCCATGTCCAACTTGTGAGGTCAACCAATTATCACCTTCTTTTCAAGCAGAATGTCAAGAGGAACCCGTGACTCAGTCTGTAACATAGTAAAAGATGCACAGTGATTTTAGTAGTTCTGAGTATAAAACTAAGAGTTCTATTATACTTCAGAAATACAATTTTGAAAGCAGAATTAGCAGCCTTCCCCATGTTGTCCTTTTGAGTTGCTGGAATATGGCTATTGGCACTGATAGCTTGCAATTCTGGGGCATGTAGTTTCAAGGCATCTGGAGGGGCCCAGGCCTAGCCCCACTCTGGTGCCCCTCAGATGTATTGGGAGGCTAGGGGAACTTGGTCTAAATATGTCCTAAACGACCTCCTTAATACAACTATTATGCCATAAGGAAATCCCTCTTTCAACCAGCAGGTGCCTCTTCTCTCCTTATGAGTCAAAATTTTCAAAATTATTTATATAGAATAAGATTGAAACATTCTTAGGGTGAACTTTCAGCTCAGCTCTTTATAAATTAGATAGAAAATTAGTCCATAGTTTACTGTATATAACCTGAGAGCATAATGTTTGATGCAAATTTCATGAAAATTTTTTAAAACCCTAATACACACATGCGAACCATTACTTTGTGTTATTTTTTTTAATATATAAAATTTATTTATTGTCACAAAAATAAAACATTCAAACACACAAAGCAAAAGGTATTATTTCTGAAACTCTTTCATCCAAAAATGAAAAAAAAATCTTCCAAAGTGATGGCTGAGATGATAGAAGGCCACCTAATGGACTGAAGATCTGAAATGAGTAAGAGTCATTTCCTGTTGGAAATAAAATGAAATAAAAGGAGACCAAATATCCTCAAATCTATCTCTGTAGATATTCCTCACTTCTTTGAGTTCAGTTTCTCTGACAGAACCAAATTCACAATTTTTCTATAGCCATGCTGGATGTACAGCTAATTGTCACTGCACAACTGTTTTGGGTCAGGTGCACCCAACATTTTTCGGAGCCCATTTTCTTCTAGAAAGAAGATGAGTACCTTGCAGAAGTGAATTTTCTTGCCTATCATGATGGCTCTGAATCCTGGAAACTTTTTAAGCTATGAGCAAATTAGCTGTGTGCGTGAGAGAGAGAGAGAGAGAGAGTTATTATCAGCTCAGATCAATCTACTGCAGGATTAAGTCCTCTTCAGTGAAAGTTATAGACTATGACCTATCATGTTGGCCCAGCGTGGGTTGGTAGGTAGATGTTTTTTGACTTCCCAGTCTAGGGTTGAGGCAGAGTGACAGGCCCAGTCACCCAGCTTGGCTTCAGAGCACCTTAACCACTACACCATATTGTTTGTAGCATCTGTTACTCTTTTCTACCCATCAGTTCAGGCGACCAGTAATGTGTGGGATCAAAGCCCTGTGGCTATTTCAGGCAGATGCGGGCACTCTGTCCCATCTGGTTCAAAAATAGCGTAACAGTGAAACGATAGGGCTAACCCACATTGCCTCAGGGATACAGCATGAAGGAATGGGGAAGTCAGCATTTGTTGTCAATATCAAGAATGTTGTCAATACAATATCAGTAACAAGGGAAGGGGAAAGGAATCGTTACTTAAAGTGCTGCTTCCCTTCATGATTCTTTTAACAAAAAATGTTACTCAGCATAGATTATGGTAGCACAGAGGAGGGGCATAGGGAGGAGCCAAGAGACGACAGAGTCCAGCAGTAATTCCCACCCCATTTCCATGGCCGAGTCGGGATTGGCAGATGTTTTTCCCAATGGCTAACGATATGCTAAAGAGGGCAGGTGGCAAAGCAGGATGAATTATCCAATCACTTTGCCTTTCACGTGCGCTGCACATGCAAAATCAGATCAACATTGTTTGGCAGAGTTATAAATAGAGGCAATAGTGGAAGGATATAGATTGGCAATGAGAGCAGCAAATTTTATGCTATATCGTTTTCTGCAAGCTAAGGATGGGTAAATAGCACTTTACTCAGCAGTAGAGAAAGGCCCTGTGTCTCACCACTCTCATTAGTGGGAACATTTGAAGTATATCCATTAATTCTAAGTAAGTTTTTGGAATGTTCATGTAATCATTCCAGAATGGGGGGGGACTTTTTTCAAAATTCCCCATAAATAGCTCCATTCCAAACTATGAAGTGCTTTGTGAGCCTAAAAAGACAGGAATGTGGCTGAACAATTAGATGAGTTATCAACCAGAACATATCCACTGATAGAAGGAATTAATTCTATGAGAAAAAGATGGAAGGTTCTTGTCACCCTTCCAAACAGGCACATGGTGGCATAACTGCCTTCTCAGGGGTATCCCCACATCCCAGAATAACTTGCTCCCAGCTTCCTTGTTTTTCACAAAGTGGTCAAGACCATCTTGTTTGTTCCAAAGAGCTTTTGGTGCAGATGGTGATGAACCTGAACTATAATTGCAATGGTCTTTTGGCTGCTTTTTATTGTTTTATTTGCTTGGTTATATTTATATTGCTGTGATGTCTATAATTCTGGAAAAGGTGGAAGGAAAGGGAAGAAGAGGATGGCCAGCAGCAAGGTGGATGGACTCAATTATAGCAGCAAACAGGTTGCCCAGGAGAAGGTTTCTCTATGCAATCACTAAGAGGCAACACTGACTTGATGGTGCATAATCAAACTGCCTTGAGTTATTGGAAATAAGGTGGTATAGAAGTGATTGTATAAATAAACAGCTGCCGTGGATTAAAGCCACATGCTGCCATATCTTCAATTGGCAGATGAGTACATGTAAATATGTGACGGCATACAAACACACAAACACGGAGGAAAAAAAGTGTAAAATGATGAGTAGGGCAAAAACATCATGAAATTATCATACATTTCTGCACAGAGCCAAATTAGTACAAGGATTCATCTCTCAAAGCCATGAAATTCTTTTTAATTTCATGACCTCCCCGATAGAGAGAAGCTGCACTTCAGTTAACGGTCTTGAAATAGTTTGCTGATGAAATATTATTTTTGCTTTATTTCCAGTGCTGACCGAAGCGCCAAATCAACAAATGCCAGCATAATTCGTTTACTTTTATGTTATATTTCAGCCCGCCCCACCAGATCTGGCAGAGTGGGCCTGCTTCAGGCACCATCGATAATCTGGTGCAGCGTTTCTCAACCTTAGCAACTTTAAGCTGTGTTACACTTAAATCATGTCCAGCCCCTAAGATTCCAACCCCCCTTCCAGCAACATCAGCCTTTCAGTACTTTCCCTCTCAAACGGCACCTGCACCCCCTTCCTGTACAACTTGCAGACATTCGCAGATGATAACAACAGTTTTGACCTTGACAGTCTGTTTCGCTTTGCTTTCCTAACGGCTGCACTGGAATGTGTCTATTCTACCTCCCCTTCCCTTGTCTATTCTAACCTACATCTCTAACCCCTACATGTGTCTAAAGGTAAAGGTCCCCCCGCACATTTGTGCAATTGTGTCCGACTCTAGGGGTCGGTGCTCATCTCCGTTTGTTAGCCGAAGAGCCAGCGTTGTCCGAAGACGCTTCCGCGGTCATGTGGCCGCATGACACGCGCGGAATGCTGTTACCTTCCCACCGAAGTGGTACCTATTGATCTACTTGCATTTGCATGCTTTTGAATTGCTAGGTTGGCAAGAGTTGGGGCGAGTGCGGGAGCTCACTCCGTCACGCGGGGCTAGGGATTCGAACCTCCAAACTTGCGATCTTCCGATCAACAAGCCTGGCGTCTTACCCGCTGAGCCACCACGCCCCTGTGTCTACCCAGTACCTAATTGGCAGGATGTGGAATTCGAATCCAGTTGTCTGCTGCATTCGCAATCCACATCATAATAGGCGGTTTGTTTTTATTGAGCCTCAATGCAGTTTTAGTTGGTTTTTGTTTTAATGTAATTCTCTCTTTTTGTTTGTCCACCGCCCAGAGTTTATTGGAGAGATGGGTGGCCATATCAATTGGATTAATAAACAAATAAACAATATTGTATGTCCTGGATTTCCACCATGTTGCTCAAGGATGGAAATGTGCCTGCCGATATCTCCTCTGATGCCCCACTTGATATTTTATATTTAAAAAATATTTTTAAAAGGGAACAGTGACATGCCACAAAGCAACCTGCGAGCCTTTTCCAAGGAGTCTTGGCCTGATTTTTGTTTAAAATAAAAAAGTTTGGGAGCTGCAGCCTTCTGCTTTGTTTAAAGCAGTGCCCACCTGCTCAGAAAATGGAGAAAGGTAAATTATTAAGAGTGTCTTTCAGAGAAAGACTATAGGAGTGACAGGTCATAATTGTTGAAATCAATGCTTTGCAGCTGGTCAGAGATGTCTGCAGGGTTGGGTCAAAAAGGTCAAGATGGCATCCACAACTGTGTAACTGAAGCTCCACCCATTTTTTATGTCCATTGCAGAGCTTCAATCGGACCATCATGGCCTCCATCTTGACTTTTTTGACCCAACCCTGTGGACACCCCTGTAACTGCTTATGTCATCCCTGTGAATACGAATGTCCCCCCAGCATCCGTTTTGGAAAAGCATTCACAACAGGTTTGTAAAATGCCAAATGTATCACCACTCTGTAAAAGGTTGGGGATCCCCATTGTAAACTAATAGCCATATTTCCATTGTTTTCAGCCAATGCTAATAACCCGAGAAGACAGTCGTAGCATGCTTAGGAGAGTGCAATGAATCTAAAAACACTTTAGCTAAATGCGATGCAAATGTACAGTTTACCTTGAGGGCTGTGACTGAAAACCAGGTTCTGTTGCGGTCTCTTTGATCAAGGGCGTTAGGCGATCAGGTGTTAGATAGCACCTGTCCACACACTTCCTCCCATCACTTTACTTACCGTGCCTTTTCTATAAATTATTAAAATGTTAAAAACCTGCCAATTAATTTAGCATTCAGTTTGTTGGCATATACGGAAGTAATGTAAATCTGGCTTTTTACCATAGCTCAGTGTTTCTCAACCTTGGCGACTTTAAACTGTGTGGACTTCAACTCCCAGAAATCCCCAGCCAGCATGGCTGGCTAGGGAATTCTTGAAGTCCACACAGCTTAAAGTCGCCAAGGCTGAGAAATGCTGCCATAACTGAAGAATTTTCTTACCAAGAGTGGATGAGGACTGGAAATTAAATATTGAAGACAGCAAGAGAAAGGGTATTTTCTCTAGCATTTTTTGCCCAGGGAGAGGGGCAAGGGAGGAAAGAAACATGGGCTAAATTGAAATACTTTTTACAGTACCATTTAAAGAGCTAAGGTCACCCTGTTACCTTAGGAACATAATTTATATAATGAACAACGTGGTTTGCTCATAAAATGAAAAAAATTGCATACTAAATTTTAAAATGTGGTTAATTTGTACATTTTTTAAAAAGATGGTGATAGCATGATTATATTGCCACAAATTATCATAGAAATCAGAGTTCCATTATAATTTACATACTGTAGATCAGGGCTTTCCAAAGTGCCGCCGCTGGCGACACACCAGTGGTGGCGGCGGCAGCGCGCGTGTGCACGGCGGCGGCGCGGGGGGGGCGCATGTGCACGGCGGCATTGCGGGGTGTGTGCGGCGTCGCGCGCATGCACGGTGGCGGCGCGTGTGCGCGGCGGCGGCAGTCTCCGCTAAAACGCGGAAGCACTGATCCCACGCCGCTGCCGCTGTGCACACGCGCACTGCCGCTTCCGGGTGGTGTGGCGACACACCATGCTGTGCGTGGTGACACACTTTTGTGTCGTGACACACAGTTTGGAAAGCTCTGCTGTAGATACTATGCTAACTTGACTGTAATCTGTTTCTATAAATAATATAAAGGATTTTTCCTTCACCTGCTTTGTGCGCTTCTGTTCTTTAGTGGATCTTATTCAACCTCTAAAATCTTTAGACTCCCTCCAACCTCCTAAACAACTGAGGCAGTTCCTCATTTCTAACCTAATCTCTGCAAAAATCAATGGACAACTTATCTGTCACAATTCTGGCATAATTTACATAGATAATATACTAACTTTGATTTTATCTCTCTGAGTAAATATTATCAGAGGTTTTCTTTTTCCTTTATGATGCTTTGCTCTTGAGGAACTCTCAAGGGTACTTCCTTGAAATTGCAAAATCTTTAGGCTCCTAAACTTTCTGAGGCAGTTCCTCAATTTTTAATCTGATTTCTACAAGAATCAGTGGTAATAGTTCTTCTGAAGGCCCACACTTTCTAACTGATCAAGATGTTCCTGTGAGCACAGGGATGGGAATCTGGCTTTTCCCCTGTTCTGTTAATAAATAGCTATTACATCGTCATCCTACACTAGGGAAATAACTCATATTTATCTGTAGATCAACCAAAGTGGAGCTACTAGCACTCAGGAAGGCATTCAAACTAGAAAGACAAAGCCACAATGGAGCCAGGGGTCATGGCAATTCAATCTTAACCTTTGCTGGTCAATGACCGAAATAAAATGACTGCCTAAATCTTGACTGTGGTCAAATTAGGGACCACTTGGACTTACTCTTTTGTTTTCAGTGAGCAAGGATACTAGCAACTTCACAAGGGCCCTGGGTGTCTCATGCTCATCTTCCCCCTCATAAAGTACTTCATATTCATCCCAGCTCTTGTTGGTTGTCACTATCTTAGGACACAGGAGCCAAGCCATGTAGGCTTTATAGATAAAACCAGCACTTTGAATTGTACCTGGAAACCTATTACACCAGTGTTTCTCAACCTTGGCAGCCTTCAGATGGGTGGACTTCAACTCCCAGAATTCTCCAGCCAGCCAGGCTGGCTGGGGAATTCTGGGAGTTGGAGTCCACCCATCTGAAAGCTGCCAAGGTTGAGAAACACTGTATTAGACACACACATGCACACGTACACACACAAGGAGGGGGCAGGCAGGCAGCACACACCCTGATTAGTTCCAGGAGAAAAAAAGCATGCGCGTACAAAGATAGAACCACCAAAGAAAGTACAGATGTACCCACTGGCCACTGCTAGTAAAGGAGTTAGCAACCATGCCCTTGCGTGCTTTCTCAACCTTGTTTATTTATGGAATTGGGTTCCAAAGCCTCTCACAAACCTATTATTGAACTATGTAAATCAGTAATCAGTTCATGATTTAGCATTTACCATGATCATTTACCTGTTCTGCAGACTCTGAGGTTTACTATACTGTAATCTTTTGTGGCCAAAGCTCCACAAAAGTTTTCATATGCAGAAGTCATTTCATATCCAGTTCAATGTATGTTCCTCCTTCTCTCAGCAATTTTCCAAAGGAGAAAAAGCTGGCTTAAATATCTATATCTATATCATCTGTCTGTCTATCATCTATTTCTGCAGCATTCCTGGCCTTCTTATTGCAACAGGAACCTCTGCTGCACTTCTGCAGCCAATGAGAGTGGTTTGCTTTCCCCAGGAACAATTTTTCACCAGGCCTCCTGCCTCCATCCAGCTATATTCAGGTTTAGCATTTTTCTCCCATCTGAAACCAGAGCCATCTGCAATCAATCTTCTCCCCTCTCCAGCTGAGCTTTAGCATCTTCTGCATAGAGTTTCCAACACCAGCTGTTTTGTATGCATTGCTTACAACTTATTTCCTTCACTCCCCCCATCCCTCCCCCCCCCCAAGGGTTTGTGTACTGAAGCCAAGTCCGGGCCACTTGGAGGGGCTTCTGTACGAAGCTTTGTTACTATACCCTCATCGCTGCAGCCACTCAGAATGGGGCAGCATCACTAATTGGCAGGGGTGTCACTTTTTTCGGTTACCCCATCAGCGCTTACGGGTTTTTTGCACAGCAGACCAGGACACCGCAGGCCATGCCGCCACCGCCGCCACCGCCGTTGGTGTGTGTCGCCAGCATGAAAAGTTTGGAAGGCTCTGCTTCAGGTAGAAACCAGGAGACAGAATTCTAGTCCTGCCTTAGGCATGAAAGCCGGCTGGGTGACCTTGGGTCAGTCACTCTCAGCCCACAACATCAGGCTCAGGCTGTTGTTTGCTACTTGGTTGATTGAGTTAATAGTTCCTTGATTAGGTGATGATTTTCTATTGTCTCTTATGAATGGTATGTAAATGTTTACCATTCATAAGAGACAAGAGAAAAGCCAGAAGACCAAACACCTCCTTGCCAGCAATCATCACCCAGATATGCAAAGATTAACACCAGAGGAACAATCAAACAGCACAATATACCTTAATCAAGGAATTATTAACTCAGTCAATCAACCAAGTAGCAAACAACAGCCCAATCAAGGAACTACTAAGGAGAGAACAACACCCCCACCAACACAAGCAGGACAAGCCATGGTATATAAACAGAGAGCAAGTTCCACTCCCTTTTCGCACTGAAGATGTTGCCTAGCCTGGCAATGAAACGTCTGCAGGAAAACAACAAGGCTCAGAGAGCACCAAGGACTACACAGTTCAACCCTGAGCTACAAATATTCTTTTCTTTGATTTTCGCACTGTTTGCAGGCGGGAGCCAACCATGCCTCGCGTTGCTCGGCCTGCCTTTCCCATCTCCTTTCTCGTGTGCTGATAGGCAGAGGCGATCCTTCTTCCGGGCTGCGCCCAATCAGTGACTCCGGATCTGATTCAAATTTCGTGCCATCCTCGATCTTTCCCGCTTCTTCTGCTACCGGTACTTCCTCCTCCGATTCAGACTCAACCTCCATCCTGACAGGTGCATTGAAACATTTTGTAACAATATCACAATTAATAGCACCTCCAGAAAATGGAAATACCAGCATGTTCACACCTAGATGTAAAATTTGACAAACAGCAAGTTCTACAATATGCAAACTAACATTTGATGGCTGTTGTGGGTCTTCCGGGCTGTGTGGCCGTGTTCTGGAAGTTGTGGTTCCTAACGTTTCGCCAGCATCTGTGGCCAGCATCTTCAGAGGGCAGGAGCACAGATAGAAGCAAAATCTCTATCTATCAAAATCTATCTGTGCTCCTGCCCTCTGAAGATGCTGGCCACAGATGCTGGCGAAACGTTAGGAACCACAACTTCCAGAACACGGCCACACAGCCCGGAAGACCCACAACAGCCATTGAACTCCTGCCGTGAAAGCCTTCGACAATACATCAAACTAACATTTCTTCTGAGTGTGAGAGGATTTTTTGTTCATGCAGCTACAACAACAGCAATTATCTCCTCACTGCCTGTGCATTCATAAGGATCTATTTGTTTGATTCCCACCCATATCTTAGTTGTGCCATGGAAACAAGAACAAGATAACATACACAGTTTCCAAAGTACAGCACTATCCAGAAATACTGTTAAAAGCAGAAGGAAGATAAAAATTGTAACAATGTTCTGCTGGGATGTATTACCTAATAACTTGCCTTTTCTCACCATTCCATGGGACTTCAACAAATACAAGGACCATAAATTTCATCTGATGAAGGGGGTGCTTATAGGGAGCTGTGTAATCTCTAAAATGTATTGGATCAAGGCCATTTCATTTGCATGATTCGTATCCTGCTGACCCATGGGATTGTATAGTGCAGGGGTCGGCAAACTTCTTTATGCCGGGAGCCATTTTGACATGCTCGAGGACATTTTGACATGCTCGAGAGCCAGGGGGCGGGGTTTGCAGGCGGGGGCCAATCGCGTGGAAGGGAGCGGGGTTTGGGGGCGGGATCCAATCGCGTGGAAGGGTAAGATACAAGGCTGCGCTGCGCTTGGCCGGCCGCCCCGGCCCTCACTCACCTTCCATGGCCGGTCCTTGCGGGCCGCCGACGACGCTCCCATCCCGCTGCACCCCAGCTCTCCAAGGCCGGGGCCACCCACACAACCCAAGGCATCTGCGAAGTGGCAAAGGGAGAGATCCAAATCACAGCCCCGCAGACGCGATTCCTCCCCCTTCCCAGCCCACCTCGGGATTGTAGCCGCTTCCCAAACGAGCAGCGCCGTGATCCCCGACCCGGCCACGCGCGCCTGCTCGGGAACGCCGCGGCGCCCAGCGGAGCCCTCTGCACATGCTCCGCGACGCTCCCTCCTTCCCGCCGCCTCTCCTGAGCTGAGCTCCTCAGCCGAGCCTGGGCGTGCGTGCGGGAGGGAAGCCGCCATCGTGGGCTTCCTCGCCGAGTTTGTCCGTCGCCTGCAGGGAGGGAGGCGGGGGGGACAGGGCTGGGCGCTGGGGCGGGGGCCGCGGATGGCAGGCCAAAGGGAGATGCCAGGGCGACTGTAGCGACCAGAGGCGGCCAAGGGGAGAGCTCAGCTCAGGAGAGACGGAGGGAAGGAGGGAGCGTCACGGAGCATGTGCAGAGGGCGCCGCTGGGCGCCGCGGCGTTCCCGGGCAGGCGCACGTGGCCGGGTCGGGGATTGCGGCGCCGCTCGTTTGGGAAGCGGCTACGACCGGAGGCGGCCAAGGGGATAGCAGGCGGCTTTTCGCCCTCGGCGCGCCGCGGGGCCAGACGAGCCTCCGGCTGCTGCTTCCTGCGCCCGTGGCCTCTTCGCTGCCGCCGCCGCCCGCCTCGCCTCTGCCGCTCTCCGCTTCCCCCTCGCTTGCTGGAACATATTGAAGGGGAGGAAAAGGAAACATTAAGATCAACTGCAGAAGAGCCACACTCAAGGGGCCAAAGAGCCGCATCTGGCTCGCGAGCCGCCATTTCCGACCCTTGGTATAGTGTCTATCACAAATGGGACATGTGATATTCCCATTGTGTCCCACCCACAGTACAAAATGCTTCCAAATGTGCAGAGTTTTCATCATTGCCCACTAAATAACAGGCTAGTTGTTTTGCAAAACCCAATCAAACAGCTACTTTGAATAGCTACAATGAATCTCTTCACCTTGAGAACCCTGAGGGAGTAGCTGTTTGAGGAATATTTTGCTCTGTCTTGTCACTGTACCTTGCCCAGGAGAATTTGGAAGGCAAATCTATCCAAAACAAGCTATCTCATAAGCTATCTCCAACTTTTTTTTTGATGACTTTCAGTTTCTATTATATCCCTAATATGGTTGTCAATGGGAGGTTGGGGAGAAGATTTCAAGCCAGTCATAACAAAGGGCACTACCACATGCCAGTTCAAACTGCTTTGAACTCTGTGCTCTTTGCTTCCCCATCAGCTGAGTTTGACAACAGAGCCAATTGATTTCTACCTCTGTTGCCATGTAACCCAAATCACCCTCCTCCCCCCAAAAAAGGTAAAATGGTTTTCAAAAATACGGTGGTAAAGATCTGCAGAACTTGTGGCATTTTATTTCTCCACTGGAGACAACCCTTACCTCACTCCCCTCAATGGGATTTTTAATATGGGAAGAATGATAGCTTTGTAGCCTGGCATCTGCATCTTGTTACAAACACTGAGATATTTTTCTTGCAAGCGACTAGACATATGCAGCAATTTATTTCATCTCCTTTTTGTGTGGAGTAGGATGCAGGGGATCTTTTGGCTGCTCCAGGAGCTGCAATAGCTTGTGTGGGGCGCATATTGTTTCTGCATTTTCCTATTGGTCAGTTGGAGGGAAAACTCTGATTGGCTCATGGTGTCCTCAGAATGCCAATGTCAGCAGGAATAGGATTTGTTGGCAGGTCACTTTTGGCTTTGGAGAGTTAAAGAAAGTGGAAAGAAGTACTGTGTGTGAGTGCTTCCAGTCTGGCTTTGTGTGTTCAAGCAAATAAGAAGTGGATGAGCAAAATGAAGAGAGAGAGAGAAAGAGAGAAAGAGAGAAAGAGAGAAAGAGAGAAAGAGAGAGAGAGAGAGAAGACTTAATCTGTTTATTCACATTCATCCTTGCTTTCTCATTTCCTTTATTTGGGGCTGATAACCTATGGCATCTAGCACTTCCTGTGTTGCCCCCAAAGTGATGGATGAAACAGTATGAATGACAGGTATTGATTTATCAGGTTGTTCATAGAAATATGTGAAATATCATCATCATCATTACCATTATCATCATCAAGCTGTTTATTTTGCCATCATCAACCTTTAGTTTCCTGGGGGACAAGAGAATCATTGCCCAACTATCAAGAAGACACCCAGGAGTCTGGAATGTCTTGAAGCCATTGCATTTGGACTGTGCAGGTGGTCACAACATTTGCCAACATTTGCCAACTGGCAAGAGTTCTAGAAGTCAAAGAAAAATTGTTATTATTGCCATCATCTCCTCTAGATTTCCTTGATGCTGCCATGATGAAACTCAGCGGATCAGCTGTTTCTCCAACTAACCACTGAGAAATATCCAGGATGCAGTTATGTTTTCATAATTAGAATCTTGCAAGGGCACATGTCTTGTAAGGTAGGTTAAAAGAATAAATTATGTAGAGGTATATATGTGTGCATGAATGAATAAATGAATGAGACCTCACAAATTAGACTGATTTTATACTGCATCAGAAGACACCTAGTTCATCAAGTATAGGAGCTATATGTCATAACCAGCATCTAAAATCTTCTGTACAAATTTTATTTCCTATAAAGGACTTTGGAGCCTTGTGTGGCGCAGAGTGGTGGGCGGCAGTATTGCAACCAAAACTCTCCCCACGACCCGAGTTTGATCCCAGCGGAAGCTGGATTCTCGGGTAGCCGGCTCGGGTCGACTCAGCCTTCCATCCTTCCGAGGTCGGTAAAATGAGTACCCAGCTTGCTGGGGGAAAGGAAATTACGACTGGGGAAGGCAATGGCAAACCACCCCACTATAGTCTGCCAAGAAAACGTCGCAAAAGCGGCGTCCCTCCAAAGGGTCAGACATGACTTGGTGCTTGCACAGGGGACCTTTCACACTTTCACATAAAGGACTTTAATGTATTGCTGTAGATCTGAAATTGATAGTGTTTCTTTAAAAATGCTTTCAGGTTAATATATTAACATTTTCTCTATGTAATTAGCACAGAGTGTCTAAATAATTGACATGATTAAATGTTAATATATTTCTCTCACTGTATCTAACATCTGTGATCCATTTGTGGGGGGAGATGGGCGGTGATATAAGTTGGAAAAATAAATAAATAAATAAATTGTACAGAGAATATATTAGTCTTTTGTCAAGCTTCTTTATTCAAACCCATTTGTTGTCATCTTTGAATTTTCTGCTGAAATATATTCTTTATTCATTTTTTATAACTACAGTCTTTCTTCATCTACCATATTTCTCATATTTTTCTTGCTGTTACATCATACTAAGAACAGATTCCCAATATTTCTTTCTTTCTTTTTTAGATGTCTCTTAAATAAGCTGGGAAGAAAAGTGGGGAACTGATTCATCCATTTAAAAAAAAAATATTTTCTTTTATCAATAACTTACCTGAAGAGCAATTATAAGGAAAACATTTTTCTTTTTGATATTTCCATGAATTTGTGTTACATTTCTTACTTACATTATTTAACCATTGTTGGTTTAATACACATAGGTTCATCACAGCATATCATGTCATCCTCTGAAAGTTACTATCCTAAAGATGTGCCTATTGAAGTGGCAATATGCTGTTTTTTTCACCATGCTTTTTTAATGCCAGAATTGAGAACAGCTTAGTGCAGGGGTGGGGAACCATTTTTCTGCCAAGGGCCATTTGGATATTTATAACCAGGGACCGGGGTGGGGGTGGGGGGCAGGGTTTCTGGGATTTCTGCAGACCGGGGGCCGGAGTTTGTGGGTGGGAGCCAATCACAAGCACTGGGGGGTGGGGTTTGCGGGCGGGAGCCAATTGTGTGGAAGGGGCAGGGTTTGCAGGCGGAAGCCCCGTGGGGAGGAGGAGAAGCAGGATGGCAGGAGCCCCACGGGCCTTATACGGCCCACAGTCCTGACGTTGCCCACCCCTGGCTTAGTGTAACTGTTGATGTTAATAGAATCTAATGTGTAACTTTGGCTTTTTTAAAAGTTGGGAAGCTTTTTTTATAATTTCCCTAGAAGCCATTGTTCAATAACAACAAAAGTTATGCATGAATTAAAAAAGAAAAAAGAATAGCATTAATTTAAATAGCAATTCTATGGCAATTCTATGTTGCTCAAAAAAAAAAATCCCAATCCTAGATACTTATTTTTCTGAGAGTGGTTCCCATTGGCTATGCTTGCTGGTGCTGACTGAAGATGGAATCCGACCCAATCTGGGAAATTAAACATGCCCCAGTGGCTGTTCTGATGCAAATAAACATCTGCAACCCCCCCCCCCCAAATAGAACAATCCCAAAACTAATACTAGGTTTCTTTTGCTTTACAATAATGCTTTTGTTAAGCAAATAGGCGTAGCACCCTAGCCAAAAAAATCCTTCCCAAAATCCAACCTTCTTACAATATCTTTGAAAAGCCACTTTATTTGGTTGGTTTTACAAAGCATCATCATTTTCTTCTGCTTCTTCAAGAGATTGGCTGGCAGAAGGATTAGTATCGAGAAGCTGCACTCTTCTTGGACTTACATTTACATCGCTGCCACCTCTGCCGCTATCAGTATCATCATTGTAATCATCCTCATCAGCAGCCCTGTCATTCTCATTCTCATTCCCAGTCCCATTCTGTTCTAGGTCACTGTCCTCTTCAATCATCACAATATCACTCTTAGCTGCTGGAACAACATCTTCTCTAAACCACACTGCCTTGTAGCCATCATCTTCCATTTTCCTGTCTTTTGTGAGGATGGATCTTACTTCCTTTTCACTGTCTATATCCTCAATTTCTTCTTCTTGGATTGTTTCATGAGCTGTCTGGGTTTGATTGCCTTCTGGTTCCTTCTCCTCTGCATAACTCTTGGACATAATGCTTGCTGGCGATTGATCATCTTTTCCACCTGAGTTAGGTTTCTCATCATCCTGGAAGCTGATATTAGAAAAGCCTTCTGTAATCTGCAAAAGAGAGACAACTCTGTCTGTACAGTTCTGCAAAGGCAAAGGGAAACTGATGTTCAGCTAAGACAACTAATTGCCTTAGAAATTATTAGATCTGCTATCTTTATAGTTAGATAGCTGAGTTATTTCTGAGGAACAAGACTTGCCAGTGTCCCTTTCCCTTTCAGGATATGCTGGAATCATACTATCCTCAGTTAATCCTGCTTCTGCAATTCCCAGCTAATGTCTTCACTGGCAATGCAGTTTTGCCATAATTGCAACTTAGCAAGTTGAAGATAACCTAAACATTCTTATAAATTCCCCAGCATTGTGGTTGTTGTTTTTTTTTAAGGAAAACCACTCCCTGAAACAAATAGAGGGAGAAGCCCAACTTACTTTTAGACTGTCTTTTTCAAGTTCTTTTTTTAATTTGTAATACTTGTAGGACATCAATGCAAGCAAGGCTAGTGCAATGGCCAATAAGCTCCCCAGTGTGGCTCCCAGAGCAGCCATGTCTTCTACACTGTAGGGACCTGTAAAGAAAACAAACAGACCTCCTTATATACCCAAGCATCTCATGCAATTATTTCACAACAGCTGAAGGGGAATCTTTTGACTTTGAAGAAGCAGGGTAGATCTAAGAAGAGTATGGACACCTTTGAACGCTAGTGTTGGAGAAGACTCCTGAGAATACCGTGGACAGCCAAGGAAACAAACAAATGGGTCATCAGATAAATCAACCCGAGTTCTCACTTGAGGCACAAATGACCAGGCTTCAATTATCCTATTTCGGACACATTATGTGGAGACCCAGCTCTCTGGAGAAGGCTCTAATGCTGGGCAAGGTGGAAGGAAAGAGAAAAGGACGTCCAGCAGCCAGGTGGATGGACTCAGTTACAGTGGCGATGGGTGCACCATTGGAAGATATGAAAGACCAGGTTGGGGACAGATCATCATGGAGAAAATCTATGTGGTCACTAAGAGTCAACACCAATTTGAAGGCACACAATCAAAAAGGAGATTCAAACAAAGCCATCAACCCCTTGATTTGCCAGAATTTCTCGTGTCCTTTAAATTTCAGCATGATATATTAAAAGAGTAAATTGAGTGACATTTTTCCTGGCATGGAGATGAAAATATACCTGCTTAATTTCTCTGTCAGGCTACTGTTAAAGACATTGTAGAAAATGAACACATGAAGAAATTGTTTTCTTGGCTTCTGTGCTAATTTTCTCAGTATAGTAAACCTAAAAGCCTTTGCATTAAGGTAGCTTTCCCAGGTCCGCAGCCACCAGAATTCCCCATTAGCATGGCCAATAGTTACACTGTCTAGGAATTTTGGAAGTTAAAATACTAACACATCTTAAGGACACTGTTTTGGGAGGTTGAATTAAGACACTGAATGCTGAACTGGTCAGCACCAAATGGCTGTGCTCCAGGTTTTCATCTTGCTGGAAGCAAAGGTCAGTGCTGTACTGGTATCGGTTGCTAGAGAGATTTGTACTTTCCCCTATCACACTTCACAAATTTGTTCCGTAATTACAAAGCAATTTCCCTGAAGGTTTTATGGTATTAATAACAATATGACTGTGATATCTTGCAAAATGAACTCTGAAATAAGTGCAAATTTCAATTGCTCCTAAGAGTTTATCATTAACATGAGCTGAAATAATTAGTTCATAGATTCATATTCATTCCAGAAATAACATCAATCCCATAATATCACAAAATGATTGTGATAATCTCAAAACGACTGCTGCAGAAGTATTGGCAACAAGTTACAGCTCTGCTATTTTTTCCATTGAATCAAGAAAATGTGATATATGGTATTAATTATTACATTGACTTGCTTTCCGAGGTGTTATGTCAGAAAGGTAAAGGTAAAGGTTCCCCCCGCACATTTGTGCAGTCGTGTCCGACTCTAGGGGCCGGTGCTCATTTCCGTTTCTTAGCCAAAGAGCCAGCGTTGTCCGAAGACGCTTCCGCGGTCATGTGGCCAGCATGATGAGCGCTGTTACCTACCCACCGAAGTGGTACCTATTTATGTACTTGCATTTGCATGCTTTTGAATTGCTAGGTTGACAAGAGCTGGGGCGAGTGCGGGAGCTCACTCCGTCACACAGGGCTAGGGATTCGAACCTTCGAACTTGCGATCTTCCGCAAAATAAATATGTAAATATATATATTTATAGTTTATAATATAAATTTATATTTATTTTTAAATAAATAAATACATTTATTTATTTATTTAAATTTAAATAAAATTTAAATAAAGATTTAAAAAAATTAAAATCAGCATTGAGAACTGGGAAGCCCTAACTCATGAGCGTTTCAATTGGAGGTCAGCCTTTATTAAAGGCGCTACAGACTATGAAGAAGCATGAGTACAGGGCGAAAGGGAGAAATGAGCTAAGAGGAAGGCATGTCAAGCAAACCCACATCATGACCGTCTTCCACCTGGAAACCTATGCCCTCATTGTGGGAGGTTGTGCGGATCCAGAATTGGCCTTTACAGCCACTTACGGATCCACTGTTAAGATTTTACCCCTGGAAGACAATCTTACTCGGCTATGAGTGATCGCCAAGAAGAAGAAGAAGAAATTTTGAAAGAGTTAATGCCCCTTTTAGACATGATTTTCATGACCTGGATTCACATGTCATGCTAAGGCATAATTTTAAAACATGTTTGTTGACTAAGCCAAACTAGATAGGTTGATACAACAAGCCATAATTGCTGAGATCTTATATTGCAGTGACTATTCATATATACAAACTCACCCATCAGGCTATTATTCCCTTTTGGGGTAAACATTATGCAGAGTGCAGAAAAGGAGTAAGAAATAGGAAGAGGGAAAAAAAGCAAAAGATTTATACAAAATGAAGAGAAACCAGAGTCTATAAATACTGTACATTAGTCAGAGAATGATAAAGAGGAAGTTGGAAACTAATATTTACCTATAATGTTTTACTACTTTCTTTCTCTCTCTCGCTCTTTCTTTTTGTAGTTTTAAACACATAGTGGAGATTTTGGCCCTTAGCTCAGAGATTTAAATTCTTATTTACATTGTTAAAACAATTTAATGTATTTAAATGTAATTTAATGTTTCCCATGATTAATTTCTAATCAAAGATACACTGAGCACTAAAATAAAAAATAGTAAACCAAAGAAATTAAAGGCATGAGATAAGAAAAGGAAACATAACTAAAACATACTCTCTCACCACTAAAGAATTCTACCTGATTTTGGTCCGTCCATCCATCCATCCATCCATCCTCTATCTATTGGCTATAATTATTATATATTGTGATGGGAACAAGCCTAGAACACCCCCTCAGGCTTACACACCCCTTCTCTCTTCCTGAAGCACATTTACAACTATAAAGAAGAATTAGGAAACTTTTGCTTTTAACAAACAATGATCTCTCTTCACCAAACAACTCCAAACCATAGGTTATGAAGTTGGCTTCATTCAACATCATATCACAGTAATCACAGTTTATACAGGCATACTATATACAGGTTGCAATGATTCAAATTAACACTAGATGTCAACAGACAGTTTTCTATATCTCTTTGCTGCCATCTAATGATTGTTTGAATATCTGTAGCCCAAATATAGTCAGAGCCGCAACTAGGGAGGGGGCAAGCGGGGCATGTGCCCCGGGTGCCACGCTGGGGGGGGGGGCGCGCCAAAATGCCTCTTTCGACGGCCAGCCCTGAGGGAGGCCTGCGCTCCTGTTGCTGCCACCGCCCGCAAAGAGGCCCACCAGGGTGTTGCGCGGCTGGTCTGCTCTGTTCCTGGGGGCTGGCCGTGGGCTCCGGGGTGGCCACAGGGCCGTGCCCCCCTCACGCTTCTCCGGACCATCCCGCTTGGGAGCGCGGTGGCGGGCAGCTTGCTCCGCCTGGCCGGATGGGCAGACAGGAGCGCAGTGGGTCCTTCCCCCGGAGCCGGGGGGCACGTGAGAGTTTGCAGCCAGGAGCAGGGCGCTTGTCCTGGGGGAGCCCCACACTGCTTCGTGGAGGGGGTCTGTGTTGGGGGTGCAGGGTGGGACTCGACCCTGCGGGGGTGTGTGTGTGCGTGAAATCCATGTTTGCCCCAGGTGACACAAACCTTAGTTGCGGGCCTGAATATAATATGCCTAGTTTAGGACATACTTCCATTTTCTTCTTGTTTATGAACCAAGGAGAAGGTGAGGGGTGTTCTTATTCCTATATGCACGATTTACCATGACCCATGAATGCAATCTTAATAACATAGACTCTACCTTCTGGACTAGTTGTAGAAGACATTGGAGTATTGCTAGGTCCCACTGTTTTAGCTACTGTACTAGACATTTTAGAAGGCGTAAAAGCTGGTTTTGAAGTTACATATGATGTGGTAGTCTTAGATGTCAGGCTTGTTGCAGGGGAATTTGCTATGGAAGATGTGCTTCTTGCAGTTTTAGAGGGTAATGAAGCAGAAGGAACAGTCTGACTTTTTGTTGTAGAAGTACCTTTTGTGGAAGGCTTAGTGATTCCAGGCAAAGGTGTTCCAGTAGTAGGCTGTTTACTGCCATCTGGTGCTGGGCTTGTACCTGCAACGGGAGTCTTGGTGATTGCAATTTGGGAAGAAGTTAGTGGCTGGACAGTCCCACCATTTGTTGTCACAAATCTACCTGTTGTGGAAGGCTTGGTGGCTCCAGGCTGAGGAGGTGCTTGAGTGGAGGTGCTTGAGGTCTTGACTGATCCCAGTGTTTGTTGGCTTATCCCTGTTACAGGAGAACCAGTGGTCAGAAACTGTGAAGAATTACCTATGATGACAGGAGGCTTTAGGGTAGTTACAAAAGGTGGAATAACTGAGCCAGGTACAGTAACAGTCACAGGGTTTCCTGTAATCTTTGTAAGGTCAGCATTCCCAGTTGTACTTGAAGGAGGAGACATGGACTTAGTGGATCCAGAAGAAATGGCAGGTTGAGGACTACTTATCCCAGGTGGCAAAACTGATGGCTTTGAACTAGTGTTCCATTTATCCGAGGTGGCAGGGGAGGTTTCAGTGGAGGCAGTGGTAGCTACAGGTGGAACAGTTGGAGCTGAAAATGTAACAGGCAAAGGGACTGTTTAACGTAATGCTTCTATATCTAAGAGTCAAACCCTTCATGCATTCAAGGCATCAGGACTCAAGCATTATGAAGAGATAATTATACTGAAAGAGTTTCCCTATGGAAGAAGCTACACGGGCCCTACATAGACGGAATCTCATCAGCAGCATCTTTATTCCAGCTTCTACAACATCACTCTAAGACAAAAGAGGGAATCCATCTAGTGCAAGGGCTGGATTGCTCTCTCACAAATCACCAGTGAATTGGGTAAAATCAGAGGCCAGTCTCTCTCTAAATCCTCCTCCCATGCCACATTCCCATATCAGATTATCTTTATCAGTGAGAAATAATCATGCCTGGCCACTTTCTATAGAAAAAAGAATTCCCCTTAACACTCGGAAATGCTCTGCTTCTGAGCACTGGGGTGGTGGTGGTGGTAGGCAATAATTCTTCAAGGCTCAGAGCATCTCCAAGCACTGATATCTTTGTCAATGATAAAGGTAGATCATGACCGTGGCAAAAATTATATTAGGAGCAGGGGGAAAACATCCCTTTGAAATGGGAACAGCTAGATGCAACTTCCAGCTGCCTCAGCTGTAGTCAGGGGATGAAACAGGTAATATCATGAAGACCTAGCACATAAATCCGGTTACCAGGGCATGGTTGTGCTGCAGTTAGAGGGATGGGGGTGGGTGGGGCCTTTGCTTAATGTGCTTCCGCAATTTCTGTGATTCCTACATCTCTAAATTTCATCTGCCCCATATAAGACCTGAATAGAGCATTTCCAACATACTCGCCAAAGGTGTGACATCAACTGAGATCAGTGTGCTTGCTTCTTCCAGAGTATTGGTGTCGGTAGCAATTGCCTGTGCAAACAGGAAAGTTGGTGTTAGCCTTTCACACACATGTGCTGATTCTATCAGTCCATTAAAAAAGACAACATACTAGTTTGGATGTACTGTAATTACATCTGGCAGAGGTGGTGGTTGTGCTGGCTGCCCCCTGCCCATGTGCATGACTTGGGCATTACAGATGAGACCTGCTCAAAGCATGTTTATGAGTATGGATCTCTCATTTATCCAGTCTGCTTTGCACACCCTATAATGTGAATCTACTGCATGTAATAGAGCCAGTGGGAATATAATGTTCATTTCAGGATTCAATCTACTGAGAAGATGGACATTTAAAATCAAAAGATGGTTCAACACAATGGTTGAAAAAATATTATTTTCTGTTCCTTTTTTTACAATAATGTTTTTTTTTACATTAACATATGAACTGAATAATGGCACTATTTATTAGGGCAGTGCAAAGCTTTTATTTGGAGCTTCAATCTGAATGTGATTCAGTTGAAGCTCCAGATTAAACTGACTTTCCAAACCAAATGCTCCTCTTCCAAATCAGTTCAGAAAATGGAATCAATATAATTGAAGAGTCAGATCAATCAAATTGATTTCTGAATTGTCAAATTGAATTAGAGGTGATCTACATTTCCTTCCTATTTACTATAAATACAAGACAGCTAAAATGATACTTGATCATATTCCATAGGTGTGATAGAATGAAATGAGAAATAGAAATCTTCACTGTGGTTTTTGCCAGTGTAATTTAATTGTTCCTAGAAATATATTCAATAGTGTTTATTCTTTTTTGTTTTGCCTGACTACCTAACAGCTTTTAAATCCGCACTGAAGTCTTTAGAATTGTACCATGTGTATTTTTTAATCAATAATACAGAGATTTCAGCCTTTTAAAGAACTTCTTAGCAGCTAATGGTAAACACTGGAGTCAAAAACTCAATGATAGAATGTCAGAATGTCATTAATGTTTCCTGCAGAGTCCTTGTTATTTCAAACATTTGCACACATCTGCACACAATAGAATCATATTATTTACACGTAATGTGGGCAAAGTTTAATTTCACTCAGGAAATCTACATTAAACAATGTTAGATCATTAGATTGTTGAAAAATAAATGGAACTACGTGATGTACACATTGCACTACACTTTAATGTGGTTTGTTTGGTTTTGATTTAGTGCATTGTGTTAACGACTGTCAAGTTATTTTCCTCTGTCAAGTTATTAGTCTTTTATCTATTTTCAATCTGATTATTTTGAAGTGACAAATGATAATGAGAGAGACAGCAAGAAGCAATTCAAGACAACAGTGTTGTTTGGAAGCCTCAAGCTAAAGAGAGATGTACAACAATTTTAGGAAAAATTACCTACCAAAAGGGTAACATGAGATGATACATCCAGAACTACAGTGGTTTGGATAAATCCTTCTGCAGTAACTCTGAAATCTGAACTGTTTTGTATTCTGTATTTGATATCTGGATTGATTTTCTGAAAGCAGCGAATAAAAATCTACATTAGGCCTTCACCAAATAAATGGCTTCACTAAGTAAACTCTGTTTCTACGAATTGGTTATACAGTGAGCATCCTATCTAATATCCTAGATATGATCTGGATTACTTATCTCACTTTTCTGCAACCTGGTTCCCCCAGAAATATAGAAGTTCAACTCTCATAATCCCCCAGGCAGCATTCCCCAGCCTGGTTTATAGAACTGGCCCCTTTTTGATCATCTGAGAGCAGTTCTTTCCAGTTTCACAAAAGGCCCTTCCAGTGCAAGACTGTGCTGAACTAAGATTTGTAACACTGGCCCCAATGACCCCACAGTGCGGTGGAGTTTGCTTGAGAAGCTGAGCTGATTAACAATGAGTTCAGCTCTTGGTCCAGAGGAAATGTTGCAAAGCAGTTTCCCATTGCAGGAATGTCTGCCCTTTGGCTCCTGGATTTTTTCCTTGTCTCTTGAAAGGGGCCATAGTGCTTTTTCACCATCTCTCCCTCTCTTCTTGAGGTACAACTTAGGTGTTCCCCTTGCTCTGTTACCAAGGTTAATTTTCTCCCTCACCCACCACAAAGCAAATACAGTGAGCAAATAGTTAGGGTGATTAGTGCTGCCAATTTTTCTGCTCCCACATTTCTGACCAGGATGACCTTCCCATCCTCCCTCTTTTTCATCTTCCTAAGTGGCAGGGAGGACACTCAAAAAGGCAGCACAAAACTGCTCCAGTGGGTAAGAAGGTTTGACAAGTACAGGGAAAAAAATGCATCGCTGGAAGGGGTCTAAAAATAAGTACAACTCTCTACCCCAATATAGGTTTCTCACATCAACCTCACACAGAAACTGACTTCATAATTGCTATCTTAACAGCCTTTGCCCCTGTGATATTCAACAGATCTTGAAATGACTAACATCTGGCAAGAAGTCATCATCTGCGGCAAAGATCTGCAGGGGTTCTGAGGATGCGCTTGTTTTCATGATCAGAGTCTTTGCAGGCTGGTCCACAGACACTCTTCCTGTGTAATTGGTTTTCTCAAAGTAGGGCTGATTATCATTTTTCCGTACAACGGCAATTTTCACTGTCGTCTGAGAATATCTGAATGGATTGTTGTCTTGGGAAGCCTGGAGAAAGAGAGAATGAGAAGCACAGATCCATTCTTCTTAAGGGCTGAAATGCAAAATTTTTAATGGAAGGTTGATGGGGAGGTTCTCTGGAACAAGGGTGGGAGAAGGAGAATCTTTTTTTCTCTGTCAAAGAGTGAGTGGCGGCAGCATACCAAAAGGATTCTGCCAAGGATGTGGGAAGGTACAGCAGGAGGGATTGTGGGAAGGGCTTAGGGACCCCCACTTCAGGGAGCCAGAGGGACCAACCCACCACATCCCTCACACCCACCACACTCCATTACAATAATAATAAGTAACTGGTAATTAGCCTTTTATAAAAAAGACAAATTCAGAGATATCAGAGTAGGTTATGGCCTTAATGAGATCATCATCTTCTGGAAGACTCTTAAGACCTGGTTCTGCCGTCTTGCCTGGGACGGGGGAGGAAATAGTTCCTCCTGGGGGTGGCTGGCCCCATAGTGTCCTCCTTTTTTATATGAGATTTTACCATCCCTTGGATTTTTATCTATTATTTATTATACTGGTTTAGATGGTAATTTATGTTGAAAAAGGTAAAGGTTCCCCCCGCACATTTGTGCAGTCATGTCCGACTCTAGGGGCCGGTGCTCATCTCCGTTTGTTAGCCGAAGAGCCAGTGTTGTCCGAAGACGCTTCCACGGTCATGTGGCCGGCATGACGCACGCGGAACGCTGTTACCTACCCACCGAAGTGGTACCTATTCATCTACTTGCATTTGCATGCTTTCGAATTGCTAGGTTGGCAAGAGCTGGGGCGAGTGCGGGAGCTCACTCCGTCACGCGGGGCTAGGGATTTGAACCTCTGAACTTGTGATCTTCGGATCGACAAGCCTGGCGTATTACCCGCTGAGCCACCATGCCCCTTGATTTATGTTTACAGGTTTTTAATTGTTGACTCTGTTGTAAACCTCCCAGAGTCCCCCGTTGGGGGAGATGGGCGGTGATAAATTTGAAAAATAAATAAATAAACAAATAAACAAGTAAATAAATAAATAAATCTTTAACTTGCTTCACAGTGTATTATAGCAGGATATGGCAAGAACTCAGAGCTGATGAGACTTCCGAATTTTGTTAATCTCAGTAGGAAACAGCAAGGTCTAAATTTTATTTCTCTTGGATCTAATTAATAGGCATGGCATCTATTTCTCAGTGCCTTGCCCAGTCTAGTGCCCTCTAGATGTGTTGGATTTTAACTCTCTTAATTCCTAACCAACACAACCCATGGCACCAGATTGGGAATTCTGGCCTTGCTAATTATGTCCTCCTGGCAAATGTATATTCAAGAGTCACATTTGATTAACAAGATACTAAAGTTATCAGGAGACTTACCACAATATACAACATGAATGTCTTCAGAGTGTTTGCAGACTTGTTCATGGTGACGTTTCCAGAATCTCTGTTTATTAAGAATGTGTCATTATCGTTTCCTAAGCACAATTGGGAAAAGGAAGAACTTGGCATGCATGATTACCGCAAGAAGAGTAGGATGAAGCTTTCTGGCTGGTAAGATTGTGAGACCTTACATTAGGTGTGCCCTTTGTTAGCACTAAACCCAGGGCAGTTCCAAAACAGGCAAAGAGTAACCATTTTTCACGTTAGGGTTTTATATTTTATTTTGTAGATACTTTATTCTTATAATTATTGTAAGGTACCTAAAGAACCTAATATTATAGAATGGCCTGGAGATCTCAATTATTTATTCCTCCAGAGACCTTTCTCAAAGCCTGACTTACTTCTACTGGATCCTGGCTTGGAAAAATGGTGACCATGCAAGGAAATTTCACTTGTATTTTATTTTTTTAAATAGGACCCTCAACAAGTTCTCTCTTTGTAAATGATTGGGGCAGGCTTGTTTAAAAGTGAGATGGCTCAGATGCTATCACATCCATGGCTGCATTCAGGGGCAAGTACTGTAACTCAGCTGTTACTTGTCCCTAAATGGAGGCCCAAGGTCACCCAGCTGGCTTCATGCCTAAGGCGGGACCGGAGCTCACAATCTCCCACTTCCTAGCCTGGTGCCTTCACCACTGCACCAACTGGCACCAATTATATATGGACCCTGAAAATAATTACACAAATTCTGCCTGCCTTTTTGTGTCTTTGTGTGTTGGGATAAGTCCTGGGATAATTCACATTAGTACCATTCCACTGGTGTGTGTACAGTAAAAAATAAGAAGTCCCAAACTGAAGAAAGAAAGGGAAACTAACATGTATATGATCTAGAATGGCCCTAGATGTATCTGAAAGTTAGAAGTTGCATAAATGTTTGCTTCACTCATTGTTTTATTGGCTTTGAAATTTTATCATCCATTGTAATAATATTATTTCCTACATCTTTTGCTTAATTCATTCCAAGCACAGATTGAAATAAACATAATGTAGAAGTTGCTTGAATTGAATGAAATAAAGCTATCCTCATTCATTCATTCATTCATTCATTCATTCATTCATTCATTCATTCATTCATTCATTCATTCATGTGGTCCTCTTCCAACATCGCACTCCCAGCTATAATGTAATGTCTTTGATTTGGCTTAGCACACGTGTGACCTCAGTCATTGTAGTTTGAAAACCAGGATTTATTAATAGCATGTTGTGAGAACTCAACCAAGTATGGTTTATTCAACAAACCAGGTTAAATATGGCATGGATGAATACATTGTGCAAATGTTGTAAATGTATGTGGTATATTACAGATGAGGGCAAACTATGGATCACACTTGGCCTGCAGAGACAGTGCTGCTGAAATTGGGTGCAAAAATGGGTTGGTCAGTTTGGGAAGGAAGGAGTATTAGGTACGTTCGCCGCCTTGAGTTATTTATAAAAATAATAAAGGTGGGATAAAAATAAAATAAATAAATAAATTGTTGTAAAAAGCTAACATGGAGTTGGGTAGTTATTATTATTGTACATTTTGATATGTAAGGAAATATTACATTCTAAATTGGAGAATATATTGGAGAATAGCCAGTTTGGTCTAGTGGTTAAGGCAACGGGCTAGAATCCAGGGGACTGAGAGTTCTAGTCCCACCTTAGGCATGAAAGCCGGTTGGGTGACCTTGGGCCAGTCCCTGTCTCTCAGACCTAGGAAGGAGCCAATGGCAAACCAGGAGACAGAGAGTTCTAGTCCCGCCTTAGGCATGAAAGCAGGCTGGGTGACCTTGGGCCAGTCACTCTCTCTCAGCCCAACTCACCTCAAAGGGTTGTTGTTGTGGGGAAAATAGGAGGACGAAGGAGTAGTAGGTATGTTTGCCGCCTTGAGTTATTTATAAAAATAATAAAGGCGGGATAGAAAACAAACGAACAAACAAACAAACAAATAAATCCTTCCAAAAAAATACTGAAATCATGCTATGGAGTTCAATCATTTTGTCACCAAAGTTTAACAGCCCGATTTGGGGGCATTTAGAGGGGGGGATTTAAGAGTTGTCATGGGGATAGTCTGTCTTCAAGAAGTTGGATTACAAATCATTCCCTATTTTATACTTGAGAAACTCCATATAGCTCAGCTATATGGAGAATATATGTAGAATATATGTAGAAATGTGGCACTATTATTAAATAATTTCTTCATTAAGCTCCTGAATTTTGATTATACTTGGAAATATCAAGTCTAGAAAATCAGTAGCTAATGTAATTGTTTTAAAGGTGTTTTTTAATCTACTTACCAGCAGCAATTTCATATACTACTTTTTCATTCAAACTTTTTTCCCCATCAATAGCATAGAGGGGTCCTGGCTCCAAGATCAGTGGCCCACTCTGCAATGACAAGAAAGTAAATCCTTTTCTGAATTTGTTCACTTAATGATGCATTATAAATTTGGCCTCAAACTGAGGTCTATTGGAACCCATAGAATGATACATGAAATAAGACAGCCCCAGTTATTTATTATTTATTTATTTATTTTCTATCCCACCTTTATTATTTTTATAAATAACTCAAGGCGGTGAACATACCTAATACTTCTTCCTCCTCCTATTTTCCCCACAACAACAACCCTGTGAGGTGAGTTGGGCTGAGAGAGAGTGACTGGCCCAAGGTCACCCAGCGGGCTTTCAGGCCTAAGGCAGGACTAGAACTCTCAGTCTCCTGGTTTCTAGCCCAGCACCTAGACCACTAGACCAAACTGGCTCTCATTTGGGTTTGGGCTTTAGAGGTTGGAAACAGACCCCAAAGGCCTTGCTTCCATTCCCACCCTCACATAATTTCACAACGATAAAGTGGCTATATTTCCTGACTCTTTAGGAATATGTGGCCTTTGAGGAATGCTATGTTCAGCCCCTGTTCTTTCATGTCAACTTTCCCTGCCACCTCCCAATCCATTCATCCCTGCTTTCTGCCATGTCTAAGGGACACTCTCAGATATTTGCCTTGCCCTGAACCTGCTGGTTTGAATGCTATAACAAACCTCAAAGCAGTTATGGGCTTACAAGCAAAAATTCATCTGGGTCTCCCGATGCCCTAATCCAGAGAGAGAGGTGTTGCTTATCTCCCCACTTTTCCGAGATATATATTATGTGGGACATTACTCAGACTGGCTACAAGAACCAGACAAGACGTTCGAGTCTCAGATGGGGTTCCATTAATTGGATTGTCCAATTAATTGGACATTAATTGGATTGTCCAATTAATTAAAGAGGAATGGTCCAAGTTGCTCCCCCGTGGCTTGGTCATTAGTGATCCCTCTTCCAAACCTCCTGGTTTTAACCTGCCTCGCTCTGTCTGGAAGAAATTGAATAGAATCAGATGTGACACTGGTAGGAGTGCCTCTGCTCTGTATCAATGGGGCTGGAAGGATTCTCCTTGTTGCGATTGTGGTGCCGAAATGCAAACTATTAAACACATTGTGCAAGACTGCCCACAACGTGCGTTCCCTGGCTCCTTAGAAGATCTGCACGAAGTAACACCGGAAGCGATCGCTTGGTTAGCTGAATTGGACATCCAGTTATGAGACTACTCTGTATCCCTGCAGAAGTTTACACATACTGTAATTGTGTGGACTGTCCGTATTTATTTGCTTTCTCTTTTGTCGTGTATTCACCATACGCTATATATATTGGATTGTAAAAGATGGAAACATTCTATGTTCATAAAGTTTAGCTATTTCAGCTACTTCTCTTACTAAAGGTGGTACAAGGGCTGTTGCCCTCTTTGGGTTCAACCTGGCAGGCTGAGGTGCCTGTGCCCAAGACATGGCATTGCTATACCTTGAGTCCATGGAGGTCAAATGTAAAGAGCAACACAGGTCCAAGGAGAGGCAAACCAAAATTAAACAAGGCAAGTTTTGGGTGGGGGCCCAGTCTAAGAATCTTGTAAACATACCACATATTCTGAGAGGTTGACTTTGCTGGTGTAGCCAAGGCTGACACACACTACGCGGCCTCCAAAGGCAGTACATGGCTGAAACCAGGGAGGTCTGCGGTCAGACTCTACAATCCGTATGGATATTGTGGCTGTGGCTGTGTGTGTCCCTGCTGCACCAGCGCTCCCATCCTATGCAAAAGAAAAATAAAGGAGAACAAATAGGAGAAGTTTCATCAGCTAAAAAGTATTGTTGAAGTATCAGATCAACTCCTTCTAGTACATTTGCTAAGTCCAGCAGGACAGATGATGATCTAAGAAGTGGCATTGCTTATATCACCTATTTGGTAAAAGCCAGCGTTGAGTGATGAAGGGCCTCAGGTGATCCATGATGTGGATGTGCAGTTCTACAACAACCATCTTCCTCATTCTCCTCATTGAAAGGGGCAGCTCTCTAAGCTTATTCATTTACACATGGATCAGAGCTAGGCACCAAATGAGTGGGGAAACTTTTGCTGTCTCAAGACACCTAAGCCAGACCTCTGAGATTTGGCAGTTTCAGCTTGATCCATGAAACCATAAAGGAAAATTAGGCTAGTAGATGATAGAACATGCAAATATTTTGTTTGCGATAAAACTCACCATGGCACTTAAAGTAAATTCCATAAAATTAATTGCTTCATAATCCAGGGCTGTACGCAAGTAAATTTGTGGGTTGTTAATTCCTTGTATATTGAAATAATTCATTGCTTCCTATCAGTCAAGAAGAAAGAGAGAATGCCAATTTTAATCACAGATATAGGAAATAATAGATTACATATACAATTCTGAGCTAAGTATATGATTTGTCATCTTACTTCCAACCTCAAGAAAAGTGAATTGTGGAGATTCTATACTGTTTTTCTTCATCTACAGAATAAATGTAATTGTCCATATGTTGATGGGTTCTTTTAATCTTTTTTTTTTTTGTAATGACAGTTTCCATTTCTTCTGATGAGAGACATCATTCATTATATTGATTAACAGAAGGATACAACTGGCAGGGAATCCATTGGAAGGAGAAACTCTGTCTAATGCAAGTTCATTTTACAGTTGGGCTTTTCTTAATTTATCAGGGGAAAATAATCTACTTCCTTCCAAAGAAACATATTTCAAGGCTGAACTGCTCTTATTGGTATATTCTATGATTTATCTAACATGACCTTCCTGTAGATTAAACCTGCTGATTTCAGTCCAGAAATGCTTCTTCTTTTCACTCCCACTCCAAAGAAAACACTCAGATGAATACGTGGCACTGTTCTGTCTGAGAATGGAATTACTAAGCCATTTGGCGTGAGGCAGGTTTTCAGGACTGACCCCTCTGCTCCCCAGGCTAGGCAGAAAAAGAAGCCATCTTCAGAGAAGAGGGAAACAATGTGTGTCCTGCTCTGGAAGATTGCTTGGCTGGAAGAGGTTTAGCCCTCGATATAGTTGAATTTATATTCCACATCCCAAGAGTTCAGTTGAGTTATATACTAACTGGTGGACTTCCTTTAAGGCTGTAGAACAATACATCAAAGTCAACATCAGTAGCAGTTACGTTCGCCAGGGGTATGACAGTTGTGTTCACTTTTGTATCCTGGGAAGGGAAAATGTATTTTTAGAGGTTTTTTGTTCGATCCACAGAAATACACATACACACAACATTCTCAAAAGACCAGGCAGCTCCAAACACAAGAATACAGTCCAGAAAAATAAAAAAGAGTAATGAATTCAGGACAAAATTATAAAATAAATAAATAAATAATAAATAAATAAATAATAAAAAATTAGGCCTGATCTTAATTTCATTAATGCAATCCACATGTGGTAAATAACACCCAGGAAGTGGCCTGAGCAGCCTCAGAACAAAAGATTGGGTGGTAAAAAGTTGGGTCTCTCTCTATCCCAGAAAAAAAAATGTTGCTATACTGATTTGCATTTTAGGAAAGTTTCCATTAACATCAATGAAAGCTGCTCAGGCTTCATCTTGCTGATTGGGAAAATAACGTTAACATCAGATCCACTTTGATTCTGTAAATTCAGTCTCTGAATTGAACTGAGAGCCAAAATTAAGTTTCTAAAAGAGCTGAGTTCTATCTACAGTTTACTTTTTCCACAATAACATTATTTTAACCTCACAGAAATCTTCCTGATCAACCAGG
The DNA here is from genome assembly GCA_023362775.1 of Charina bottae. Lineage (NCBI taxonomy): Eukaryota > Metazoa > Chordata > Lepidosauria > Squamata > Charinaidae > Charina > Charina bottae. Next base: position 192,035,594 of record JALMGJ010000001.1, on the reverse strand, counting down.
GAGCAGAATGACTGGATGAGTTTTCAAATCCAGCACTACTCCAGGCCTGCTCAATAACCAAGATCAGCCTCTTAATACTCAGCCCCAAAATAAACAAGTATTAATTATTTATAATACATTAGAAATGCTAAAAAAATTGAGACATAGGGCAGGGCATACAGTATGATAATTTATTGTATGTAGAGGGGAATCTGAGCTGTGATTTAAGATTGAAGTAACCATGCTTGGCAATAGCATTTTAGAAGATAAAGTGTGCGAAGATCTGTTTATCATATAGAAATAAATCTATAAACATTATTTAACATGTTAAAATTATCGTGCCCTCTTCAGTTAACACTGGAACTGGTTGCATTTCAGTACTTAACTGATTTATAATAAGGGAAGGCATTTACCTTCTTTTATATGTTACTTAATTTGTTATAGAATTCTTTTAAAGGCCTTTTTAAATGGTGTCCACCTATCAGTAGAATGCATATTTTCTTTGCCAAAAGCATTTCTCCATCCTGACCCTGGCCGCTCAGGAGCAGATTTCGAGGGTGGAGGAAGGAAGGAAGGAAGGAAGGAAGGAAGGAAGGAAGGAAGGAAGGAAGGAAGGAAGGAGGGAGGGAGGGAGGGAGGGGCGGGCGGGCATCAGGAGGGGCATCTACACTCGCAATAACTTGGATGTCACTCTGTTTCTGAAGTTCAAAATATAAATAAAAGGGATGGAACCTGATACTTTGCAGAGACAAAATCTTATCCGCAAAGGATATATATTTTACAAATAACAGCATACGAAGTTGTGATGTTATCCTTTTGGAAATACTGCTGAATAAAAGGAAACGGGTATACTGTATTAAAATAAAGAGATGCAGAAAATGCTTGGAAAGAATCACAGCTGCCCCAGAAATTTGAATTGTATTACAACAATTCACTGATGAAGGCATGGGATATAAATGTATTTGGTATCTTAAATGTTTTTTTCCAAATTATTGTAATTTGTATCAAGCACACAATTGTATTTATTATTGTTTATGCATCAGTGGTAATTTTAATGGCACTTGGTAACAATGTTCTTTTGGAGGCTCCCAAAATAAAACAATGAAATATGAAATTAAAATACACTCTCATAATGCAACTACTGCATAACAAGTAGTTTAACTCTGCATAAAGAGTTCCGGCAAAGAGAGCAATAAAACCAGATTGTAGTTAAGATGGGTGATTAACAAGATTAAGAAGCACATATGATCATCTTTCTTGACAGAAAAAAGTGTCATAAATTTGGTGAGTTTGTTGTGTAAAGTAAGCATTTTGTTATTTAATTTTCTCTAACTCTTGTTGGTACTTGTGGACTTTGTTTTGGAATTTTGCACTTTTCTTTGCTGTGTGATCTTTAAGTTAGTTCACAGATACACATGATTACTGCTCATACAAAATTATCTTTCTCTCAAGGTCATTGGCTCATCAAAACTGTAAGTATGTCCTTATTACTCCATGCTAAAGAGACATATGAATAAAATGGTTTACCTCAGGAACATCAACAGTGATGTTAGTTTCCTTGAACACTGGAGTATTATCATTTTCATTTATAATTGATATAATAACAAGTAACCTTTTTACCTAGGGGCAAATAAAGCAGAAAAAGGTTATCAGTGGATTGACAGCTCAAAAACACTGAAAACCAAGAGCAGAGTGTTTAGCCTTTTTTTCCTTTTCTTCTTCAAACTTTTGCCTCTGCCCCTGCTGAGGTCTTGACTGAATCCTGTCCCTGCTAGCTGTGCTTTCTGCTCTTCACAGTCAGAAGAAACTATCTGTTGGGATCTATTCCTACTGAATTGTGTCAAGACTACTTTGGCCAGATGTGTCTCTGAAAACAGGTATTCTGTGACCCGAAGGAGGCACAGTCTTACATTCTAATATATACCTCTCATTCAAAAGCTTGAAGGTGGTGATTTCATCATCATACCCAAAATATATTTGTGAGAGCCAGTTTGGTCTAGTACAGGGCTTTCCTAAGTTTTCCCGCAGCGACACACCAACCGGTGTTGGTGTGTCGCCGCGGGAAAACCCGGAAGTGCCGCCATTGCGGCAGCGCGCAAAAACCCGGAAGCGCTGCTGCTGCTTTCAGTTTTTGCATACCGCCGTTGGTGTGTCGCCGCGGGAAAACCCGGAAGTGCTGATGATGATCAGCGCTTCCGGGTTGTTTGGCAACACACCAGACTGTGTGAGGCGACACACTTTTGTGTCGCAACACACAGTTTGGAAAGCTCTGGTCTAGTAGTTAAGGCTCCAGGCTAGAATCCAGGGGACTGAGAGTTCTAGTCCCGCCTGAGGCATGAAAGCCGGCTGGGTGACCTTGGGCCAGTCATTCTCCCTCAGCCCAGCTCACCTCACAGGGTTGCTGTTGTGGGGAAAAGAGGAGGAGGAAGGAGTATTAGGTATGTTCGCCACCTTGAGTTATTTATAAAAATAATAAAGGTGGGATAGAAAATAAACAAACAAACAAATAAATAAATAAATAAATACCCACTATTAGCCCCTTTCCTTTGCTGCTCTGAATTCTCAGCCAACAAATATATCCACATATACAGTATATCCACATTCTTTTGACAAAGGCTTCACAGAGGTGTTAGGGAAAGGAACTCACAAAGGCAAACACCCTTTTTTTCTATGCTTCTTGCATATTCTACTTACTCACGATCTGTCCCTCTTTTCTTAAGAGAAAAAAAATCCATAATGGTCTTCTTGACACAGCAAGACACATGTATACGTCTTGCTGTGTGTGTAACTCCTGACATAGAGAAGCCTTCTTCAAGTTGTGTTCTGGATGTGCTAGATTTCAGCTCCCATAATCCTCAGTCAGTATAGCTGTTGGAAATTGTGGGTCATCCTTGCTGGGGGATTATAGGAGCTGAAGTCCAGCCTACCTGGAGGAAAGATAAAGAAGGGTGTTCTACAGCAGGGGTCCCCAACCCCCGGGCCGCGGACTGGTACTGGTACATGGCCTGTTAGGAACTGGGCCGCCATGCCAGTCTCCGAACCCCACCCCCCCGGTCTGCGCGATTGGCTCCCGCCTGCAAACTCCACCCCCTGGTCCGCACGATTGGCTCCCACCTGCAAACCCCGCCCCCCCCCACTCCATGGAAAAATTGTCTTCCACGAAATCGGTCCCTCGTGCCAAAAAAGTTGGGTACCCCTGTTCTACAGGACCACTATCAAACTTGCAAAGAGGTTTCTTCCAATGTATTATACTTTGGGAGGATGTAATAACACAAAGGAAAATTTGAAATATTACTCACTTCCTCATGCCCTTTCCAGCATATCAGATTCAGCTGAATCACCGGTATACTCTGCATTAAAAACAAGTATTTTAATTTAAAGCAGCCCTTTGTGGCACAACTGTTTTTTACACATAAAACTCCTGGCAAATGCTGGTTCCCCTGGGCACTGCAATGGAATCCTCATTCTTTGCAACCACATGGCCATTTCGCTGGGCTCAGAATAGATAAAAGCAGCAGAGTCATAGTGATAAAGTGCGTGCTAATAAACATCATCCTGACACTCTAAAGAGCCTCATATCTGATATTTCAAAAATCCATTGATCCCTTGAAGTCAAATGAAAGTCCTTGAGAGCCGGTATGCTGTGCAGTTTGTTTGGCACTGAATACCCTTCTGTCATCTGGCCCCAAACAGTTTCCACTGGGAAGAGGCTGGCCTTGGGCTTGGGAAAATGTTCCCCAGCCACTTCTGTAAAAAATACATAAAATTCAGCAGTGCTTCAGATCTCTCTCTCTCCCGCTTAGTTTTTGTGAAGTTAAGTAAAACCCATCCCTTAGGGCAGTGTTTCTCAGCCTTGGCAACTTGAAGATGGGTGGACTTCAACTCCCAGAATTCTGGGAGTTGAAGTCCACCCATCTTGAAGTTGTCAAGGTTGAGAAACTGCCTTAGGAAGACGGGCTGTTGTTTTGGTGCAACAGAAGTGGAGAGGTTGCTTAACAATTTTACATGCATCTGGAATATCTCAGAGGGGAGGTGATTCATTCACAGGCAATCCTGAGTTGAAGATTTGATTAAAGTTACTAAAGGATAAGATGCCCATCTCCCACTCCTCCATTCAAACCAGCAGCTTCCAGAGGTTTTTTTTTTTTTTGCAGGTTTCTGAATATGCATTTGTGTGCATTATCTGTCTTACTCCTGGCAATAAGGTAGAAGAACAATCATTTTCGATTCAAAGATTTGGCTGCAAGGGAGGGAAAAAAGTCATAAGCTACAGTAGCTCTACTGTTAAATCCCTGTATCCTCAGCCATTTTTAAAGCATCAACAAATAGTAATACTTCTATATTTAAAATTAGGCTTTTAGCTGGTACACATTTAAAACACCTTTTCAGTTGGGGCTTTGCAAAACTGCATTTTACATCAGCTGTTTTAACTGTATTCTAATGGGGAACAAGTGGACTTCCGGTGGAGGTATGGCAAACTAAACACGTCTCCGACAGCAGACACAATAACCACGGCAAAGACTGAAGAACCGGCAAGTCGACTGGTTCTTCAGAACCTCTCCGGATAAGGAGAGGATGGGAGATCACCCACATGTGCTCTGGATGGCTGCCTCTCACAAGGATACCACAGGACAGTGGTCTCCTGCGAGTCTGAGAGCCGGAAGCTGAAGGGACCAGTCGTCATGCTCACAACCACAGCGGAGCCTATCAAAGTGCACTGAGTTCGCTAACCTCATTTTCTAATCACGTTTGGAAATTGCTTATTTACTACTCTAAGGCTATTAGAGATCTTTGGAACAACAGGTTTGAAAAGCCACCTGGTGAGTTAACCTTCCTTCTTGAACAAAAGAAAAATTAGCTATAAGTTTAAGAATTGGAAGAATTGGAAATAAATGGCAAAAAGCTAAATAAGATTTTGATCTAAGAAAGTTATAAACAAGTTAAGAGTCCAGACAATTTTGGAACATTGAGACTTTCACTATAAGATTTTGGAAATAATTAAATAAAATAAACAACATCTTGTGGGAACCAGAATGTTTTGTCTATCTTAAGTCAAAACAGAAACTTGAGACTTCATGATTTCAGAAATTGGACACTAGAAGGGACTAAAGATTCCTGGCAGAAAAGGAACAGGAGGAGAAAAAAAAAGTAAACGCTCTCAATTTTTGGTTAGTGTGGGGGTTTACAAAATGACACAAAATGCTATAACATTAGAGATACTTCAGGAGATTTTCAAAGAATGGAGCCAGACATTAGCTACAGTACCTACAATGTCAGAATTGTCAGCAATTATGTCTGCTTCTATGGATAGATTATGTCCAAAAGATGTTAAATCTGATGTAGAAATACTAGAACCAGAAATATTGAATAATAAAAAAGTGTGGATTACAAGATAGAGAAGGCTGTTAAAGTGGAATTACAAATGATAAGCTAAGTGAATGACCCTGACAAGGACCTTTTACTGGATACACAAAAGAAGCTGGTTCAAGTTTTGAAAATCCAAGTGGAAATACAAAAAAGTGTGGATTACAAGATAGAGAAAGCAATTAAAGTGGAATTACAAATGACAAGCCAAGTGAATGACCCTGACAAGGACTTTTTACTGGATATACAAAAGAAGCTAGTTAAAGCTTTGAATATCAAAGGAGAAATACAAATGACAAACCGAGAAAATGACCTGGATGATGACTTTTTACATGATTTACAAAGGAGATTTGTTAAAGCCTTGAAGAAGCCTCTGTGATGGGAAAAATAAAAATTGAAAAGAAACCAAATCCTATGACAACATCGGAATGAATTAAAGATCAAGATTGTTCAAAGTAAAAGAAAGGAATATAAAGTTGGTTGGTTTGATCAAGACATGTTTTTACAAAGCTCTGGTAACCCTTTATGGACTTTTTGCTGACACCAGGACTGAAAAATTGATGATTTGTGGTTTTGCATATAGAAGGGATGGGTTATGGGAAGAAGAGATATTTGTAACTTTATGGGGGTGAAGAGTTATCAAATTTGTTTTTACTAGGGATAAAGATTGGAAGTCATTTCTTTATCTTACTTTCTTCTTTTTCTTTTTCCTTTTTCTTTCTTTGCACTTTTTATTCTTTCTCCCTATTTCTTTTTCTTTTTCTGAGTTTAATTTGTATTCACCTTTACAACTGTAATTAAAATCTTTAATAAAAATTATGAAACAAAAAAATAATAATTGTATTCTAATGGCATTGCATACAATAACATAGCTTAGGTTTCTTTATTCTTGTTCTTTAAGGACTTGTACTCTTCCATGGAAGAGTGCACTCCATCCGGCAATTACTCCAGGTTTCCGGGTCTCTGAATCTCTGCTCTCATTCTGTGCCCCTATTAGAGACCTTCAAGAGTGGGAAGCAAGGCCTGTTGACGCAAGGGAGAAAGATTTCCATAGGGTGCGCCCAGCACACTGGAGGCACTGGAAACAGCTGCTCAGAGGCTGAGCCAGTAAAAATAAGCAGGCTCAGATATTACAATACCAAGGGTGGATAATGTTTAACTCTGAGAGAGGTAAAAGAGCTTTCATGCAGCTTAGTCTCTAATTCTCATATTTCTATGGAGATTCAGTGGGCTTACACACACCTAACAAGCACATGGGACACTATTGGTATGCAAAGTGGGTTTCATTGGACTCAGACAGCAAGGAGGATGAGAGATAATGAGCATCTTTGAGATCTTCCACTGAAAAGATTGGCTCCTTCCCACTGATAGGTTGTGTTCATAGAGCACTCTAAAACAGATTACTGAATTAACTCATCCTCTGAGCTCACACAGATTTTTTACCCAGAAATTGACAGATGGGTTGGGCTCACAAAACAAGCTAAGCCACAAAAACCCTAGATTTTTAACCATCCTAGCTAAGTGTAAGTGTAAGTGTGCCCGATATGCCACGTAGCATGGACCTGGAGAGAGAGAGAGAGAGAGAGAGAGAGAGAGAGAGAGAGAGAGAGAGAGAGAGAGAGAGCTAAGTGTAATAGGTGATCCCACACCGCCCCTGCTTTACAACACTGGAATCGCCTCAATCAGGAGGGATTCCCTTGCACATAGTCATGGAAGAAGTCTTAGGAGGACAGAGGCCCCCTCAGATTGTAGGCAGGTGAGGCTCAGGGATGCCACATGTCCTCCAGAAGCGCTCCCTGCTTCCTTCAAACTTGGTAGCTTGTGTACCTGTACAAAGAGGAGGGAACATTGGGAGTTTTCAACTAATCTTACCAAGATACATTGACATTTGTCTACCAATCTTTGGACCAGGAAGAAATAGCTTTAGGATAACTGATAAGCACAAAGCATGTACTAATCAAAGAGAACACCAGAAAAAGGAAACAGATCCTCTATATAGTATCTACCAGCAAAATGGATACCCACGCAACTTTATCAAAAAGTGCCTGGCTACCCAACTCACTACAACACAACCAACACAAGCTATGAAAAGAATAACACTGCCATATATCAGAAACATCTCAGAAACTACCAATAGACTGTTACAACCACATGGCATCACCGTAGCACATAAACCAACCAAAACCCTTCAGAACATCTTAAGTAACCCAAAAGACCCAGTAGCCGAAGAAGAAAAAAAAGGAGTTATCTACAACATACAGTGTAAGGACTGTAGCAGCCACTATGTAGGACAGATGGGCAGAAGACTAGCAGAGCGCATCCACGAACACCAACTAGCAGTCAGAAGACACGATGAAAACTCCTTAATCTCACAACACATGGACAGACTCAACCATACTTTCAAGGGGGGAACTGTGAGCATCTTAAACCAAGCCAAATCCAAAAATGCTAGAGAATTCCTGGAAGCTTGGCACTCAGACAAAGCAGCCATCAACAGACACATAGAGGTAAAGAACATTTACATACCATTCACAAGAGACAATAGAAAAGCCAAAAGACCAGAATACCTCCTTGCCGGCAATCAATACCCAGATAGGCAAAAATTAACACCACGATTAGCACCAGAGGAACAATAAAACAGCATAATATACCCTAATCAAGGAACTATTAACCCAGTCAATCAACCAAGCAGCAAACAACAGCCCAATCAAGGAACTCCTAAGGGGAGAACAACACATCCACCAACACAAGCAGGACAGGCCATGGTATATAAACAGAGAGCAAGTCCCACTCCCTTTTCGCACTGAAGATGTTGCCTAGCCTGGCAATGAAATGTCTGCAAGAAAACCACAAGGCTCAGAGAGCACCTAGGACTCCACAAAGCATGTGCTGTACTTACTAATATTATATATTAATGATGTCTTACTATTGAATAGTTTAACTATGTGTCCCTTGTGTTAATTCACTTGCATTTTACACAGTCTTTACACACACACCCTAGATCCCATCATGGGATCTCCCTGGATAGAGGCCACTCTGGCTGCTCCTAGACCAGCGTTTCCCAAGCTTGCATCCCCTATAAGAGTTGGAGACAGTTCCCATCATGGGAATTAGAGGTCCAGTGCATCTGGAGAGGGCCGGGTTGGAAAGGCTTCACTGTCACCTACAGTATTTCCTGTATTTAAGGCTTTAAGGCTCCCCCCCCCCCCATTCTATTACCTCGAAATCCACACGCTCATTCAGGATGAGTTGCGAGCCCTTTATTTCAAACCACTCAGAAGCAGGAGAGTCTGCTGCTGTAGAAGGTTTAATTGTGACTGTAATGCCAGGATCAGCATTAATGTTAGTAATCACCAACCCTGGATGGTTGTTCTCCTTTATTTCAACAAAACTGTTGTCTACCGAACATTCTGGTAAAACAGAAGAAAATAGGTTATATCGGCAGAAGCATTAATTTAATAAACAGAGTCATAAGAATTCACACTCTGAATATACAGAAGGTAGAGTTTTACTAGGGCTATTAGATCCAGAAGGCAGTAAAAAGAATGTTATATCTACTGGATTTTTAGACCCTTGCTCTGGAAGCCCTAATTTTGCTCGATTCCAGTGTCTCATCTCTGATGAGTTTGTGCCAAATCTCACAACAACAGGAAAGTTGGTAAGATAATTGTTTAATAATCATTTTATCCAATCTGAGATCCAAGTACATGCATGTCAAAGCCTATGTAGTGTCAGAAAACAGTTAGCTTGTCAACATCCTTGTGAAATCATCTACTACCTTACAACTTGGACAATCTAAGATAAAAACAAATGTGGGCATTCTTTCATCAAAGGTTCTTTTTTATGTAATTAATTCAAATTAATTGTTAATTAATTCACAGGAATTAATTGTTAATTAATTCACATTTCACAACATGAAACATAGTCTCCTTTGAAATAGAGTTCTTGTTTTAAAATTTTGGTCTAGACTCTTGAAAACTTTTATTACACTATTAATCTAACCACTCAAATGCCTGCTAAAATATTTACAATATTAGAAATAATATATATGTTCTTCCCTTGACAAAAAAGAACATGCTAACTTCCCTGACAGTAAACTCCTGTGAATACAATCGGCCTTGCTTCCAAGTAAGCCCAGGTGTGCGTGCGTGTGTGAATGTGTGTGTGCTTGTGCATATATCACATCCAGACTTGCACAGCAAATTAAGAGTCCTGATTACTTTTTTTGTGTGCTGATATAACTTAACTTAAGCAATTCCCAATCACCATTTTAAAAACATTTACCCCACAGAGAAGGCTTTGCCCATACTTAGCAACTTACCTGCACTCTGTGTCTGAACATGTGTTACTGATACCAAGAGGAGGAGCACAAATGAACAAAGGGGGTTGAGAAAAGCCATCAAGCAGAGAAGAGACAAATCCAAGAATTAGGGGGAAACAGCCCATTTGCTTTTCTTCATGGGTTGTCACAACTCATCTTCCTTTCACTGTTCCATGAGGAAATAAGGTTGGAAATTACACCGAACTGACATGGTAGTTTAACCTTTGCACCCCAGTTTATTGATTCACTTATTTATGACTTATTTACTGCCATCATTTGCTGAAAGCATTTGACAGATTGCCCTGCCTTGCAGGCCGGATTATTGCTGCCATCTCTGGCCATCTGCTCAGTAGGCAATTCTTCCAATTTCATTGGTTACAAGTTCAGGGTTTCTGCCCTCAAGATCTTCTGCGTATGAGCAAAACTGGGGCTAACAGAACTGGATTGCAAAAATCCCGACAACACAGGATGGCAGTCAAAATACAGACACCTGAACTCTTTGCTGTCCTCTAGCAATTGTGCAGATGTTTGTAGCCCTAAGGAAAACTAAAGGAGGAGGGATGATGCTCAAGAGAATGTGATGTTCCTCTGAAAGGAATGAAATAGTCTGTCTACAGGACATCCAAACTACTGAAAAAACGGAAAGTATAAAAATCACACTTTTAGCAAAAGCTCAATACCCAAGGTCAGTCCAGGAACTTATGAAGTAATATCAAAAATTGACTTTAGTCTGAGCATGCCCAGAGTGCTTTTGCCTAGAACTACCCGTTCTGAGCTACACAAATCTATACAACCACTAGATGGGCAGCAAAGTGATACAGAAAACACTCTTTGCTACCATGTCTTTGGTTGTATTTAGGAGGTTGTGCGGATCCAGAATTGGCCTTTATAGCCACTTACGGATCCACCGTTAAAATTTTACCTTTGGAAGACAATCTTACTCGGCTACGAGTGATCGCCAATGAAATGAATGGTTGTCTGGAGTTTCGCAGCCCAGACCCAGTAGCTCTACTTAAACATAAGAAGGCATAACTATCTCTGGAAGGTATGACCTCAGAAAAGACTACTGTTTCTCTGTCTACAATTCTCTAAAATTGCCGTTACTGATTTCAGAAAAGGCTACCTCACTAAGAAACAGCTGGTTGGAGCAGTGAGAATTTTGGGATGACATGACCATGTCCTTTTGGGGTTTGAGGTACTGCAGAAAGAGAAATTTGGGCATTGTCATACATGCACATTTGATTTCAGGAGAACCAACATCAAGTAGCTTCGAGAAGTACTATGAGATCCCATGGACAGAAATCATCAAGTCAAAGAAAGCCAAGGAAGTTGGAAACTTCTCAAAAATAAGATACTGAAAATACTATACCCCAACACTATCATACACCATCCCAGTGAGAAAAAATTGAGGGGGGGAGGTTAGAAAATTATTGTGGATTTATAGGGAGCTCTTGACCAAACTAAGAGTTAGAAGGGACATATATAGGACATAGAAGAAAGTTAAAAATGCTAGAGTGCAAATAGGCCTAAAGCTTATAAGGTTTATAAAGACTAGGAACTCATCCCCACATCCTGCTTAGCCCAACATGATAAGGGACATTTTATTTATTTTATTTATTTTTCAAATTTTGCCACCGCCCATCTCCCCAAAAAGAAGGACTCTGGGCGGTTTACAACAACAAACACATTAAAACAATAAGCATAAAAACATCTAAAATATCAATATCTTCATGACATTGCTTCCTTCTCACTGCCAGCCTGCTACAGAAGCAGCCTGTTATCTTTAGTTGTTCCACTGTTAAAGTGATGTTTTCCTTCTTCTCCTGATACAAAGGGGTGCGATGGCTCAGCAGGTAAGACGCCAGGCTTGTCGATTGGAAGATCGCAAGTTTGGAGGTTCGAATCCCTAGCCCTGCGTGCGGAGTGAGCTCCCACACTAGCTCCAGCTCTTGCCAACCTAGCAATTCGAACAGCGTTCCACGCGTGTCATGCGGCCACATGACCGTGGAAGCGTCTTCGGACAACGCTGGCTCTTCGGCTAACAAACGGAGATGAGGCAGATAGGCACCGCCCCCTAGAGTCGGACACGACTGCACAAAATGTGCGGGGGGAACCTTTACCTTTAACATGGCAGGCAGGGAGAGATCTTAATTTCTTCCCACATCTTTGACAAGACTATTCCTATGAAAAAAATGCCATAGATGCTGCCATATAGAAGTCATCTAGATTCATGCAGCCCGGATCATATGTGGGGAGGCTTTACTGGGAAGCAAATACAGAATTGCAGTCTAAAATGGGGAAAGGCAGGAGGATATTTAATTCCAGCCAACAGAAAACAGCTCAGTACAGCGGGTTCTTCTGAAGTGTTAATGTTCAGTAAATGGAGAGGAAAAGGTCACTCTTCTTAGAAGGAAGGCAGGGCAGAGATTGGTGGCGTTGCTAGCTAAAGAAGCTGGAGCGCAGCTGTCTCTTCTCCTGTGATGCCCGTCCCACAGGGTATGATCAAGGAAACAAGAATCACACAGACTTCAATAAGGAACTTTAATGCAAGAATTAGGGGTAAGGGACAGAACCTTAGAAACACTTTTATTAGTGAGTTCATTTAGGCAAAAGCTCTTTGAATGTTTTGAAGTTCTTCCTGAATTTTTTGCATCCCAGACTGAGCTGCTGTTTATGAGATAAGCTACTAAAGGCCTCTTCTCCCAGCTGTTGGTTGTTGATATCCCATTTCTTTCTCAGGCTCTTCACCATCTCTCACACTTACCTGATTTCAGACAATTTTCTGCAACTCTCCCTCCCCCCTCTTCACCTATTTTTCTCAGACCCACTCGCTAGCATCTGCACCCAAGTCCGCACTTTCTTCCTCCTTCTCCCCCCACTTGCTTGGAAACTGCAAAGTGGCTGGGGGACAGAAACATTCTTGCTCATTTCCCAGCAAAAAGCCAATACACAAACTTTCTAGACACAAGCCATGTGAACAGTGGAGACCGATAGTCCTATGGAAAGCTTTTTTTCCCAGCTGATCTGTTAGCAGGATGCTTGAGATGAGCGGAAGTGAGCAGGACAGTGCCCAGTTCTGATTGAGAGATCACTTTTTTGGCGTGGGGGGAGGGAGAGGTGTGGTTGCATTTTTCCCCCCTAGTGGACTCTCAGTCTCCAAGGAACTGATATTCCTATGCCCTCCCCCCATGTTGACTGGCACCCACAGCCCCCAATCCCACTCCACCACACATTCTGGATGAAGTGATTCGGATCTTATGCAAGGGCAGTGCCTTCCTCCTTTCATTAAAGCAGCCAATTTTTTTCCTGGGCTCCACACAAGCCTGGAAAGTTGTTACTCTTTAATGAACCAAATCATTAAAGCAATATGTCTTTATTGCACCTCTTAAAGCAGCTGCATCTTTTTTCAGGCTGCCTAATTGAACCACAGACAGGTGCTGTGCTCATGTGAGATCTGAAGCGATTCATCTGAATAATTTGAAATGGGCACAGCCCTATAAGGGAGCTTTTTATCAGCAAATGGCAGGGAAAGGGCTTAGCAGCCCTGGCTGGCGGAATATTGGTCCTGTAGAAATTATCTCAGTAAAGTAGCTTCCATAATTAACAGAATGAACTATGCCTACTGCAAGGGGTTTCCCAGATTTTCCACTCTTCCCACTCAACGGTAATAAGTGGCTGATGCCTAAAGTATTTCCAGTCATCCCACGGCATTTCCATGCTAAGATTCTGCTCCAGTTGAAGAAAGCTCAGGACAGCAGCAGTCATAAAAACCATGATGGCAGCAACGGGACAGTACATATCAGGACATCATCCTGCAAAGGTGACAGCGTAGAACTTGCATCATGATATCTGACACAAATATTTGAATTGCATTATTTGCATCAAGATGCGACGATGCGTGTGTTGTCATCTACCCACTTCCTCTGCCTCTCACAGACATTGTGATTCGACAAAGTTAGCTCTGCTTGAGAGCTCAGCTGATTTATTTTGGATTTGACTCTGGTGGATTTGCGACCACAATAAAATAAGCTCTTTGAAATGCTCCATCCCTGTGGAGCTTGAAGGCAGTCCACTTCCCCATTTGCAAAAACTCTTATTTTGCCAGATTTTATCTCTTGCCACCTGGGCTGCATGTCTTTTGTGGGGAAAAGTATCTTGACAGCTTTTCAGCTCCTGCTCATGGGAACCGCTGAAATTTTTTTGCACGTGGCCAGATGAATAAAAGGTAAAGGTTGCCCCCGCACGTTTGTGCAGTCGTGTCCGACTCTAGGGGCTGGTGCTCATCTCCGTCTGTTAGCCGAAGAGCCAGCGCTGTCCGAAGACGCTTCCGCGGTCATGTGGCTGGCATGACACGCGTGGAACGCTGTTACCTACCCACCAAAGTGGTACCTATTCATCTACTTGCATTTGCATGCTTTCGAATTGCTAGGTTGGCAAGAGCTGGGGCTAGTGCGGGAGCTCACTCCGTCACGCAGGGCTAGGGATTTGAACCTCCGAACTTGCGATCTTCCGATCGACAAGCCTGGCATCTTACCCGCTGAGCCACCACACCCCTTGGCCAGATGAATGTGTCCAGGCTAACATAAAGACATGTATAGGGGAGTGCAAGCAACTGACTTTATTACTCTTTTGCATGGAGTTGAAACAAGGGGAAGGTGACAGGATTTTAGTTACTATGGGATCTGCAGAATCTTGGTGTAAGGCAGCAGGTTTTTTGGACCTTGATTTTAGTATTGCAGTGTTGGGAGTGCAAGGCCATTGCAGATGATCACACTCTTTGAGAGATGGGTAATGAAAGTGATGGTGTGGAAATACCCACAAAGGCAAGCAGTTGCAGATTAGGTTGGTGGATGCAAAATTTCCAGAACCTTGCTATGAAATAGAAATCACCTAGTGGAATGTTGCTACTTGGTTTTGGGAAGTGAGCTGAAAGACTAATATTCTTTTTGCAGCATACAGATCAGCATAATATAAAAATATTTTGATGCTTTTTCAAAATAGATTAGAATTACTCAGCTTATTCATTTTGCCAGGTTGTTTTTTAGGCCAGGCTATATCTAGAAGTTGAGCAAACTGGAACCCAGAAGCCACCTAAAGTTGTCTGGCCCACTTTATTTTGTCTCCCTTGACGTATTTGCCCCAAGACCATCTTTTAAATGCCTAATTTATGGAGAATGCATTTAGTTTACAAACTGACTTGTTTTCTCTAAATTTGATTACCGAGTATCACATACAAAATAGTAATAGAGACTGTTATTTTGTTTCTTGCCATAATTCTTTTATTGGATTTTGGAGAAGTTGAAAGAAGGTGAAAGAATTCTGCCCTTTGACTTCTTCTAAAGCCTTAATCTATTTCTTTCTATGTCCCATTCCCCTTAATTTACAGTGTCTAAACAGCATTATTTAAAACAATTTCAAGAGTTTAGCTATTTGTCTCTTCTGAAACTACCTTCTTTTACACAGGAAAAACAGAAGTGGCAATTTCCTTGCATGAGAATTCTCCCAGTTATTGGATACTTCACTCTTGACTTCCATCAACTGCTGCTCCAGATGCTACTTCATTCATTTTTGCAGTCAATTGGCAAACGGAGTGTATAAAGGTCTGAACTGCATCATTGGCTGCTTTGTCTGAAAAGCTGTTATCAGACAAAGACAGATAAAGTAGAACACAACTGAAATTGGTCGACATGCAATACTGGCCTCTGCCTCCCCATCTTTACTAAATCTAGGTGCTCCTAAACTGGGTAACAAACTGCCTGTTTGTTTACTAAGCCTTTTCACAGGGGCTTAGCCCATACAAGACCAGCATGGATAGCTACATGCCTAGGTTCCACAGTGTTATAGATCTTGGGAAACTGATCTGATTACTCAGCTCCTGCTCCAGAAAGAAAACTGTAAAGACAGATCTGTAGCGTTTCTGCATGCTATGGGGCAGGTGTCCACGTGGTAGAAATTCCCACCTCATCCTGCCTATCAGCCCCTGAGAGTCCCCCCCCCCTTGTGCAAAGGACTCGTGGCACCTTGACATCACCCCTGTACGCTCCCCAGTTGTTACAAGAGGCAGTTTTGCCACTCCCCTGTGCCACGGCCAATTGAAGGTGGTGGTTTGCTCAGGGCCACGAGGAAATTCAGTGAGAGCATGGGGCAAGGTGGAGCAGGGCTTTGGCTGGGGAAGGGAGTGCCGACTGACTCATTGGGAGATGGAACATAACAGAGAAGACAATTTCATGTTGATGTAAAACTAAAGGTCAATGGCTGAGTGGAAGTGCTAGTGGTTGTATTCCCAACGTTGCTGCCTCTGTCAGCCTTTCTAAATAATCCCTGGCTCCACCTTCACATCCAGAAGCAGGAGATCAGATGTCCAGCTCCACATCCTTTTTTTTTTTTTAGCATTTTCTCCTCCTTTGTAACATCAGTCTCTCCATTCTTCCTGAACTCCTAGTTCCTGACTTGAACCCCTGCATCAGACCTACACTGCTTTGCCACTACAGGCAGAATTTGGAGAAATGGCAAGATGGGAGAGGATAATAATGGGTACTTTGCACAGGAGAGTAGCCAGGTGATGCCCCATGCTGCTTAATACACAACTAGTAGCTGAAGGTGCAAGTTATTTATGCACTTACTTGGTCACCTTTCTTGCAATGTTCAGGGGGGATTTTTTTCATTACACTGCAATGAATCGAGATGTTCAAGAAGCCCCAGTGTTGAACAGTGCAGGGACAGGGAGAGGGGCAACCTAGTTCTTTCCATACCAGCTATTGTTCCTATTCCATAGGCTGACCATAAGTCCCATTTTGAACAGGACAGTCCCATTTTTTTTACCTTTTCTGTACTGTACCTTCTTTTTCTTTAAAAACTCAATTTTGTCCCGTTTTTTAAAGGATGGCGTGCGCGCGCATGTGCGTGCCTGCGTGTGTGCCGGTGTGTGTGCCTGCATGCGCGCACGCGTGCTGGTGTGCCAGCTATATGTAGTAACGCGCATGTGTGTGCATTAGGGTCCCATTTCCATCTCAGGGAAATATGGTCAGCCTACTATTCCAGAGCCCAGCACCTTCCTCTTTTGGGATTCTGCATGAGACTTCAGTGCATTCTGTCCTGAGACTATACAGTATGCACTGGCTTTGATGCCAATAAAGTTGTTGAATCAATAGGGTTGATTCAGCTTTTGCATCTTCCCCTTTGGCAGGAAAAAGAGAGACATTGTTTGTTGACCCCAATATTACTGGTTAGAGATGTTACTAAGAAGGCCTGGGATTAGACAGTGTAGAACAGCATGGAGAGTTGATATGCTTGGGGGTTGAGGGGGGAGGACACAAGGGGATGGAGGGTCACCTTTTTAATTCCATGATTCTATTGTGTGGGACAAAAGTAATATGTAAGTATACTGTGGCAAGTGAAAGTTCTAAGCTGGTTGCATAGAATGAAAAACATGCTAACTCAGAAAATATGTCAGCCAAAGAGCAAATACTGGTAGTCCTCATTGAGTGACTCCAATTGGGACCGGCAACTCGGTCGTTAAGTGAAGTTGTCACTAAGTGAAACCACAACTGTGCTTACGATCTTACTTCAGCTTTCCTTTGCTTTACAGATCTGTGAAGGTTGTAAATGCGAGGATTGGTCGCAAAGTTACTTTTTCATCACCGTCGTAACTGTGAATGGTCGTTGTACAAGTCAGTTGCTAAATGAGAACTACCTGTATGGTTCAGTTGCAGCTGCTTCCATGGATGTTTGATAACAAGGGGGCAATTACATATGAGTTTAGTGGCTGGTTTCTAGCTAAAAAAGTCATGCACTTTATACTCAGATCTGACCTTCCTAACATTACAAAAGCATTCAGTCTCATGATTCTGGTTTTTTCCTTCCTACTTCTCAGTATTCTCAACTGGAAAATTAGAAGTTGGCAAAGACCTTCTGCTGCTCTTACCTTGCATCAGTATTCTTTATATATTGCAAACAAGTTTTCAGCTTAAGGAGTTTGTCTTCTGAACTGCATGAATCTCTGGTATCTTCATCAAGGAAGTCAGAGTCATCCTTTGCTCCAGACGTATTTCGGGTGCTTGTGTACAAGGAAAGAGCCATATGCGTATTGTTAAGGCTAAGAAAACTCACTATGTACCCACGTATGTTGTGATTCTTCTCTCTTCTATAAAAACTCTCATCCCACCCACCCGATTCACGTCATAGAAATAATTCCTAGAAAATTATTTAATTAAACTTGCAATTTTCCCATTCCTCAAAGCTAAGGATGCTCCTGACTTCCTGAAGCAGATTTCCCCAGCTTACTATCCTCCAAGGTATTAGGACTGAAGCTCCCAGAATTTCTGGCATTCCCTGTGTTAATAAATTCATCTGCTATTGTTTGCAGAGTTCCTGCTCAAGAAGAGAGAGAGAATGAGAGAGAGAGAGAGAGAGAGAGAGAGAGAGAGAGAGAGAGAGAGAGAGAGAGAGAGAGAGAGAGAGAGAGAGATCCATCTATCACTATCTTCTGAAAGAATTGTAACAATGATCTAAAAATTTGGGAATGTTACATTTGAGATCTGTCAGATCTGTCAAGTAAATAAATATTACCTGTCTATAATTATAAATAGTTCAGCAAGTTTTTATGTATCATCATTATTTTTACCTGCGCTTGTAATTCATCAACGTTTGAAGTAACTTGGCAGCTTTTTCATATTCTCTTCTCATTCCTGCATCATGCATCAATTTGAGTTCAACTTGCCGCTGGTGTCTGGGATTGGCAAATAATAACTCTGAATTATACTTTATACTTGTAATTTTTACTATCTCTGTGATAACAAATATTATCACATTCCTCTGCTATATAAAAACTAGTTCACTAATGTTTGGACTTGTGCTACTCTCCAGATTTTTAAAAAAGAGGGGGAAGGGGGTTTAATGGTGACACTATGCAGCTGAAGAGTTGGAGTTATAAGGCTCATATAATATATGACCTCTCCTTCAGTTCTTTTTTCTTAAACCAAGTTCCCCAGAGTTTAGCAACTGAACATTTGCAATTGGATCTGTTTTAAGTATGTCTGGAGAAGGAAAATATGAGTGTTTTTTTCTTCGAGAAAGGGAGAATGAGCTGTCAATTTGGAAGATGGACTGTTGCTCATATCTTTATCATGGCACTTTCAGTTCTGCAGGCTTTTTTTAACTTTGAAAAACTTGTAGAACTAAGAAGTAGGTAATATTTCAACTGATTTTTATTTCTCTGATAAAGTATTGTCTTTCTTCAACCATCTATATTTTGAATTAATTGTCCTGCAATGCATACTAAGTAAATGCTATAGTGCAGGGGTGGGTAACATCAGGCCCGCGGGCCATATAAGGCCCGCGGGGCTCCCGCCTAAGGCCTGCGGGGCTCCCGCCTAAGTCCTGCGGGGCTCCCGCCTAAGGCCCGCGGGGCTCCTGCCTGCAAACCCCGCCCCCCAGTGCTTGTGATTGGCTCCAGCCCACAAACTCCAGCCCCCGGTCCGTGGAAATCCCAGAACCCCCCCCCCCGGTCCCCGGTTATAAATATCCAAATGGCCCTTGGCAGAAAAAAGGTTCCCCACCCCTGCTATAGTGGCTTAAATACAGCAACCTTCTTCCTGAACTTTTAGCTATGTGGAAAAAAGACTGATGTTAATCAGCAACTGGTTTGGATTAAATGGCTACTGATCTGTGTGAAGCACAAGAGAGAGTTAGAATAAGTGACTAACACATCTAGCCCAATATACAGTATAATCCAAATATTCAACTGTTTTAAAATGGTGAACAGATGCTGAATATTCAAAATGAATCAGATTGCCAGTGTTAGTGGGGGTGTGGTTTTCTCCTTGGTAGTACCTTGATTAGGGTATTGTTTTCTACCTGAGCAATACTCAAGCAATACTCAACAATACTCAAGCAGAAAACAATTAATCAAGGAACTACCAAGGAGAAAACCACACCCCCACCGACACTGGCAGGGCAAGCTACTGTATATAAACAGGGAACAAACCCCACACTCACTAGCACTTATGATGTTACCTAGTTGGGTAATGAAACGTCTGCAAGCAACCAACCAAGCTCAGAGAGCACCAAGGACTCCACAGTTCAACCCTGAGCTACATATATCTATTGTAATCAGATTTTCAATATGTCTCATATCAGTAAAATTAGCTAGGATGTCTTTTCTCTCCTTCTGCCCTCTTTTTGCAAATTTACAGAGATGAGATGGCTGATCAATCAAGCATTTATCAGACTGTCCAAGTGCACCACAAACAATGGAAAGTATCCCCATGACTGCCAACATTGTTTGATGTTCATCTGTGGAATTAAGGCAGCCCCCAGATATGTATGTATGTATATATGTATGTATTTATTTATTTCTCACATTTCTGCACTGCCCATCTCGCCAAGCAACTCTATTTGGGAAAATGTTACCTGTCACTTTCTGTCTAAAATCAGATAAGCTTTGAATTGTTAAGCAAATCATAAAATCAGAAACCTGGTTGGAGGAGCTACACAAGGGAGTCATAGAAAGGGCTTTACCTTTCCAGTGAAGGAAACGATGCAGAGATGTGAGCCAAGATCATCACTGCCACAGCTAGCTGCCAAAGTCCAGTCACCACTGATGTCATAATGCTTCATAAAAATCCAAACCAACATTTATGAGTAATCAAAAGACTACGAAGATTGCCTGTTGTGTCAATGCACAGTTTCAATAAATATATAAATAAAACCATTAATCTTGATGCATAGGCAAAGGGCTGCTGGGAGAAAATGCATGGTGCTTCCAGATGTATTGGTCTGTCTTCCCATAAATCTCAGCCAGAATTCTGGGAGTCCAACACATACAGTATGCAGGGCACCTGACTGGTATAAATTCACCTAATGTCTGCCTGCCCAATGTCCATAGCTGTCCCTGGACGTGATTGGCAGGGAGAGCAAGGGATTGTATAATCATCAGCGGAGTTATTCTGCAAGCCACCTTGAAAAATAATGGCACCCAAAGTTCTCACAGGCTGCTGGTGGCCCAGGTTTGAAATCCTTTCCCAGAGAGGCAGTCATACTTGGCTGCCGTCTGACTGTTCCATTTCCCCAAGCTTCAGAATTTTGGTGACACATTTTATTCTATATCATCTTATGTTTAAGCGGTTTGTCTATGTGTGCTGTTTTTCATGATTTGTTAAAACTTGTGTTTGGCATAGTTTGTTTAAAGTGCAGTGCTAATGGGATTGAAAGATGATGGGAGTTCTGCTGCTAGTGGTAATACACCTAAATAATAAAAAAAAATAACAGAAAAGACAAACTGAGCAGTGTTCAAATTATCTTGGAAACATCATGAATAAAACTAAGCATCAGCCCTATTACTATCATGGCTTTTCATTTCAATTGCGAGAACCTCTGGTACGGCTCCCTCCCATGGAGATCAAGAGAGATTACAGAATAGAAGGTGCATAAAATAAGAAGTTCCTAAGCTGTGTTTGTGGGGGTGGGGGGGGGAGGCAGAAACTATGCAAAAACTGCAGAGGAAATAGAAATCCACAGGTTGGAATTGTGACTGCAGCCCTGCATGCAAATAATGTTTGCTTGTATGCCTGCGAATGCCTCTTTCCGATGGATGCCATCATAATTTGAATATTTGCACCATGCTGATTTTCCCCAGGAATAATCCAGTGCTACTTAGAGGCTTGATTTATAGTCACAGGAGAATGAGATGGTAAAATATTTAGACAGCACTACCGTACTTCAGATAGCAAATGGGGGATGGCTTGAAAATAGAGAACCTTCACAGCAGGGAGAAAAATGTATTGTTTATTATGATCCTTTTCTGTTTCCAGGGAGCTTTTAACTCAAGGAAGAATTTAAAAAGATGCCCAACCAGCTATTGCCTAAAATTTGCTATGGGGTTCCCAAGTTTCTCTATATTCTATCGTTGGGAGTCGTACATTATGAAATATGTGAGAAGGGGCTTTTTCCGTTGTGGCCCCCAAGCTATGTTTGCCTTCTTGCTGAAGGCAGAAGTGGCATATAATTTTTTTTAAGATTCCTTTGGTCTATGACTGTAGCTTGAATCATGTCAACTGGATTTCTATTTTCTCAGTGGAAACGTTTCGCTCCTTATCCAAGGAGCTTCTTCAGTCTGAGCAAAGTTAGTAAGGGAATCCTAAATATGTTTCTAGGTAGCTGTGTGACCTTACACCTGGGGCTAGGTCATGGTTATATTGAGATGTTATTTTAAGTCCTTTTATCATCTAAAGGAGGATCGTTAAGATCACCACGTTTCCACTGAGAAAATAGAAATCCAGTTGACATGATTCAAGCTACAGACAATTCCACCTGGATGACTGAGAACCTTCATAGACATTTGGTCTATGACTGTAAATTGTATGTGTATGTGTATGTGTATGTGTATGTGTATGTGTATGTGTATGTGTATGTGTATGTGTATGTGTATGTGTATGTGTATGTGTATTAAGGCCTGGCTATTCTGCCAAAGTAGGGGCGCAATGGCTCAGCGGTTAAGATGCCAGGCTTGTCGATCGGAAGGTTGCAAGTTTGGAGGTTCGAATCCCTAGCCCCACGTGACGGAGTGAGCTCCCACACTCGCCCCAGCTCTTGCCAACCTAGCAATTCGAAAGCATGCAAATGCAAGTAGATGAATAGGTACCACTTCGGTGGGAAGGTAACAGCGTTCCGTGTGCATCATGCGGCCACATGACTGTGGAAACATCTTCGGACAACGCTGGCTCTTCGGCTAACAAACGGAGATGAGCACCGGCCCCTAGAGTCGGACACGACTGTGCAGGGGAACCTTTACCTTTATTCTGCCAAAGTTTGTGGTTTTACTGATTATACATTATGTGTTGCTTGACTTTATACTTTATTGTTGGTTTATGTTTTTACATTGATTTTTTTTCTCACCCATATATTGTTGCCAGCCTAGCAATATTTTAACAAGTGATAGAATTCATTGTATTATTTCAGTAATCCTACAGCATTTAATTCTCCAAGATTAAGAAAGGCTGAGGAAATCTGTCCTAATTTACATCAGGTCAGACCTATGGTTTCAAACATCATATTAAATGATGAACTTGCTCCCAATGGAGGTAGTTGCACTGCTTCTTCTGTATCTCGCCCCTGATAAGAGATGGCATATAGAATAAGAAAGGGGAAATGTGGGGTTTTAAATCAATCAAACTAACAAGAAAAAGAAGCATGTGACATCAGGCTGAAAGATCATTTAAATGTTGCAATGAAAGATCTGCTGTAAAACACATACAGCCCTTCTGTAGAATTTTGGAATATTTTTGGCACTCTCAAGCGAAGAGAGAAGAATATGACTATTTTTGCCTCAGCAGCTACAATACAGGTTCCTCTAGCTGGTGGACTTTGAGTAAAATTAAACCTGCAGCAATTAAAGAAATACTCAAATTAACGTCACTGGAGCTTTAAACAAAATCAAAGAATCAAATGACCTTAGAAACATCATGCATAAAATTAGACTTCAACCTATAGCACAATGGCAAAATTCATACTTTCTCCTGTGATTTGAAGGTTACAAGAAAAAGTTGCTAAAGCCGTATCCCCTGGTCAGCTTTACCTCATCACTGCTGTGAATTGGCACATCAATCGAGTCACAACAATAATGAGACGTTGAGGCTTAGCATCACCAATCAAGGCCCCAAGAGATGATGGGTGTTGCTCATGCTTTCAGTGTCCCCCTTTTCCCAGGGCTGCAACTGGGGGGGGCAAGCGGGGCATGTGCCCCGGGCGCCACGCTGGGGGGGGGTGCCAAAATGACACCTGGGGGGGTGCCAAAATGACAAAATAACCCATGGGGGGGCACAGAATCCATGTTTGCCCTGGGTGACACAGACCCTAGTTCCATCCCTGCCTTTTCCCACTGCTGGGGTGGGGGTGGGGGAGTTAGGGAAGTTTTGGTCTCTGAGTTACCACTCCAAAGGAAGCATAAAATCTCTGGATCAGCATTTCTATAGGGCAGTGTTTCTCAACCTCAGCAACTTTAAGACGTGTGGACTTTAACTCCCAGAATTCCCCAGCCAGCAGTTCTGGGAGTTGAAGTCCACACATCTTAAAGTTGCTGAGGTTGAGAAACACTGCTATAGGGGGAAGAAAATAGCTACCAGTTCCTGCATGTGTGATATACTGGGCTCTTCCTAACTGCTGTACAAACAAATTGTTTTCTCTGTCAGGTCCTCCTAGCATTACTTTCACCTCATCCCCGGCCCCAAAGCTGAGGCTACTTAAAGTTGTTCTGAGCTGCTCTGGTTTGTTTCAACCCAATTTGAGGTTAATCCTCTGCCCCAGCTATCATTCATGTGACAAAGGTGTCTTTTTGTTATTGTGGGTTTTTAAAACTTTTTTAAACTGTATTTTAATGGTTTTGTTTTAATTATGTTGATTGTTTAGCTTTGTGCCGTCACAAGCATGAGATGTGCAGCTATATAAAGAATAGAATAGAATAGAATAGAATAGAATAGAATAGAATAGAATAGAATAGAATAGAATAGAATTCTTAAAATAATGAGTGGGTCCACACACCAGGTTGCCTTCATTTTCCCATTCTGGAGAGTCAACATCCAGTTTACAAAGCCTCACCATCCCCTGCATGCATGCATCTATCCTATGAGCATGCAATGAAGCTCCCTTAGTGCCTGCATTGCCTCCTAATTTCCCTTTTTGCTCATCTTTCCCACCTTTTCCTTGCAAGTGCACATGCTGTTGCAGAGCTAGCTACTTCATCTCTGAGGTCCAGACTAGCATCGATGCAGATGAGGAAAAGTGGTGCACCCACACTGAACACGGTTGAAATTATCACGAGGCATTTGGACAGGATCCAGGCCCTAGCTCGAAGTCCTCTTTCTCAACCCGACATCTTCATTTAAGAACTTTTTGGCAATTGTGGGATTATTGTATGGATGAAACAAGATGTTTTTATTCCCATGTGGTCCCAAGAGTTCCTGCAGTTTTTACATGGCATCTTCCTCCAGCCCCAATCCCTACAACTGAAAGGTTGTAAGTCCTCAAATATGTGGCCTTTCCAGAATGTCTTCAAAGCAAATTAAACCAAAATAAATTAGCTATTTCTTCATACAATTGTCTAGGATGAATTTAGTGCTGAGGTCCACAAACATCCCACCTGACTAATACACCAGTAAAGGTAAAGGTAAAGGTTCCCCCCGCACATTTGTGCAGTCGTGTCCGACTCTAGGGGCCGGTGCTCATCTCCGTTTGTTAGCCAAAGAGCCAGCGCTGTCCGAAGACGCTTCCACGGTCATGTGGCCGGCATGACGCGCACGGAACGCTGTTACCGTCCCACCAAAGTGGTACCTATTCATCTACTTGCATTTGCATGCTTTCGAATTGCTAGGTTGGCAAGAGCTGGAGCTAGTGCGGGAGCTCACTCCATACGCAGGGCTAGGGATTCGAACCTCCGAACTTGCGATCTTCGATCGACAAGCCTGGCGTCTTACCCACTGAGCCACCACGCCCCCGAATACACCAGTAAAGATCCCCAAATACTTACACTTTTCAAAGTTGCTGCTCTGGGCCAAGCAAAAGTTCTGCCCCTCCGTACCGGCAGTGCCACAACACAGCTTTTGTTACATCCTATAAATACCCTACCCTTATCAGCAACCATTAATTAGGTAAAGATTGAAATAAGGGTGGTGTTTAATTACAGTATGGCAAATAAGCTAGAATGACTTTTTAATTTCCTAATTTACCTGGCAAACATCCTTGGAATGATAGCAAGTGTAATGAAAGTGATTGATTTTGGGGAACGTCAGTGCTATCATTCCTTTCGCCTTTAAATTACCCTGTTTGATAGGAATCCAATATATATATTTGTTTGCTTAGGTCTTATTTACCAGGGAAATAGGTATGCATTTTTGGAATGTTCTTGATTCATTTCGAATGATGGGTGTATCACAGAAGTTATGATGGAAACATCGGATTACTCATCCTTTCCTAGATTGTTCACAACTATCTGACAATCCCGGCTTGATCTTAAGCATAAGCAGCTCCGATTAATTGTATGTGGAAGGAATGCGGTCCCAAGACAACTCCCTGCAGAGTCCAGTTGCACATATTTCTAGGTGCTTCTAGTGCAGGACTTTCCTTTTTTTTATATCAATTTTATTAAAGTTTTAGATATACATAGTTAAAAATTAGAAATGAAAAAGAAATAGAAATACAAATCAAAGAAAGGAGAAGAAAAAAAGTGCAGTAAAGTAAAGAAAAAGAAAGAAAAAAAGAAAAAGATAAGAAATAGAAATTGGTTAACTTCCGATTTATCTCTGGTCACAGTAATTTAACAGATTTATCATGCAAGCTAGCTCTATATATAACATTCAAGAAACCTTTCCTGTCTAATATATCAATTTATATATATTTTAATCTGCAGTACCCCATATGAGCTTTGCCCCCTCTGCATATTACAAATAGTCCATCAATAGTTTCCACTCCTTAATAAAATAATAATTTGAATTTTCTTTTAATAAACATATCTATTTATCATTTTCTGCCAATCCATCAATTTTAACATCCAATCATGTGTCATTGGTAGAACTAATTTTCCCAATTTTTAAGAAGTCCTTCTAAGACAGCCATTTATCTCTATTTCTTACTTCTATCTATGAAATGCTTCTTTCGTTCTCCTGGTGCATCCCTCATATCTGTCTTATATTTTTCTAAAAATGTTTTTACTTTTAAAGTAGAGGCTATCCTTAACTTTTGCCCTTTGAACACTTTCTTTTCTCTAGCATACCATGAATTAGCTCTGAAAGTTTTATCTACAGTATTTCCAAATCCAAATCTTGTTCTCTCATTTCTAGAAATTTAACTAATTCAAAAACAATCCTTTTTCTTGCTTTTTCATTTAATTGTTCTAGGGATGCACTCAATCTCAAAGTATGTTCTTTTTCTATCATTTCTTCTAAAACAGTAATATCTAAGTTGTATTCAACTTCTTTCTTTCAACTTTCTTTCTTGATCAAAAACAAAGATGGTAAGGACCTAACTGAAGCAAAAGAGATCAAGAAAAGATGGCAGGAATATACAGAAGATCTGTATAGGAAGGATAATAATATCGGGGATAGCTTTGACGGTGTGGTCAGTGAGTTAGAGCCAGACATCCTGAAGAGTGAGGTTGAATGGGCCTTAAGAAGCATTGCTAATAACAAGGCAGCAGGAGACGACGGTATCCCAGCTGAACTGTTTAAAATCTTGCAAGATGATGCTGTCAAGGTGATGCATGCCATATGCCAGCAAATTTGGAAAACACAAGAATGGCCATCAGATTGGAAAAAAATCAACTTATATCCCCATACCAAAAAAGGGAAGCACTAAAGAATGTTCAAACTATCGAACAGTGGCACTTATTTCACATGCCAGTAAGGTAATGCTCAAGATCTTGCAAGGTAGACATGGAGCGAGAATTGCCAGATGTACAAGCTGGGTTTAGAAAAGGCAGAGGAACTAGAGACCAAATTGCCAATATCCGCTGGATAATGGAGAAAACCAGGGAGTTTCAGAAAAACATCTATTTCTGTTTTATTGACTATTCCAAAGCCTTTGACTGTGTGGATCATAACAAATTGTGGCAAGTTCTTGGTGGTATGGGGATACCACGTCATCTTGTCTGCCTCCTGAGGAATCTGTATAACGACCAAGTAGCAACAGTAAGAACAGAGCACGGAACAACGGACTGGTTTAAGATTGGGAAAGGAGTACGGCAGGGTTGTATACTCTCACCCTACCTATTCAACCTGTACGCAGAACACATCATGCGACGTGCTGGGCTTGAGGAATCCAAGGCTGGAGTTAAAATCGCTGGAAGAAACATTAACAATCTCAGATATGCAGATGATACCACTTTGATGGCTGAAAGCGAGGAGGAGTTGAGGAGCCTTATGACGAAGGTGAAAGAAGAAAGTGCAAAAGCTGGGTTGCAGTTAAACCTCAAAAAAAAAAACAAGATTATGGCAACCAGCTTGATTGATAACTGGCAAATAGAGGGAGAAAACGTGGAGGCAGTGACAGACTTTGTATTTCTAGGCGCAAAGATTACTGCAGACGCTGACTGCAGAGAGGAAATCAGAAGACGTCTGCTTCTTGGGAGGAGAGCAATGGCAAATCTTGATAAAATAGTTAAGAGCAGAGACATCACACTGACAACAAAGGTCCGCATAGTCAAAGCAATGGTATTCCCTGTAGTAACCTATGGCTGTGAGAGCTGGACCATAAGGAAGGCTGAGCGAAGGAAGATAGATGCTTTTGAACTGTGGTGTTGGAGGAAAATTCTGAGAGTGCCTTGGACTGCAAGAAGATCAAACCAGTCCATACTCCAGGAAATAAAACCAGACTGCTCACTTGAGGGAATGATATTAAAGGCAAAACTGAAGTACTTTGGCCACATAATGAGAAGGCAGGATATCCTGGATAAGAAGCTGATGCTAGTGAAAGTGGAAGGCAAAAGGAAGAGGGGCCGACCAAGGGCAAGATGGATGGATGATATTCTGGAGGTGACGGACTCAACCATGGGGGAGCTGGGGATGGTGACGGCCGACAGGAAGCTCTGGCGTGGGCTGGTCCATGAAGTCACGAAGAGTCGGAAGCGACTGAACGAATAAACAACAACAACAATTCAACTTCTTTAATAACACTTTCTGAATTAGTCTCTAATTTCTGCATCTGGCCTTGCATCTCTTTAAATTTCTCTGATAAGGTATTAACCACTTCCTTAACTATCTGCACTTCTTTTTTAAATTTTTGTTGTATTTCCTGGGTTGGTTCTTCTTTCGCCTCTTCCATCTTCTTAACTACTTGTTGTCCCAATAAATCCATCTTTTTGTCCATCTTTTTTTCTAAAGTAAACAAATTTTCTATCTGCTTGTTGATTTGTTGACCCCAAGCATCCATTTTTTTGTCTAATAAAGAGATTGTGTCCAGAATTGCATCCAGAATTTTTTTCTCTTCTAATGGTGGAGCTTCCATTGATACTGCAGTTATTGAAAGTTCTATAGTTGCACTTCCAGTCTCTTTTTCTTTCTCTTTGTCACTCTTCATCCTCAATGCCATATTCCTGTAAAAGAAAAAAGAGAGAGGCGAGAGGGGAAAAAAAAGGAGAGAGATAATAATTGTTGCAATGGTTGTTTACAAAAAGGAGGGAGTAAAAAAATACAAAAAGTAAAAACAATCCTTTAAAAAATAGTTGTCATAATAACAAGATTGTAATCCATTAGGTATATAAGACCATATAAATGTAAAAGCAAAGGATAAAAAAGAAGAAAGAAACTTCTTTGAACTGTAGACAAAATAGTAGTAAAAACAATAAACAATTCCAAGATTTCTCACGCCAGCTTACATCCCTCCAATTCAACCATAAAAAAAGAGAAAGGTAGAAAGCAAAAAAGAATCTACAATAATCCAATTTATTTTTCCATCCAGAATACACCTTAAACACTCAAATTTCAATAAAAAGAAAGTCCAGTTAAAACATAAAAAAATTAAAAGGCATTTTATAATCCAAATGATATTCCAGAAGTTTAAAAGAAAATAGGGAAAGAAGAAAAGAAAAATTCTTTCTTGGCAAGCGTCACAAAAAGATAAAAGAAAGGATGTTAAATCACCAATTCACTATTCCATAAAGTCTTAAAATCCAGGCAGAATAACTCCAAAAAAAAAGAATACTTTTATTTATCCATAAGTGGTAAAATAAATCCAAGTAAAAATAAAAGTGAAAGTCACACATTTCATTCCAGGCAAAGTCAATAGCTTTTTCACTCCCACCATTTAACAGTCTCTTGGCAAGAAATAAATAAAACACCAGCATTTATTAGTCAAGTCCAGAGATAAATCTTAGATCAATAAGGCAAATAATATTCAAAAAGTAAAAAGTGAATCTAAAAGGTTGGGTGAGGTGCTACTTATCTTGGTCAGATTTCAGGGCTTCCGCAGAGCTTCTTGACAATCCCAGCCACCTCTCTCCTCTTCAATCTCCCTTCCCCCGTGGTGGAAATACAGGGGTCAGAAAAGAGCAGAGAGTCCGGCGACCCTCTGTGGATAATCTTCTGCTCACCCTCTCTTCAAGGGTGAATTCAGCTATTTCTTCTTTTTTTAATCGCCGCAAACGGAAAGCCTTGGAGCTTTCGGCTTAGAGCCTCAGCCTCAGCGCACTGCTCACTCCAACGCCTGGAAGCAAACTCCTAGTGCAGGGCTTTCCAAAGTTTTCCCGCGGTGACACACCAACCGCCGCTGGTGTGTCACCGTGGGAAAACCCGGAAGTGCCGCCGTTGCAGCAGCGCGCAAAAACCCGGAAGCGCTGCTGCCGCTTTCAGTTTTTGCGCACCACCGTTGGTGTGTCGCCGTGGGAAAACCCGGAAGCGCTGATGAAGCACTACTTCATTATTAATGGAGCACTACTTCATTATTTCAAAATTGTACAAGAGGACTTTTTGGTAGATTTCGAAAGAAGGAACTACAAAACAATGGAGGGGGAAAAAGACTACTAGTGTTGATTTGACTGGAAAGACCCATTTTATGAACTATTTAAACCTTCAAAGGTCACCTTTCTATCATGTATAGTTTCTCAGTTTTCTTGGAAACAGTTTGGAGACTATTTCTGTGAATAAAGCTATCTCCTGAATTTGACTCCTGCTGAGTACATTGGCATGCCCCTGTTGTTTCCTTGGCAACAATACAGAAGTTATTTGTTGTTGAGTCAATCCTGACTCCTGGTGATTACAGAGACAGGTTCCTCCAGTTCTCTTGGCAACATTTTCAGAGGTGGCTTGCCACTACCTTCTTCCTAAGGCTGAGAGAAGTAACCAGCTCAAAGTCACCCAGCTGGCTTCTGTGCCTAAAGCAAGACTTGAACTCATGGTCTTCTGACTTCTAATCCAGCACCTTAACTACTAGACCACCCTGGCTTTGCCTTCTTACAGGATTTTCTCCTGTAAGAAAGGAGAACCTTTCAACTCTAGCCTACAGCTCTTGGGATGTCCTGATGATCCATCCAAGCCCAACCTGGCTTAGCTTCTTTTGTCATCATTTCAATGAATAGAAATGCTTAAACCACCTCCTAATCCCTTTATGCCATTGCATAATTTGTCCTGGGAATGTTCAGTTGCCAAGAACCAGTGGTATGTATTAATCCCTCACTCTAAGAGTGATATTAATATTGCACTGTTGGTTCAACTACAACTAGCAAAGATGTGTACTTCCTGACAACAAGGAAGGCAACAATGCTAATTTTTTCCCATCTGTTTCCTCATCAATTTTTCAATTAAAATATGTTGGAAAAGTAATCTTGTCTTGATACATTAACATAGCCTGGTACCAACAGGAAATTTTCGTCAGGGAACTCAGGAAAAAAAAAGATTGTTTGTTTGCATGCTTTTGAGCTGGAAGAGATTGGAGATGATCTGATCTCTATTCTTGGAGATCTTCATGTTCATTTGTGGGAAAGTTGGTTAAGGATATAAATATATGGTGGGGGGAGGGAAGACTGGAGAGAGAAAAATAAAGTTTAAAAATATGGGGGTCAAATTTGGAAATTGACAAATTATGCTATTTAGCTTGTTCTATGCATATATATATATATATATATATATATATATATATATGCTTATATAAGCTTGTTCTATGCATATATATATATATATATATATATATATATATATATGCTTATATAAGCTTGTTCTATGCAATATATATATATATATATATATATATATATATATATTCTCCTGCTTTTATTATTTATATAAATAACTCAAGGTGGTGAACATACCTAATACTCCTTCCTCCTCCTATGCTTTCAGTAAGCCCATTTCATCTTGTTTCTATATTGTTCTGTAATTTTAAAAAATGCACAAGCATTTTAATTTTAACATCCCTTCATCTAGTCTTTTTTGTTTTGTTTGTTTGTTTTTAGCTCTGTTTTATAGTTTTAATGTTTTTTAAGAATTAATAATGATAATGGTTTTAGGTATTTATTTATTGTTTTAGCTGTGTTGTACGCCGCCCAGAATCACTTGTTTTGTGAGATGGATGGCTCTATAAATAGGATAAATAAATAAACATCTAAATATCATTTCTGTAAATTATATACTTTTTGCAAAAAAAAGATGTTTTCTGAGCTAGGAAAGCTTTTGGAAGTGCAAAATCCAGTGGATACCTTGCCAACCCCAATGTTAATAGGACAGGAACAGATGAGGTTGCTTTGTACTGATGCTGGCAGAGACCGAATTCCATAAGTGTTTCTGCCTGCATTCAAAATATCCTTGGTCATGGATCATCTAATGTTTTAAGTGGGTCAGTCCCAGCAGTGGGCTCTTGTACTAAATCACATAGAAGCAGAGGGAAACCATGCAGAGATAGATATGGTTGCACAATTATATATTTCTGTATCATTGTTCATATAATCTGAAGATATAATACATTATTGGATGTTTAAAAAATGTTTTAAAAAAGGTAAGCAAGTAGATTAATTTTTTTAAATCCCCATTACTTTGTTTTACTGATGTTCTTTTCTTTGCCCTCTTCTGTCGGGCAATTATGCTGTGCAAGGAATAGACAAACCACAGAGGATTGCCCAAAGAAAGGGCAAAAGAAAAAGCATCAGCAAAAAACCAAAAGAACAGTTTTTTAGTTAATGTGCTTCTAGGAAAACACAGGGTTTGTTTAAAATTCAGTAGCAGTACTGCTGATTTAATGATGGGGAAAGCTGCCCTCTAGTGTTTCCTCATCTGAAGCAAGTCTGAGTAATTAGATACTCACCATCTTTTTCTGCTAGTTTTTGAAAATATCATTCATACATGTAAGTAAAGCTGGAAATTGTTTGAATTTGTGGCAGTGATAAAATCAGCTTATTTGGCTTATTTGAATGCATGCCCATCAGGACAGCCTTTGAAAAAGCATGTACAGGTAGTCCTCATTTAATGACTGCCTCAGACAGCGACTGTTTGCAGTTACGACGGTGATGGAAAGGTAACTTTGCAACCAATCTTCGCATTTACGACCTTCGCAAGTCTGTAAGGCAAAGGAAAACTGAAATAAGATCATAAGCACAGTTGTGGTTTCACTTAGTGGTTGCTTCGCATAATGACTGAGTTGTCAGTCCCAATTGTGGTCGCTAAACGAGGACTATCTGTATAGTTTTTCCAAAACATATTAACCAAGGTAACAGTATCTAAAGGGGTGGCTCTCATGGGCTTCTAAAGCAATAGCATCAGTAGAAGGGGAGGGGCAGGGCTAGTTTTGTGAGTTTTTCTCAGGTTTTTAAGGGGGGGGGGGGAGGATAGGGGAAAGGCCTTGAACTCTCTCCCAAATGTCCAACTCCCACTGCACCTTCCATATGTTCATTGGTCAGACCTTGCTCACTGCCTCAGCCTCGCCTCCCCCAAGTACAGCTGGTTTGTGATAATAGATCCACAGCTGCAATCTGATTTATTATGACAATAGTGAACATGAGTGAGGTATAGTTTCTGACTGTGAATCAGATGTGCTATGATAAGCGGAACTGTGATCTCACACAAGCAACCCCAGAATAAAAGTGTGCATCGGAAATACTATAATGAATATCTAGAAATAGAATTTCATTGGCCTGGAGATCTCCTTGTCCCTAGGCCCTTGTAATCAGACTGCTATATTAAAGAACATTCTTGAACAGCACATTTGTGCTAAGATCTGTTGTTACTATGGCACAAAGTACATAAAATAATTCAAGTAGTAGACAGATACTTAACTGTGAATAAATTCTTTTGATACAAAATTTAATTTAAGAACCAGTTTAAAATGAAGGGGATGGGAAGTCATATATATATCTGCAACCCTAATCCTCATTTTACACATGTGAACTCCCATGCTGCTAAAGACAAAAATATACGGAGGGGGATGTTTGTTTTACTGGGTGGCCTTAGCATTTCCTGAATATTTAGTGAACCACGATGGTATAGTTTTTGATAAACTGTACTAAATAAATATAAACAATAAGTTTGGCTTGAAACTCAACATTAAAAAAACCCAGATCATGGCATCTGGTCCCATCACTTCCTGGCAAATAGAAGGGGAAGAAATGGAAGCAGTGACAGATTTTATTTTCTTGGGCTCCAAGATCACCGCAGACGGTGACTGCAGCCATGAAATTAAAAGACGCTTGCTCCTTGGAAGGAAAGCTATGGCAAACCTAGACAGCATATTAAAAAGCAGAGACATCACCTTGCCGACAAAGGTCCGTATAGTTAAAGCTATGGTTTTTCCAGTAGCAATGTATGGCTGTGAGAGTTGGACCATAAGGAAGGCTGAGCGCCGAAGAATTGATGCTTTCGAGCTGTGGTGCTGGAGAAGACTCTTGAGAGTCCCTTGGACTGCAAGGAGGTCAAACCAGTCAATCCTAAAGGAAATCAACCCTGACTGCTCATTGGAAGGACAGATGCTGAAGCTGAAGCTCAAATACTTTGGCCACCTAATGAGAAGAGAGGACTCACTGGAAAAGACCCTGATGCTGGGAAAGACTGAGGGCAAAAGGAGAAGGGGACGGCAGAGGATGAGATGGTTAGATAGCATCACCGATGTAATGAACATGAATTTGAGTAAACTCCGAGAGACAGTGGAGGACAGGAAGGCCTGGCGTGCTATGGTCCATGAGGTCACGAAGAGTCGGACACGACTGAACGACTGAACAACAACAACTAAATAAATGGCACTTGCAAAGGTAAATTGTTGAACAAGAGGAGCAGCCTAACGTCTACTTACCAGCTCTCTCCAAATACTTAAAAGGCATTTCTAGCTCATTTTCCTTAGGTAAATTCCATAACAAAGGCAGGCCACAATGTGCATGGGCATTAAGGTAAAGGTTCCCCCCGCACCTTTGTGCAGTCGTGTCCCACTCTAGGGGCCAGTGCTCATCTCCGTTTGTTAGCCGAAGAGCCAGCGTTGTCCGAAGACACTTTTGCAGTCATGTGGCCGCATGACTAGGCTGACCATATTTCCTTGAGGCAAAAACGGGACATTGGGATGGCAAAACGGGACGGGGTGTTATGTAATATTCCGTATTCATGAAAAAGACGGGTCCCCACACCCCGGTCCGTGTGATTGGCTCCCGCCTGCAAACCCCACCCCCCGGTCCACACGATTGGCTCCCGCCTAGCCAATCACCCTCCTCTCCACCACTCCGCCCTCCTTTGCTGCATGCTGACAGGCAGGAGGGCTTCCTCTTCCGGGCTGCCTCCAATCGGCAGCTCCAGCTCGGATCTTCCTTCCGCGCCATTCCCTCCGGGTTTAAAAAATGGGACAAAATTGCGATTTTTATCAAAACGACGGGACGGTTGAAAAATGCTAAAAAAAGCGACTGTCCCGTTCAAAATGGGACATATGGTCAGCCTACTTTGTGCCTAAGGCAGGACTAGAACTGATGGCCTCACGATTTCTAGCCCGTTGCTTTAACCACTACACCAAACTGGCTCTCAATATCCCACACACTGTATAACTAATCTATAGTTATATCTATATCTTTATAGAGAAAGGGACACCACTAGCTAAAACAGGATAAGCCAACCAGGGTTTATGGCCTTCTGTAAATCACAGGCCCTTTTTTCAAGCCCCACCAAGGTCCCATGGCCAAAATTGCACAGCAAACGAAAGAAATTCAGGGGCACATTTGTGCAGGTGTGTGCTTGTTTTCAATGCCCTTCCTCAAAGTGGAATAGGTGCATTAAGAGACCTTATATCCCCTGGAAACTGGAAAAAAAATAGAATTAAAACCATAGCAGCAAAGAGATTGTCTAGCTTTGCGAGAAGGAATTAATGAAAAAGAGGGATGTTTATTTCCCACTCTAGGGTTAAAATAGTTTTTCCCCCCTCCCTTATTAGGACAAGAGGAATATGGAACGATTGCTAGAGACAAGCGGGAAGTTTGCTCAGCATTTTTTTTGTTTTGTGAGGCTGGCACACTTCCTACCCAGATCATTCAACGGGGCACTAGCGGTTCTCCTAATCTTTTGCACTTGGTGTCCCACCAAGGATTGCAACTGAAGGATTGCACTGACCCTCGAACGGTGCACTGGGAGGGACACGCTCCAAAAGGAGGGGATGTGGCCTTGTGGAAAGCTCAGATTGCTTTGATGTACATTTAATGGGTGCCATAGATAATATTACTGCCCAGTCCTGAAGATAATGATTTCCCCCTTCCGTCATGTTGAAAAGAATAATTGGCTAACCCTTTCTGGAGGTCTTTGCAGGGGACCACCAAGGAGGTTGCATGTTATAAACCATGGATCAGTTGCTCTTTGGATTTAAAGGCAAAAAGATACTTCTAAGAGCAGGTTTAGAAGCTTCCTCGTACCTCGTGATCCAAAGAGCTGCACAGCCATAGTGTACTGCTCTCATATCCTTCCTTCCACCCTCCCTCCCTCCTTTCCTCCCTTCCTTCTTTCCCCTCTTCCTCCTTCCCTTCTCCCTCTTCTTCCTTCCTTCCTTCTCTCCCCTTCTTCCTTCCTTCCTCCCGTTTCCTCCCCCTTCCTTCCTTCTGTCCTTCCTTCTCCTCTTCCTCCTTCCCTCCTCCCCCTCTTCTTCCTTCCTTCTCTCCCTTTCCTTCCTTCCTTCCTTCCTTCCTTCCTTCCTTCCTTCCTTCCTTCCTTCCCTCCTTCTCCTCTTCCTCCTCCCCTCCCCCCCTCCCCCCTTCCTCCCTCCCTCCCTCCCTCCCTCCCTCCCTCCCTGTATCTACAGCACACTGTTCCTGATCTATAGCGGCTTCCCAAGCCTCCCTCCTTGGGAGTTAAAGCCAATTCTTTCTCCTCGCCTGGCATTTCTGCAAGGGATTAAAGACAGGGAAGCCGGCGGAGGCTGCAAGCAGAAGGCAGCCCGAGCAGCAGTGAGAATAAGTGGGGGATAAAAGCGACGTTTGTACTCCCGCAGTTAATCTCGGCTCCTATACAACTTCCCCAGTCACGTGGTCGGATGCAAACCCCGGACGGCACCGGAATGAAAAGCCCCACTTGGATAGGTTGACCATATTTCTTTGAGGTAAAAAACGACCCTGGAGAAAGTGGGCGCGCATTTGCGCGCGCTTCGCTGCAGGAACTTTCAATAATGGGACAAAATGGGTATTTTTATTAAAATGACGGGAAGCTCCAGAATTGTTTAAAAAATAGGACTGTCCCGTTCAAAACGGGACATATGGTCAGCCTAGTGTGTGTGTGTGTGTGTGTGTGTGTGTGCGCGCGCGCAATTACGCTGAGCAAGTAATCTGCGTGCACACACACACACACACACGCACCCTCTTCCCACAACCTTCCCGTGCCTGCTTTCCCTGGCCTCACCACTGCTGGGCAGACAATCTCAGGATCAGGTAAGGAGGCAGGAACCTGGACTGTGGTGCTGCTTCTGCTGCTGGGATCGCACGTGGCAACTGGGCTTCCAGTTGCCGCGCTGATAGGGCCTCTTCCGGGCTGCCTCCAATGGCAAGTCCGGCTCCAGTCCTCCTTCCTGTCTTCCTGTCCTCCTTCCCGCCGGGTTTAAAAAAGGGACAAAATGGAGATTTTGATCAAAACGATGGGACGGTTGAAAAATGCTAAAATAACCGGACTGTCCCGTTCAAAACGGGACGTATGGTCACCCTACGCATGACGCGTGCGGAACGCTGTTACCTACCCACTGAAGTGGTACCTATTCATCTACTTGCATTTGCATGCTTTCGAATTGCTAGGTTGGCAAGAGCTGGGGCTAGTGCGGGAGCTCACTCCGTCACGCGGGGCTAGGGATTCGAAACTC
Organism: Charina bottae; assembly: GCA_023362775.1. NCBI lineage: Eukaryota > Metazoa > Chordata > Lepidosauria > Squamata > Charinaidae > Charina > Charina bottae. The sequence continues at coordinate 191,998,162 of JALMGJ010000001.1, read as the reverse complement.
CGAATTTGCGATCTTCCGATCGACAAGCCTGGTGTCTTACCCGCTGAGCCACCACGCCCCCTATGCATGGGCATTGGTAGAACCAATTTTACAAACACCATTGTTGTTTTTATTTCTGAAGAACCATCTCTGACCTCCTTAAATGTGAGGAGAGCCCCCCGGATTCCTTGAGGGGACAGGTCTTTGTGGCGGTTGGGATGCCTTTTCATAAACTTACAACCCACACAAAACTTTGCACAATGTTGCTGATCTTCACAGCATCTTTTTGGAGCTCTCCTGTGAATGATGCAGGGAAGTGGCAGAAGATTCCTTATGATGATGATTGATGGGCTGATGATGGCAGAATAGAGGATGAAGCTTTGACTCTCCTACTAGCAATTCTCCAAGCACGAGCAGGGATGTCTTTTTCCCGTGGCAGATCTAATGGTAGTTTTGAGAAGGTGATTTTTCAAGAAAATCATTCCAGAAAAAATGATTTAATGCCCATTATCTTTCATGGGAAAAAAATAAACAAGCCAGGACATCCAAAATTGGCATGTTTATTTTGGACCATGGTCAATTTAGAGTATAGCAAACAATTCTTTGATCTACTCCTTGTTTTGCTGTGGCTAAATTAATAGACTCATTTCTGCTACCGAATACATTGATGTGCCCTATTTCTGCTACAGATTCATAATAAATCAATCACTCCTGTATCTGCTTATTTTCTTTCTCTTTAAAGATATCTGCAAGTGTTCGGGTAGAAGCCAAAGGCAGGGTGAAGTAAAGAAAAATGCGAAGAAAGGAAAAAAAAGAAACATAAATGAGTTATGTTTAGCAACTTGGCTTAATTTTTCTTGAAGAACTCTCCCCAGCATACTAATATTGCAATAAATAACTGAGTGGGAAGTGCAGGCACCCACTTTGAGCATGCAAGGCAGAGTGATAGTGATGGTGCAATAGGGCCCTACCAGAAAGCATTCGAAGTTCCGGGATGTTCCTAAACAAAGATTGAGGCAGGTGTAGCACTCTTGTGAATGATGCACAGAGAGAATATAAAGAACCTCTAATACAGAGTTTCTCAACCTTGGCAACTTTAAGATACATGGACTTCAACTCAGCCATGCTGGCTGGGGAATTCTGGGAGTTGAAGTCCACGTATCTTAAAGTTGCCAAGGTTGAGAAACACTGCTCTAATATTTTTTACTATTAACCATTTGTTGGGGAAAGGCAGCAACAACTGAGTAACATAAATACAGTAAAGGTATGGATCCATCAGTCTCCAGAGGGCAGTGAATTACACCCTTCACCACTGTCAAACCTGATAATGTAATGATCTGTTCAGGACAAGGGAGTTATTTCTGGTTCCAGTATCCACAAATCATACTCTTGGAACTTCCAAAAATACTCTTGAAATCCAGCGACCTGATTAAGGGTTTGGGATCCTCAATAACAAACCTAAGATCTCCTCCAGAAGTATGAGTAAGGAGTTGCTGGCAGCAACATGGACAATAGGCTAGCAACATCCTTACACCAGATGCAGGAACTCAGATCCAATAGAGAGCTAAAGAAGATATCTTAGTTGAAGCACAGAATCTGGCAGACCTCACCTATTCTTCTCAGCCTCCAAGTCTTGATTAGTGCTGATATGTAAAGGAAGTGGCCAGATCTGAAAGAGGTTTGGAACCTTCCTAATTTCTGCTCTGCAAGCAAGAACTTCACGTTCAGCTTTAATTTGTATTTGCAATTATAGATTCTTATTAATCAACCTGGCATTCATTAATAGTGTTTTCAGGCTCAAAGGCTCTGCAGAGCAATCACTAGTGTCATCACAGTTGAAAGGAAGGAGATTAGAAAATGAGACTGAAATTCACCCTCTGACTAGAGGATTATGAGAATTATCTGAAGGGTACCAATAGTATTAAACTAGCTGAAATGATAATTTTTCTTGGTAGGGAACAGCAGCATAAATTAATCCTTTTGTTTTAATGTAGATTAACAGCTGATAGGCATTTTATTGCACAACTGCTATACTCTATAATCATATTTCTGAATCATTAGAACTAGTAGAATACCAGCTGGAGACAATCATTTTAAGGGAACTGAAAATGATATGATGGAGGATTCATTATTCTTACTCCTCAGAGACTTTGCTTTACCTTTTTAAAGCTGTCAGCAGGAGCCATGGCCTGTTCTGGAAGACAGCTAATGCTTCCCATCATCTTCTCCCTCCCCAAGCAAAGTGCCAAGTCAGTCACTGTATAAGGAGAACACTCCAAGCAGCCTTCAGTTCTTAAAGTGATTTTGTGTAAGATCAAACTGGGAAGCAGGTAAGATATCTAAACCGGACTCTGGAAGCATTTTAGGGTGCAAATCTCCCTTAGAAAGCAAATAGCATTAAATTAATTTTGCAATGTAAACTTCTTTTACAGTTGTAACTATGCACACCTACCTACCTACCTACCTACCAAGATGTCTGCAGGGTGTGTGTGTCAAAAAATCAAGATGGCAGCAGTGCAACAGTGCAATCAAAGCCCACTTTTTGTACGTGTCAAGCTGAAACACCACATGTAGAAAAGGGGCAGGGCTTTGAACGTGTGGTCACAGATACCATTTTGACTTTTTTGACACATACTGTACACCTCCTGGATGACTTTGCATGCATACTAGGAATGTGCAATGTTTCAGATCCAAAAGAGAGAAGTTTGTGGAGTCCTTGGTGCTCTCTGAGCCTTGTTGTTTTCTTGCAGACGTTTCATTGCCAGGCTAGGCAACATCTTCAGTGTGAAAAGGGAGTGGGACTTGCTCTCTGTTTATATACCCTGGCTTGTCCTGCCTGTGTTGGTGGCGGTGTTGTACTCTCCTTGGTAGTACCTTGATTGGGTTGTTGTTTGCTGCTTGGTTGATTGACTGAGTTAATAGTTCCTTGATTAAGGTCTATTGTGTTGTTTGATTGCTCCTCTGGTGCTAATCTTAGTGTTAATCTTTGCCTATCTAGTTGTTGATTGCTGGCAAGGAGGTGTTCTGGTCTTCTGGCTTTTCTATTGTCTCTTATGAATGGTATGTAAATGTTGTTTACCTTGTTGATGGCTGCTTTGTCTGAGTGCCAAGCTTCCAGGAATTCTCTAGCATTTTTGGATTTGGCTTGGTTTAAGATGCTCACAGTTTCCCAGTTGAAAGTATGGTTAAGAGAGAAGTTTGTTCCTAGGGGGCAAGAACCCTGCACCTATCAGTTCTTTCTTAAAGAAGACGTGTCTGTTCCAGGTCTTGTACAGTAGCTGTGCAAGCCCAGGAAAATATGCTTTGGGGATAAAGAGATGCCATCTTCAGCATGTGCTTTACTTACCTCAAATCTGTATTTTCCTGGAATTGTGCAGTTGTGTGCGAGCTCAAAGATAGACTCATCTTCTTGTAAGAAATGCAGACAGGAATGCTTCGTGTGCCCAAAACCTCTCCAAAATCCCTTTCCTGCATTGGGTCCAAAGTGCAGTAAATCCATAATACATATCCTCATGGTATGCCCTTTCAAGATACACACATTTTGGGCAGTATGCCACAAGTATAACCAAAGCCCAGTTTTATCCTAAGATTGCCCCCACTGTTGTATTCACACTTTTGTTGTTGTTTATTCGTTCAGTCGTTTCCGACTCTTCGTGACTTCATGGACCAGTCCACGCCAGAGCTTTCTGTCGGCCGTCACCATCCCCAGCTCCCCAATGGTTGAGTCCGTCACCTCCAGAATACCATCCATCCATCTTGCCCTTGGTCGGCCCCTCTTCCTTTTGCCTTCCACTTTCCCTAGCATCAGCTTCTTCTCCAGGGTATCCTGTCTTCTCATTATGTGGCCAAAGTACTTCAGTTTTGCCTTTAATATCATTCCCTCAAGTGAGCAGTCTGGTTTTATTTCCTGGAGTATGGACTGGTTTGATCTTCTTGCAGTCCAAGGCACTCTCAGAATTTTCCTCCAACACCACAGTTCAAAAGCATCTATCTTCCTTCGCTCAGCCTTCCTTATGGTCCAGCTCTCGCAGCCATAGGTTACTACAGGGAATACCATTGCTTTAACTATGCGGACCTTTGTTGTCAGTGTGATGTCTCTGCTCTTAACTATTTTATCAAGATTTGCCATTGCTCTCCTCCCAAGAAGTAGATGTCTTCTGATTTCCTGGCTGCAGTCAGCGTCTGCAGTAATCTTTGTGCCTAGAAATACAAAGTCTGTCACTGCCTCCACTTTTTCTCCCTCTATTTGCCAGTCATCAATCAAGCTCGTTGCCATAATCTTGGTTTTTTTGAGGTTTAACTGCAACCCAGCTTTTGCACTTTCTTCTTTCACCTTCGTCATAAGGCTCCTCAACTCCTCCTCGCTTTCAGCCATCAAAGTGGTATCATCTGCATATCTGAGATTGTTAATGTTTCTTCCAGCGATTTTAACTCCAGCCTTGGATTCCTCAAGCCCAGCATGTCGCATGATGTGTTCTGCGTACAGGTTGAATAGGTAGGGTGAGAGTATACAACCCTGCCGTACTCCTTTCCCAATCTTAAACCAGTCCATTGTTCCGTGCTCTGTTCTTACCATTGCTACTTGGTCGTTATACAGATTCCTCAGGAGGCAGACAAGATGACTTGGTATCCCCATACCACCAAGAACTTGCCACAATTTGTTATGATCCACACAGTCAAAGGCTTTAGAATAGTCAATAAAACAGAAATAGATGTTTTTCTGAAATTCCCTGGCTTTCTCCATTATCCAGCGGATATTGGCAATTTGGTCTCTAGTTCCTCTGCCTTTTCTAAACCCAGCTTGTACATCTGGCAATTCTCGCTCCATGAATTGCTGGAGTCTACCTTGCAAGATCTTGAGCATTACCTTACTGGCATGTGAAATAAGTGCCACTGTTCGATAGTTTGAACATTCTTTAGTGCTTCCCTTTTTTGGTATGGGGATATAAGTTGATTTTTTCCAATCTGATGGCCATTCTTGTGTTTTCCAAATTTGCTGGCATATGGCATGCATCACCTTGACAGCATCATCTTGCAAGATTTTAAACAGTTCAGCTGGGATACCATCGTCTCCTGCTGCCTTGTTATTAGCAATGCTTCTTAAGGCCCATTCAACCTCACTCTTCAGGATGTCTGGCTCTAACTCACTGACCACACCGTGATCTCTTCTGCTTCTGTTAGGTCCTTGCCATCTTTTTTTTGATCATACCCATTTTTGCCTGGAATTTACCTCCGATGTTTCTAATTTTCTGGAAGAGGTCTCTTGTCCTTCCTATTCTATTGTCTTCTTCCACTTCCGCACATTGCTTGTTTAAAAATAATTCCTTATCTCTTCTGGCTAACCTCTGGAATTTTGCATTTAATTGGGCATATCTCCCCCTATCACTGTTGCCTTTTGCTTTCCTTCTTTCTTGGGCTACTTCCAGTGTTTCAGCAGACAGCCATCTTGCCTTCTTGGTTTTCTTTTTCTTTGGGACGTTTTTTGTTGCCGCCTCCTGAACAATGTTGCGAACTTCTGTCCATAGTTCTTCTGGGACCCTATCTACTAAATCTAGTCCCTTAAATCTATTCTTCACCTCCACTGCATATTCCTTAGGAATATTAGTGAGCTCATATCTAACTGATCTGTGGGTCTTCCCTATTCTCTTTAGTCTGATTCTAAATTTTGCAATAAGAAGTTCGTGATCTGAACTACAGTCAGCTCCAGGTCTTGTTTTTACCGACTGTATAGATGTCCGCCACCTTTGGCTGCAAAGGATGTAGTCAATCTGATTTCGGTGTTGACCATCTGGTGAAGTCCATGTATAAAGTCGTCTTTTAGGTTGTTGGAAGAGAGTGTTTGTTATGCACAGTGAGTTGTCTTGGCAAAATTCTATCAGCCTATGTCCTGCTTCATTTTGTTCTCCCAGACCATGCTTGCCTGTAATTCCAGGTGTCGTCTGACTGCCCACCTTAGCATTCCAGTCTCCTGTAATGAAAATAACATCTCTTTTTGGTGTATTATCTAGTAGGTGCTGCAGATCCTCATAGAACTGATCTACTTCTGCTTCTTCAGCATCTGTGGTTGGGGCGTATATTTGGATCACTGTGATGTTAAATGGCTTACCCTGAATTCGAATTGAGATCATTCTATCGTTTTTTGGATTGTATCCAAGCACTGCTTTAGCCACTTTATTATTAATTATGAAGGCTACTCCATTTCTTCTGTGGTCCTCTTGTCCACAGTAGTAGATCTGGTGGTCATCTGATGTGAAGTGGCCCATCCCAGTCCATTTCAGTTCACTGACACCTAAAATGTCTATATTTAATCTTGACATCTCACCAATAACCACATCCAATTTGCCCTGGCTCATAGATCTTACATTCCAGGTTCCTATGGTGTGTTGATCTTTAGAACATCGGATTCGTCGTTCACCACCAGCACCGTCGGCCGCTAGCCGTCCTTTCGGCTTTGAGCTAGCTGCGTCATCACATCTGGGGCTAGTTGAACGTATCCTCTGTTCCTCCCCAGTAGCATTTTGACCATCTTCCGACCTGGGAGTCCCATCTTCCGATGGTATACTGACATATCTTTGGTTGTACTGATCCATTTAGTTTTCATGGCAAGAATACTGGGGTGGGTTGCCATTACCTTCCCCAGGGATCGTATTTAGTCTGACCTCTCTGCCACGACCTTCCCGTCTTGGGTGTCCCTTCACGGTTTAGCTCATGGTTTCATTGAGGTGCTCAAGCTCCAGCACCATGACAAGGTAACGATCTCCTTTGCTGGTATTTGTATATAATTTGTATTCACACTAAGATCTCTAATCTAGAGATGACCTTGAAAGTTAACACACAATTGGCCACAACCCATCAGTTTGCAGGAACTGGCAGCATTCTGGCCTACACTGAACATACATATAAAAATACTTGTGTAAATAAGGCATCTACATCCAAAAACAAGAGTCTAATCCAAAAGAAATTAAAGCCTTGGATCGATACTTGTTCCCCCTGAAATTCTCACTAATATGTGAATAGAGGTGCAAGAATGAAACAGTAAGCTGTAGAGGTGTTTCCTGGCTGCTCAGCCATATATACAGTGTTAAGCCATGAGCAAGCACATAAAACAACATATGCTGAATTTTTCCTGTCTCCGTTGGAGGGTTGTTCTAACGATGTGCATTTAAGAATTAATTTAAATTGTCCATTCAGAACCCTGCTGTCCTCTGTTCTTTGAAAACATAAGTCCTTTAAAAACAGGGAGCAAACTAATTCATGGTTGTTCCCTATTGACTTCAATTGAGTGTCTCACTGAATTTCGGGCTCATAGAACACTTGAGCAGTTTGTGAACTGGAGGATCATCAAAGTAAATGTTGCATATTATTTAATGAAGAAAAGTGCACTTGAGAACCCAGTTAGGGAAATTAATGATCCATTATATCAATACCTGCAGTGGTACACTTCCAAATGCAGCCATACATCAAGTGGGTAACAAGAAGCCTCACCCAGGCAGAATGCATATTCTGGAAGATTTTACTTGATGAAAGTTCTTCCAGAAAGACATCGAAAGACATCGGTTGCCTTCTGGTTGGGAGCTAGAAGAGACAGAGCAAATAGAAACCGAGTCTTGGAAAAGGCACGGTGACTGATTTTTAAGTTAACCACTCTGCACATTTCCAGGAGACACAAATTTAATTAATATTCAGATGAGACATTCATCATCCAAGCCAAAAGGCCAAGTATTAATGCAACCCATTCCTTAATATACTGGAAAGGCTGTAAAGAGATCAGTATTATCTACCCCTCCTGGTTAAAATCTTCAAGGCAACTGTTATATGTAACATTTACATATTTTTTAAATATTGAACATTGAGTGTACATCAGCACACTACATGTACCTCCAAGCTGGTGAGTTGTGGGCAGTATGTTCTTTTTCTGGATCTTTTGATCAAGGGGAAACAAGATTTTTCCTTGGATAGTATGTAAAATCATCAACAGACCAGCTTACTCATTTATGTTCACTTCTATTTCATATTTGGCACCTTTTGAAATTAATTTCAGAATAGTTCCAAGGCAAACTCCATGACCAATCAATGCTGCAGGCTTAGACTGAGAAAGGCAATTATTAGCTGAAAAAGTGCTGGTGAAAAGGGTCAGGTTTTGGTTTTCTAATTAGTAGAGTCTTGTGTAATTACATATGCAAAGGGTATGGCTGTATTTACAAGGTTATCACTCAATGCCTGGGATCACACATCAGACTCAGATATAAGCTTGGCTTTGGTTTAAGGGTCAACTACATTCAGGAGGCATGGATGGGTTATTAACATTAACCAGGAATCTGTAAAAATCTGTAAAAAGGGTTCCTACAGCAAATGGAAAACCTGGGTTGACAAGAACAAAAAGGAGCCCAGACTCAGGCAGGAAAAAAGCAAGGTGATAATTGGGAAGGCAAAAGGAGAATTTGAGGAGTGTGGGGCCAAACAATGTAAAAAGGAACAATAAGAACTTATTTAAACATACTTGAAGCAGAAAATCAATATTTCAACAGTATACAGGTAGTCCTTGTTTAGCAACTGCCTTGTTTAGCAACCGTTCCCAGCTACGATGGTGATGAAAAAGGAACTTTGCGATCAGTCCTTGCATTTATGATCTTCACAGGTCTGTAAAGCAAAAGGAAGCTGAAGGAAGATCATAAACACAGTCATGGTTTTACTTAGTGACTGCTTTGCTTAATCACTGAGTTGCTGGTCCCAATTGTGGTCGCTAAACAAGGGCTACCTGTAATTACAATTTTCACTAAAGGCTACTTCTTGCTAATTAGCTACAAAAACATTGGACTTCTTTACTACATTCCAGTTGCCAAATACTGTCAGTCACATATTGGAGTCTGTGTAAGCATGTTCAAATGCTAATTAACCTGGTGGTATCACAAATACTTGTAGATATGTTATTTGCAGATACTACACTCTAGATGGGGCTAATTCCAGGTTGTACTTTCTCTTGGGATTATCAGGAGTCAACTCAGCATTGTCTCATAAGCATAATAGGGGGTCTTTCTAGTAAACACATCTCTACTGTGCTTGTGGGAGGTTACCTGGGTCACCTGATTTCCTCTTCCTCCTTCTTCTTAGTTTGGGGGATTTCTCATTCTCCATTACTCTTCGGGCACACATGCAAGCAGGAGGGCTGCAGGGATGCAGCTCTCGTCCATTCCATCTCGCTTGCATGCAGATCTACAATGAATCTACTTGTATCCAGATCTAAATAAATGTAAACTATCTCTATTTTTCTTCATCTGACTAATGTGTGAAGACTGAATTTATTTCTGAACGTAATTAAGCTTAAAGTGCAAGTTCCCTGCTGGTTCACGCTTCTACTCTGCAGGATTGTTGTTAGCTGCTTGGAGTTCTTTTATTAACCTTCAAGACTCCATCACTTTCTGCCCTCCCAGTGCTGACCCATCAATCTTTTCTTGATAGTTCAGGGCTCATGCACTGCAGCCTTTCTGTGGAGGTTAGTTTGCAAAATATTTTGAGGCTAAAATTAATGCAACTTTTATGTCACTATTAATACAGACTAATGTATGGAGTCTAGCCCAGTATTGAGCAATTAATTCCAGATGTAGAGTCTTGATGTTGTGGCACAGTTGTGTGGATAGCTTACATATGTATACATTTTGCCTTTCTTATATTAGAAAGAATACTGTCATGATGTCCCAGAACCAATAAACTAAAGCCAAGTCCAGACAAGACAATGGCTCTATTAATGAAGGCATCATTTGTCCAGATTAGTGGCATAGAGTGATTGTTTTGGCCAGGATTTCAATCTTCTAAACAGGTTTGCTTTAGACTATATTGCCAGCAATTAACCAGTTAGTGAGCATCAGGTTAAGATTGTCAGATACAACACTGGTTTAGAAGATAGTTCAACAATTGCGATTAATCCTAAATGAGCTGCAAAGCTGTTAACTGGGACTGGCTCCCAATTCATTTCCAGCCTGAATTCCATGTGAGGATTTGGAAACTTTGTTCAGTAGTGACAACTTACAACTGACCATTATGGAATGGTCTCAGCCAGGAGATTTGTCACAAATGTACCATGATGTTATTTTCTCTAGGAAAACATTTGCACATATTTTCACATCATCATTATTATTATTATTATTATTATTATTATTATTATTATTATTATTGGATTCTGGTTGAGAGAGACAATCCTTAAGTATATACCAGAGAAAGAAAATTCCCATTGCAGCCACAGGTTACATTAATCTCATTTGTACTAAAGCTCACATTTTAAACAGAGATTTGAATGAGTACACTGAAGCAAAAGCTGACCTGTCTCTACCTAATAAGTAGAGTGAATAATATTAGTAAACATGTGAAAATAAGATCTAATTGTTTATATTGGATAGGTATCAATAAATAAATAAATAAAGTTAAACCTCAAAAAAACCAAGATTATGGCAACCAGCTTGATTGATAACTGGCAAATAGATGGAGAAAAAGTGGAGGCAGTGACAGACTTTGTATTTCTAGGTGCAAAGATTACTGCAGACGCTGAACGCAGCCAGGAAATCAGAAGACGTCTACTTCTTGGGAGGAGAGCAATGACAAATCTCGATAAAATAGTTAAGAGCAGAGACATCACACTGACAACAAAGGTCCGCATAGTCAAAGCAATGGTATTCCCTGTAGTAACCTATGGCTGTGAGAGCTGGACCATAAGGAAGGCTGAGCGAAGGAAAGAAGATAGATGCTTTTGAACTGTGGTGCTGGAGGAAAATTCTGAGAGTGCCTTGGACTGCAAGAAGATCGAACCAGTCCATACTCCAGGAAATAAAACCAGACTGCTCACTTGAGGGAATGATATTAAAGGCAAAACTGAAGTACTTTGGCCACATAATGAGAAGACAGGATACCCTGGAGAAGATGCTGATGCTAGGCAAAGTGGAAGGCAAAAGGAAGAGGGGCTGACCAAGGGCAAGATGGATGGATGATATTCTGGAGGTGACAGACTCGACCTTGGGGGAGCTGGGGATGGCGACAGCCGACAGGAAGCTGTGGCGTGGGCTGGTCCATGAAGTCACGAAGAGTCGGAAGCAACTGAACGAATACACAACAAAAATCAATAAATAACTTGGATAGAAACCTGGGTATGCCCACGCACGCAGTCTTTTGCTCCGTTATGGAAGAATTATCAAGTACAAATGGAACAAACAATGAAGTAAAGTTATTACTAGAACAGTCTTTGTGAAGGCTGTTGGATGCATGATAGTGCATTAGAGTCAATGTATAAAAAACTGATTAAAAAACAAGGGAGAAAAAAGAGAAGTAGTGAGTACTGCATGATATTTTTTTTTAATCTATTCGATTGTGTCCAGTTCTCGGAGACTGCCTGGACAAGTCCCTGCAAATTTTCTTGGCAAGGTTTTTCAGAAGTGCTTTGCCATTGCCTCCTTCCTAGGGCTGAAAGAAAGTGACTGGCCCAGGGTCACCCAGCTGGCTTTATGCCTAAGGCAGGACTAGAACTCAGGTCTCCCAGTTTCTACCCTGATGCTTTAATCACTACACCAAACTGGCTCTCTTACTGCATGAATAATAAAAACTAAATAGTATTGATTTGTTTAGGGTTTTATTTGCTTACAGATATTGCCTTCTAAAGAGCACAGTGATGGAAATCAATCACTGTTAGGTAAATGTGGCTTGATTAATATATTGCTGGCATATTAGAAAAACATTTAAATCTTAATTACATGCAGGTCTGCTTCCAATCCAAGTAGCAAAAGCATAGTTTGCATGTGACACATTAGGAGAATGGAATTAATAACAAATAAGTCCTTTTTCTTTATTTTGAAATTGTGGTTTGATCAGTAGAATGGCAAGGAAAGCTCTTCACTGCATTAAGATAAACACAATCTGTTGAAGCTTTACAGCCCCAATTTAAAAGTCAACCAACCTACAGCACGTTTCCAGTTCTCATCTTTTTACCAGCTGATGAATGAAGACCATCTTTCGCTTGGCACTTCCCTCCACACTTGTTCTACAAATAAAAGTAATAAAATGCTTTCACTGGCTTTCAAAGCAATTCATCTAAGGTTAGGCTGACCATATTTCCTTCAGACAAAAACGGGACATTTGGGATGGCAAAACGGGACAGGGTCTTATGCCACCATGCCGGCCTCCAAAGTCCACGCAATTGGCTCCCACCTGCAAACCCCGCCCCCGCCCCACACGATTGGCTCCCTCCTGCAAACCCCGCCCCCATCAGCGTGATTGGCTCGGATTTTAATTTTTCTTTATTTTTAAAGGGTTTTTTTTTCTTCTAGCAGTAAATGGTGCATCAGAGCTGGTGTGTTTGGGGGAGGCCGGAGTACACACACTGTGCACACAGCACCGTCATCGGCCGGGGAACAAGGGGCGGGGATGGAGGGGATGGAGGCCCACCACTGCCCCATCCCCCTCGGGCTTGGCCGAAGGAGGGAGGAGAGTCACTGCTGCTGCCACCGCCGCAGAGCAGGAGAAGCAGGAGGATCCGGCTGCGCTTGGCTGCTTCAACCACACCACTCCGCCCCTTGCTGCCCGCTGAAGCTCCCCAGGGTGGCCGGCTCCTGCTTCTCCTGCTCGGCGGCCCGACAACTCTCCTCCCTCGGCCAAGCCCGATCAGATGCACATACACACATTTTTCTTCTTATATCTCTTTTTTTCCCCCGCCCCCCTATGTTTGTATTTTTATGTTTATAGTTTATTAATCTCTACTTAATATTATATTCTTTTTGAATATATATATAGAAGAAAGAAGAAAAATGTAAATCAAGTATTTACACAATTTTTTGTTAAGAAAACCGGAGGTATTTTAATGAAATGTACGTAAGTATTGTATGGTAAAGATGTATAAGTCAAAAATTGAATTTGAAATAAATACTTAATAAATCAGTAATATAACATAAGAGAAGAAAAAGAAAATAGTGATAAGGTTAGAAATAGATATATATATAAATAAAGTAGTTAGAAAGGGTTAGAGGAAGAAGAAGGGAAGAGGGAAACAGGGAATATAATTTAAAATAAAGATATGTTATATGAAATATATTAGATAATGAATATTATAAATCAAATGTAAATATGTATACATAAATGTAGTTATTGTTATGTGTAGCGGCAACAACTCTCCTCCCTCGGCCAACCCCGATCAGATGCACACACACACACAGGACAGACTGTCCTCGGCAGGAGCCAGCCGCGCTGAGGGGCTTCAACCACACCACTCCGCCCCTTGCTGCCCGCTGAAGCTCCCCAGGGTGGCCGCTCCTGCTTCTCACATACACACACACTCACACACTCACAGGACAGACTGCCCTCGGCAGGAGCCGGCCGCGCTGAGGGGCTTCAGCCACACCACTCCGCCCCTTGCCACCCGCTGAAGCCCCCCAGCATGGTCCGCTCCTGCCAGGGCAGTCTGTCCTGTGAGTGTGTGTGTGTGTGTATGTGAGAAGCAGGAGCGGCCACCCTGGGGAGCTTCAGCGGGCAGCAAGGGGCGGGTGGTGTGGCTGAAGCCCCTCAGCGCAGCTGGCTCCTGCCGAGGGCAGTCTGTCCTGTGAGTGTGTGTGTGTGTGTATGTGAGAAGCAGGAGCGGCCACCCTGGGGAGCTTCAGCGGGCAGCAAGGGGCAGAGTGGTGTGGCTGAAGCCCCTCAGTGCGGCTGGCTCCTGCCAGGGCAGTCTGTCCTGTGAGTGTGTGTGTGTGTGTGTATGTGAGAAGCAGGAGCGGCCACCCTGGGGAGCTTCAGCGGGCAGCAAGGGGCGGAGTGGTGTGGTTGAAGCCCCTCAGCGCGGCTGGCTCCTGCAGAGGGCAGTCTGTCCTGTGAGTGTGTGTGTGTGTGTATGTGAGAAGCAGGAGCAGCCACCCTGGGGAGCTTCAGCGGGCAGCAAGGGGCGGAGTGGTGCGGCTGAAGCAGCCGAGCGCAGCCGGATTCTCCTGCTCAGCGGCCCGCCAACTCTCCTCCCTCGGCCAAGCCCAATCAGATGCGCACACATACACACACACGCACCCCATACGCTCTTTCTCCAGCCTCCCCATGACCAAATGCACCTGGACCTGTTGCAGGGAGGCTGGAGAAAGAGGGTGTGGGGTGCGTGTGTGTGTGTGTGTGCGCGCGATTACGCTGAGCAAGTAATCTGCGCACGCACGCGCGCGCACACACACACACACACACACGCACCCACTTTCCACAACCTTCCCCTGGCCTCACCACTGCTGGGCAGACAATCTCAGGATCAGGTAAGGAGGCAGGAACCTGGACTGTGGTGCTTCTTCTGCTGCTGGGATCGCACGTGGCAACTGGGCTTCCAGTTGCCGCGCTGATAGGGCCTCTTCTGGGCTGCCTCCAATGGCAAGTCCGGCCCCAGTCCTCCTTCCTGTCTTCCTGTCCTCCTTCCCGCCGGGTTTAAAAAAGGGACAAAATTGAGATTTTGATCAAAACGACGGGACGGTGGGAAAATGCTAAAATAACGGGACTGTCCCGTTCAAAACGGGACGTATGGTCACCCTATCTAAGGTTCATACCAAGAAGACCTGGGTGGAGAGAGAAGTGTTCAACAGGCTCCTAATAGGTTGTGCCTTAGAAGGCATCTGTTGAAGCCCACTGTCACCCAGGTCTTCTCTTAGGAATTTGGGGTAAATAGCTCCTGGTTTTCCATTCTTTTTCCCCTTCTTTATACTGGATATATTTTTAATTATTTTCATTGTAAAACACTTTGTGAACCCTTTTTAAAAAGAAAATGGCATAAAATACATTAAATAACAACAACAACAACAACAACAACAACAACAATAATAATAATAACAACATTTTGATAGCATTTGTGTAATAGATTTGATATGTATTGCTAATGCAAATGTCATTCATCATTCCATACATCCATGGAACAGAGTGTAATCTAAATACTGTATATTTGCCATCATAATAACTGCATAATATAGGTTAAGTTGAGAAATAAGAAAGGCACAATAGTTCACTGGGTAAGCCATAATGTGGTGTTATGAGGTATTCTGCCTGCCAGCCCCTTTTGCCAGACACAGAATACACATCCTTGTTTTAAACAGAATCTACATTTTTACAAGGGAAAGATGGCAATTGACCTGTAGGAACAGCTCCTCCCTTTTTTCTGGAGACAGGAACATTTTGAATCCTTTTAAAATCAGGCGAAACTTCTTAAGCTATGGACTGAGACAGAGAAGAAGAGAGACATGCCCCATAGCCTCTGACTTGAGTTTGGTGTTCCAGGAACCTAGGAGATGCCCAGATAATTGAGACAGATGGAATGTCTGTTTTAAGGGAATTCACGTTCTGGAGTAATAGATAATAAGCTTAGACAGGAATCTGCATTAAGGTTTATTTTAGCGTGTGGAGTTACCTTCTGTCTTTATTTTTTTGTCTACATTATAGAATTGGGTGTTTAAAACTCAGTCCTTACCCATTCTATAAGCTGGGCATGAAAGTAATAATGTTACCTACTTGTAATCTGTAGTAATTTCTTGAACCCTTCCCATCTCTTCTTTATAAAGAATCTAGCAGGAAGAACAAGCCTTTGTAGTAGACCAGCACCGTCTTGTGGTCTACCCAGTGTATAACATTTGTTGTTGTTGTTCAGTTGTTCTGTCGTTTTTGAGGTTGTACCCCATTACTGCCTTTCCCACTCTTTTATTGACTATGAGGGCTACTCCATTTCTTCTAAGGGATTCTTGCCCACAGTAGTATATATAATGGTCACCTGAATTAAATTCGCCCATTCCTGTCCATTTTAGTTCACTGATTCCCAAGATGTCAATGTTCAATCTTGTCATCTCATGTTTGACCACATCCAGCTTAGCTTGATTCATAGATCTTACATTCCAGGTTCCTATGCAATATTGCTCTTTACAGCATCGGACTTTCCTTCCACTTCCAGACACATCCACAACTGAGCGTTCTTTCGGCTTTGGCCCAGCCGCTTCACTCTTTCTGGAACTACTCGGAATTGCCCTCCGCTCTTCCCCAGTAACATATTGGACACCTTCCGGCCTGAGGGGCTCATCTTCCGGCGTCATATCTTTTAGCCTTTTGATACTGTCCATGGGGTTTTCTTGGCAAGGATACTGGAGTGGGCTGCCATTCCCTCCTCCAGTGGACCACGTTTTGTCAGAACTCTCCGTCATGACCTGTCCATCTTGACCTGACTTCATTGAGTTACGCAAGCCCCTTCGCCACGACAAGGCAGTGATCCATGAAGGGGTATAACATTTACCCTTTGTATTTTTTACTTTTTTTCCAACTGATTTTTAAGCTGTATCATTGTGATTTGAACAGCTCTGTTATTTAGCTCCTGACCTACTCAATGTTTGCCTTTTAAGATTTTAAAATTAAAAAGATGTTTGATATTGTTTTCTTTAGTAAAGTTTGATCGTCTTATATCTTATGAGATTGGTCTATTTCCCAAAGTGGGGAGGAAGGGCTGGCCTAGCTACACACCTTTGAGCTATAAAGCCAGGAGGTCGCATTATAGAGATAATTTCATTTCTCCCCATTTTTATCTTTTAATATCCAGAAAGGCAGCACAGATGGTGAGGGCCCTCTGTTTTACATACACTGGGATTAGGAAGGGAACGCTAGGTGAGGCACTCCCTGGAAGACAGATGGTGGTAGTGGGAACTATCAACCTGCTATTCCAAGGCGGGAGGTTGGAACCAGGGTATACAGAACTAGAGAGTTTCTGGGACAGGAGAATTGAGGCTTCCAGCCTTACTCCCTATCAACTGAGCCATGGAACTATTCAAGGTTGATTTAGTTCTGGTTTACCTCAATGTCTAAACCTAGGTATTTAGTTTATAATTTGTGGTGTATGGCTTAGGGTATGGTATACATTCAGCCACAGTAACCAGCCAAGAAAAACTACTGAGATAGCTAATTTAGATCTTTCAGTCCAGAAGGTCTTCCTTCCTCCCTCTCCTCTACTACTTCCTAGCCTTCTATGCAGGTGCCATTCTTTTTTGAAAACAATGCTTAGTGGATTTTGGACATGACTTGACTTCCTCCAAGAATTCTGCTAGAACTCCTGAAATACTTATTTTATTTAAATAAAAATATAAACTGCCCAATAGCTGAAGCTGTCTGGGCAGTTTACAATAAAACACACTAAAAATACAATTTGGATAAAAACACATACAATCAAATCAAATCAAATGCACTATGAAAAATCATACAAACTAGACAGCAGCATGACAGTACTGGAAAATCTGAAACAGCATGAATTTAAAATTTAAATTTAATTTAAAAGCCTGGGAAAACCAAAAGGTGCCAAAATGATGCTAATGTGGGCAACCAGTCAAGCCTCTCTGGGCAGGGAATTCCATAAATGGGGTGCCACCACAGAAAAGGCTCTCTCCCTTGTATAAAGGTAAAGGTTCCCCCCACACATTTGTGCAGTCGTGTCTGACTCTAGGGGCTGGTGCTCATCTCCGTTTGTTAGCTGAAGAGCCACCGCTGTCCGAAGACGCTTCTGTGGTCATGTGGCCAGCATGACGCACGCGGAACGCTGTTACCTACCCACCGAAGTGGTACCTATTAATCTACTTGCATTTACATGCTTTCAAATTGCTAGGTTGGCAAGAGGTGGAGCTAGTGCGGGAGCTCACTCTGTCACACGGGACTAGGGATTCGAACCTCCGAACTTGGGACCTTCCTATCGACAAGCCTGGCATCTTAACTGCTTGTATAGACTTACTCCCTTGTATAGACCTACCTCAACTCCTTTGGGGGGGGGGAACCTGGCCTGGAAGATTAGAGGATCTTATGGTCTGGCTAGTTCCATACTGATGCTACTGAAGCTGATGCTAGGGAAAGTGGAAGGCAAAAGGAAGAGGGGCAGACCAAGGGCAAGATGGATGGATGATATTCTGGAGGTGACGGACTCGACCGTGGGGGAGCTGGGGATGGCGACGGCCAACAGGAAGCTCTGGCGTGGGCTGGTCCATGAAGTCACGAAGAGTTGGAAGCGACTGAACGAATAAACAACAACAAAGTTCCATACTGGAGAAGACACTCCTTCAGGTAACCTGGTCCTAAGATATTTAGGACCTTAAAGGTCAAAAACAGCACTTTGAATTGGGTCCAGAAATGGACTGGAAACCAGTATAGATGGCAAAGTACTAGCCTAATTTGTTCGTACCAGTCAATCCCAGTGAGCAGTCTAATTGCTCTGTTTTGAGCTAACTAAAGTTTCCAGACTGTTTTCAAAGGCAGCCCCATGTACAACACATTGCAATAATCCAACCAGGAAATTACCAGAGCATGAATAGCTGTGGTGAGGCTGTCTCTGTCCAGGTAGGGTCGCAGTTGGTAAATCAGCCCAAATATGTTTAGTATTCAGTTGGAAGAGCCTGTCACTGCTTCCTCGCATTCAGGCATGGCAGACAATTTGATTGCAACGTAACAAACAGACTGCAAGAAGCACTAAGGAACGGCAGTCTAAGCTCTATCCGTACTGCCACTAGGTTTCAGCGATACTGCAGCTTAACTGGAAATGAATTGGCTCAACTCTTGAACACAACCAACACTCTGGAATTACAAACATATGAAACTGACACAGAACCCTTGCGTGGAAGTACCAATCATTAATTGTGCTAGAGAACATTGATTTTGAAGAGCTAAAATATCTTTGGCTCCTACTTTTAAATCAGTCATCCGCAGCATATACTGCATTATGTAATAAGCGATCAATTTCAAACTAAAATATATTGAACTTTAGGGAAATGAAACATTATCCTTAATAAGCTTTTCATTGCCACATTATAAACTGATCCAAATCAGCGAATGCTTGGATTTCTTTTTCTTTGAACTCTAGGAAATAATTTCAGTTCTTCCCCCTTAATTCTCTGCAAAATTAATCCCATAATTGCAAAATTCTACCCGAAAGCGTACTTTGCAGAATTAGCATTGATGAGATTTAACATCGATCTATACTAGATAGGATAATTAATATTTTATTTGTCTTTAGGGAAAGGCCCCTGCAATATAATTGTACAAAAATGGGGTAATGTGTGTGCGCGAATGGATATTAATGAATTCAGAGCTTTGGGGAGGCAAAAGTGGTGTGAAGAATTCCTCACATTTTTAAATTAACTTTTCAATCCTAAAGAAGGTCTACATTTACATCAATAGATGCTCACCAACACCTTGGATTTTGCCAAATGAATAATGTTATACTACATAAGTAATGACTATTTAGGTTGGGGTCTTTTTCCTCCAACCCTCTAGAAAAGCTAGCTGTTGAAATGGTAGTTTTTTGGTGGGAACGTTCAATGGCTATGCAGCATTGTCTTGAAGCAGATAAATATTTCCCTCACTTTCCCTTCCTTATCTGTGGACATGTAAACCCAGCTACACACAGTAGAACAGATCATACACAGTAAGCATACTTTCTCTCCTGGTTAGCTCCAAATATAAGATCTATTCCACATATGCTTACAGAAGGATGATTGCTGGTGTTATCAATCCCAAAGAAATATTA
Source organism: Charina bottae (assembly GCA_023362775.1). Taxonomy (NCBI): domain Eukaryota; kingdom Metazoa; phylum Chordata; class Lepidosauria; order Squamata; family Charinaidae; genus Charina; species Charina bottae. The sequence continues at coordinate 191,978,661 of JALMGJ010000001.1, read as the reverse complement.
TAGAAGTGAAGGGAAAAAAATAAAAGGGTTACAAATAAAGGAAGGTAACAACTGGACCCTTGAATAAGGTACAGCAATTATGTGAAGTGATAGTGTACCATGCATTCATAGATAAAATATCTCCCTCCATCTTGATAATGCTTGCCCTAAAGTTGAAATCATATGGATACTAGAGAATTCAGTAAATGAACAAGGAAATGTACACTATGGCTGGGTCCAACCTAACCCATGGTTTGTTCAACCACAATTTATTGAATATTTTTAACATCCCTTCATCTTTTATTCTTTGTTTTATTTGGTTTTTTAATATCTTTTAATGCTGAATTTTTTTAGCTCTTTGTATGCCGCCCAAAGTCGCTTGTTTGTGAGGTGGGCAGCTATATAGATTTGAAAAATAAATAAATAAATAAACCACAATTAGCTGGGTTCACACAATAAGCTAAACGAAAACTTAACAAACCACAGTGTGTATATCTTAGCAAGATATGTAAGCCCAATCAGTGTTTAGGCAATTAACTAAAGAAGAAAAACATCCTTCTTATTAATTAATTGCATTCAGATAAGGAAAATGGTTAATGATTGCCCTTGGGTACTAATGCACAAGAAAATTTGTCTGCAGGTAGTACATATTATAATAAAGACATAGTCTGCTAAAATATTTTTACAAAATGACTACCAAAAAGATAGCTTTGTCTAAACTTGGTGCTGTCCTAAACCCTTTTGCATGTTTGCCATGACATTCAATCCTAGATGATATCATATTATTAATATTCCAGGGGAAGAAAAGGAATATATCTTAATTGCCCTAATTCATCAGCTAAATGGCCAGCGTTCTCCATTTGTTTTGAGAATTCCAGGGCTGAATGGCAGAAAAATATTTTTTCCCCCAACAGAGTCACTTTTGGGATGTTTTAGTGCAAGAACTTCAAAATGCCAGAAGGTATGTCTTGCATATGAGTGATATGTCAAATAATAGAATCATAATTATTGTTGTGTTAGTCCAAGAAAAACTTGAGGAAAAGGAAGTCATAAGTCGGAGCATGTTGAAAAATAGTAAGGCTGCAGGTGTTGATAGTGTCACTAAAAAAATGTTAAAACATGGAAGGTTTACGTATTGAGTGGTTGTGTGACTTGTCTACCCTGTGTGAAACCTGCACCATGCATGATGATTGTATAAGGCAGGGGTGGGGAACCTTTTTTCTGCCAAGGGCCATTTGGATATTTATAACTGGGGACCAGGGGGGCAGGGGGTGGGGTTTCTGGGATTTCCGTGGACCGGGGGCCGGAGTTTGCGGGCGGGAGCCAATCACAAGCACTGGGGGGCGGGGTTTGCGGGCGGGAGCCAATTGCGTGGAAGGGGGGTTTTGCAGGCGGGAGCCCCGCGGGCCGTATACAGCCCGCGGGCCTGACGTTGCCCACCCCTGTTGTAAGGGAACAGTAAAGGCATTCTTCCATAGGGAAAGGTAGCAAGAGTAAGCGCAAAACCCATAGGGGGATTAGTTTGTTAAATATGTCTAGGAAAGTATTTGGCAGAATTGTGATCAAAAGATATGAGAAGTGACAATAAATAAAAGTACAAAGTGGTTTTATGTTGGGCAGAGGAGGTGCAAATCATAGTTTTGCTGTTTGACAGATGATTGAAAATTATATGTATTTGATAAAATGTATTGCCCATTTGTTAGAGAAAGTATTGTATATGATAAATTTCATAGGCATGAATTATGAAACATTTTGTGAGAATATGTTGATGGGTGGTTGCTGAATGTGATGAGTGATAATTGGTGGAAGTAATGCATGTGTGATGTTACAAAACTTCTAAGGATCTTGTATGCTATGTCAGCCTATGCCACAGTGAATGTCCCATCAAACAAGCCGCGAGCACGAATGATTGTTTTCTAAGTACTTGATTAGAACATATTCTGCAAATACCTCCCCCATGCACACTTTATACTAGGAAGGAAGGAAGGAAGGAAGGAAGGAAGGAAGGAAGGAAGGAAGGAAGGAAGGGTGTCCACACACCAAAATGGAGTTGGGAGATTCCAAAGAGCTCTTCGTCCCAATGAAATGGAGATGAATGTGAGTCTTCCTTTTGTTAAAGACTTTATTAGAGTTTCAGAATACAGATAAAATACAAAGTATAGAAAAGATTGAGGAAAGAACTAAAAGAAAAAAGACAAACTAAAAAGTGCAGAAATAAGTAGAAAGAAATACAAAAGGAGTGACTTCCGACCCACTTCAACACAGATATAAACACAAATACATAGTACATTACTTTCTTACTCTAAATCAAACCTTAATAAGCATTATTTCTATAAGCTATAAGCTTAATCATCAAAACCCAAAATCAAAACTTCATTTTTTTCAGATACAAGCAAAAAGCCCAGAAGCAGTTTCTACGCAGAAACAAATCCAGCCAAATTATTTTCTCTTATCAATTCTGTCAGTTTCACCATCTCTGCCAGTTCCATTAAATTCACCATCCATTCTTCCACTGTGGGAATTTGTGTGTCCTTCCACCTTTGCGCATACAAAAGTCTTGCCACCGTTGTCACATATAAAAACAAATCTGTGTCTTCCAATACCATGTGTCCATCTTTGTCACAGCTTCTATGCTGGTTCTCACAATAAGTGTTAGTTTTCACACTTTGTACTGGCCTCACAGATTTCTTTCCTATTTGTTTGGTTCCTTTCTCAAGGAAATAAAGCTTTGTTTACTAGTACTAGCCATGGATGAAAGATGCTTTCTTTAGCTTGTTTATCAGCTGTGAATGGTGCCAGCTGACGGTTACAGTTTGCATTCTTCAGCTCTTTCAATCTTCAGAAGGAGACATATAGAAAATAACAAATAAAAATGTTATAGAGAATATAAAAAACATATATTTCATGTCAAGGAGCTAAATGCTTAGCAAATAGTTCCACACTGAGCAGGGAATCAGACAAGAATGTGTGATATCTCCTCAGTTTTTAAATGTATAGATAATTATATGAGGAATGCTTGAGATGATATTAAAGGTGTGTTGGTCTGGGACATCGGTGTGTGTACTTTTTTACGCAGACAATACTGTACTCGGGCTTGTTGACTGAGTGCTTGAATGATTTGTATAGAATGTTAAAGAGAATACAGGATACAAGAGGTATGAACTTGAAAATTAATATGTCAAAGACCAAAGTAGTTCTGTCAGATACAGGGAAAATAGAGTGCAAATGGAAGTTATACATAAATGGCAAAAAAAAAATAGAGCAAGTAGATGGATTTAAGTGTCTTGGTACATTTCCCCTTGGTAAAAAGGGAATGGACAGAAAATTTTTCAGACATACTGTATAAATGTTGGTGGGAAAGTAGTAGATAGTACACGATTTGTTGTGAGGAATGAATGTATGTCAAAAGAAGCAAAAATTGCTGTGCATATGAATGTGTATTCTTCCCATATTCTTATATAAAAGTGAGAGTTGGGTATGTCAGAAGAAACAAAAATTAATTGAATGCAGTGGAATGGATTACTTAAGAAGTATGTGTGATAAAATAATAGATCGGGTCAAAAATGGTCAGGTGATTAATGAATATGGACTGAATACAAGAGTGACCAGTACGCTAAGAAGTATGCTAAGATGGTTTGGGCACACACGGAGAATGAGGAATTAGTCACTAAACCAATATATGAAGGAAGAATGAATAAGCTGAGAGAAAGGGAAGACTGGAAACGTCCGAACTGGATGGATTTGGTAAAATCTCAAAAGAAGAAAGGTAAGAAATTTAAAGAACAAAAAGCAACATTTGAAGTGGTATATGGATGTGATGGAAGCAAGGGTGATTTGCAAGCTTTAAAAGGTGTAAAGAAGATTAGTGAATGGTGTTGGTGTAAACTAGATTTAGTTAGATTTCCAATTCTTTTCTCTTATCTCCTGGCTTTAATTTCTTTAATTTAGAGCTTCATTTACTTTTAGGCTAAGAGTAGGACAGGACATAGTGCTGTACAACATCAGTAAAAACAATGCAAAATCTAGAGACGAAATCAAACAGCCCAACTGCCCCCCTTAAAAACTACGACTTCTCAGCAGAAAACCACCCATAGAAAAAAACCTCCTCCTTCCCATAACTTTCCATCAGAAAAACAATTCCATTTATAGTTTGCAATTCGAAGTGTCCCTTTAAATTTTTCAGTTCCACAATCTGGTCATCGTCAGCAAAAGCTTCGGTCACGCTATCAGTAGAAACATTTCTATTGATGTTGAGCCCCTCAACCTCTTCCACAGCATCCCCAGCCAGATGACACATGTTAAAGCTGAAGTTTTCTACAATGTCCCGAATATCTTGCATAATAGCTTGACAGGAATCGGAAAGAATGTATTTGAAACTCTGTTTAAGCTCACAACGAAACTCTGAGAGAGTCTGCTTGAGATCCTCCATGTTTCAGGCAGTAGATTATGGCGCCCCCTAGATTGACTAGCGAAAGTAGGAGTTAATGGGAGTTAATGGAAAATTTCCAAAAGATGTTGACATAAGTGAAAGTATGCTAACAGGCGGCTCCCCGGGAAAGTGCCAACAGAAAGCTGAAGATTCAGAACTGCAGATTCAACGTGTAGGAAAATAGTAAATTCTTCAGATTCAGTACAAAAATAATAGCAGGGAGGCAATTATTTATTCTCAATCCTCCTTAGTATTTAGATGGGAAACGGTCCTGTCTGGACTAAGACTGACTCAGAAGTGGTATCAAACTTACTCTTTATTTACAATAGTACGTAATAATCAGTTCAAGCAGGTAGGTTCACGATTCAATGCGTGACAACTTAACAACCGAGTCCCATTTGGCAGCAGGGAAAGGCTTAAATCAGAGTCCCCCTTGACAGCTGGACACGGCTTGGAATAGAGTCCCACTTGTGACAAGGCAAGGCAAGGAACAGAGTACCCGCGTGGCAACCAACGAGGTTTAGAAGCGGAGCCCTCACGAGCCAGCAGGGGGCAAAACCTGAAGGTAGGCTCAACCACAGAATCCCCTGGAGCGGCAGGGCAAGCGGCAGGCACAGGGACCGGCGCGGAATCCCAGCAGGTCTCAAAGGTGGAACTCTTCGCAGCGACCGGCTCGGAGGCAGCGGCGGCGGCGGCGTGGCAAGCACCAGCAGCAAGCTCGGAGGCAGCGACAGTGAGGCAAGACCCAGTGACAGGCTCAGAGGCAGCAGCGGCGAGATGCAGGTCAGCAGCAGGTTCTGGCGCCGCGATGGGGCAGGGCGGAGGAGCAGGGTCTGTCGTGGTTGCAGGGCAGACGTCCGAAGGTGATTCCGGCAAGTAGTCTGGTGGTGGTACTGGAAGCTCGGTAGAACGGTTGTCTCCGGCAACCAGCTCCTGTACCTGGCTACCTTTTATCCTCTGAGTTTCCTGCTGCTGACAGCCAGGAGCCAATCGCCTCTCTCGCTCTGTGGCTCTTTTCTCCGCCCTCCTGGCTCGCACGCTGATGGGTGGTGGAGAACTCTCCCTTTGTCTGGCCCTAATCAGCTGGTCGGCTTCCTCCTGGATTCCTGCGCTTTCCCCAACGATCCCTTCATCTTCCTCCTCCGACTCAGCCTCCATCCTGACAGAAACAAGCCAAAACTTTTTTAAAAAATTGTTTTTAATTAATCCCAAAAATAACGATAAGCACCAAGAGAGATCACTTCTCCTTTCTGTAGAAAGCCTCTCTTAGGGTACATAAACTTAAAAAAATATAAATTGGGTGATTTAGAAATGGGGTGGCTCAACTTAGTGTCTCTTTATGGCAACAGCACGGCTTGGAAATGGTGATGTCCCGGCCTCCCGGCGGCTCTTTCCCAATCGATGCGAACACTGTTTGCGATTCTCAGGCTGCAAGTCGCCGTTCTGGAGGCAAATGGGATGATTCTGAGTGTTTACTTTGTCCGTGAAAACACTCCAGTGCTTCAGGAAAAAGCCTGCCTGAGCCCAAAAAACCGCCGCATTGTCAGTTCTATCCACGGAGCCCGCGGAGACAGCTGTTTAGTCGGCCATGTCCCCACCGGAAGTGATATCTCCCAGTATTTGAAAATGTGTACCTGCTTTATGTTCAGCTGATTGCCCGATTTTCATATTCATATTGCACAGCGAGTGAAACAGAATAGCCAGTCGTCAGAGCTAAGCATATTCTTTATCTCAATTAGTGTCACAGCATACAGGATATATGGGATAGGGTGATGCTGGATGTGGGGAGGCTAAATAGTTACTGTACTGATTTAGCTATTACAAGCCAGATGTTGTTATTGGCAAATTTGATTAGCTGAAGCAAATGCTCCCTACAATCTCCCTACAAATATTTCTCAGCATTAAAGCAGTAGCGTAAGCAATCTGATAAGCAACTAGGGGGTTTACAGGGCACAGTGCCATTTTCACACATTTGTAATTCATCATTGCAAATGCCGGTAACTGAGCTTTTTTATCTATAGCCAGACCTGCACATATTGTTATGTTATCCAATTTCCTGTTCATTTTTGTAAGCCCAGATCTTTTACAAGCAATCACTGAGTCAGTCTCCCAATCTCAAAACAATATTTTATGAAAGGACCAACTGAGTTTGTGGTCACAGAATCCAGAAGCCTGAAAACCAAAGGATTTAATCATTTAAAAAGCCCACAATTTATGGCATAGGCCAGCCCATAAATCATGATTTATAAATAACAGTGGCAGTGGATACATGTGCTAAAAGCAATGTGCTAAAAGCAAAAAAATAAATATGTTAGAACTTCTGGTGTGGGAACCCAACAATTCTGTTTGCAAATATGAGCAATATTAACCATGCTTGACAAATTCCGAGACAGCTGGGTAGGATGAAAGCTAGAATAACCACTGAAACTTTTAGGAATAGAATTATCATGTTGCATACAGCCCCTGATTCCCCCACTCTATGACTAGAGGGAAAATAAATTATTGAAACTAATTAAATACTTCCAAACTATTTTAAATTGCAGATTGTTTACAGGTTCTCTTGGCTAAATTGGTGAAGAAATTCTATAATATTTAATAATTATTTATAACAGCATTTTGATTGATATTTGCTGATTTAGTATCTTTAAAATAGCTGTCCCTACATGCACACTTTTTCTAAAGTTAGTACACAGTAAAGGATTATTCAGCTTCTTTTAGTTTCTTGCCAAATATTTGTTAAACAATATTTTGCCTCATTTTGGCAATTTATATTCACACATCAGCAACATTTAATTAAAAAATAGCAGGCCCTGGGTTTCAGGGGGGCAATAACTTTGATCAAGAATCATAGATGAGCAGAAATAGCTGTGGTTACTTTGCCTTGAGAAAAAGGACATCTGTACATGCTCAGAAAAGCACTCTTTTTTATTTATAGCACTTAAAATAAGTTTGATCTGCTTCATCTATTCAAGGATTATTGAACCGCTGGGTGAGATCATCCGTCACCATGGGATGAGGTATCATCATCATGCTGATGGGGGATCCGATAGTGGCAGGCAGCCGTAGGGGTGGTTGGCTTTCTCCGCCTTTCAGTTTTTCTCTTTTAATTTTCTTGTATTTCTTGTACTTTTATAATGGTTTTTATGACCTTTTATTTGTAAGCTTTTATTTTTTATTAAAAATAAACCTTTTATTTTATTTATTAAAAATATTGTCTCTTGAAATTGCTTAGATAAAAGCAAAGAACTTCTGTAAGTTTTGTTCCTAAATGCTCAGGAGATTGTGAATTATATGCACATACAATACAACAAATTCTTGTTATACTTAAAAAACTGAATTAATAACATTAAAATATAATCACAGTTGGGGGGAAAAATCAGTAATTCTGCAAGTTTAAAATGTTAGTAGAAAACTAATAAAAGATGGATGAAAAACTAAAGGGATGGAAATTTTGATAGAAATTCAGCAATATATTCTATAAGCAAACACTCTATGCTCCAAATCTGCACCTGTTTGCAACTGAATAGTCTGCTTTCTAGTGATACCAAATTGATATTTTGCTAAATGTGCCCACTGCAGCTTGATTCTGGGTTCAGAATAAGGTTTTTAAATATATGTCTGGGTTTTTAAAGATATGTCTGCAGTCCTTTGAGGGGGAATAGAGAGAGATAGAAGTTGTATAGAAATAGAATATAGAAATAGAAGTTCTCTTCTATTAGAAGTTGCAGATAACCATATCTGTTGCTGACATGCTTGATTTGTTGCCGTTTTTTCATAGGACTTGTTTTAATGCATTTTGAGTATTCAAGGCAGTTTGCCTGATTTATGTAATCCTTCTTAACAACTGGTTAAAGCTTTGTTCTAATGCCAGTCTGCAGTCACAGGAATGTTAACAGGCTTCAGAGAGAGAGAGAGAGAGAGAGAGAGAGAGAGAGAGAGAGAGAGAGAGAGAGAGAGAGAGAGAGAGAGAGAGAGAGAGAAAGGGAGGGAGGGAGGGAGGGAGGGAGGGAGGGAGGGAGGGAGGGAGGAAAACACTCATTCCTTCATCTTAAGCAGAATCAAGACTGGGGGAGGCATGACTTCTGTCACTGAAAGCAAAGGCAGATGAAACAGCCCCTCTCCTGGATAGGAAAAAGTTTTGTTCTTTTAAAATCAGAGGTAGAACTCCAGGGAAACAGAGAAGGAAGTTGCTGAGTCTGAGCAGGGTATACCATCTCCCCAACAACTCTGATAGATGGCTGGAATTATCCCCAGAGGCTGGGGGAGGTCTGAGGGAAAGAAACAGAGGACTTTGTTTTGGGATTCAGTTTTTTTGTTGTTGTTTATTCGTTCAGTCGCTTCCGACTCTTCGTGACTTCATGGACCAGCCCACGCCAGAGCTTCCTGTCGGCCGTCACCATCCTCAACTCCCCCACGGCCGAGTCCGTCACCTCCAGAATACCATCCATCCATCTTGCCCTTGGTCGGCCCCTCTTCCTTTTGCCTTCCACTTTCCCTAGCATCAGCTTCTTCTCCAGGGTATCCTGTCTTCTCATTATGTGGCCAAAGTACTTCAGTTTTCCCTTTAATATCATTCCCTCAAGTGAGCAGTCTGGCTTTATTTCCTGGTGTATGGACTGGTTTGATCTTCTTGCAGTCCAAGGCACTCTCAGAATTTTCCTCCAACACCACAGTTCAAAAGCATCTATCTTCCTTCGCTCAGCCTTCCTTATGGTCCAGCTCTCACAGCCATAGGTTACTACGGGGAATACCTTTGCTCTGACTATGCGGATCTTTGTTGTCAGTGTGATGTCTCTGCTCTTAACTATTTTATCAAGATTTGTCATTGCTCTCCTCCCAAGAAGTAGACGTCTTCTGATTTTACCTTTAAAAAAAGAAGGTGCCTTGCATTTTAATTTCTTCTATGTGTGCTTAAATACAGAACAGCAACCCTGTGATGTGAGTTGGGCTGAGAGGGAGTGACTGGCCCAAGGTCACCCAGCCAGCTTTCATGCCGAAGGTGGGACTAGAACTCTCAGTCTCCTGTCTATGAAGGTTCTCAGTCATCCAGGTGGAATTGTCTGTAGCTTGAATCATGTCAACTGGATTTCTATTTTCTCAGTGGAAACGTTTTGCTCCTTATCCAAGGAGCTTCTTCAGTCTGAGCAAAGTTGGTAAGGGAATCCTAAATATGTTTCTAGGTAGCTGTGTGACCTTACACCTGGGGTCATGGTTATATTGAGATGTTATTTTAAGTCCTTTTATCATCTAAAGGAGGATCGTTAAGATCACCATGCTGCTGTTGAGCTTGTGAAATGGTCTTAATCTTCCTAGGCACAGAAGACAGAGCCGGGAGAAAGATGGGAGAAAGATTGTGCCTGAGGCCCCCACCTCTAAGGAAAAAGGACACTCATTTGAGGACATTAATGTTCACATTTTAGACAGAGAAGATAGGTGGTTTGAGAGAGGGGTCAAGGAATCCATTTATGCCAACTTGGAAAATCCTTCCTTGAATAGAGGTGGGGACCTCAGGCACAATCTTTCTCCCATCTTTCTCCCGGCTTTGTCTTCTGTGCCTAGGAAGATTAAGACCATTTCACAAGCTCAACAGCAGCATGGTGATCTTAACGATCCTCCTTTAGATGATAAAAGGACTTAAAATAACATCTCAATATAACCATGACCCCAGGTGTAAGGTCACACAGCTACCTAGAAACATATTTAGGATTCCCTTACCAACTTTGCTCAGACTGAAGAAGCTCCTTGGATAAGGAGCAAAACGTTTCCACTGAGAAAATAGAAATCCAGTTGACATGATTCAAGCTACAGTCTCAGTCTCCTGGTTTGCCATTGGCTCCTTCCTAGGTCTGAGAGACAGGGACTGGCCCAAGGTCACCCAGCCGGCTTTCATGCCTCAGGCGGGACTAGAACTCTCAGGCTCCTGGTTTCTAGCCCAGCACCTTAACCACTAGACCAAACTGGCTCTCCATCTGATGATGGAGGACTGTCCATAAGCCATGCTATTTGGGAATGAGTTAGCAGAACACATATGAGAGACCATTCCACCAGGAGGGAAGGACTGAAAGTCAGCCAAAATGGACCTCCTGACCCTGACAGCAAAAGATCACCCAGAGCCTATCTTGAAAACACACCAGTAAGAGACACAGCCGGGGCAGAGGAACCAGGTCCAGGCTCCAAGTGAATCAGGGAGGTGGAAGGGCTGGTGTCTGTTTCTATTACGATCCTCTTGCAGACAACGGTAAGGACTAGCAAGTGGCCTTAAGCTTACTTTAGGAAGTTGCTTCACAAAGATGAGATTTCAACTGAGGATTTGCCATCACTGATTGATTTTGATTGATTAGGTGCCATGAAATAGTTTTCAACTCCTAGCGACCACATAGATAGATTTTCTCCATGATGATCTGTCCCTGACCTGGCCTTTCAGGTCTCCCAACTGCGCACTCATCACCACTGTAACTGAGTCCATCCACCTGGCTGCTGGTCATCCTCCTCTTCTCTTTCCTTCCACCTTTCCCAGCATTAGAGCCATCACTCCATATTCATTACACTCATTTGAGGACATTAATGTTCACATTTTAGACAGAGAAGATAGGTGGTTTGAGAGAGGGGTCAAGGAATCCATTTATGCCAACTTGGAAAATCCTTCCTTGAATAGAGGTGGGGGCCTCAGGCACAATCTTTCCCCCATCTTCCTCCCTGCTTTGTCTTCTGTGCCTAGGAAGATTAAGACCATTTCGCAATCTTAACAACAGCAAGGTAATCTTAAAGATCCTCCTTTAGATGATAAAGGGACTTAGAAATAACATCTCAAAATAACCATGACCTAGCCCCAGGTGTAAGGTCACACACCTACCTAGAAACATATTTAAGGATTCCCTTACTAACTTTGCTCAGACTGAAGAAGCTCCTTGGATAAGGAGCGAAACGTTTCCACTGAGAAAATAGAAATCCAGTTGACATGATTCAAGCTACAGATAAACTAAGGTTCCTTTTAAAAAGTAATACATGATTTAGGCCTGTCACCTGATGAATCACTTAAAAGATAATTGTAATCATGAGTTATAATTAATTAAATCTACATATGAATAAAGGGATTATTCTGAGGGAAAAGGCATTTTGTCTTTGCTAGATGATGTGCAGGCTTGTCTGCGCAAGCACTATTCCCTCCTCATGTTCAAGGGTACTTTTTGAAGAGACCACAAGATTTGTGATTACAGCACTTTTTTTTAATCCGTTCAATCATGTCTGATTTCTCAGAGACTGCCTGGACAAATCCCTACAGTTTTCTTGACAAGGTTTTTGGGAATTGGTTTGTCATTGCTTCCTTCCTAGGGCTGAGAAAGAGTGACTGGCCCAAGGTCACCCAGCTGGCTTCGTGCCTGAGGGAGGACTAGAACTCACAGCCTCTCGGTTTCTAACCCGGTGCCTTCACCAAACTGGATCTCACACAGCACTATAATTGGTTGCCTAAACGTCTTCAGCCCTGTTCTGCCTTGCCTGGAAATAATTACCCCGATTCCATCCCTGCAGCCTATCTGAACAAATCCCAAACCAAATTTCAGCCTGGACTATATTATAGGAATATTCAGTTTCTCTATTGCAGAGCTTTCCAAACTTTTCACATTGGTGACACACTTTTTAGACATGCATCATTTTGCGACACACTCTTACAGCAGGGCATCATTTCACGACACACTCTTACAGCAGGGCACAAGGCAGGCACTAGGACCTGCGCGGAATCACAGCAGGCTTGGAGGCAGCCAGGCACAAGGCAGGCACTAGGACCTGCTGGAATCCTGGCAGGGCTCGGAGGCAGCAGCAGCCGGGACACACCCAGACACTGCAGCGACACACTAACGTGTCCCGACACACAGTTTGGAAAGCTCTGCTCTATTGGGATATTTCTGTGTGTTATACAGAATATGTGTCATCCTCTTCCTCCGATGGTCACTACCTTGATCAGTCATCAGACTGCCGTGTCCAAAGTTAATGGGCAGTAATGCCACATCGGCGCCACACAATGGCTCCCCCGCAAATGGGAGGGGGCGGTGCGAAGCCTACTTCCACCGCTCTTCTATCTGGAGAAAGAGCTGCCGAAGTCTAGGACACGCCCCAGTATCACCTGCCAGGGCCGGGCCAAATGCTGCACCGCATTCGAGGATGAGCGACGTCGGGATTCCTAAAGAAAGGAAGTTATGGGTGGCAAATATTACTCTGTAGCGGACCTTCGGTATTTTTGGAAAACAAATTCCAAAGCAGGAATGCTGCCTCTCTCTCTGTCCCCGTGAACTTTAAACTTGGAGCAGGGAGATCTATTTATTTTCGGGTTTTCTCTGCCTCGTTCCTGAGCTGCCTTTCTGCTCGTTACCGCACCCGCGCGGCGTCAGAAGTCCTGCTCCGCGGCTACCACGTGGCGGGAGCGACCACCCGGCTCGCAGAACAATTGCCAGGGGTTGCTGGCTGGAAAGGCATCAGCTTCCTCGCCGTTTGGCGGGGGAGGCGCAGCCCTCCGTCCTGGAAGACTGTCCACGGAGCGCCACGGGCCTCCGTCTGCCCGAGTTGGGCTGCGGTCCGTGGGATCTCTGAGCGGCGGCAGGTGAATTTGGGCGCGGACTCACGTCGGGCGCTGGGGCGACTCGGAAGCCCGCGGGTCTCTCGATCGCCCAATCTGCACCTCAGGGCGCTGCTGGTTGGAGTCCGGCCCCACAGGTGGCGCGGCCGGGCCTTCGCGCTCCGCAGCGGAACTCTCTCCTCTCCCCCGCTCCGGCGCCCTAATCCGCTTACTTTCCTCTTGGAGGCGACCCACTTGTGGCTCCGTGCAAGGCTGGCGACCTGCCTGTGAGCAGAAGAAGACGGCAAGCCGCGCTAGCTCTCCCCCCCCCCCCCTCTCTTTTCCTTTCGGCATGCAGAAGGGTTGCGGTCTTGAGCACGTTTAACGCGCGGAGTAAGCTCCCTGGAACTCAATGGGCTTTACTTTGGATGGCCAAGGCTCGGTCCGCCCATGGAATTGGCGAGGGATGACCATTTAGCTTAAGACAACTTCGGGAAGCAGCTTGGACTGCTCGGGCGAAGCCCCCCACCCCCCGGCGGCGGGAGAAGAGCGGCTTGGCTGGTCGGGGCAGGGGGGCTCGGCCGGGCGCGTGGCTGCCGCCGGCGCGGTCGCCCGGTTGTTCCGGAGATGGAGTGGGGCAGCCTGGGCACTGACGCTCGCCTGTCCGGCTTCCGGGAGAGGTGACTCTTTCGCCAGCCAAGTTCGACCGGACCGCTGCTCTTCCCGGGCGAGGCGGGCGGCCACTTTGGTCCGCCGCAGACAGGTTCCTGCGCGGGGAGGCGAGAAGGCGCCTGGACGGAGCGGGCCATGGGGGCCAACGGCACGGGAGACTTCTCCTCCAACCGTACCTGCCCTCCTCCTGAGCGGGAGCCAGTCCGCAACTTCGCCGCGTTGGTCTTCGGAATCTTCCTCATCCTCTTCATCATCAGCGGGAACTTGCTGGTGTGCCTCAGCGTCTGCACGGAGAAAGCGCTGAAGACCACGACCAATTACTTCATCGCCAGCCTCGCCGTGGCCGACCTCCTTTTAGCCATCTTGGTGCTGCCTCTTTATGTCTATTCCGAGGTAAAGCCCCACAGCCCCCTTCACTTCTCTGAGCTCTACCCTCTTTGCTTTTGGGGATGATGCCATCGTTTTATCTTAAGAGGTGAAGGTGTCCTCTCCCATTTGAGATACATTTTTCTGTGGAGTCCTTGGTGCTCCCTGAGCCTTGTTGTTTTCTTGCAGACCTTTCATTGCCAGGCTAGGCAACTTCTTCAGTGCGACTGAATTAGTTTCCTAGCCTGGCAATGAAACGTCTGCAAGAAAAAAAACAAGGCTCAGAGAGCACCAAGGACTCCACAGTTCAACCCTGAGCTACAAATATTCTCTTCGATTGGTATACATTTTTCTGACAGTTTATTGAGATTTAAGGTGCCAGTTTTGACATGGGAGAGTGATCTGGTGCAATTTGTAGATAAGCCTTGCATGGGAGAAAAAAATGAAGGAAACCCGAATGAGTTGTAATGAAACATTATGTTTTGTAATGTTGTTGTAAGGTGGCAATCCCCCACCCATTTCCTTGGTTGTAGACTCCATTGAATTTACTGGGACTTGGGGTAGACGTATGCTTAGGGTAGGAAAGCCCTATCATTCATTGCAACTGGTCACCCAGTTAATTTAAACTCCGCAAAGGGCTAAGTTGCTGCCTTCATTAAGAGGTGGCAGCTATAATGCCTAAACTCATGTAATGCAAATATTGCTACAGTTTTTGGTTACCTTTAGTCTGTACTACTACTTGTTGGTCCCTGTGGTTTACAGACGGGGCCACTGTGGGCTTTACAGTCTTTGTGATGTTTAGGATGCTGCACTCTCTAGGGACGCTTGTAGCATTAAGGGAAAACGAAGGGCCATCAGTATTGCAGTCACTCCAGCCTTGATAGAGACTACAGTATGTCCTTGTAAGGCTGGTTAGGCAGCTAGGCAGGGGACCAGCCCAGAGTGATGCTATTTCCAGATAAAGCTTTTCCCTTGCAAGTGCCTTGCCTCCTTCATGACGTTTTACTGGGGCCTTCATCACTTCATATTCCTTTTAGAACCCTCTCAGGTTTTCTCACTACTGCTTCCCTCTTTTATCCATTTCTACTAAAAAGTTGCTAAAAAGACAGAGATGGAATAACTGAACAAATTATTTAATTGATATTGCCTCAAAGAACCCTGAACAGCCCATATATAATGACCTTTATATATTGGAAGTTGGTCTGTTATCCAGGAAGCATCTCTGCAGATCTGCAGTCCAAATGAAATAACAGGTTTTTTCAGGTAGTCCAGTTTTGCAGAAGAAACACTGCAATTCTGCTGGGTCCTTAATTTGTTTTTTTTACAGTTACTCCCTCATGGCCTCTCCACTATAGAATATCTTTTTCTTAAGGTTATTAAGTACATTTGCTCCCTAAACTAGGACTACAATTTGAAGGCACATAATATATTCAGATCTCTTTGTTGAAGTTAAACAGGTTTGGATTTGAACTGTGCCAGGAGCTCCTGACAATCAAGGGTATGAGCTTGTTCAGCAGGAGAAGAAAGGTTGGATACTTCTGGCATTCACTGAACTCTTGTGGGCTCCCAATGGCCAAGGTGAAGGAAGAAGAGTCAACCAGCATGATTGTATTCATTGCTTGACCCTAACAAAGAATATGTGAAGAGAGTTACTCTCTTCTGGAGAATCAGGGTGATGGTCTGAAGAGTGTCAGTCCAAGATTGGAGAGATCCAGTTCAAAACTTCACTTGCTAAAGAAACTATGGGGATAACCTCTGGCCATCTCAGTTTCATCTCCTTCGTGCAATGAAAATAATGTGAAGGGGTATGTGTGAGTGTGCACTGCTCTGAACTCTTTGGAAGAAAGGCAGGATATAAGTGAAATTCAATAAATGTCAGAACAATAATAGTTCAAATGTCCGCAGAAAATAGTGTAGCAATGGTCTCTGGGATTATACGAACAAAGCCTTAACCTGATTCAGGAGGAGTTGTTTTGCTGTTTTAACAGTCTTTCATTACAGTAACACTTTAGACAGATATATTATGGTTGTCTTTTTAGATATGAGAAATGGAGGCTTAAAGGTTTAAGTGACCTTTGTATTTAGATGTCTTTTGGTCAGTTGCAGTGTTGCTTAAGTGCTAGTCAGTGTTAGCTAATCTTAAATAGCTAAACTGCAGTAATCCTTCCACGGCCTGTTGCAAAAGCTTCCATTAAGTAATTTGAAGAAACATGTTACATGAATAGAAAAATAAACTAATGGGTCTTTAACCAAGATTAACATGCTGTTCAATAGAAGCATGACTTGATCCAAAACACATTTACTCAAAAATAAATCCCACTCTAGGCAGTATACTAATAAAGGATGTGGCCTAAATTTTTCTTATGATGGAATGCAGATCTAATGGGAAACATCTGGATAATTTGAAATTCAGAAAAATGACAGGATTCTTAATGATAACTATCATTAAGTCAGCTGGTTGATACATGAGAGGTTTACAGTACAGTAGCTAGAGACTAAGAATTCTTGAAGAAGCTGCAATAACAGTGGACTCTAGAGTGTTTGGCAAACAAAACATGTCAAATACTACCTCTCGCTGTGAAAGATACCTTGTTCTAAAAGCTGAGCATTTGTGGGCTATGTAAAGGAGCTTCAGAGATAAAGGTTGTGGGTAGCTAGAATTAGTGACACAGGGAAATATGGATACCTTTCCTTTCTGATGTTCATTTCAGGACTAATGATAATTTTGTCAGACTTCAAAGTAAGGTCTCTGTTTTCAGCTTCACTAAAAAATATTGTTCGAAATAGATGTGCCAGTCCTTCCTAGATCTGATTCAAAGTCATTTGAAGTTAATGGAAATCATGTGAGGGGATCTAAATGTGGAGTGGATTGAATGTCAGGAATATGTATTAGAATGTGAATTAGAAACAGTGATGTGACATTCACCGCACTCTATTATTATCCATTATCTTAACAGGCTGTTATTAGATGAAAAAAGCACTCATGTTTCCAAGGGTACATCTCATTTAAAGAAGAAAAGAAGCCTGTTGAGCGAAAACATTCTGTGTATGTGTTAATGAACTCATCTATTCTGTAATGATGTGGAGAGCACGATCTCAGATTCCATTTAAATAAACCAAAAGATGCAGTGGCCTTTTGAGTCCCTGAAAGCGACATGGTACTTGTGTTTCATGGAATTTGATTCAGAAAAAAATATAGCTTTCTGCAGTTTCAAAGGCTAAAGAAAAATTGATCCAAGGGGTTTTGTTTACTGGGGTTAGAAGAACACACCACCTAGGCTTTATTATAGCAGTGCCTCTTTGAAACAGTGAAGACATTGCCCCATTTGTAAATGATACTTGCAAAACTGTGAAAACTGCAACTGCTAAGATAGAATAAAACAAAATCAAATGCTCCTTTGTAACTTTCAGCCAAATCCAAATGCAATGCTGTACATTTAAAAACCAGCACAAGGGCCAGAAATGATTTGCTAAAGGTTTAGGAGATTAGTGTGTCCTGGAAATGAAGAATCAACAGCAAACTGGAGTCTGGAAAAGACAGAAGTGTGAACCATCTTGGTGGTTGTGAGTTTATGGCTATGCAGGCAAATTTGAGAGATGTCTGAACCATCTATGGCTCCCTCAACAGCATGCAACCCATCAGCCATGTCTTACTAGGTATTAGGTAGTCTTTCAGGTTTGCAGCCTTTGAATAGGGAGCGTCATCAAAGTGCCTACATTCAGTTCAGTGGATAAAATTTAAATGCATCTGTCCTCAAAAATCCACCAGTACTTAAATGGCCCAAAGCAAGGTATCCTCAAGGAAGACATGCAGTTGTGTTTTTCTTCTCTTAACCTTTAGAGAATTTTCTACTTGCGCTGTTGGAAACCTCAGTGCTCAAGTGATAGGATTTCATGTCCCAATGAGAGCAACATCAGGTAACATGAAGGACTGGTGGCTTCATTTAATGGGGGCAATAATGAATACATTTACAAGAATATCTGTGAAATAATTGATATCATCCTATACTCTTCAGAAAACACTTGCTTTTAATTCTGTACAAATCAAGGGCAAATCAAGGAGGGTTGATATTTTCTTTTCCAGGGAAAGACACAGATTCTGTTGGCAGGGCCTTCTCTAGCTCATGAGTGCTGGTTGTCCTCCCTTCGCCCTGTGGATATTCCGGGAGGGGGGTGGGGTACAGGATGCCTCTTCCCAGTGACCAGTGGCTTTCTGGCTGATGGCAGGCAGACTTCCCTCTGGTCTGCAATTTGAACTGAATGCTCTTTTTGACAGGGAGGGGAAAACTAATGGTAGCTCTTTTTTCTCTGGCTGCTGGATGTGTCCAGAGGGGTCTCCTCCCTGCCGTTTTTCTGGGATGCAGTTTAGCTTCTTTGGAGGAATTGGCTCTGGTACCCTTTATACGTGAGGATGTTCTCTCTCTCTTTAAGAGTAATTATACGACGTGAGCAAGGTGTGCCTTTTTTCTGCTGCAATATTGTGTAATATCATGGATTTAAAAAGAACATTCTTTTTTGAAACTTGTAGAGACACCTTCCTATCTATAGAGTGCATTTCTCATTTTCTGTGGCTTTGTTTTTAAATATAGATTTTGAATGTGACTGTCTCCTTTGCAGGGCTGAGTTGTTATCTATTATCCTTGAATATAACATCACACTGGTATTGATAATTTAAAAGAGGGTTGTTTATATTTTTATTCATGCAGAATTGTAGCTTTCACAGGCATCAATGAGTATCATAAGCAACAATGCAACCCCACCAAGTTTATTTGGAAATAAGTACCACTTTGTTCAGTGGATCTTACTCCCAGGTCAGTGAGCAGTATGATATACTGTATGATTGCAGGCTTGATGGTCAAAATAACGTATATTAATTAAGTCAAGTGATAAATCTTATGCTTTGTTGTGTAGCACCCATTTCAGCAAGAGTGATACTAATGTTTAATCATCTTATATGGATTTTTCCCCCCTGATCAGATTATCTGAGCTAGTAGATCCAGAATGTTAGCTTTTTATCACATTGCTGCACTAGATTTATTGAGCAGCTTCCTTACCAAAATAAATCCAGCTTGATGCTGTAATTAAAGTTTATTGGCTTGGTTTGAGTTTCTTGAAAGAGTAAGCTTAGGTATCCCCAGTTTAGAATAGATGGGGTGTGTGTGTGTGAGAGAGAGGGGGGGGAACAGTATCGGGACATTTCACCAGAGATATATCATTCATTGATTGCCCCAGTTAATGTTGGTGTATATGTGACACTGTAAGGCCCGCACTATGAAGGCATTTGTGCATTGTGCAAATCGCACTCCCCTCAATGCAGTTACCATGGTTAAGAGATTGTTAGTTTCAGCATTCAGCATATCCCAATTTCAGAATCTTTTAAAACTATATTATTTTCCTCTCATCTGTGAGAGCTAAAATATAGATTTTAAATTGGGTACATCAGCTTTGTGCTTTTCTTAGATAACACTCCAGGTCTTTAAATTCAGAATATTGCTGGCATTACAATTCAGCTGGAAGGGTTGACAGCTTTTCTGGTATCCCCAACGTCTCTTTTATTTCTTCATGCCAGAGTAGACAAATTCTACTGCAAGTAATTTGGAGTAGAAAGAACAACATGGTATGATTTTCTCTATCTATTAAGATCCCAGTAGCAATTTTTATCATCTCTAGTGTGAGTTCTATTAGTATTGGATGAAAGGTGATGCCAGCAGGCAGTCAATTTAATATTATAGCCTTTTCCTTGCTAGGTTGCTACTGCCTATTAAGTCAAGTCTGGGTTAACTACTTAGCAAGTTATTTTTAATACAGTTCATTAGGAAAAAGAGGAGAGTGAATCACCAGTGATTGGCTGAGCAATTCCCTTCTTGAGATTTTTTAAACTTTGCTTGCTAATAAGGGACCCAATGTAATTCCATCTGGCGGGGTCCAGGAGGCGGGCCTTCTCTGCAGTGGTGCCAGCCCTTTGGAACATTCTGCCCCTGGAGGTGAGGCAGGCCCCCACACTCCTGACCTTCCGAAAACAATTGAAGACCTGGCTCTGCCACCTCGCTTGGGATGGGAAGGGTAATAGCTCCTCTTGGGGTTGGCTTGTGCCGTAGAGTTCTTTTAAATATATCCTCATAGCCTCTTGGATTTTATATATTTATATCTAATTTATTTTAGAGTTGTTATATTGTATTTTATATGTTTTTAATTACTAACTTTGTTGTAAACCACCCAGAGTCCCCTTTGTGGGGGGAGATGGGCGGTGATAGAAGTTGGAAAAATAAAATAAAATAAATAAATTATCATTCATAGGGAAAGTTTGATCCACCCAGTGGGGGCTTACTGGTTTTGTGAAGTAAAATACACTGTCATATATAACCCATCATACTTTATTCCTTTTTTCTCTATATAGTTTTTATATGACTCCATTTCTGGTAAATCCGAGTCACTGCAGTAACATTACTTACCAAATAAGATTCCTACCAACAAAGAGTTCATCATCTTTTGATTTCATAGTCGTGCGACAGCAACACAGATGCAGAGGAGCTGGTGGTGTGGGCTATAGAGACCCTGGATCTAAGTTAGATAACCCTGAATCTGAACCCCCAGAGAATGCAGCCTTAGAGCTCAGTTTCAGTGAGAGCCAGACATAATGGTCTTCAAAGGCAGCTGAGGAGACACAGTGGAGTGGAAGGTTTCAGGCCAAGGGACCCCCATTTAAGCTTCTGCACAGCTGAGAGGTGAAAAAGGCAAGCATATCTTTAAGTGGAGCTCAACTCCTGGGGATTGTGCCTGTGCCATTTTCTTGGTGGTGATACAGATCTGGTTTACTATTGCTGCCTTCTGGAATGTTTATTCAACTTTCCAGTCTAGCCAACAGCTTTGAGAATCCCAGGCAGTTTCCCATCCAGTTATAAACTAGGGATTAGCTTCTGAGATCAGCCACTTTCAAAAACCTTGGCTTAAACTGAATTCCACATTGAACTCTGAGCTCTGTCCAGGGTCCTGAAAGTTTCCTCTTCCTGCACATATGTGCATACAGTATTCCCCTTAGTTTCCCGGAATCTTTATCTTGACTGAGCATTGGCCATCCCCTCCTTCTGCCCTAGACTCTTGTTTGATTGCACCTTCCTGGTTTACATTACATTTGGACTATGCTTTGCCAGGATAGATAAATATTCCCCTTTGTCAATGTAAGAAAGTGGAGATGCTGTGCCCATAATATAAGATTGTGTTAACTGTACCAATATTCATAGCAGGATTTTCCAGTGTGATGCTCTCCGAATGGGTTGAACTTCAGTTCCTTCAGTTTCCCATTGCATGCAGCTGGGATAAAACCTACAGAATACAGGGCAAATTATAAAATAAAATTGCAAGAGGGAGGAATTTGAAACAGCATAGGCAGTTGACCATACTAAAAAAATTTTAAGTACTGTAAAATAATTTTCTAGGAATTCCTCCCTTATTTCCCAGCTTAAATTCAGCTTTCTAGTTTAGTTTTATTCCCCACTGATTAGATGAAGCTAAACATATTAAATGATTTGCTAAACATCAGAATATTTATGCAGCAAAATGGCTAGACCCCCTGATATTTAAGGGCTGATCTGGTAGAAAAGTTTGGAAATCTTAAGTTTCATATTAATTCTGGAGAATTCACTGTGAACAGACTTATCATGTCTTACACCTTTCATCCCCAAAATACTTTTAAGAGGCTCTCAACTTTCATTTAATTGAGCAGTTGAATCTAACAGTAAATACAAGTTGAAAGTAGAATAAGGGTATCTGGGTATTTTTCCCTCAGGCAATTTCAGTTACATGAGATGGAGAATGTGGCTCCACTCACTGTGGCCATCTGCTGCATCCCTGTAGGTTTGGTCTGGCCTCTGTCTATGCCATTGATGGGAAAGATCTAAAACTGGCATGAAATATAAATAATCATGAAAAAAAGCTTCTGTTCATTAAACTCAGAATTAAAGGTAAAGGTTCCCCCCGCATATTTGTGCATTTGTGCAGTCATGTCTGACTCTAGGGGCCGGTGCTCATCTCCATTTGTTAGCCAAAGAGCCAGCAGTGTCCGAAGACGCTTCCGCGGTCATGTGGCCGGCATGACACACGCGGAACGCTGTTACCTTCCCACCGAAGTGGTACCTATTCACCTACTTGCATTTGCATGCTTTCGAATTGCTAGGTTGGCAAGAGCTGGGGCGAGTGCGGGAGCTCACTTCATGTCACATCAACTCAGAATTACCTACTGGCTAAAAAGATGGGTTCTTGTAAAGTTTATGTAGTTAAACCTCGTCATCTGCAAAATGATGGTTACTGTCTGCTCTATGAGGTGTGATTATTCAATAGAGTTCTCTGTTTCACACAGGATACATATAACTAGGTCACAACTGCTCTTGCCAGGTTGTGTCATGATAAAAAACTCTGAATTCTCTGTACTTGAACAGAGAGATTGGTAGCTATCAAGAGGAAAGGTAGTTAACATAAGCCATTATTCAACATGCATCAGGCCGTGTTTCTAATTATTCTTACTGTATTTGTTTATGTACATGAATATCAGACATTTGCTTGCTTTTTAGGAGAAAATGAAGAGTTAAATAAATTTCTGAGTGGTTTTTATAACTCTCTGTTTGTTGTTACTGCTCAGAACCACTTTCACACAAGCTGCATAAGTACTCTATTATCAGTCCCATAAAGATAGTAAATCCTCTCTGTCTGCTATTAGGCTTTTTCCTTGGATGTATATTCTTAATTGAAACATAATGGGATATGTGTCCAGGGCTAGTGGAAGCTGAGAGGTGGTATCCAGACAAATCATTTGCAAAAGTACCCCATGTAATTGAAAAGCTTGATTTGGGGGGATTCTAAATTGTATGGGGACCCTGTGCATGTACTGCTGGCTCTCTGCTTCAGATACTCTTGTTTCTAAGGCAGGGACCCTGAACAGCTCCTTTTCCTATCCACCCCGCATTGGAATCACACGTAAGAGATGAAGTAATTGGAAGAATCATTATGTCCTGCATACCTACCCTCTTTGGAGGTACAGTATATCTATATGGGAAACCTCTTTATTTTAGAATTAATCACCCTCCTGTTATAGAACAATGCAACACATTCGTTGTATGGTCTTTCTGATTTCTTACAAAAATGTTTTAAAGGACAAGTTTCTGTAGTGAAAACGTTAAAGAAGCAGGTGATACAGCAAAGAAAAACCCTGTAGCAGTGCTGGGAGATTTGCCTTGCATTCGCTCCACTAGGTTCTGGGAAGGTTTTCATTTGCAATGAGTGAGGGCTAGCCTAGACAGAGCATGTTGCTTGTGATCCAGAAGGTTTGGTTCCTCACTGAATATGTGTCTGCGTCTCCAAAAAGGACATGTAAGAAATGGAAGCAGTGACAGATGTTATTTTCTTGGGCTCCAAGATCACCGCAGACGGTGACTGCAGCCATGAAATTAAAAGACGCTTGCTCCTTGGGAGGAAAGCTATGGCAAACCTAGACAGCATACTAAAAAGCAGATACATCACCTTGCCGACAAAGGTCCGTATAGTTAAAGCTATGGTTTTTCCAGTAGTAATGTATGGCTGTGAGAGTTGGACCATAAGGAAGGCTGAGCGCCGAAGAATTGATGCTTTCGAACTGTGGTGCTGGAGAAGACTCTTGAGAGTCCCTTGGACTGCAAGGAGGTCAAACCAGTCAATCCTAAAGGAAATCAACCCTGACTGCTCATTGGAAGGACAGATGCTGAAGCTGAAGCTCAAATACTTTGGCCACCTAATGCGAAGAGAGGGCTCACTGGAAAAGACCCTGATGCTAGGAAAGACTGAAGGCAAAAGGAGAAGGGGACGGCAGAGGATGAGATGGTTAGATAGCATCACTGATGTAACGAACATGAATTTGAGTAAACTCCGGGAGGCGGTGGAGGACGGGAAGGCCTGGCGTGCTATGGTCCATGAGGTCACGAAGAGTCGGACACGGCTAAACGACTGAACAACAACAACAAAGCTTAGGATACAGCTTCCTTTAGCTAAGGACCACACTTGCCATTTCAGTAGTCTGCACTCCTAAAAAATAGAACATCGTCAGTACAAAACTGAATTTGATTTAATTTAATGTACCTGTAAATTGAATTAAAAGGAAACAGTTTAATACAATTAGCAAGACTACTTCCCATATATTCCCTGTCCCTGTCCCTCTTTTAAGATAGTTTGAGTAGGTGGTATAAACATTCTATAAATAAATACATGTAGTTTATGTAAATTGTGGCAATTTTAGAAGGGATCCTGAAATATTACATGCAGCCCTGGGATCTCAGATCAATATCCTCTAATCTAAGAAAACACGCCATTATGCTTTGTATTTAAGGAATTGGTCTTCCATGTGAACTAGGGACAATTCATATTTAAAATGATAAATTATGCAATCTTCAGAACATAGCTTGGTTCCTTTGCCCTGCAGTGGCTTTCTCCTCTGCAGTTTTTAAAAGTTGCTGTGTAAAAATTCCCAGGAAAATATGTGTAGTATATTATATTTCAGTTTCTAGGATAGTTGGTCTCAGCTTTCCAGTATTTTATTCAAAAGAAATGTCAGAGAATATTCACACTTTCTGACAGAAGTGGTCCAATGACATACAGTACGTCTCCAATTGATAAACTCACTGAAGATTAAACAAACATCATTGTTCATATGTTTTCTTGCTTTATTGTATATCTTCCTGCTCCAGTTATTAAACATATCCACAAGTCCATCACTGCCACCCAAGTTGACCTGTTTTGCTCACCTTTTCCTTAGTGGGGGAATTTCAGAATAATCTTTTTATCTGATAAGATATGGTCCATAATATCCAAAATATGCCATGCAAGATTCACTAATTTGAAACCCGTGAGATTCAGTTGCTGAACATATTTGTAGAATCGTGGACATGCAGTATTTATTTTGCATAATAGAAAATGCTAATAGTTATGTGTTTTTAATGATGTGGCACAATCCTGGTTAAAGCCTTAAGCATGAAATCCATTAATTTATTCTTAAAACAGATTTTCATGCTCTAATCTCTCCCATTAAGCATGCAGTCAGGGCTGTAGATTGAAGGGCAGTTCATTTTAATATAGTCCTGATCCCAGACTTGGGTTCATAGCAACAGAACTCCCAAATAATAGTTCTGTCTATATTCCTATGGTTACAGCTCTTCAGGGTTTCAGAAAGGAGACTTAGGTCACCAGAGATTGAACCTGGGATTTTTTTCCTTTGCAAGGTATGTGCTCTATTAAGCTGCAGCTCTTCTTAAGGGCTTGTAGTAGGAGAGTCATGGAAGATGGAATTACATTGCCTACATTACTTGGAATGTCAGAGGAAAATGCTTCATGCCATATTTATCCAGTCTTAATATTGCTGTATTGTAGATGTTTGTCATGCTAGTAATAACAAATTGGGCTATGCAAAATGGAAAATAGAAAGGCATTCCTGGCAGATGAAGGTACGTAACACATTAGAGGAAGAGCATGTGAAGGTGCCTCTAATCTTGTGTGTCTACTTGTTGGGGCCCGTGATGGTTTTGATGCGGGAGAAAAGTTGAGATCTGGGTTTGTTGCAGGTTTGTTGGAACACAGGAACTAGGCCTGATTTGCAACCTGTTTTTAACTTACCCAAAAGTATAATTTCAGGTATGTATGCTGTTTGGAACATACATAGGATTGAAGTTAAATTCACACTGTCTTGCTGAAAGTGACAGTGAGAAAACTAGATGAAGAACAGCTTAAATTTATCCCTGAATGTTCCCTGGATATATATTGGGGCTACTTTCCATACTGTTTGTAAACTACTATTGACTTTAGTACATTGTTAATCTTCCAAAATATGATATTAAAATTAGGACAATTGCTTACACAAAATGCTTGTCCTTCTTCAGACAATCTGTGACAGCTCCTGACCGCCCTCCAGCCCCTGGCCAGTTCAGTTAACTTTTTGGAAGGGCATATGTTGCTGTTATAGTCTATAGATTTGATATGCCACTTGTAGCCAGCATTGTTTATGCGAGGAGGAATTTGGATTTCAGAAAAGGTCTCTCTCATCACTTGCCCCTGCTAGCTAGAACAGACAGGAGCCCATTTTTGTTTCTGAGTAGAAATGATAGAATGGAACAAAATGCAGGAGCAAAACTAGGGAAACACTTAAGGCCGTGTAATAGAGTATGGAATCTGAAAAAGCAGCCTGTACAGTTCGGCTCTTTCAGCAAATCCATTTGTCTTCATTTCTCTGTGGATGAGTTTTATTCAGGTATTGCCACCAAGAGCGTTTGGACTGCTGCGAGATAGAAATGTGAAAGATAAATAAATATTAACACAGTGATGTCTGCTCACCCAATAATCATTCATAAAACTGTTAAAAATTCTTTGAAATACATGCGTGAAAGGTGACTAAGTAGAACATCTGGAAATGAGAAAACAGCATGGCATTTTACACTGCAGTAGGGAGAACATCTAGCAGTTCTCTAATTGCCAGCTTTAAATACTGTAGGGATAACCATCTTTGAAGAAACTGCTCTTTGTGACAGGAGGATGAATTTGGAAATACTATTATGTTCATAATAGTCACAACAATAAATTAAATATATAAACAAATCCCAATACAATTATCAATTGTATTGTATCAATACCCAATTATCTTTATCTTCATCTAAAGGAAAAAGGACACTCATTTGAGGACATTAATGTTCACATTTTAGACAGAGAAGATAGGTGGTTCGAGAGAGGGGTCAAGGAATCCATTTATGCCAACTTGGAAAATCCTTCCTTGAATAGAGGTGGGGGCCTCAGGCACAAACTCTCCCCCATCTTCCTCCCCGTGTTGTCTTCTGTGCCTAGGAAGATTAAGACCATTTCAGAAGCTCAACAGCAGCATGGTGATCTTAACGATCCTCCTTTAGATGATAAAAGGACTTAGAAATAAACATCTCAATATAACCATGACCTAGCCCCAGGTGCAAGGTCACACAGCCACCTAGAAACATATTTAAGGATTCCCTTACTAACTTTGCTCAGACTGAAGAAGCTCCTTGGATAAGGAGCGAAACGTTTCCACTGAGAAAATAGAAATCCAGTTGACATGATTCAAGCTACAGACAAATCCCAATACATCATGTCAGGACAGATGATAGAGATCAGCCACTGGTATTTTTTTTTCTCTTTACCCAAACACACTTTGTTAGGTGGCAGTGTTGCTATTAACTCCCCGGCTGGTAATCCTCTGATTGGAGAAGGTAGCCATAGACTGTTTTTCCACTGTCCATCCTAAATGAGTTATATATATTCAAACTGAGTACACTAAAGGTTAAGCGAATTGTCATGTGCCCAAATGAAGCCTCTTATCACTACAGTTGCTTTGAAAATCAAAATCATAGCACCAGTAAGAATGTCCTTGAAAGTCCAACATTTGGTTTCAAATTCCTGGAAGCTTCCTGACAGATGGAAAGAATCATTGCATGTTTCCAAAGCACATACCTAAAATCTGTTTGAGTTGTGTTTATAATGCAAATTTAAGTAGGTGTCCCCAGTGTCCTATTGCATTGCTATCACATCTTGAAAAGAGGAAGGAAAGTGCTGTGAAGATTGAAGAACACCCCACCCAAATTCTAATTCCTGTAGCTCTCTGTCATCTTCTAATACCGTAGGGAGCAAACTTCGCATCTCCAAGGCACTCTTTGCTCTGCCCTAGAATTGCTAAATATAAGTCTGGAGATCCTGCCTGTAATTTTAAGAACTCTGCATATAAGGGTTGCTACTGTACCAGCTCCAGTGTCAAACATCCTTTCTCTTGGGAGTTTCTGGGGCAGTCCAGTGGAGATGAGAGGAAAAGGCTGACTTTGAATACTGTAGAACTTTTCCAGAATTGGGGCAGGAGAATGGACATTGCACACTTTTTTGAAGATGCAAGGGACTGCTTTCTGAGTCTGGGCTTTGGAATTTTGCTGCATTTTTTTGCCTCATGGAAGAGGAGGAGGAGGAGGAGGAGGAGGAGGAGGAGGAGGAGGAGGAGGAGGAGGCGGCTGCCACCACCTGGCAATTGGGACTGAACGTGGTGTTCCTATCTCGAGTTGTGGACTGAGGACAAAACCTAATCTCAGAACGTCTATTATTGAATCGCCAGCACCTTTTTCCCAGTGGTAAAAGTATGAAGTGTTTAGAAGGAGTTTCAGTTTTGGATCTGGGGCAGAGTGGACACTTTCCTCCCATGCTGTTTTTCTGACTTGCTGTCCCCAGAACTGATCGTTACTTTCTGCCCGAAAGGATTCACACATTGTTCTAAACTATACTTGCTTCATAGTTGTTTGTTGAATAAGCCATAATTGGTGGGTTTCATATAACTAAACCATACACCATTGTTTATGAGCAGGATTAACACAGCCCATTCTGACAAAAACCAAACAAATCAAATTATGGCATAGCACAACGTTTGGAGGGGTTGCTACTGCAGGGACAGACAGGTCAGTTCAGAAACTGATAGAGAGAAAACCCTAAATTTGCCAGCCCTAATCTGCCTCTGTGCTATGAAACAAATTAGAGGGAAAATGTACAGAGGAGACTTGACCTTGGATCTCCCAGATGCCTCTAATTTGTTCATTGGAGAGATATAATGAACATGTATCCTATAGACCAGTATCCTGTCTACATAGACACATCTGTATGATTTTCTTGGCAACAAGATGAACATGGCTTATTCTTGCCTTGTTCTAGTCCCCACTCCCCATCCCCTCCTGGTTTTTCATTCTAGTCTCTAGTCTTGGGATTTCCTTGTAGTCTTCCACTGAAGTATAAACTAGGCCTGACATTTCTTTCAGATCATCCAAATTCAGCTAGGTGAGAGAAGGGATATAACAATCTTTAATATTCAAGGGTAGTCATCCACATTACAACAGTCAAAAGGAAATATTATATTAGATTGGTTTGAATCCACAATTGAACGATGGTTTGCCAGCTCCCTTACTAACTATCAAAGCAATGTGATGCACGCAGAAAGCTTTTGTTTCTATCATGAACTCTGTATTAAGAAAAGAAACTTTTCCTTTGTTCCTCTACGCCATTTTCTGTTTTCAGCTGTTGTCAATAATACAGGAGTAACAAAAAGAAGATGGATATCAATACTGTGATATATATTCAAGGAACAACAAGCGTTATCATTTATTTTCTTTCTTACCGTCTGACACATGATTTTTTTTCTTACAGAGACATACCGTACGTAGGGAAACCTACACACATTCAGTGGCAAATAGCCTGATACCATATCTGACAGTTACCAAAACAAATAACACACGGTCACTGTCTATTCCATCAAAAAGAGTTACGTCTAGTTCTTTGCATTGTGTGGGTGGGAGAAAGAGGTGTAGGAATCTGGACTTCGATTTCACTATAAACAGAGCTCGCTTTTGATACACAACAGTCTCTGGAATTCCTTTCTAATGGCTTTTTGGCTTTTCTACTATAAACGTCAAAAATGTCAAAAGTTCTTGGATTCTTGCGTGCCTGTTTAAATGTGTTCTATCCAGTCTGTCCTGAAAATGGCTGATTGTGCTAATGCAAGGGGATGAGTGACTGTTGCCAAAGCACCCTGCTCCATGAATGGCTGCCTCTGGCACGCTCCTGAAGCTGGCTGAAGGTTCTCCTGGCCATGACTTCCACCGGCTGTTCAAGTAGGAGCTGCGAGTGCAAGAAAACACCAGATTGCAGACCTGCTTCTTCCAGGGGAACGTGATGCCTTCCAGTGATAGAACTAGCGTAGAGCCAAATATTTCCAGACAGGCATAACATCTTGTTGGAATTTAATTTAAGCTGCCCAGTCAGGAAGGAGCCGAGCTAGTTTAAAACAAATACTCAAATGCTCAACACTCGCAGAGGGTCCCCAAGGAACCAAATGCTACTAAGAGGTCAAGCAGGATCAGAAGGGTCACGCTCCCTCCATCCAAGTCCCACTGTAGGTTGCCACAAGTATAGTCAATGCAGTTTTCATCCTATGCTCAGGTCTAAAACCTGCTAATTTACTTCACCCAGAATCCTCTATAGTTGAGCCCCCATTTCCTTTCCAACAACCTTCCTAAGAATGGCAGATTGGAAACAGGGCTCAAGTTGTTCAACTCTGCTGGGTCGAGGGATGGCTTCTCCAGGAGGGGGCACACCACTAACTTTTTCAAGCACACCTACAAAGTAAGACAGACATGGTGACAATGTCTAGACAATGTCAGACATTCAGACACTGCTACTCCCTTAATGTGTTAAGAGGAAGAGCATGGCTGGCATGTGGCAATCAGATTTTCAGTCTGAGTTTGTACACTTCCCTATATTGACATAGTCAACATTTATGGCACCTGGCCACTGGCCATCTGGCTTGCTTTTTATTTGTTTTCAGAGCCATAGCAGCATGGATTTCCAATTTCATTTTGCTTCTTTCTCCCTTACCCCATTTTCTGGTCTGATTCAAGCCATTGCCATGTGCAAAGCTTCTAAATGTAAATTCAGTTAACCATTTCATCACAATAGTATATTGTGCCTTCTCATTTTGCTGTGGGATACAAAACTGATGCAAAATGAATTTACTTGGCAGCGGCAGATTTCCTTGGGCATTAAATCTAAGTATGGAATGTTTTATTAAAGTTTTAAATATACAAAGTTAAAAGTTGAAAATGAAACAGAAATAGAAATAAAAATTAAAAAGAAAAGAAAAGAAAAGTGTAGCAAAGTAAAAGAAAGAAAGAAAAAAACAAACATAGAAATTAGATAACTTCCAATCTATCTATGGTCATAAAAGTAAAATAGATAGTTTGTTCTTACATGCTGGCTATTCATATAACATTCATATATATTTCTTGTCTAATATATACTATTTATATATATTCTAATCGTCAAAACCCCATGCAAGCTTTACTCCTCCTGCTTTTTGCAAATAGTCCATCAGAGGCTTCCACTCTTTAAGAAAGTAATGGTTTGAGTTTTCTTTTAATAAGCAAGTCAGTTTGTCATTTTCTGCCATCTCTAATAATTTCAACATCCATTCCTGTATCGTTGGTACACTTTGGTTTTTCCAATTTTGTGCACATAAAAGTCTTGCTGCTGTAATCATGTATTGTATTATTCTAAAGAAATGTTTTTCTATTTGTACATCCCAAATTCCAAGTAAAAAAAATTCTGGTTTAAATGGTATTCGTATCTGTAGTATATTTTGCATCAATGAATGTATTTCAGTCCAAAATTCTTTTGCAGTTTTACATGTCCACCACATATGATAAAAAGACCCTTCTTGTTTTTTACATTTCCAACATAAGTTGGAAATATTCCCGTACATTTTTGACAGTTTTTGTGGAGTCAAATACCATCGGTACATCATCTTATAAAAGTTTTCTTTTAGGTTGTAACATAATGTAAATTTTAATCCTTTAGTCCACATGTCTTCCCATTGTTGAAGTTGTATATTGTGGCCGATATTTTTTGCCCATTGAATCATACAGTCTTTAACTTGTTCCTCCACCATTTCTCCTTTTAACAATAATTTATACATTTTAGCAATTAAATGTTCATCAGTTTCACACAATTGTATTTCAAATTCTGATTTAGTTTGTTCAAATTCCAAATTTTTTAATCTAATTTAAATTTCTCTATAAGTTGCATAAAACTTTAAAAAAAAGTATGGAATGGCTGCAGATGATAAACAGATAATGCATAATCTAACCCATCCTCCTTATCCTGTTTTTCTCTGAAAAATCTGTTTTTCTCTACTGCTTTTATGCTGTTTAGGGCAATTGCAGCTTCTGTGCACTGCTGAATACAATGTGTTTCAAAGCTGCAGTTTTATCTGTGTTATGTTTGGGAAGCTGCTAAAGGAAGGTGTGGTTCAATTTATTTTAGCACTGTGAAACTAAAGAATTATGAAATTGGTTTCTCTGGTAAGAATGGTCTGTGCTCTTCGCTAGAAGAATGGGAAAAGCCTAACGATCTGGTGGGTAGGAAAATATGCGGGCTTTTTTAGGTACATAAAATATGAAGAAATGAAATGATGGTTTGAATCTGTGCACATCTGCACCCAGAATGTAGGGTTTTAAAAAGGCCACCACATGGCAACAACTGTGATCTGCAACTGCAGAACAAGTCCTGAACTCCACCATGTGTGTTTCATGCTCACCTTCCAAAGGAAGCAATCATGTATTGTACTGGTTGACAAATGCCTACTGAGGAGCAATTGTGTTTTATGGCTTCCACATGAAATATTGTCCAATATAGACATCTTTCCTAGGTAACAAGGATGCAGGGCAGGCATAAATAGCACTTACTGGGAAACTGTGGTTTAAAAACCAGGAGATACCCTTGTGGCTGGAGGCTCATCTCTCCACAGCGATTTCTGTTCATCCTATTGTTATAATAATTGGGAGGATTTTGTATTTTATGCACTGACAATAACTGTATTTAACAAAACTGTAGACTCTGTGTTAAAGCTCTGTGCATGTCATCCAGGAGACTGGAAAACAGAAATAATGAAACTCAGCTTGAATTGGGGCAATAATTCTGGACCCAATGGCATATTAGAATTTTAAACAGGCAGAAAAGAATATATAATTTAGCAAGAAAAGAAGTGCGAAGGTGCAAATAAAGCCACAAAACTCAATTAAGAGAACCAATTATAGAGGCTAATGTAAGCCTATTGCGTTGGACTGAAATGATCAGACATAGGTCAAGTTAGGGCCTATTTCCGTTTTACAAGTCTGGAGAATCTATCCTTGCAGAGTACTTCCCCAATATTGTTCAGTGCAAATGGGTTGGCAGCCATGCAAATGCCTTTTTAGGCATGTCATTATGAGAATTATGAAGGATAATTGATCTGTTACTTGCTTTGAAAAAAGAAACAAGGGAAGGATCAAAATGAAAGACATTCCGTCAAAGGCATTGATTCTTTCATATCCCGAGCCTTTCCTTCTTTTTTTAAAAAAATTCCTAAGAGCAAGGCCAGGTTGTACACATTTTGTTTGCTCTGTATGTACTGTACTCGGGAGTGCAGGTTTCGTTGTATGAGGGTGGTACACAAGTGTTTCTGTTGGGCTCTTCCATTAGACCCCAAAAGTACTGGGCTCAGCTGCTGGGAACACACAGAAACACACAGCAAATTCACTTACAAAAACTGGACTGTGTGCTTGTACATTACTACTGTGTCCTTAGGCTCCACTTGGTAGCAAAATGCTATTTAGTTATTAGTTTGTTTGAGAAAAAAAACCTTCAAGGGAAGAGTCCCGGGGGTGCTGAGGCTGTGATTTTTTAGGGGTAGGAAGTCATTTCATTAGTATGTCATTTGAACATTTGATTATTTAATAATGAGAAGCCTTTCACTAAACTTTCTTGTCAGGAGATGTTCAGGCTTAAAAGCTAATTCAAAAGGAGTTTGGTCGGCCATTTCCCACTAGTGACTTGTAGCGTGTCATTCAAACATCATTGCCAAATAACACTAACACAGAAACAAGGACATCTGTGGGAGAGGGATCGAAAAATTCAAGATGGCGGGCATGGTCAAAGTGTTACCCCTTTGTACATGTGTGTGATGTTCATGCATGTAAAAAGGAGCAGGACTCTGATCATGCTTGTTATCTTGACCTTTGTAAACTCCCCTCCTTGTGAGGATTAGACTTTTGTCACTTCAGCAGTGGCTGGGTGATGCTAGTAGGGAAATGAGCTGTGTATACTGAAAGCAGCAGCAACCAAATTCTGTGCAAAGGTAATGAGATTCTGTTTCTCTGAGTCATGGGGAAAAACAAGGAGACTAAGACTCTGCCTTTTGATGTCTGAAAATGTGAGAAATTACTCACATCATGCTAAAATATGATTTCTTTAATTTTTGACTTAACACATTGTGCAAACCGAACCATTTCAACTTATAAAAGCCATACATTCCAAAATGTATGATGTAGCCAATGTTGGCTTATTCAACCAATCATCCCTAAACGAAAGGAATAGTTAACCCTTGCGTGAAGAAACTCAGCGAACGTATGAAGGGATAATGATAAATTCTCAAATTGAACTTAAAAGGTTGGTTGATCTGTCCAGTTCAGACACTGCTGCCTTTACAGTATTAAAGGAGAAGGCATTGCTGGCCATATGGAAATCAGAACAGATTATCTGTTAGAGTGTGTACAATTCCCCATATTAGCACAGTCAGCATTTATGGCACCTGGCTCTGGCATGGATTTGCAATGTCACCTTTGCTCGATTTTCGCCTGCCCAGTTTCTAGCTTGTTAACAAAATCATCATAATTGTAACAACAATCAACTTATTTCAATCCGAAAATTACATAAACATATAATTAAAAAGAAAAACAACAGTATTCAGATTTGTATCAGCCACTGCCTCATTTTCAGTGCAGTAACTCAAAAGTTAATACGAGTGATAAACCATTTTGTCTCTGAGGAAAGAAGGTTCACACAACAATTATCTGTTCTTGCTGGGTAGTGTCACAGCAGGAATAAGATATAACTACCTGAATATCCCTATGGAAGTTACAGTATAGTAGCACATGATGAATTGTTTCTGTTGCTGGATCCACATTAGCTGGTTCGCTCACATAGTAGGATTTTGGAAGACCTATCCTGCGAACGTGCAGAGAAAAGGATGCCATCACAACCATATGGCCTTATCCTCTCCCTTTGCCATATGGTAGGAAGTTGATACAAAACCCATTTTCCTGATGGAAGAGTTTTATATGGGCATTATAGCCCATCAGTGTGATGGGGGCCTTCCTTAGGGAACAGGTGAATATAGGCTTCATTCACACAGTATGTCTGATTAACATTGGCAGCTGTATTCACGGAACATACTAAGCCTGATTAGTTTCAGCCTTGATTAGGTTTTGTCTATGTGGCTTTGCATGTTGCACAAAGCCAGTCCATTTTGTTAATCTGTGGTTCAGTGTATTATCTGAACCTAGAAAAATTCAGTCACTAGACTAAACGCACTGTGTGAATGCAAGCCATGATCTAACACAGCTATCCTTATGGTGCTGTTTTCTTTGAAAACTCTGTTCCTGTGCCTTTAAAAGGGACATAAGTAGCATGGATACATCACTACAGCTGTTTGTCAGCACAGAGATAGAAGGATGGAAGAAAATACATTTGCTACCTTTCTTCCAAATCAGGCAGATTAGAAACAGGCTCAAATTGTGTTAGAAAAAAATATGCTAACCTGAAATAGATTAGGTTTAGAAAGAGAGTATGCACTTTGGCCAAATTCAGAGATGTATTTGTCCACACGGAGAAACTTCTCAGAGGGGCTTCAATCATGAGACAGCATACCCCAATATCTATCTTTACCTATATAAAAACTTTTGGCTTTTGCTCTATATAAAACTTTTATATAACCTATATAAAAGTTATATTAAAACTTTTAGCTTTTGCTCTCAGATTATTAAGTACCCGGTGTTTCAACAAAGATTGACAAACTGATGTTATATTGATCCAAATGGGAGAAATTAACCACTGTGTGCTATAGTGGTTTTATAGATCACCTGCAACCTAGTAAAGCAGCCTTTTCAAATTGGAAGTAACATTGGAGGGGCTTGAGAAAAGCTGGGTTAGTTTGTTTAAGTCTGTGACTCTCCATCCCATTTTAAGACTCGGGTCCTGGTTCATCCAATCAGCTTTCTTTTCCTTTCTTTCCCTGCCTTCATTACTTTTTCTGTGGGGGGAAAACCCTTGACAGATGAAGAGATCTGAAGATCTCACAATTTTGGCATATAAGATTGGTCCTAATAAGGTTATTGTCTGACTGTGACTTCTAATTCTTTTAACAATTATTTCCATAGTGAGATAAGGAAGAATAATCGAACGCACACACACTTTGGTTTTAGCTTCATCATCAGATTTGATAGAAAATGGTGTGTTTAATCACATGCTTGTGCATTCTCTGCTAATGCTTAAGCCAGGAATTCTCAAACTTTGTAGTACTGAAATCTCCTAAAACAGGGGTCCCCAACCTTAGCAACTTGCTGGCTGAGGAATTCTGGGAGTTGAAGTCCACACATCTTCAAGTTGCTAAGGTTGAGGAACACTGCCCTAAAAGATGAATGAATCTATGTGATCCTCCATGAATCAAACTCATGGTTTCACTGGAGTTAGGATTGGGTAAGAAATGAATATTGTACTTACTTTAATAATTATATTTTAATCTGTATCATTGGGATTCCACTAACCGCCCAGAGTCAGGCAGCATATAAATTTAATATATTATGGTTGGTCGCACAGTCAGCCAGATGTTTAGACTGGATTTGGCATTTTTGTCTACCTATCAAAGCTTTCCCAAGGACTTAAGATAGGCAGATGTTGTTGTTTAATAATATTAAAGGTATTGTCGCAGGATGCAAGCCGTTCCAAGTAAAGCTGCCTTTTGCAATTGACTGATTTATTATTATTATTATCATAGCCCACTGTGGCTTGCTCAAGTTGTCAGAACAAAGTAAGGAGCAAATTTTGACAGCTATCTCACTCTATCTGTTCAAGTCTAATCAAATTTTTTTTTTAGAAAATGTGACACACACCCTTCCTCCGTAAGTTACTCCTGGCCTTCTGGGGAATCCCAATCCACAGTTGGATAATCTCCAGGTAGTTAATGAGGGAATATTATTATTATTATTTATTTATTTATTTTCTATCCCGCCTTTATTATTTTTATAAATAACTCAAGGCGGTGAACATACCAAATACCCCTTCCTCCTCCTATTTTCCCCAGAACAACAACCCTGTGAGGTGAGTTGGGCTGAGAGAGAGTGACTGGCCCAAGGTCACCCAGCCGGCTTTCATGCCTAAGGCGGGACTAGAACTCTCAGTCTCCTGGTTTCCTATTGGCTCCTTCCTAGGGCTGAGAGAGAGTGACCGGCCCAAGGTCACCCAGCCGGCTTTCATGCCTTATGTGGGACTAGAACTCTCAGTCTCCTGGTTTCCAGCCCGTTGCCTTAACCACTAATATATGGGGGCATTCACCCTCTCCTAGCCTGACACCCCCAGTCAGGTTGAAAGTTAAGGAATGATGAAGTTACAGTCTAAGGTATGAATAAGCCACCTCTCTTGACATCATTTCTGGGTGATATTTATAGCACCAACAGCGTGAAGATTAAATGATATTATCACAGGGCTTTGTGATTTATTTTCTTCCTAGTACTGTATAATCCCAGATTTTACAAACAGATAGAAGATCTATCAATACATATAATAGTGATAATGGAAGATTCTATAATGCTTTTATCCTATCAAGCAGTGGTGATTTGGTTCTTACTATTGGTTATAAAGGTGTGCTGCTGTTGCTGCCAATAAAAACAAATGTTTCAGCTATCTCTGTACTGGGGAACGCTGGCTTTCTCTACTTTGTGTGTCTGTCCTCTGGAGAAATCCTTCCAATTCTGAATCAAAGCACTTGAGACCCACCGTGGTTCATAGTCCAGGAATAAAGTTGTTTTATACCTAGTAGTTACAAAATCACGTCCTGGATATTTGCTTTGCAACTTCGAGTCTAAAATGGGAGATTTTTTCCTGCATCTTTCATCCATCTCTTTCCTTCCCTCATTTGTTTCGGTTTGTAAGCCTCCTAGTAGAATGGAGAGCAGCAAAGAAGGCTGAATGATTGTACTCAGAGGATTGTGTGGGAGGAGCTGCAGCTATTTCACCCACCACTACCACCTGATTGCTGGTTTTAAAGCTATGACCCTGAATGCCAGATTGCAACCCAACAACTCTCTTGATAAGAGTCAGCCATTGAAGAGGATCTTCTCAAAGCAAAGTATCAGAGGCGGCCTGAGAATCCATCTAGAGTAGTAGCTAAAGAATAGAGGGGAGCACTTAAGTATGAGCTTTGGATGCATTCACTGGTTTTCCTTCAGTTCCAGGGAGGTGTTTGGTCTTTGAGCACGGTCCTGTGTGATGCCTTGATGACCATGGACGTCATGCTCTGCACTGCCTCCATTTTCAATCTCTGTGCAATCAGCGTGGATCGGTAAGAAACTCTGCTCATTATGGCTTTTAGATGCTAAGAGTTTTTAACTCTCTTCAGTTCCAGTATATACATAGAGTACATATTTATTTAATCAGTTGATTAGCTGCCTCGGTCACTGAAGCATCTCTAGGCAGGTTCTTTAGAAGAGACAGAGAAAACATATGTTTAATGCTGCCATCCATAAGGACTGCAACCTTCTCATTGGTCAAAAGTCTTCAGCATCTGTAGTAGGTGTGGACAGATCAATCAGTATCTACTCTGTGAAAGTTTACTATGTATTTGTTTTGTACATTCTGGCCTTCACAAAAATGTATTTATTTTTCTAATCAACATCCTTATTTTTTCCAATTTTCTCTTTAGTTGTATATCTGAACATACATTTCTCTAGGAGATGTATGTGGGACATTATATTTAAACCAAAGTGAATTATAAAATTCAAAGTTTGCAGTCTGAAGAATATCTGTTGTTCTAATATTCATTTTTGACTATGATATACAATTTAGGTCTATTGACTGAAAATGTAGAGAGAACAATTCTCTCCCTTACACACCCACTCCTTCCTTTATCAAGGCAAACTTTTTGTGGCCTATAAAGTGATATTCGATTCAGGAGAGGCAACTTAGACATGATCAACAACCTACTCACTAACAGAAGCTGAAGAACTAACTCTTCCAACCATTGAAATTTGGGATTTTCTTACTGGCCAGACCTCAGGGCCTACCAAATAAAGCAAGAGGGATATTCGGAAACACAGGTGGCTTGTTGGCTGCATGTTGCTTCTGACTATTTTTGTTTTATCCTATGCAGTCCCTGGGAGCCCAGTCCACTTTTCCCCATTGCCCAGCTAGTCAGACAAAGCTGCCTCTATTCCTAGAAAATCTGAAGATCACTACTAGTGTTTTCCTGCTGTCACTGTTGAGCAAAGAAAGGGCAAAGAACAAAAACTTGGTTTAGCTGAAGGAATCGAGTAAGCTATCTTACTCATGTCAGCCAAAGGGGGTTGTGGTCATAGCTCTCAAAGACGGTTGCTTTCAGCCAATTTTGAAAATGGTTTTGAATTAAAACTAGGAATGCTGCAGTGGCAATTCTTTTTTCCGTGGCTGCCAACCAAGGAACTGCTGATCTGCACTGACATTTTAAATAGAGGGGATATCCTGTTCAAGTGGGAAATTCAGCCTGTCTTCCCCATCCATCTGCCTTTTTGTTAGACCTGCACTTGGAGCTAGAGTATCTCATGTGTAGGGTTTGCTTTGCCCAAGGCAAGGGATAAGATGAGGATTAATGGCCTTTGTGTTTTCAAACTTGTAGGGAGGAACACAGAATTTTTTTTTTGGTCTCTCAATGCTTGGGATAACCCTATTAATTCACTAATGCATTCATTCCACAGAGTCTGACTTGAGATTAATTTTAACCTTGCAGACCTGATGGTTTGAAATATCTGGCTTAATTTTTGGATTCTGTTGCTTCTTCCACCTCCTCTATTTTTTGTAACAACTTCTCTGATGAAGTAGTTCTGGGGAACTCAGAAACTTGTACCCATCTCAGTTTGTTCTTAAAAAGACACCTAGATGATCACAGCTGATCTCAGAAAGCAGAGCAAAATTTGGCCTAGTTAGTACTTGAATCAGAGACTTCCAGGAAATCTCTGTAGACTAGACTGGGACGATGAAAGCATACTTTGGAAGAAGTTGATGACAAACCACTTCTCTTTTGTTGCCAAGAAAGCCATACAGAGACAAGATCTTGAAATAAACAAGAGTTGAGCTTGACTTAAACAAGACTTTACTTTGGGCTACCATATCCGAGTTTCAAAAATTCAGATGACCTCTAGATGAAGGGAAAGTGTTTTCACTTTGCTGATACCTAGCGGTCATTCAGGTCTTTGCATATAGATATAACGCACCCCCCTTTACCTTTAATAAAGATATTGCCCATCTATCAATCAGATATTCATTTGTGGTACAGTGGATAAAAGTACTGACAGCCATGTCAATCAACTCAATCAAAACCTGTTCTGAAGTTATTCCTCCAGGTGCTAAAAAATTTCCTGCACTGGGTAGGATCTCGTGCACTGCCCCTGCACTTTATACCACCATCTGCTCCATTGTCCCCAAATTTCACATCTTGAATGTTAGCTCTGAAAGGGTGCTGATGCTTTTAAATTATTTTGCATATGTAACAGTCAGTCTGCATTAAGGAAGAAGAAGAAGAATAGGAGCGCTGGCTTTGACTAGCAGAAAGTTTACTGTGCATTTGAAAGAAATGACTTTACCCTGATATTGGGAACTACTGATATTATTCACAGTTTCGCCTGGCTGCACAACAAAGCCATTCAGCTGATAGCAATATTTTCTGCATTTGATTTGAAAGATAAAGCAAGATATAAGGCCACAGATTCTGAATGGAAATTGCAGTATAAAGCAGGGAATTAAGATAGACATATTTAAGGGCCAGAAATGGCTTTCCAGATCAAAATTTAGGGATTACCATTTGCTTGCTGATTTCCAACCAACACGTCTTAATCTCACCAGGTCAGATTTTCTTTTATTAGCTCAGAGTTTACAAGTACTGTACCATGTCAAAGTGTTTAAGATCATGCAGGTGTAATATATAAAAATACAGGTGTAATATATAAAAATACTGAATAGCTAGATACTTTTTTTTCTCTTCCAAGAAAATGGCAAATCCTGCTTCATTTTTCCTAATTCTGTCTTGTAAAGAATATGCAATCATACAGGAATACTTGAATATTTTGATTGTCACAGCCCACCACCTAATATTGGCACTCTCTGCTGACTTTTACAAATGCAAATGTACTGTATATAATAAATAAATGAGGTTGAGACCTGTTAAATTAGAACCCATTTTCTTCTGGAGAGGTCCAGTTTTTAGAGCAGAGCTTTCCAAACTGTGTGTCGGGACACGTTAGTGTGTCGGCTGCAGTGTCTGGGTGTGTCGCGGCTGCTGCTGCCTCCGAGCCCTGCCAGGATTCCGCGCAGGTCCTAGTGCCTGCCTTGTGCCCTGCTGTAAGAGTGTGTCGCGAAATGATGCATGTCTAAAAAGTGTGTCACCAACATGAAAAGTTTAGAAAGCTCTGTTTTAGAGTGTCTTTGTCAATTTAGTTGCAACTGTCTTTTACCTATAGTATGACTTGATTGAAGGGAAGGAAGAGGTATCATGGAGCTACTCATGAGGGGAAAAAGTGTTCCATACAGCGGGCAAAGGTAATTGGATGAGCAAAGAACTTATGCAGGGAAATATTGATATATCAGAATGGAGAAATGGGGAGGGGGAAAAGAATCTGTTGTGTTTGCCTTGTGGTAGTATAGTCATGAAATAATGCTGTATTTCCTAAACAATTAATGGCAGTATGAGAGAAAGAATGGGAATTTCAACCCAGTAAATATTTGGAGCACCGTATATTGCCCAGCTCCATCATATAGTCTTTGAGTTTGTTCAGATTTACCATCATGGAGTAAATTGGTTCCACAAGGAACCCCGTGGTTACACCCTGTTTTCTGTCATCCAGGTTCATTGCTGTCTCCATCCCCCTGAACTATAATCGACGACAGATTGACCTGCGCCAACTGATCCTCCTCTCCACCACCTGGATCTTTGCTTTTGCGGTGGCATCCCCAGTTATCTTTGGCCTCAACAATGTTCCAGACCGGGACCCATCTGTGTGTCGTCTGGAGGATCACAATTACATTGTGTATTCCTCCATCTGTTCCTTCTTCATTCCTTGTCCTGTCATGCTGGTCCTCTACTGTGGCATGTTCCATGGACTTAGGCGCTGGGAGGAGGCTCGGAAAGCCAAGCTGAAGAGTAGTATTTATTTGGGCAATAGGCGGCTGTATTGTCCACCGCCTGTCATTGAGAGGAACCAAGAGGATATCAAGGCAGAGGAACTCAACCTCTATGCCTGCTCTGATTGCTCTTTTCCCAGGGATTACAAGAACAATGGCATTCAAACTGTGTCCTACCCACACGTCAAATATGCACCAAATGGAGGACTCAGAAGGAAACCAGCTAAAATCACTGGCAGGGAAAGGAAGGCCATGAAGGTGCTTCCAGTTGTGGTTGGTGAGTGTAAAACATTAAGTGGTTTTCAGGGTTGTAAACCACCAGACAGTTCAGTATCAGATCCAGACAGCTGTAAAACTTGGATATTAAAAGAAATGGGATGCAGCCATGCACAGAGACATTTGGCATTCTGATAAGTACAGCATGACATAGAAACTGCCTTTTTTTATTCCTCATTTTGTGTCCCTTAATTGCAGTTTGGTGGCTGGCTACAGAGATGCCCCAAAAGGATGGGATGAGTGTTGCACATCTCTGTACAGTTGGACTGTTGGGTGCCAGCTTTCTTTCTAAAAGACCCTTTGCCTTTAACAGCCATGGGGCAGGCAGAATCTGAACAGTTAAATCCTATTCCACCATCACATTCTCACCCTAAGAAAAGTGACATTGTAGTTTTATTACAGCTTCATAATGGTTTGGAGGGATTGGAGAATGAAAATGGTGCCATGCAGAAATTATCTGTGTTTAGTAAGAAAAAGTCCAGCAAAACCTTGCCTCTTTGGGGGGACCTATAGAATGAGGCAAAAATATTCTTCAGAACAGGAGCAGGAGGAATTGTTGGGCATTGCAGTCACTATACCAGGGCTTTCCAAAGTTTTCCCGCGGCGACACACCAACCGCCCTTGGTGTGTCGCCGCGGGAAAACCTGGAAGTCCTGCTGCCGCGGCAGCGCGCAAAAAGCCGGAAGCGCTGCTGCCGCTTTCGGTCTTTGCGCGCCGCTGCAGCTGCGGCGCCTTCGGATTTTCATGTGTCGCCGTGGGAAAGCCCGGTGCGGGCGGGGGTGTGCATGGCGGCGGCAGCGGCGGCAGCCTCCGCTAAAACGCAGAAGCACCGATGGCACGCCGGTGCTGCCGCCACCACTGCCGTGCACGCCCCCGCTGCCACTTCCGGGTTGTGTGGCGACACAGCCGACTGTGTGTGGCGACACACTTTTGTGTCGCGACACACAGTTTGGAAAGCTCTGCACTATACGATCATGGGTTGAATTATGTATTCATGGAAATGGATCTTCTGAGATTTATTTTTAATGCACCAGAACAGCTGCAAAGGAAAGTAGTAAACAAACATGAGGGAGTATAAAAATGACAAGCAGGGGCTTTCAGATGACATTTCAGACTCTGCTCAGTCCTAGTTTGGCCACTGTGAGAACCGACTGCTGGACTGGACGGGCCAGGGGTCTGATCCAGCAGGGCCCTGCTTATGCTCCTATGTTCTCATGTACCAGAAGTTCAGACTTCCTCATTTCAGTAGTTCTTACTGGAGGGGACTACTGCAGTCTTCACTTTCTTGAAATAGGGGTGCAGCTAGCTCATAAAAGACACCCTGGCAAACAACATTTTCTGCTCCAATAGACAGTGTCAAGCCCAGGAGAGACCCTCAAGCTGTGGACGTTTTTCTTTAGGAGGAGTGAACACAAACCCACCCACAGTTGCTCAGACATCTCGATTCAGATAAGCAGTTTTTCCCACCCCAAGTTCTTTTGCTAGATGCCCTGTTGGTCTGATTAGTTAAGCAGTCCTTCCCTAATTTATTGCTCCTTTGAGGATAATCTGAATAAAAAGACAGCAGGATTTCCCCCCCAAGTAGCTGTTTCAGACATTCCAGTTGTGCTTAATTTCATGCATGATTCATTCCCTCTTGGATCTATCCAGATTTCCCCTTCAGGTTTTGGCACACTATTCTTGGGGGGAAAAGAGAGAAATCAGGGAACTCAACATTGTATAATATTCTGCTTATGGCTTGATTGTGCCATTCAAGCTACATAGAGATTTCAAGCTACATTGAGGAGCAGCAGAGCAGCTGGGCTTTTTATCTGCTAACAATGGACAAAGGAAAAAAGAATATGAACTTCAGATCCTTCTCTCTTGCTCACTCTTTCTCTCTCTTTTTAAGATAAAAGTGCAGAATAATGAATCATATTAATTAGGACATTTGTATAACTGACTTTGTGCTATAACAGCATATTTCAGATTTCTGTAGATGCAGAATAGTCACCAGGAAACAGATTCCATTCATTTCAGTAGGATCTGCAACATCTTAAAATCTACCCAGAGAATTGTATTTACCTAACTCACCTAACTATTTTATTTGTTTAAATTGTTTGAATTGCCAAACCCTCCTTTTATCAGGCTACCCACAGACTGAACAAAAGTTCAGGATTCTGTTTGCATACAGAATATCTGGACAACCAATAGAGAGTATTAGTTTAGTTATCCACTCCACAACACAGTTTCCAGTTTTCTCTCCATTGCCACCTAGTGGCAGTCTGGATTTATGCAGCCAAGATATTGTCAGCCACATTCAATTCAATGAAAGGACAGTGTTGTAAATGGAAAAGGGGCATCTGCTGCATGTGAAAATGCCATTTTAGTTTGGGACTTTAGCAATGGAGCTTCTTACAAGAATTTACTTTCCATAATCAGAAAGC
Organism: Charina bottae; assembly: GCA_023362775.1. NCBI lineage: Eukaryota > Metazoa > Chordata > Lepidosauria > Squamata > Charinaidae > Charina > Charina bottae. Next base: position 191,934,167 of record JALMGJ010000001.1, on the reverse strand, counting down.
AGGCGAGGTTTTACAGATCTGGGGCTGTGATGCTGAAGGAGGAAGGAGGTATAAGAAGCATTAGGAGAAGTAGATGCTCTTGCTGTTTTCTTCAGTGCTCCACACCCAGGGCTGTGAACAGAGCTGCCTCTGCAGTGTGGGTCAGTGGCCAAAGTGCCTCCTCCCTGCTGACAGCACAATCTTTCCATTGTAACAAAAGCCTGGAGAGGCCATTTGTGGTGTGGATAGGAGCACATTCAGGCTGTCTCTGCATCTTAAGAAAAAGGTAGTACTGAAAATTAGATGACATATTAACCATTTCACAGCTGAATATTAGCAAGAGTAAAGGTTTAGACTTCAGCTCCTTACAAACATTTCCATGCCGGATCCCCCAAAGTAGCCCTTTGCAGAGATTGCATTTGAAAAACGCGCTGCTGTCTTCCCTGGATATGCCGTTTAGGGCTTGCAGTAATCCGGATTCAAAAGGGAAAGATATTCAGAGTGCACTTGGATGAATACAGGTGTTGAGGGTGGGGAAGTGGAACATGCATTATAATGCAAAAACTATGACTTACATAATTGAATCAAACCTTGGGCACAAGTACGCAAGGTTGGAGTTTGCCTGTGTGCGCATGTTGTCAGTTTGACTTAATCCCAGGTTGCCTATGTATACTGTACATACATGTTGCATTCCTTGGTAATTCCGTAAAGAAGCAACCATGTGATCCCAGGAAAATATGTGTTTGATTTAAGAAAGTGCTTAGAAGTACAACATGTGTGTCCACGCAGGCTGCAAATCACCTTTTCCACCTTGACTCCATATTACTGCAAGATGTAGGATTTCAGATTTTATTTTTCCATGTTGAGAACTGGGTCTGCATCTTTCCTGAACCAGCAACACAGTAATTCTCCATTCATCTAGCTACAGAGACAGAGAGATTTAAAAAGGGAAATACCTGAAATCCAAGATTCAGTTTAAGGCCAAATCCTCCATGCACATACTCATTCATTCCTTTTTAAAACAATTTTCACTGATTTTTTAATCAACCCGAACCACCCCAAAGATCACCGTGTCCTTTATCCAGCAGGAACAGAGGATCCTCACCTAATTAAACAAGAAAAATTAAGAAGAAAGCAAGTGTTAAGAGGGGCTCTGCTGAGCTCTGTATAAATTGAGGGATGTGCTTGCTACTGCAGATTTCAGAATGATTTGTGCGGTTTCCTGCAAAGTGCTCTCAATGCAAGAGTCTCCTGCTGCTTTGCAACTGTCCTGCCAGGGAGGAAAGTCCATTTTCCAGCAAGGCCAGCCTCTTCCTTTGTTATCTTCTTGGCATGCCCCGTAGCATAGCAGCTACGGAAAGAGAACCTGGCAGCGTTTCTTGAATGCTCAAGAGCCAAGATCTCCCTGAAATCTTACACAGACTTGGGACTTCCCCTGGGACTGCAGGCACAACATTACAGTAGGTGCATAACAGGGAAGTTATCTGCTGATTCGGGGTATCCCTCAGGCCTTTAGAAATTAAACAGAAAAACAAAAACTTTTTTTAGAGACAAAATGCTTCCCTCCCCACAAACTGCCCACTGAAGACTGAGCATGCTCAAAAAGTGAAGCAAAGATGGTTGGGGACAGAAGATATGATGAAGAGCAAGCAGGAGTTCTTGAGAGTGGAAGAGACTCATAGATACAAGAGTCCCATACAGTAGATGCACGTTCCATCCATTCCCTTGCCAGCCAACACCCACCTGCTTACTCACTTTAGCCAGTCTCCTGCCTGAGAAGGGGTAACTTTATTCCTTCCTTATTGTGAGGCCTCTCTGTGCTCATATGTTTCCATGTAATGATGATGTGTTTAATCTGGCCCATATATTGGAATATGTTGACTATCCTGGTTTTAACTCTGAAGGCCCCTTCAAGGTCAGCGAAGTATGGTTAAACCAAGAGTAATCTCTAAGTATATTCTGCATTTTTGGGTTCCAGAAAGAGTTTCTAGTACCCCAGGTTGGCAAGATGTTCCATGCCTGGCAGTTTGCAGAAGACCTGACCAACAATCTTGCGTTCCTAGTTTCAGCTTTTGCAGAAAGATCTGTTTCCTATAGATAGCCAGCAAAGTATATGCAGGTGCTACTGGAGCCTGCACAGACAGCGTTTACACACCAGCTGCACTGTTATCTTCCTGACCACAGAATCCCTAATGTGCTAGTGCAGCAATTAATATTATGTTGATGGATATGGAAGTATCCATTAAAAAAATTAATATTATGCATTCCAAGGGACCCTCAGTATGTACAAACCTATATAGGGCTGTGTCTGCTGCTGTTTTACTCAGCCAATACTACATTTAAACTAGGTACCAGATACAGCAAGAATGGGGAGGTTAAATATATTTCAGAGTTAGCATTCTTGAATGCGAAGAATTCAGGCAGATCGGAAATGGCAGCCTCACATTATTAAAAGGTAACCTCAGTGAAGATTTTTTCCTCCTTATTTTTTTTAAATGTATATGCTACTGTTCAAAAGAAACAGGTTGACTTCTTCATATCTGAAGCACATTTGCTTTTGAGAAAATAAGACATACACAGGGAAATAGCTAGCTCATTTTTTCTCTCTCTTTCTCTCTCTCTTTCAAAGGTGCTTTCCTTTTCTGTTGGACTCCTTTCTTTGTGGTGCACACAACCAGAGCTCTCTGTGACTCCTGTATCATTTCCGGTGAAATAACCAGCATTGTCACATGGCTGGGCTATGTCAACAGCGCCCTGAACCCTATCATCTACACAATCTTCAACACTGAGTTTAGGAATTACTTCCGCAAAGTTTTGCACATCTTCTGCTAACCCTGCTGGATTCTTCATCTAGAACTGAACCCAGAAGATAGGAGAGTATATTGCACAGTGCAAAGAGCCAGACAAATTACTGTCTTTGCATAGTTTAATAAAGCTTTATTTCTTAGTACGTTGTTGTGTGCTTCAATTTTTTCGCTTGGTAAAAAAATTATCTAATCTAATCACTTTTTGGACAGCAGTTTCTTCCTATTTGGTGAGAATGCCAAAATGGCCTGAAATGAATGCATTATGTTTGTGGTACTGCATGATAATCGTCTAGGTTGACTGAGAAAAAGACTCCAGTTGGGGTTTGCCATCTGTCCTCCATTCAAGCAGAACATTTATTTAGAGAAGCATTTGTGATGGTTGCCCCACAATTATGGCAGCATCTTTCCCCAGATAAATGTAGAAGTATCTTTCGGGTGATGCTGTAAGACTTTATACCTGTTTTGATGGCTTTGATAGAGTCTAGGGATTTTTTTCCCCACTTGTAAAAATAATTAACCATCAGAAGATGTTTAGTGCCTGCAATCTTTTACAACGGATGTGATGGGCTAGAAGCTGAGAAAACAGAGATAGGTCTGGAGAAACAACCACACTTGTCATAGCTACTGTATAACAGTCTTTGCATTTCACTAGCACAGAGAGTGCTAGCCAATGCCAAAGGCAATGGATAAGATGCATAATCAATTTGATCAAGCTCTATATACCATGGGATCAGAAAACCATTATTATGATGAGCATAATTTAGTCTGATAAAAGCAACCCAAATATATGCATATGTTTGCTCACTCTCTAGCCCTGGTCATACACAAGAATTAATAACCTTATATTGTATTGAAGATCGTTACTGATCTGGGAGATGAATTTAATTTTTTCCCCTTTTCCAAAATTCTCCAGAAAAAGCTATGATAGACTATCAGCAATTAAATTGAATTTCCTGATACACCATATTCTGTCCCATTTCTTTGCTGTTCTGATGAGGACCCCTCTCTTCACACAGGCAATTTTTAAAAACTGCTTTGGATTTTTTGTTTGCCCAAACTTCCACAGTACAAATTTTAACCTTATGAAAATTCTGAAAACACAAGATATATTTAGGCAACTGCATGTTTTAATGAGAAATCCCTCTTATTACAATCTAGTCCAAATACCTAGATATAAAAAGAGTTTATCTGGGAATTAAGGAGGAACAAACAAGAAGTCCCACACAGAAGATTCCAAAATAAATAAAGTGAATATAATTAAAGTAGTTAATGTGTTACCGATTTGAGTAGGGTCTTAGGTTTGAGAATATATCCAGGATTCCTTTCATATGGGATGATTTGAGAGAGAGCAGATTGGCCTCCTGCTTAGATGATAATAGTATTCACTTCTGTTTCTCTTCATTTTGAGAACAATGGAGATGGAAATAGATGGACATGAACCTCTTAGGAGAGGCTGACTGGACTGCGGTTTTGCCAAATTGAGACGTGCCATCTCCTCCATTTTTCAATATAGCTAGCAAATCAGAGCATTAGCAAGTAGCATTTGTAAGCTGCCCAGAGTCACTTTTATAGTGAAATTTAATAAATAAATAAATAAATAAATAAATAAATAAATAAATAATGATAATAGATAGATAAGTAGCTGAACCCACCTCAGTGGCCCTGCAGTTGAATGCTAAAGAAACTGAAGAAGCTACTGTGCGTAAAGACCTTACGACTGTGTTTACTGGGGGGGGGGGGGAAGAAACACGAGCTCTGCTCTATTAATCTTCCCAACGTGGGGCCACCATACCAGATGCTTTAGAGGTCCCTGTTGAGATATCAACATACAGGGGTTGGTCACCATCTAGTCGGGAAGGGCTGGGGTGAGCAGCATGATGGGGGTGCAGTTCTGCTGCTGCACCTACAGTGGCTTTTTTGGCACTCTTGGCTGATCAGAGCAAACAAATGTTGGTCAAGCGAGGAGGGGTTGTATATTAAGAGGGACTCTGCTGAGCCCTGACTACATTGAGGGATGTGCTTGCTATTGCAGATTTCAAAATGATTTATGCGGTTTCCTACAAAGTGCTTTCAATGCAATAGCCTCCTGCTGCTTTGCTGTCCTGTAGGAGCTCCAGGAAGAGAACCTGGCAGCATTTCTTGAATGCTAATGCATACGTAGGACTTCAACCGGGGTTGCATGCATAACATTACATGCATAACAGGGAAGTTATCTGCTGATCTGGGGTATCCCTAAGGCCTGTAGAGATTTAAAAACAAAACAAAAACTTTTTTTTTGGAGACAAAATCTCTCTCTCCCCCCACCCTAACTGCCCTCTAAAAACTAACCATGCTCAGAAAGTGAAGTGAACATGGTTGGGGACAGAGGGAACATTTAAGAGCAAGTGAAAATTACTGAGAGAGGAAGAGACACTTAGATGCACTTTCGACCCATTATTTTGCCAGCCAGCACCACCTTATTTTTCTTAATCAGCCCCTACTCTTAAAAAAAAACCACACACACACATAACTGCAGAAAGCTGAAAGTTGCACTAGAAAATTGACACGTAGTTGTGGAGCTTTTAGGTATATTCTTCTCAAAGTTCTTAATTTTTCTGTTAAAGATTGTCTTCCCAAAGTTGAAGGATATTCCCGGGGTGAAAAGCAGGGCTTTCTGTCTGTGTGCATGTGTGTGGTGGTGGCGCTACCAGATAGTTGGGCTGCTACTATCTGGATGACCATTAGGTGTCAGCAAAGTGTTAGAATTTTCTGTATCTCTTTGCTCACATCTATTAGTTGCCTGAACTTTTGCAGTCCAGATCCGGTAGCTAAAAGAGATCACTTTTAACAAAAGCACCAAAGTTGAGGAAAGAAAGAAGATACCTCTTTCTCTTCATGATGGTTACCTGTGGCAGCTTGCAGAATCCCCAACAGCATTTTCAAGAAAAAAAAATCAAGAGAAAAGAAATGACACCCCACTTCATGTCCATGGTCTTCTTTTATATTCTTTTCAGCTTGCCAATATCCATCCTGACTTGCATGGCCTCAAAGGCCCCAAACTGAGCACCAGAATGGGAAGCTACCCTGGGGGAGGAGGAGATATTTGCAAGAGCAAGCTGAAGGTCAATGTTTCCTACTTCTCTTGTGTCTATTGTGTCTATTGTGTCTATCGAGGCATCTCCCTTCTAGCCACAGCAGGCAAAATCCTGGCGTCTATTGTGTCTATTGTGTCTATCGGGGCATCTCCCTTCTAGCCACAGCAGGCAAAATCCTGGCAAAGATCATTGCAAACCGTCTCCTATCTGTATCAGAAGACATCCTCCCTGAAACGCAAAATGGCTTCCGCCCTTCCAGGGGAACAGTGGATATGATCTTCACTGCACGACAGCTTCAAGAAAAATGCAAGGAGCAAAACCGCCCTCTGTACATGGCATTTATTGATCTGACTAAAGCTTTTGATACTGTAAATCGTACTGCTCTCTGGACCATCCTGAAAATCAGATGCCCTGATAAATTTGTGAACATCTTGCGGTTACTCCATGACGACATGATGGCAACAATCCTGAATAACAATGGCTCTCAAAGAAATCCATTTAAAGTGGAATCCGGCGTTAAACAGGGATGTGTTATTGCTCCAACCTTATTCGCTATCTTCATCGCTATGATTATACACCTTGTTGAAGAGAAACTTCCTACTGGTGTAGAAATTATGTGTCGAACAGATGGAAAGCTTTTTAATCTTAGTAGGCTGAAAGCAAAAAATAAGGTAATTGCAACTTCTGTTATAGAACTTCAATATGCTGATGATAACGTAGTCTGTGCACACTCCGAGGAAGATCTTCAAACTATCCTAAACATCTTTGCAGAAGCATATGAAAAGCTCGGCCTCTCGATTAACATTAAAAAAACCAAAGTGCTTTACCAGCAAGTTCGAACCAATCCCTCTGCAGCGCCATCAATCCAGCTTAAAGGTGTGTCACTAGAAAATGTCGACCACTTTTCTTATCTCGGCAGACATCTATCTACAAAAGCCGACATCGACGCTGAAATTCAGCATCGCCTGAGCTCTGCGAGTGTAGCTTTCTCCCGAATGAAGCGTAGAGTGTTTGAGGATCGGGACATTCGCAGGGAGACCAAAATGCTTGTTTACAAAGCCATTGTACTACCAACCCTTCTGTACGCCTGTGAAACATGGACCCTCTACAAACGCCACCTCCAACTTCTAGAAAGATTCCATCAACGCTGCCTCCGAAAAATTGTGCAAATTACTTGGGAAGATAGGCGGACTAATGTTAGCGTATTAGAAGAAGCGAAAACCACCAGCATTGAAACAATGATCATCCAACATCAACTTCGCTGGACCGGTCATGTTGTTCGAATGCCTGACCATCGTCTTCCAAAGAAGCTACTTTACTCCCAACTTAAGAATGGAAAACGGAATACTGGTGGACAGCAAAAGAGATTCAAAGATACTCTCAAAGCTAATTTAAAAAAATGTAATATCAGCATTGAGAACTGGGAAGCCCTAACTCATGAGCGTTTCAATTGGAGGTCATCCTTTATTAATGGTGCTATGGACTTTGAAGAAGCACGAGTACAGGGTGAAAAGGAGAAAATTGCTAAAAGGAAGGCACGTCAGGCAAACCCTCATCATGACCGTCTCCCACCCGGAAACCTATGCCCTCATTGTGGGAGGTTGTGCGGATCCAGAATTGGCCTTTATAGCCACTTACAGATCCATTAAAATTTTACCTTTGGAAGACAATCTTACTCGGCTACGAGTGATCGCCAATGATCAAGGATACCCTAGAGAAATAACAATCACCAGTTTCATTAGACTTTGATTCCACCCAGATATATTTTCCCTCCTACCTGTTTGCTCCTTTTATATAGCTAATTGCATCTGGTGTAATATCCTAAGCATGTAAATGCCACCACATGCGAACTAGATCCTTGTCCCTCCTGGCTGGTTCAATCAGCTCGGGAGGTGACGTGTGGCCGGGTCCAGTCAATAGTAAATGCATCCTTGCAGGAGGGGGTGTTTCCGGCAGCCTTCAAGGAGGCGGTGGTGCGCCCCCTCCTCAAGAAACCATCGCTGGACCCTGTTGTACTGGACAATTTTCATCCAGTCTCCCACCTCCCCTTTATGGGGAAGGTGATTGAGAAAGTGATGGCGTTGCAGCTCCAGAGGATTCTTGATGAAACGGATTATCTAGACCCTTTTCAGTCAGGTTTCAGGCCTGGACATGGGACAGAAACAGCATTGGTCGCACTTATGGATGATCTGTGTCGGGAGCAGGATGGGGGCAGTGCGTCCATCCTGGCTCTCCTTGACCTCTCAGCGGCTTTCGATACCATCAACCATGGTATCCTTTTGGGACGACTCAGGGAGTTGGGGGTGGGCAGCATGGTTTTGTGCTGGTTCACCTCCTTCCTCCAGGGCCGGTCCCAATCGGTGTTGATAGGGGAGAAGAGATCAGGTCCATGGCCCCTCCTTTGTGGGCTCAGGGCTCTCTCCTCTCCTATTTAACATCTACATGAAACCACTGGGTGAGATCATCCGTCTCCACAGGATGAGGTATCATCAATATGCTGATGATACGCAGTTATACATCTCCATCCCGGGGGAAGTAAGTGATGCTGTGACTGCCCTGACCAAGTGCCTGGGGGCTGTGGGGGTCTGGATGGGGAACAACAGGCTGAACCCTAGTAAGACGGAGTGGCTGTGGGTTAATGGCCCCTCGGTGTCTAGGAATTTATCATCCTTAGTTCTGGATGGGGTGGTATTACCCCAGACAGAGCCCGTGCATAACTTGTGGGTCCTCTTGGACTCACGACTCCTGCTCGAAGAGCAGGTGGCAGTCGTGGCCAGAAGGGCCTTTGCATAGCTTCATGTTGTGCGCCAGTTACGCCCTTTCCTGGAGCGAGAGGCCCTTCGAACAGTCACTCATGCCCTGGTCATCTCCCATATAGACTATTGTAACATGCTCTACATGGGGCTACCCTTGAAGAACGTCCGGAAGCTTCAGCTGGTTCAGAATTCAGCCGTGCGGGCGATTTTAGGTGCCTCAAGATCAGCACATATAACACCTTTGCTCTGCGAGCTGCATTGGGTTCCAGTCTGCTTCCGGATTCAATTCAAGGTGTTGGTTATCACCTTTAAAGCCCTACATGGCATGGGTCCAGGTTACCTGAGGGACCGTCTCATCCCTGTCACATCAACCCATCCCACCCGGTCCTGCAGAGAGGGCATGCTACGAGCCCCGTCTGTAAGAGAGTTCCATCTGATGGAGTCCAGGAGGCGTGCCTTCTCTGCAGTAGCCCCTGCCCTTTGGAATATCCTTCCCCCTGAAATAAGATCGGCCCCCTCTCTCCTGGACTTTAGAAAAAATCTAACGACCTGGTTTTGCCACCATGCTTGGGGAGGGGAGGGGAATAGCCAGTCTTGGGGTTGGCTGGTCGCTTAGATCCACTTTGACCAACCTCTCCGACCTATGGGATAGTAAGATCTACCATTACTTGGATCAAATTGTATTAGATATTTTTATTGAATTTTTTGTAGTATTTATGTTTTTTATTGATTTTAAACTTTTGCTGTGAACTGCCCAGGGTCCCTCCTTGCGGGGGAGATGGGCGGGATATAAATATGATGATAAATAAATAAAAAATAAATAAAATGTCACTGTGCAACCAGAACACTGCAACAGGAGCAACTTTCTGCTGTGGGGCAAAGTGTTGCAGAAGTGATTTGGCCTCTCATGAGCAAATCCCTGCTGAGTTTGGATTAAGCCAATAGCAGAACGCGTTGGGTTATTTTATCCCCTAAGATGGCCTTAAGAAGAGAAGGGAGAGAGATGGTAGCAACAGCAACAGTGAAATGACCAATAAACGAGCATAGATCAAAACAGTAAAAATATGCCAAACTTCATTTGTTGAATCCATGCTTTTTTGCACAAGAATTCTACATCTTTGATTAATTAATCTTAGATAAGAGATTAAGCTTCTCTTGCTTTCAGAGGTATTCTCAGATGGCCTGGGAGTAGAATTATATTTTTACAAGGAAAACACAGCCCTCCCTATATTTCTGTTGCAACTAAGATTGACAGTGCATTTGAGAGCCAACTGCAGAAGAGAACTGTCAGGCATGCAGGTGTGCTTAACCTTTCTCCCATCCACAATTCGCCCAGCAAGGATACTTTTAGTATTTTTCAACCACCAGACCACTGAAACCGACAGTAAGCTTGGCTGTGCTGGAAACAGCAGAGCGAAGATGGTGGCATTTCCAGGGGAGAATTGGTGGGTCCTCCTCCTCAAGTCCTTCCTTCAAATGCTATTCACCTTCCCTTTACAATGTCTTGCCAAAAGCAGACTGAGGAACTTGGAGCGTGGTGGCTTTGAGAGACATTGAACTGTACTTTCCATAATTTACATCCGGCACATCTGAATAAGCCCAATTGGGCATTTAATTTACATGTACTGTATACTTGTACTTCGCAAAGCTGTGAATGAGCCACATTCGCAAAGTGACATCTTCCTGATTTCAAGTCAAAGGAAACAAAGCAAAGAGGCAAATGGAATTCAAAGACGAGTCCCAAAATATCTGAGTTGTTGACTGCAACTTTTACACCTTGCATAGCACCACCTTTTGCACATTATTCGGTCCAAATAAAAGACTTTGTCTTATGACATTCACTAACACTGGAAGCATCATTGCATAAAAAGAAACAATAGGCAAAATGTACATATTCATTTCTCCTTAAGACTTGTCTAGTTCTTTTTAGGAATTAAAAAAAAAGTATCACTCATCCATTCTCATCCACGCTTACCTATAACATTCACGGAAATCTAATGATATGAATCTGCAAGACCCAGATCAAGAGTTACTGTTTCCATTTCAATACCACTTCAAAATAGAGTATTGATTTGATCCATGTTGGGTTTCGTGGCTTTTTTCCTCCTGCAGGAACTATGGACTTACAATGAAGAGGATGACATGTTGGTAATATTGGGAGAAGTTTGTACAACATAATTCTGTAATACTTGGTGTCCCACTCAACTGGTGCTAAATGCTTATCTACCCATCGCCCTGTCACCCTTCACTTGAAGTAGAACAGTTTTTGAGCTGCCCAGCACACTGGCCTCTCATCACGAGGTGTCTTCCTGCAAGGAAGAGAAGAGGCGCAGGAAGCACAGCACTCAGGGTACCCGACGTGGCTGTGCAGGCTTAGTACGAGGACGCAGCATGATGCCCCTTTAGAGAAGTCCAGGAAGAGCAAAACCCCAAACAGCTAATTCTCATGAATTAAACCAAACTCATGAAACGGCATTAGATCATAACCCAGAAACCACACTGACCATTTTGACACAATATGCTAAGCTAAATCAGAAAAACCACATTATGCCTCTCGGTTCCCAAGAATGTTCATAAATCTCAGTCCCATTCACTAGCCCGCCCTTAGTGATTCCTGCTCTTTGTCTGCTTCTCTCATGCCATAGAAGCATTGTTTATTAGCACTCTTTGATGGGTTCCTTCTGCTAAGAAACAATATATCAAAAGAGAGCCTTCGATAGCAAAGTTATTTCTTGCACAGGAAAGAAATTGGACCCTTGAGGGACTGGTATTGCCACTTTCATCCTAAAAGATGTTAGGAAGCTCCCATATATTTTGTTCAAGATAGCCTGGGGTTGAAATGAAAGGGCCTATCCAGCTTGGCAAAGGTCTGCCATGAAGCCTGTCCACGATTGAAACTTAGGCAAAATATGTCTTGGGCAAAACTGTAACACTTCCAATGGAGGGAATAATAGCTTGCTGCCTTATTTCACTCTTAACCTGTAGAAGGGGCAGCTATATTTGCTTATTGTAGGTAACAACACTCTCCCACACCGTACATTTCCCTAAATGAAAGGGAATGTACTCTTGGGCTATTATTTAAGATGGTGTGATGAGCTATTTCATTGCTCTCAATATTTTCAGTTTGAAAGTGGATTACTTTGGGCATTGCTGGGAAAAACCTTCTTATCCATTTTGATGATAATGCATTAAAGCACAACTGAAAATGTGTATTTAAGTTACATTTACAAAATCCACCATGAATGCCCTTACTACATTTACCAACATTGTACTGAAACAAGTCTCACCATACCTCAGTTTGAATGTTTGCCTGGGTAGCCACTTAGAGTGATTTTATTCAGCTGTGTCGTTGTTTAGATCTAATACACACAGAGAGACACGATCAATTTATAAACACATTTCTGTGACAGGCTAGAAAACAAAACAGCACCAATATCTCTCTAAAGTTTTTTTCCTTATACTTGGCCTAAAACCAGTGCTTTTTTTATCTATTGTGATTTTAACACTCAAGAAGTGCTATTTTTGAATTAATCTTCTTGCTAGGATGTAAGATTCTCTTTCCTCAAGTGAGATGCTGAGGAAATACACAGTTGCACCTTTGCTCTTATTTTTGGCAGCACAAACAGAAAGCTGTAAACTCAGTGCAAATAATGTTTAATGATTTGATCACCGAGTTCCGCTGAGTTCCAGAAAGATGTCTGAGATAATTTTTTTCTTTTCATCTATAAACTCAGAAGTATGAAAATCCAAATTATAAGAAAACACAGCCACCATTCTGCATTGTTCTTCCAAGAGCATAACAGGCATCTTGGAGGACCTATTTCCTCTTCCACAGCACCTCCCCCAAATATAGAGAATTGATGGACCCTCTGGAAAAAGAGCTGGGACATTAGGGAGGTGCAAAAAAAAAAAATTAAACGAAAAACATTCATATGATGTTGGATGGAAATCACTGTCTTGGTTCAATCAATTTACTATATTTGAGTTTTTTTAATTGCTTAAGCATCATCAAATTAGTGTTAACTCTTAACAACTGCATAGACAGACTTTCTCCAGGATGATTATTCCCAACTTTGCCCTTCAGATCTGCCAACTGTGTCCTATCACCACTGTAATCGAGTCCACTCATCTTACTGGTCATCCTCTTCTTTTTCCTTCCACCTATCCCAACATTATGGATTTTTCAAGAGAGCTGGTTCTCCACATGTATCACATAATATGATAATTTGAGCCTGATCACTCGTACCTTGAATGAGAACTCTGGGTTGATTTGTTCTATGATCCATTTGTTTGTTTTCTTGGCTATCTAGTTTTCAAGAGTCTTCTCCAACACCAATGTTCAAAAGCATCAATACTTTTTCTATCCTGCTTCTGATTTACCAATATACCACAGTATATTTAGCTATGTCTTCTGCAATGAACTGTGATTTAATGACATATCCTTAGTGGTATATGACTGACACAATAAAATAAAATAAAATAAAAAAATAAGTACAATTTTTGCTGCTCAGCCTCCAATATAAATGAGGGCAAGTCCTACAATTTCACTGGGATCGCAGGCAATTCACTAATGTTAAAACTGTGATTCACGCTACAGCTTTGTGTTATGATAAACTGTTGAGAAGGTCTAGCAGAATAACAGGACTGTAGTTTGAAGTCTACATGGTTCAGGAGTGTGGACCTGTTAGTGTAATTATTCAATAGTTCCAGTAGGTAACAGCATCTATCTGACCTTGCTTGATCTTGAAACAACAAAACAGGGTCATGTTACTTAGATGGAAGACCACAACAAAATCTGAGGGTAGAAAGGGATCTAAAGAAATAGTGAAAAAAGGCAAGGACAAAACACTTCTCCATGTTTGCCAAGGAAACCATATGGGTATGTCCATGTAGTCTTCAGGTGCTGAACTCAACAAGGGAGATTTTACCTTTGAATCTTCCTGGAAGACCGTCAAATCTTACTATCAGATAGTTATTCCCTATATGCATTCAAATGTTCCACATTTATATTTACACTCAGTGTAACAACTACAAAAGGTTTGTGATACTTCCAACACTGTCTATACTATGTAAAATTCTCACTGTATTGGAGAACTTTTAGAGAGAGCTCCTAAATAACAACAAAAAATTAAATCATCAATAGAATCAGATTCCATATGTATTCTAGGTAAGATTTAAAAGACACCAGGAAACTAAATTTACTGAAAGGTGGAACTGGTTCAAATTTGAACAAGAATCACAAAGACCTTTTGCTGTTACAATTTTTATTCAAACCTCTTCAGAGGAATCTTAGAAGGATGCAGACTCAGAACCTGCTTAAAATAACATTTTCAAAATACTTCAAAGAATCCCCATCATCCATCAGAGCAGCAGGAGGCAGCCATTTAACATACCCATTTGCTTTGCAGAGGCTTTATAGAGAACCCTGTAAAGACCACCCAACTTCCGGAGTTCCCTTAAAACAATGGAGCTCCTTGATGCTCTTGTGACCATAAGCTTTAATTTTTTGCTTTGTTAGAGAAGGTTCATATGTTGGCCAGCAACGCATAAGTAATATTATGCCTTCATCATCTTGATGAGTGCAGGATTTTATTTGTTGTTTATTTTGCTTTGTTTTATTTTAATCACAGAACTTCACAGAAGAATCGCTGGTCCAGCCAGTCTGCTGCACACACAATCCATGAAAATGGAAGAAAGAAGGCTTTTAGACAATAACTTTTTCAATCACATTATCTGTATCATGATCTTCTTCTGTCTGAACAGTTACTGTGGCTGATTGCCCACACATATGCTGATGGTCTTTCCAATCCTGAAAATGAGTAGCAAAAAAAGAGACTGTGAATTGGAAGCAATTGTTAAGTGAAATAAAACTACAGTGACATAGAACAGGGACCAGGGAATGCTACTGTTATACAATGTAATGGTATGTGGGAATGACCTTGGGAGACAGGGCAACAAGATGCAGCCAAGGGAACGGTCAGATAGAGGGCAGCTGAGCCAGCAGCAGGAATGTGGGTGGGGCAAAAGGCTCAGAAGAGACCCTCCTAGTTTCTTGGGCTGTAAAGGAAATGGGGGGGGGGAGGTAAGATGTACTTTCAGACTTGCAAGATTCCATTAACGTAACCTTACAATAAGGTAGAATTAGCTCATCTGGTCATGTTTCCTGTCTGGTCTACCTAGTAAGGCTGACATCAATTTGCAAGTCTGAAAGTACTTTTCTCCCCCCCCATCCCCTATGGAGGGTCTCTTCTGAACCTCTTGCCCCGCCCACAATCCTGCTGCGGGCTAAGCTGCCTTTTATCTGACCGTTCCCTTGGCTGCGTCTCATTGCCCTGTCTCCCAAGGTCACTCCTACATACCATTACACACAATGACCCTCACATACTTGCACTCAAAGTAATTCCTAAGCTCACCTAGAAATTGGGTGCTAAAACCTTGGTATATTCCATCTTTCTTAAATACATATCATAGACAAGTTGAAAAGGAGAAAGCATGAACGCCTAATAAAATTATCCAACTAAAAGCAGAAATTTATTAAACTCAAAAACCAAATTACACTAAAGTTGTAAATGGCAGGAAACCACAATATTCCTGTGTTAAAGTACCAAATTAAAAAGACCCATGTTTCTAAAAGTGTTTTTCTTTTATACCAAAAGGTGAAAACCAAAAGGAATAAAACAAGGGAAACACTCTACAGTGGGCTGGCATCCTTCCTATTTTTTTAGATGGGAAAGTAGCCCTTCTTTCTTGGTTTAGTCCAGGGCTACAAGGTCTGGCCTGCAAAACCCAAACAATCCCTAGATGGGATCAAAAATTGGGGTTTTCTGTAGCTCTACCATCCACTTGTCAACTGGATTTTTGCAGCTCTGATCCCTAGTGTAATCATCAGTGGTTGCTCAAAAGTACTAGATCATACATGGGCATTTGCTTCTTCAGCTCTGCAGGACAACTGTATTTCAAATGCATAAGAAGTGCGATACCTTCCGTTGACAGAACGTTGAGCAGTAATTGACTTTATGGCAACCGGTGCATTCATTCATTGCCTCCCGGCCACAGTTTACACAGGATTGCTGTGAGATTGTATGCAAAGAATAGAAGTCAATTGGAAGTAAAAGGATGTTGCACATGAAATATCATAAAGAAAAGAGGTCATGCATAATTTCTGCAGTCCATGTACTGGTATAATTCTACTAATACAGAAACTGAGCCCTCTTAAATAGGCTTATTAAAATAGGCTCTCTAACTTCTTTCAAGAACCAAAGGCAGCCCAAATTTATACTGATAATATGAAGTACAAAAATTCATATGTTTGTCAGACTCTGGAGAGTATCTATTTGTATTACTGTATGTCTCTAACTATAATGGTTGCAGCAAACTGAGAAGACAGGACAATTTGCAGTGGACAGAAAACTCAAGCAAAAATACTGAATGCGTTATCCATCTATTCTCATGTTTTCTCAGAATGATATATGATTTTCTCCCCCACATTTGGGATTACTAGGGGCTCTTGACTGCCACTAATCTATGCTGCAAAAACAAGAATTTTTTAAATAGTAAATTTATTAAAGATTACAATTACAATAACAAAAAACTAATACAAATTAAAAAAGAAAAGAAAAAAAAGCAGGTGAAGAAAAGAAAAAGCAAACAGAAAAAAATAGAAAAGAAAGAAAAAAATAATAATATAGTAAAGAAAAAGAAAAGAAATATATAAAGAAATGACTTCCCCCTTCCTCACAAGTATAAACAATTTTAGTAACTAATCACCTTCTCTTAAAATACAACAAATGATCTCTTCTTCCCATCTCCCATCTCTTATCTATAAGCAAATCCTTAAAAACTTCATCATTTCAGTCCTGATCAGCAAAAGTCCATTAAGGGTTACCAGAGATAACAACGTATCTATTTTAACCTTGATGAAATAAACCAACTTTATATTCCTTCCTTTTACTTTTCACAATCTTGATCTTTAGTCCCATCAAATAATGTCCTAGAACTTGATTTCTTTTCATTTTTCTTTGTCCCTTCTGACAAAATTTTTCAAAGCTTTAACAAGTCTCTTTTGTAAATCCAATATAGGAAAATTATCCAGGTCACTCTCTTGGTTTGTTATTGTATATCCTTTTTAATTATTAAGACATCAGCCGGTTTCTTTTGTATGTCCAGTGTAACATCTATTTCCATGTCATTCTTGTAGCCTGTCATTTTAAAATCCACTTTCAAATCAGTCTCAATCTTGTTAGGTTAAACTTATTCCTCTTCCATAACATATTTTAAACAAAGTCTATCTATAGAGGCAGACATTCTTAAAGTTAACTTCTCGGTCCATTGTTCAAAAATATCCTTCAATATGTCCAATGTTAAAATATTTTGCTCCATTCTATATTAGTAAGTCAAATTTAAGTGTTCTTCTCCTTTAATTGTAATCTTTAGTTCCTTCTAGTTCCCTCTAGTATCCAACCTTCAAGGTCCCATCCTATCATGTTTTTTTAAAAAAAAATAATTAAAAACAAAAGCATTTTCCCATGGGAAGGATTCTTATAATTCATTCCAAAATCTTATTTCAAATCCATCTGGAGCCTTAGTCCATTTGTAAGTTTCCAGAATCAAAGTTCTAATCACCCTTTTGTTGTTTGTTCAAAACATTTTTTAAAAAAAGTCTTTAAACTTGTATTTAAAATTTCTTTCGCTAAGCGTTGAAGGAAACTCACCCGGTATTTTCAGACTTGTCAATCCAAAGGTTCCTAATAGCTGAAAAGCAGTTAACAAGCAATTTCTGAAAGTGATTAGAAAAGGAAGTATGTGAACCCAGTGTCCTTTTGAAGGCGCTGACCATGGTTTAAGCAAGATGGCTATTCCCTCATCTCCCAGAGCTCTAAATCTGCCGGAGACCGTTGTCTTGCAGTCTCCTTGTGAGGAGCAACTGTCTGGAGTACTTGTGGGCAATCTCAAATCCTATCCTTATCCAGAGAGGAATTATGAAGAGCTGGTCTACTTGCTGGCTCTTCATTCTGCTGCAGTCATCGGCTCCACTTTTAGTGGAGCTGTCTTCAGTTTGCCATTTCTTCCCCGGAAGTCCCAAGAATTGAGATTGCACAGTGCCGGGTTCTTAACACTAGACCATAAAAAGGCCATCCTTTTTTATCCAAATGGACAGAAGAAAATTAAAAATGGTCATATTATATATGATAAACATATATCAGGAAAATAAATATGTATGATAAATATATATCAGGAAAATAAATATGATGCTACAATTGAATGTGAATACTAGTACTACTTGACTCACACTGGGGCAGGAACAAGTGTCTACAAAAGAGTAGGCAACTTGACATTTCTCCAGAAGTTTTATGCTTAAAACATGTTAGCAGGAGAGATGTATCAAAGTATCATGACTGAATTGTTAATAACACAAGGTGGAGTAGTGGGGAGAGAATGAAATATGGAACAGTATTAGATTAAGGAACTGGCCTCAATAAAACCCAGACCTACATTTTTAAGTTTACATGATTAACACCATCAATCCCTTATATTCAGACCACAGGTTTAATGTGATAGGAAACCTCGGGAATTTGGAAAAGTATCATTTTGTGTTTGTATTTCTAACCTCTCTGTTCAAATAGCTCATACAAAACAGAAGAGGAGGAGGAAGATGGATTCACAGCTGAATTAGCTTGCAACTCCTATCATTACTTAGGTATGTGTGGTGTCTCTGCTACAAGGTCAACACAGGAAGGGATTGTGAATAAATTGCCCTGCTGCAAAAGCATTAGCGAGGCTATATGTAGTGCAGAGAGATGTACTTGGTTTCAGGCTCAACTGATTCACACCGATTCACACCTAATTTGTTTGCACCTTCTGCCAATAAATTCTCTGCAAAGCTGAAATACAACAAATGTCACAGAACTCTCTCTTTTCAGTGGCTGTATGCAAAGCTGAGCCTCAGGGATGCAACCCAAAGAGACCTTGTCATGACACTCATAAAGAGCTTGGTAAGCAGAGAAAGACAAAAGGACTAGTGGAAAGGGAGAACCAAAATAGCTGTGAAGCAGGAGACCTGAGACCAGATTTTCCTCTAAGGAATTTAGGATGACTACTCGGAAAAAAAAAAAAGCTTTTTCTTCCATGTTTTTTGTTGTTGTTTATTCATTCAGTCGCTTTCAATTCTTTGTGACTTCATGGACCAGCCCACGCCAGAGCTTCCTGTCGGCCGTTGCCATCCCCAGCTCCCCCAAGGTCGAGTCTGTCACCTCCAGAATATCATCCATCCATCTTGCCCTTGGTCGGCCCCTCTTCCTTTGGCCTTCCACTTTCCCTAGCATCAGCATCTTCTCCAGAATATCCTGTCTTCTCATTATGTGGCCAAAGTACTTCAGTTTTAATGCCTTTAATGTCATTCCGTCAAGTGAGAAGTCTGGCTTTATTTCCTGGAGTATGGACTGGTTTGATCTTCTTGCAGTCCAAGGCACTCTCAGAATTTTCCTCCAACACCACAGTTCAAAAGCATCTATCTTCCTTCGCTCAGCCTTCCTTATGGTCCAGCTCTCACAGCCATAGGTTACTACAGGGAATACCATTGCTTTGACTATGCGGATCTTTGTTGTCAGTGTGATGTCTCTGCTCTTAACTATTTTATCAAGATTTGCCATTGCTCTCCTCCCCAGAAGTAAACGTCTTCTGATTTCCTGGCTGCAGTCAGCGTCTGCAGTAATCTTTGCGCCTAGAAATACAAAGTCTGTCACTGCCTCCACTTTTTCTCCATCTATTTGCCAGTTATCAATCAAGCTGGTTGCCATAATCTTGGTTTTTCTGAGGTTTAACTGCAACCCAGCTTTTGCACTTTCTTCTTTCACCTTCGTCATAAGGCTCCTCAGCTCCTCCTCGTTTTGAGCCATCAAAGTGGTATGATCTGCATATCTGAGATTGTTAATGTTTCTTCCAGCGATTTTAACTCCAGCCTTGGATTCCTCAAGCCCAGCACGTCGCATGATGTGTTCTGCGTACAGGTTGAATAGGTAGGGTGAGAGTATACAACCCTGCCGCACTCCTTTCCCAATCTTAAACCAGTCCGTTGTTCCGTGCTCTGTTCTTACCGTTGCTACTTGGTCGTTATACAGATTCCTCAGGAGGCAGACAAGATGACCTGGTATCCCCATACCACCAAGAACTTGCCACAATTTGTTATGATCTACACAGTCAAAGGCTTTAGAATAGTCAATAAAACAAAAATAGAAGTTTTTCTGAAACTCCCTGGCTTTCTCCATTATCCAGCGGATATTGGCAATTTGGTCTCTAGTTCCTCTGCCTCTTCTAAACCCAGCTTGTACATCTGGCAATTCTCACTCCATGAATTGCTGGAGTCTACCTTGCAAGATCTTGAGCATTACCTTACTGCAGAGCTTTCCAAACTGTGTCACATTTCTGTGTCACGGCAAGGGCCCAGGTGTGTCACATAGGAACCCGGAAGAGGAGGCCATGCACCACGTGGAGCCCCGCCCATCCCTTGCCGCGCCGACAGGTCTCTGCTCTGAACCCAGCTCTTCAGCTTTCGCCGCAGAAGCCAGGTAAGTTAGCAGCCCGGTAGGGCTGCAACTGGGGGGGAGGGTGCAGGGACGCGACTAAGCTGCCGCGCTGGGGGGGGTGTGTGCAGGGACCGCGAAGCGCGGTGGCCGGAGACATGGCTTTTCCATTTCGAGAAGTGCCAGCGGCCTGGCAGCCAAGAAAGGGACAGGGAGGCGGCTTCGCCGCCTGCCTCGCATGGCCCCCGCGCTGTCCGCGTCTCCAGCTCCCCCTTCCCCTTGGCAGCGGCCCCAGCCAGGCAGAGGCAGGACTGGGCGGGCGGACAGGTGGCGCTCTCCGCCTCCGTGGCCTGGCTCGCCGCTTTCTCCCGGCCCCTAGAAGCAGAAGATGGCAGCGGTCTGATGCGCAGCCCGTGAGCCGTGAGAGCTGAGCTGGGGCCGAGCCGAGGGAGCCTGCCGGTGGCTCCGGCGTGACGAGAGGGCTCCCGGCGCTCCGGGGAGACCTAGCGCGGGCGGCGGGGACGGGGCAGAAGGAGAGGAGCCGCCAGTGGGAGCGCGGCATGAGGAGCGCCTCGCTGGCGCCTGCCCGGCTTCCACTGCGCTTCGTTGGAGAAGGTAAGACGCCACGCCGGCGGGCGGGCGGACAGCTGAGAGGCAGGCGGGCGGGCAGGGGGTCGCCTGCAGCGGGCTTGTCTAACCGTCCTTCCTGGAGCTGCTGGGGCCAGATGGAGCGGTGGGGGACTCGGTATCGCTCAGGCCCGGGGGCAGGGCTGGCCAAGGGGCTGGGGGGGAAGAGGGAAGACGGGTCCCTGTTGCCTGAGACATCCTCACGCATCCTCTCCCCCTCCCCCCACAATACGGCAGCAATAACAGGCAGGGCCCGAAAGAGAAGGAAAGCCCCAAGAAAGAGTGGGGATCCTGCACTTTCCACTCTCCAGAAGAGTGTCCCGCACTTGGATCCATTTCTGCCAGAGCCTTTGCGGCAGGTGGTGGTCGCTGTGGTTGTTATTGCTGCCATATTGCGGGGGGAGGATGCATGAGGATGTCTCAGGCAACAGGGACCCGTCTTCCCTCTTCCCCCCCTCCGAGCCCCTCGGCCAGCCCTTCCCCCGGGCCTGATCGATCCTTGATTGATGGCTGAACAGCTGGGCTTGGAGCGCCCACTGGAAGGAGCGATGTGTCCCCCGCTCCATCCAGCCGGAGACGCGGACAGCGCAGGGGCCATGCGAGGCGGGCAGTGGAGCCGCCTCCCCGTCCCTTTCTCGGCTGCCAGGCCGCTGGCACTTCTCGGGAGGGAAAAGCCATGTCTCCGGCCGCCGCGCTTCGCGGTCCCTGCACCCCCCAGCGTGGCAGCCTAGTCACGTCCCTGCACCCTCCCCCCCAGTTGCAGCCCTACCGGGCTGCTAACTTACCTGGCTTCTGCGGAGAGAGCTGAAGAGCTGGGTTCAGAGCAGGGACCTGTTGGCGCGGCAAGGGATGGGCATGGCCTCCTCTTCCGGGTTCCCCTGCGACACACCTGGGCCCTTGCCGTGACACAGAAATGTGTTGCGACACACAGTTTGGAAAGCTCTGATCTACAATTACATACAATACAATACATACAGTACCAGACTGGGGGGCTGGGGGGCGGGATTTGGAGCCGGCAGCCAATCACGTGGGCCAGGGGCGGGGTTTGGAGCCGGGAGCCAATCACGTGGGCCGGGGGCGGGGTTTGGAGCTGGGAGCCAATCACGTGGGCCGGGGGCGGGGTTTGGAGCCGGCAGCCAATCACGTGGGCCGGGGGCGGGTTTGGAGCCGGCAGCCAATCACGTGGGCCGGGGGGGCGGGGACTCATTAGTGTGTCACGAAATTATGCATGGCTAAAAGGCGTGTCACCAACATGAAAAGTTTGGAAAGCCCTGCCTTACTGGCATGTGAAATAAGTGCCACTGTTCGATAGTTTGAACATTCTTTAGTGTTTCCCTTTTTTGGTATGGGGATATAAACTGATTTTTTCCAATCTGATGGCCATTCTTGTGTTTTCCAAATTTGCTGGCATATGGCATGCATCACCTTGACAACATCATCTTGCAAGATTTTAAACAGTTCAGCTGGGATACCGTCGTCTCCTGCTGCCTTGTTATTAGCAATGCTTCTTAAGGCCCATTCAGCCTCACTCTTCAGGATGTCTGGTTCTACCTCACTGACCACACCATCAAATCTATCCCCGATATTATTATCCTTGCTATACAGATCTTCCGTATATTCTTGCCACCTTTTCTTGATCTCTTCTGCTTCTGTTAGGTCCTTGCCATCTTTGTTTCTGATCATACCCATTTTTGCCTGGAATTTACCTCAGATGTTTCTAATTTTCTGGAAGAGGTCTCTTGTCCTTCCTATTCTATTATCTTCTTCCACTTCCGCGCATTGCTTGTTTAAAAATAATTCCTTATCTCTTCTGGCTAACCTCTGGAATTTTGCATTTAATTGGGCATATCTCCCCCCATCACTGTTGCCTTTTGCTTTCCTTCTTTCTTGGGCTACTTCCAGTGTCTCAGCAGACAGCCATCTTGCCTTCTTGATTTTCTTTTTCTTTGGGACGTTTTTTGTTGCCGCCTCCTGAACAATGTTGCGAACTTCTGTCCATAGTTCTTCTGGGACCCTATCTACTAAATCTAGTCCCTTAAATCTATTCTTCACCTCCACTGCATATTCATTAGGAATGTTAGTGAGCTCATATCTAACTGATCTGTGGGTCTTCCGTATTCTCTTTAGTCTGATTCTAAATTGTGCAATAAGAGGTTTGTGATCTGAACTACAGTCAGCTCCAGGTCTTGTTTTTACCGACTGCATAGATGTCCACCACCTTTGGCTACAAAGGATGTAGTCAATCTGATTTCGGTGTCAACCATCTGGTGAAGTCCATTTATAAAGTCGTCTTTTAGGTTGCTGGAAGAGAGTGTTTGTTATGCACAGCAAATTGTCTTGGCAAAATTCTATCAGCCTATGTCCCGCTTCATTTTGTTCTCCCAGACCATACTTGCCTGTAATTCCAGGTGTCATTTGACTACTCACCTTAGCATTCCAGTCTCCTGTAATGAAAATAACATCTCTTTTTGGTGTATTATCCAGTAGGTGCTGCAGATCCTCATAGAACTGATCTACTTCTGCTTCCTCAGCATCTGTGGTTGGGGCGTATATTTGGATCACTGTGATGTTAAATGGCTTACCCTGAATTCGAATTGAGATCATTCTATCATTTTTTGGATTGTATCCAAGCACTGCTTTAGCCACTTTATTATTAATTATGAAGGCTACTCCATTTCTTCTGTGGTCCTCTTGTCCACAGTAGTAGATCTGGTTGTCATCTGATGTGAAGTGGCCCATTCCAGTCCATTTCAGTTCACTGACACCCAAAATGTCTATATTTAATCTTGACATCTCACCAATAACCACATCCAATTTTCCCTGGCTCATAGATCTTACATTCCAGGTTCCTATGGTGTGTTGATCTTTAGAACATCGGATTCGTCGTTCACCACCAGCACCGTCGGCCGCTAGCTGTCCTTTCAGCTTTGAGCTAGCTGCGTCATCACATCTGGGGCTAGTTGAACTTATCCTCTGTTCCTCCCCAGTAGCATTTTGACCATCTTCTGACCTGGGAGTCCCATCTTCCGATGGTATACTGACATATCTCTGGTTGTACTGATCCATTTAGTTTTCACGGCAAGAATACTGGGGTGGGTTGCCATTACCTTCCCCAGGGATCGTATTTAGTCTGAACTCTCTGCCACGACCTTCCCGTCTTGGGTGTCCCTTCACGGTTTAGTTCATGGCGTCATTGAGGTGCTCAAGCTCCAGCACCATGACAAGGTAACGATCTCCTTTGCTGGAGTTTCCTCTATGTAGCTACTGCCAAAATAAGCACTTGGGAGCATGGTAGCCAAGTTTCAGGGAAGAAGATTATGTGAAAATGGTTGCTCACCCAAAATCCCTGGTTCTAGTTGGGATCCCCCACCTGTTACAGAAAGCAAAGAGTACCTGTTTTTTGGAGCCCATCATGGGAAAATCTGAACTACCACCAAACCTAACGGATAATTTTATCATTTAACTAGCACAGAGGAAATCATATCCCAAAGCTATCACACATCACAGAGAATGCCCATGTTTGTTTGTTCATTCAATTTATATGGCTGCCCATCTCAAAAAAAGTGACTTGACAGAAAACAGACAATTGGCAGCCAAGATAAAAACAATAACAACAACAACAACAAAACCTAATTCATAGGCTCCAATAAACACTCAAACCCCAAGCCCGGAAACCCAGCCATGTCTCAGGGCCTCTGGAGGGGGGGAGAGGTGTTCCACAAGTCAGGCACTGCAACAGAAAAGGCTTTCTTCCTGGGTCCTGCCAAGTGGCACTCTTTAATAGATGGGACCTGTAACATGCTTGTGCTGCTGGGTCCGATGGGATGGGTAGACATAATTGGGAAGAGGCAGTCCTGCAAATAACCTGGCCCTATGCTATGGAGAACTTCATAGGTAACCACCAGTACACTGAATTAAACTCAGAAGCATACTGACAACCAATGCAGCTCACAGAGTATGAAGTACATGTGCACATGAAGTAACATGTGCAGATTGAGAAGTACCCATAACAGTCTGTGCTGCTGCATTTTGTACCAACTGCAGCCTGCTCCCACCAACTTGTTGGGGTACCACCTCCTACCCAACTTGAGGGTAATTTAGGGCACTGCCCACCCCCAGGTTCTCCCCCAGGGAAAGGCCCCAAAGCAACCAGATGATAAAAGAAGATTGCCCTCTACCAATGCCAAAAACCCAGTCCATAAACTTCCAGTCCTCATCTACCAGCTATTAATGTAAAGACCACAAGGGCAGATTAGAAGCAAATCACAATAATGGCCACCATGCTGGCTTCTCCAAGGCTCGGGCTAAAGGAAGGTGACAAAATGGCTGCCAACCCCCTGTGGGATCTAAGTTGCAGTCTCAGGAACCAGGCCAACTTAGGCACACCATTGTTGGCACACTGAAGCTCACATTGCCATTAGCCTGCCGCACTGAACAAACCGTCGTTCAGTACCACAAAAAGAATATGCCGGTAGCTTGATAGTCCTTAGATATCATTCAGATCCAATCTTTGGGCTTACCTTAATAATAATTTCAGTTTTTCCATCGACATCTTCTGTATGCTGAAATAACTGACTCTGATACTGCAGAAATTGAAAGACATCATAAATTTCTCTTTATAAGTACCTCATGCTGCTCTTGGGTGTATGACACAGTTTTCTATTGAAAATATGGGTGTGTTGCGTGGTTGTGTGCATGAACATGTCTGAGGAAGCATTTATAATTTTATTTAGTTTAAGTAAAATTAAGGAGTGTACACGTACCAAACTGTATATTTCATGTACTAAATTACACATTATCTATTTATCTTTCAAGTAGGAAAGAAACGTTTAGGTTTGAGATAAAAGAAAGTACTGCATATATTCCAGTTACTCCCCAAATGTTCCTTTTTTATCGTGCTTCTTATTATCATGCTTCTTTTTTTATCGTGCTTCTTTGTTTTGCAAAGAAACAAAAACCCACAGCTGGAAATTGCACATCTGTAGCTTTGCTAGTCCTGAAGGAGAAGGCCCAGAGAAGATAAGGTTTGCAAGTGGTATCCTCCTTCCTTGCCCCAACACTTATGTCTGCTCCCATTTAAATCCCCCCATCTCTATCGTGTCAAGAGCTCCTGCTGTTATCTTTGCTTGGTTTGTTATCTACAGACTAGCTCAATTTGTTTTTGGTCCTGTTAAGAGAGTGTCATTATACTGAACAGATTTGCATTCTAATGGCAAAAAATGCTTTACAAAATTTCACATGGTCATTTTTTCCGAGCTCAAACGCTTTCCTCTCCCATTTTCATAGAAATAGAAAACCATTGGAAGAGGCCACAAGGATAATTTAGTCTAACCCTTAGACCATCCATGAAAGGTGGTTGTCCAACCCCTTCTTAAATACCTCCAGAGAGGGAGAACCCACAACTTCCATAGGTAGACTGTTCTACTGTTGTACAGATTTAACCACTATGCAGGTTTTCCTTATAATTAACAAAATCCAGGTAGCTGCAACTCTTACACATTAACCCATTTGAGCAGTCCAAAATCCATTCAAACCACTACATACATACCCTCTTTAGTGATGAATACACGTAACAAATCTGCAGTGTAAGAATGCCTGGATTGTCAAATGTATCATCACCAAATCCAATAGTCAACATTACATTCAACCCCAGCATAAGATGTTAAACGTCCTAAGGACAGTTGGAAAATGATCAACAGTATAATAGGTTATCCAAGTGTAAAATCTAATACATAAGCAGATTGGGTTTAATTCTAGATATTATAACCAGACAAATAACTATTTATTATCACCCGAATCCCTTTCACATTCTATCACTTCAGAGTTGCAGTAGGCAAGAAGGAAAGCACAGACATTTTGCTTTTCTTATTTCCTATTGTAAACAGTATCTTCTTTTGGAAAGATTAGCTCCTTGTTGGACAGATTTTTGTGATCCACTCCAATGGATCTGGAAGGTTTAGTTTTAGAGTTTACTTGTGCAATAGGTGATGCTTCAGGAAATTACATGCTCAGAGGGCACACCTGGAGATTACTGGAGACCTCACATTCCTAGGCTTCTTTTCACATGAATGCCTATCCATATTTAGTGAAAGGAGTTCAGGAATAAGAGAATGATTTTGGATATGATAACCAGGCCCTCATTAGAGATATCAACTGTCAAAGTTATGTGGTTATTCAGAAATGTTCTCATGGTGTATCTAGGGACTGCATCTCCTTAGATAGATGTGGCATTCTATCTTGATTTTTGTTGCTAGAATATTGCAAATACTTGACATGGGACTACTGCAAGTCACCCAGGTCTTATTGACTGGGAATACTGTAGTCACAGTATTCCCAAGCCCTTTCTTGGTGAGCTTAGTGGTCAATGCCATTAAACATCAATTCATTTGCATGCTCTGATCATGCAACTCAGATGTTGACCTCTCCCCCAATGAAGTGGTATCCACTCATTCACCACAGGGAACACAACTTCCCTCCCTGACTGAATGCCCCCGCCCCCATCCCAGATACAAGCCACTGGCAAATGGAAGCCTGCTATCAGCAGGATTTGTATTTGCACTCAGCTGGTTGCTCATTGGCTTTCTTTCATTTAGTCCCAGGTTCTAATCTCAGATCTAAACTGTGACTACAACATAGTTCAGTGGATGCAAGTGCTTTCTGTGACATTCAGAAAGAGCATATTCTCGGGATCTGGTGACAAACTGCTTATCTCCTGGCATGACAACAGGGACATGCTGGCAATAAGCCTCATCCTGTAATGGTACATGGACATTTGATTATAAACATTTTGATTTGATTATAAACATTTTGATTATAGGAGAGAATAAACTGAGAAAGCACCAACACATTGGCCTAATTTAAACACTGAAGAAAACATAGGGTGGAGCCATTTCCAAAGCCAAGTACTTGGAAAACATGGATTATACCAGCTGGAAAAACAAATGTGAAGTGTGAAAGAGAACAACTGACCCACTTAGAATGATGGAGCCAGCAAGAAAATAATCAAGGTAATGTAATGACTGATGGCTGTCTCTATGGACAAACAAATACAACTGCCAAACCTTTTTAAGCAGGCAGAATCAAGACTGATAGCATCACATTTTTATCAAGCAGCCAACTTAAATCTGCAATGGCCATCTAAAGTGCCTGTAGCTGTGTTTTGTTCAGTGGTATGTCAGTCACATTTAGTGCCAAATGGGGGGCAAACTGCTGGATCCCAGCCCTATACTATGCTAAACTCCTTGCACTGAACCCCATAAAAGTTGCCCATCCTGACTTAAATGAAGATAGAGCCTTGTACTAATTCCAACATATCAACGGCAGGAGGTGATATTTATTTTTATATCAAGACTCCGTATTAAAAAGCATCTCAGCACAGGTTTATTTTTTTCCTGCAAAATGTACAAACTTAATTCTAGGATACAGCTAAGATTGCTTAAGGCATTACAGAAGACACATGAGTGTTTTTAAAGAGAAGTGTTTTGTACAAAATAAGGAGCCCCAAGCAGCCTTGTAAGCTGTAATGTGCACATCATTTAGAATTTACATGTGCTTCCATCACATAGTGCAGCTGAGCAGATACACGTAATGACATTCTAAACGCAATACATGAGCCAGCCCAGACAGCACAATATCTAGGTGCCTTTAGGACTAAGATTCTCATCCATCTTATGCATTTGACGTTATAGAACTAAGACAAAGGAAGAATAGATTTTGAAATAAATGGCTTTTAAAAAAAGGATCTATGTGAGAAAGATACATATTTTGACAGAGCAATTTTAAAAACCTTTTCAGTTTATAACTATGCAAATATGTATAACTCTGCATAAATATGTTATAACTATACAAATATGCAAATGTCATCGCTTATGATTCTGACTCAAGGCAAAAATAAGATTTAGATGCCAGGGGAAATTTCTTTGCAAAATACTTTTCATTCCAGATGACATAACGCACAAAAATCCAAGAATGCTGACATCAAAATCTGCAATGGCAGGTACAGTATAACTGGCTATAAAACCCAACAAACTGACACACTCCAGTAAAGGATTTTTCATTC
Organism: Charina bottae; assembly: GCA_023362775.1. Classification (NCBI taxonomy): domain Eukaryota; kingdom Metazoa; phylum Chordata; class Lepidosauria; order Squamata; family Charinaidae; genus Charina; species Charina bottae. The sequence goes on along the minus strand of JALMGJ010000001.1, from coordinate 191,905,346 downwards.
AAACTATTAGTACATTCTGACAAAGCTCTCTGAACGAAAAGCAAATTGACACTATAGAAAACAACAAGAAATTTTCAGCACCCATATTTAGTTCTGACTATAGCATATCTAATGTTTAATTTCATTTACCTCTGAGGAATAGTTCTTAAATTTTATTAAATGGCTAGAGACTAATCTGAAGATATTCCCAGCTGCCTCCAATCTCAAATACTATTAAAGAAAGTCCTTAAATAATGTCAGATTTAATTCTTACTCAAACACCTAAATACAGTAAAAGAACAACCAAGTGAAGCAACTAACTGAGCTGTAAAACAGTGAGCTTAAGGCAACATACACTGTGATCATATGTTCTTAGGACTGCCTCTGAAGAATTCTTGGAGGAGGAGGAGGAGGGGGAGGGGGAGGGGGAGGGGGAGGAGGAGGAAATGATGTCTAGTCAGGGGTGGCCACAGAATCACCTGGCATCACTCAGGGAGGAAGTAGAAGTGAACATCTCTCCTACTGAGAGACAGCTGGTGAAAAACAGCTATTGAAATCCCTGCCTCCTCCTTCCCCGGTCCTAGAAAGCACAGACAATGAAGCCTCCGGGAATTAAGGCAGAGAGACCACTTGAGGACAAGAGTTGGCAGAAGCAGGGCTCCCCAGATGATTAATCGACAAGCACTGGGAGAGATGCCCAGCTTGGTGGGTATAAGCAGGCTCACTGTTCATTCCCAGCATTGCTTGTAACTGAATCCTTGCTCTGGGCCTTGCCTGACCACTCTGGGAATTCCTGACTGTGCATCTGAATTCTGGATGGCCCTTGACTTTGCTGCTTTATTGCTCCTTGAACTCATTGTCATTTGGAGAATCCGGTATTGACCCAACTACAGATACAGCCCATGTTCTTAGTAAGGTCCTTTCCTTCTCTGCTTCCCTGCTGTCTCAAGTCTAGACCTGACACTGCCCAGCCTATGGAATTCATAACCGTGCTGCTATAAACAGAATAGAAATCATGATTTTTAATATTTTTAATATTAGAAAACTGCAGATATTTTCTAATTTGCAATTAGTTGGCCTGGAAGCCTGGAAGCCTCTCCACTGTCTTCTGAGTGACAGACAGACAGACATTTTTATTCTCCCAGGATTTTTAGCAATGTGTTATTTTATTTCCTCTGATATTTTAACTTCCTTACTACCGTACTGCTTTTATTCCTTATGTTATCACCTACCTTACTATTGATTTTATTTTGGATCTTTTATATAAAAGCTTAATTATTTAAATGTTATCATAAACCATTTTGGAGATGTTTAATTGGCAAGTGGCATATAAATGGAATCAATCAATCAATCAATAAAACTCCATATGCTTCTATTATACGTTGTAGAAGAGCTTTTGCTGTCCCTTCAAACTCCCTCTCAGATCTGAAAATATTTCTACTCGAACATAAATCCTAGCAGGTCCAATTATTTAGATTACACGGGTCTGAATACAGTGGAAGAAACCCAACACATTCTTTTAGAATGTATATTGCAGATCAGAAACAATACTACCAAATCCAAAATCAGTGCACAGTTATACTATGAAATTCGCTGATGGAGACCATAGCAATGGCTACATCCATACCATCACTGCGCCATACATCGAGTTGGGGGTTCTTTTTTTCTCTCTCTCCTTCTAACAGTTACTAAGCAGCATGGGCAATTTTAAAGGGTCAGCAGAATTTTGCTGACCAGGTGGCTATAAAGATATTTGGGGCTAGAACGAATTCATTTCTTGAAACACTATTACCTCTTTCCTTTCCACATCAGCTTGAAGTTTCGCTTGAGAAACGGCAGCTTCTCTGTAGGAAGAGCTGGCCTGCTTAGCTTGTTCAATCAGCGTCTTCAACTGCCGAGCTGTGTTGAGCAGTGAATTGACGGTCTCCTCAAGGTAAAGCCAGTTCCGTTGTTCTGTCATTTCAAGTCCATTCATCACAGAAGAGGAGATTGTCTTAGTGGGGGTAGCAGGTGGCACCGCCAGGGCAGGGAGCGAGGTCAACACTAAAAATAAACCCACAGGATGAGATCAATCCACCAGCAACTCTGCCGGAAGCTGGCTAGATCCATCAGCTTTTGCCTCTGCCCTAGTTGTCATCCACAGCCATTCAGTTTGGCTGTGGTAGAGAGCCAGGCAGCAGGCCAACAACACCTTCAGTTCAGTTCAGTTCAGTTCAGTTCAGTTCAGTTCAGTTCAGTTCAGAAATCAGTAATTCAGGCTGCCTCCACTGAGTGCTTCATCATGGTAAAGGACTGACAATTTATGGTTGCATTACAGATGACCAATACAAGAACACTTGAATATTTGGGGTTTTGAATTGTTTCTCTTTAATGCAGGAGCTCTTTTTTATTAAACCAGGAATCTGGAAGCTAAAGAGCAAGATGTGTATGCTTTTAATAAATAATAAAAGTTAGAGTTGAAGCAAACTGTAGAGCAAGCAGACTGTAACAATTGCAGTGGAGCCTATCAACAGTTTAGAATAACAAACCAGCTTTCTGGGCTAATGAAACCCAGCTCCTGAAGGGAGTGCAGCAATACACATTTCATAATGCTAAGACTTCCTGCACATTCAGTGATTCCTTTCAATCTTTACAAGTCCACTTCTTCCAGGGTTTCCACAAAGTCAAAATTTGCATGACATACTGAATGAATGCAGAATCTTTCTTTCAGGAAAGCACGTAGTACCTGAAAGGCAAGACGGGGGCAGTCTGAGAGGCAGTCCTTCCTCTCTGGACTGTAGGGGCATGGCCAGTGATATTATGATGTCACCAGAGTGGGTGGGGCTGACATTTTAGGCCCTTTCGGGGATGGTTCATGCAGAGGCTTAAGAGCAACCCATTCTGCTCTTTGCATATTTCAAAAATTGCCCAGGAAGGTTTGGGGTTCTAAAGGGTATTATAGATGCCTTAAGCTTCAGCAAGGCTTAGGACAACCATTTCACCCATTAAAATCCTCCACTCACCCCAAATTAAAATTGTACCCAAAACAGTTGCGTTTCTATATTATGGGGGTGGTGGGAACCACAGATTAGGGGACCATATGAAAGAAGGAGAGGGGGTGATTTAATAGCACTTTTTTGAGGTTTGTTGCATGCTACATCCTTTGAGCATGGTGAGGGCAGAAAGTCAGATATATTTTAAAATGGCCTTGTTGAGAACATGGGGAGGATGAGCTGGCTGTCACTATCTCTTTAGCCAGCAATTCATCTGTAAACCAAGCAGCCAGATTGGGGGTGGGGGTGGATGGGGGAGGGATCAGAGCTGTGACCTATATATTCCCAGGAAACCAACATTCTGCCCATTCAAGAGAGCTCCATAACTTTCCAGCGTAGGCCAAATTAATAGTCTCCATCCTGAGGGAGTTGAAAGCTACTGCATCTGTACCCGAGCTGGTAACTGCCTTACCACTACCACTACCTGGTTATAATTCCTCCAATCTCCAATATGACTGTATTTACTCCCATGCAGAAAAACGCTGAAATTATATGCCTTGTTAATAATGTGGGGATTATTTTAAAGACAAGAGAAGTCTTACCAATTTTGGGATGAGAAGTTGGCAATGCTGCTTCTGGGAATGCTGAGATCTGACAACTGTCTTGATAACTTGGATAGTGAGGCTCTGGATGACTGACCCGACAAGGTTGCTGCTGAATGTTTGTATCTTGTACTATTGAGAAGAGAGTAAGGTCAGAGTCTAAAGAAATTGGTTTGGATGTTCACATCAAAAGTAAGAAGACATTGAGGAAAATGGGACAGTTCTTGAAAAAGAGTTTAGCAAGAAATATTGTTTCCTGCAAGATCAAAATATGCTCAAGTTCCTGCATTTACTGTTTTAATCTAAATACATTTCAGCTTCAATATAAATGATTAAAACTAGAATTATGGAAACTGACATTCTCAAAATTAGAGTACCTATGAGATGGCCAGAAATCAAATTATGTTATAATACATAAACCCTCCCCAACATTGGATTATCTGAGTAATTTAAAAACAATATTTGTAGTACTTATCCATACGCAAAACAATGTGTCAAGGATTGCAGACTTCTATGTATTGGTAAGAGGTTTATCCCTTATTCTCTTCTGTAATTTTTAAAAACACCTTAAATAAAAGCTTCCTAATAATGTTTAAATCCATATTTTGCAGCTGTTTAAAATATGTTTATATTTTGCATGTAATGCATTTTATTAAGTGTGCCCACTTTGGTGGACTTTTTGCATACAACTTTCTTGAGCAGTCTTGAGCCATTCTTAATAAACAAGAAAAATGTAAAATAATTAAAATTGCTGCTAGTTGTCCACTTAGTTCACATATCTCCTCCCAGTGATGGGTATGTATAGTCCTGTACGAACTGTGCTTAATGATTTTAATACTCCTTGTTTATTTAAAAATGGATGTGTCATCTTTCAAACATTTTTCCCAAGATGGTAACAGTTGAAAACTGGAACCCACAAAGTGAATTACAAGCAAGAACTAAAAATATAAGTACAAGCAGCAATACTTTCTATGTAACAACAAGAAATGTAACAGGTATAAAACTAAGTTATTAAACGATCCTCTGCAACTAATAAAACTGTTAACATATTACAATTTTTGAAGAATAAAAAAAGCTTTTCCTGCTGCTGAAAAGCCAATAAATACTCTCTTTGGGGGGAAGCGGGGTCCTAATATTTGTAATTGTGGTATGTCTAATTGGAGGCTTACATGACAACTTGCTTCTCACATCAACATAGAAGAAACTGTGCTGTCAATTTTCAGCAATCATAACTAGGACTCTAGGGGCTCCAAAAAAGGAATTGGGGCTGAAGATTGCCCATCTGTCCTGAACCATGAAAGTCTTTATAGAATAATATCAAAACCTTGAATTGGGACTGAAAACTGTTGGATTTTACAGGTTTTCAGCTTAGCACGTCTCACACGAACATGAGGGAGGGGCTTCCGTGTTAAGCCTAACCCTACTGCTTGTGTGGGAGGTGTCAGAGTCAATTGACTTCCTGTTTCCTCTTTCCCCCTCTCTCTCTCCTTGGACCTCCATGAGGGAGGAAGGTCTTTACCTTCTCTCTCCTCATGGCTCATACTTGCATCCACCAGGGCCACATGTGTGGGTCTGGTCAGAACAACTCACTTGCACGCATAGGACCATTTCAACAATGAAACTGCTTGTGACAAGATCTACAAATAAAATGTAAGCAATCTTTATTTTCCTTTTTACACTGACTAAATGTGTGAAGAGTTTATTTCTCTGAACTAAAAGGATAAGCCTTCTGTGCAAGTTGATTGCTGGACACTTTCTACTCTGCTAAACTAAACTAAATAAAACGCTGTTTGGGTTTTCTGTTACTAACATTTCAGAACCCAACAGTCTGGGAAGAAATTAAGACAATGTGGTACTGCCATAATATGATCATAATATGTATTTTCAGGAAATGCTCTTGCTGACATATTTTATACTAAGAGAAGTTCTTGGATTTTTCCTCAAGGGCAGCCTTATACAAAAAACACTGCAATGATTAAGGCAAGAGGTTACCTGTATATAGATTTCTGAAGTTAAGCTATTTTTGTCCAAGTAGAACCACACCTGGTGCATCTGCCCAAGCTTTGGGCCAAAGAAAACAACTGAGTCTCTAACAACAAAGATAACTCTAGAATGGACAGAAATACAGTCCATTATCATGATTCTATCTTGTCATGATTCACCTTTGGTTTGTTTGTTTGTTTGTTTATTTATTTATTTATTTTATTCACCTTTAGTTTATCCAGCCCATAAGAAAAAAACTAGATGAAAATGTGAAGAAAAATCAGAGGGCTGGACCAATGAGCAGCCACATTTCAGTTCATGTGAGAGGATGAAGATTTTTTAGATCATCTTAAGGAGTGGAGGCACTTCAACAGCAGCTGTTAGACCAAGTAACTCCACCCAAGGAAGAGAATTAAAGGAAGCAAGCCCAGTGGACAAGAGTGTCAACCAGAAACAAGATATGTCAGCTTTAGGCTGTTTGCAGAGGCAGCACTCTCTGAGCCCTCAGGGCAAGGAAAGGATCTGCAGAACAAGTAAAAAGAATAGTGGATCATTGAAGAATGAAGTAGATGCAATGTGCCCTGCAATGAAACAAAAAAGAGCCATGGGAGTTAGAGAAACAGGAATAAATGCATACTGACTGGACCAACTGGCGTAGGAATTAAGCTTCCTTCCAAGAGCAAAATCAGACACGTGACAGAACAACATTAACACCTATAAAGTCCACTGACAGCTATGCTGTCCTGCAAATTCATCTAGGGCTAAATGAATTGCAAAGAGCAGCTAGAAATATATCATCAGTGACATTGAAGATCTAGAAAGGAAGCTCAAGAACAGATGGGGTTTTCATCCATCTTTGCAGTCCATGGAAGAGGACTGAGAAAGAAAGGAAGAATACTGCAGATGATTGAAGAGTTATGCAAACAACGTCCACAGAAGATATTTGATTAGAGGTCGCTGTCTGAGTTATCTGGATGATAAGCTGCTGATATGAGATGGATTGCACCTCACAAAGATTTGTAAAAAAGTGTCCAGCCAAAGCTGAGTGAGCTCAATTGGGAGGACTTTAAATTGAATCTTACAGGGGCAGGAGATTAAACTCTGAATATGTAAAGATTAATTCTTGTGTGCTCTCTAGAAGGAAGTGAGAGTGAAGCCTTAATGGGGCCTATTAAATTCAATAGTAAAAACAGGAAGAACATTGGCTCATAGAGTTCATGGCCTTTGTTATTTACATACTAATGCCCACAGTATAGGAAATAAATAAAAGGAACTTAAATGTTTAGTACAGGAAGGCAAGTGAGGTTTAATAGCTATAATGGAGACCTAGTGAGATGATTCCCACCATGGAAGTAAAGCAACTGAAGGATACCATTTGTTCAAAAGAAATAGAAACAATGAAAAGGGAGGAGAAATAGCACTTTATGTTGCAAGTATCCAGATCTGCTCAGAAACCCAAGTAAATTAACTTGGTGATAGCACTTCAGTTAAAATAATGGAAGAAGCAAATAAAAGCAATACTGTAATGTCTATTATCCTTGCCCAACCAAGGAAAAAATATGGATGCTGCTTTACAAAAGCAAATTGCAAATCTTTCAAAGCAGCATGAAGTAGCACGGATGGGGGACTTCAATTATCCCAAAATCTGTTTGAGAGACAAACTTCACTGAGTATGGTCCTTCCAGGAAATTCCTGACATATCTTACTAAAAGCTTTATCCTTCAGTGGGTAGAGCAAGGCACCAGAGGAGCAGCTACTATATCTTTGACCTGATACTAGTCATTCAAGAAGACATGGCCAAGGAAGCAGTAGCAGTAACACTGGGTGAAAATGACCATATTATGCTTAAGTTCTTAAAGAAAATTAAGCTGAGTGTGTTTGAATGCAAATCCTGGACTTTAAAAAAAAGTGGCTTTTAATAAACTCAGACAGTAATAAGTAGGATTCCATGACAGGAGAAACTAATTAGAAAAGGACCTCAGAATGGGTAAGAATTCTTAAAAACAAGATATCTAAAGCACAATGGCAAACAATTCAAACCAGTGAAAAAGTAAGACAATACAAGTTTAACAAAGATCTGAAAACGAAAAAGAACACATACAGATATTCTTTTGCATGGCAAGATTGACAAATCACAAAGGAAGATACAATAGTTCTGGGATCAAATATGTATTATTTGATATATATCCCCCTTTGTTCAGAGCCCACCTCTAAGGTGGGCTCTGAACAGGCAAAATACTTTAATAAGGTTTCAGAAAACTGGAATAAGTTCAGAAAAGAACAGTGAGGATGACATAGAAATCCTATGAAGAGAGACTGAAGGACCTAGAGATACTCAGGCTTGAAAAGAGTCAGCATTCTTCAAGAAGCTAAAAGGGTATCACACAGAAGAAAGCCAAGGCATGTTCTCTGTCACTATATGTAAAGGATACAGAATAATGGATTTAAGCTACAAAAAGGCAGATTCCAACTGAATCTTAGGAAAATCTTCCCGACAGTAGGAGCATCAGTGAAACCAATTACCTATAGAGTTTGGGGGACTCTCCTTCCTTGGATGTGTCTGAGCAAAAGCTGCACAGCCATCTCTCTGGGTTGTTGTGATTTAGACTCCTGCCTTGAGCAGTGGGTTGGGCTCAAAAGCTGAAATGGCCCTTTCCATAGCATGATTTTGTGATTTATTCCTGAGGCTGGGCATTGATTAAAGCAACTGTGACATCTGCTTTTCATTGCAATCCTATACACCTGTATCTGGGAATAAATCTCACTGAACTCATCAGTAGAACTTCCTATTCCTATGCTGTTAGTCAACTTAACTTCTATCTTCTTTCATCCCTGCCCTCTCCCTCCTTCTAAAATGTAGTTTTAAAGAAGTATCCCTATCACGTATGGGTGTGATTTGTCTTACTCACCAGTGGCACCAGTAAAAACATCACCCTGGGATGGACTTTCTGAGATAATAGCTGTGGCCTCCACAGCTGCTGTACGATCAAAGGTCAAAGTGCCGGAAGTCGTAATCTGTCCTGAAGGAGTCACAGTGACTAAAAAACGATGGAAACATTTTCAGAATGAAGTAGGATGCTAATACCCATGTGATCATGGCATCTCCCCACTTTTATTTCTAACCTGCATAAACCACCCCACTGAGCTTATAAATACATCTTTCCGAAAATAAACATGCTTCTTCTCTGAGTGAAAGAAACGGATCGTTTCCAAATACAGATCAGGGCCAATTAATGAGGCTAAAAGCTTCCCAGTTCCATAGGCCAAAAAGACAGCTCATGATGAAAAACCTCACATTTTAGAAGATGAAAAGCAAACATTAAAAGGTTTTAAATAACATTTGCAAATATTTCCTAGATGTTTTTACTCAAATTATAACCACCAGCTAGTTAAATGAAGACCAAACACGGATTAAGGGTACCAAAAGGGAAACATAGGATGGCTTGCCATTTAGACTTGAATGACAAAGGCGGAAAGGAGGAAAGGCTGTTTCCTACAAAATGTACAAAGATCACTGAATATTTCAGTTTTTTGAAACTGAATTTTTTGTCATTTTAGAAATAATAATAAATATGAAATGAGAGTTAGGATTCATTTGTGAGTACTCCATGGCGCCCTTACATGTAGTGGCAGCAGTTCCAGGAAGCAGGGTGATATTTTTTGGGGAATCCTTCTTCACTGGAGTTGTAGGCAATTCATTCTCTTTTTTCCTTCTCTTATAGGGGACAAACAGTCTTACAGGACCACTCTGATAAAGAAAAAGCAACCATTGTCAGAAAATGGCAGTAATTCTTTCTGGAGATAGAATAAATGTTTCTTTTACTAGTTGACGTAACCTAAACCTTGTATAAATTGCCTCACCAAATGAAAGAAAATTGATCTCCTTCGCACAATGAATTTAACACAGGATCTGAAACATTTCTGCGTTAAAGACAAAGGACTCCAGTCCAAAGCCACTCAGTCCTATCGTCTTGCATCCACAATCCTGCTACGCAGCAAAGCAGGGTCCCAGATAAATATGAAATCCTTTAATTATAAATAATATTATTGGACAGCTCATTTCTCAGAGTTCAGTTGCTACTGCTGTTATGCCTTACATGAGAAACTTAAATAATATTCTCAAAAAGAAAGAGGACAGCTCTGATAATGTATTTCAAACTATTTTCATTTCATGTTATATTGCACATTCTTTAAAGGAACACAGTTAGTGAAATCTGAGCATTTTAAGGCCCAATGTTTCTCCAAGAGTAGTTCTTCATGTACCAACTCTGAACTTTTCCCAATGGGCTACACTGAGAGCCAGTTTGGTCCAGTGGTTAAGGCAACGGGTTAGAAACCAGGAGACTGAGAGTTCTAGTCCCGCCTGAGGCATGAAAGCCGGCTGGGAGACCTTGGGCCAGTCCCTCACTCTCAGCCCAACTCACCTCACAGGGTTGTTGTTGTGGGGAAAATAGGAGGAGGAAGGAGTATTAGGTATGTTCACCACCTTGAGTTATTTATAAAAAATAATAAAGGTGGGATAGAAGTAAATAGATAAATACTTTCAAATGTGGTGGACTACAACTTCCCTCACTGCTTGCTCTGGGTCTGATGGCTACTGCAAGTCAATAAAATATGAAATACTGTATGCTGACTGTACTGTAAAATATGAAATACTGTATGTATTTTTTTTGTATTTTTTTACATGTAAAATATGAAATACTGTACGCTGACTGGTTGCAATTGGCAAGAAGTGCAATCCAGCAGATCTGGAGTACATCTGGTTGGGGAAGGGGTACACTTTACTGAAAAAGTAGCTTTTTCCTTTTAATGCTTCTACATTGTGAGCCAACTTTCTCTTGAGATTCCTGCCTGCCTATACCTAGTAATCTTTACAACAGTGGCCAAACACCATGCCAAATATTTATTTATTGCTGCCACGTCTATGCCACTTTAATCAGAAAAACTATAAGGGAGAGAGCCTTTCTAGGGTGGCACCCCATTTTTGGAATGCCCTTCCTAGAGAGATTCAAGTGGCACCCCCATTGACATCATTTCGGCGCCAAATGAAGAGCTTTTTGTTTCCCCAGGCCTTTTTATTGTATTTTAATTCATATTGTTTTAGATTTTGGCAACTGCCTAAACTAGCTGCCTAGTTCGCATGGTGTCTTTATTTTGTATTTTATTTGATTTACTGGATATGTTTTAATTCAAATTGTACTTTTTCTTTTCTTTTATGTGGTTATTATAAACTGCCTATAAACTGGCTATTGGGCTGTTTAAAAATGTTAATAAATAAATAAATCTAATCACAAAATAACATAAGCAATGCAAGTCCCATAATCAGTAACATTATAACAGAATTCCCAATACCCATAGCAACAATCTCTCCTCCCACTACGAACGTAATTCTTCTTTACCTCCAAGTCTCCAAAGGCTCTGCAGAATAATCAGATTTTCACTAAATTCCAAAATGTAGTAAGGGAAGGAGCCAATCTCATGGAGGGGGCGGGGAGGGGGAAGTACGCTGCTCAAGAGGAGGGAGGTTCCCACAGAAAATGCTTGTTTCTGAGTGCCCTCTCACTATACCTCAAACATTTAGATAAACTCCACATATTTATAATACATTTTTAAAACAAGAAATGGATTTATATTGTTAATAACCTTCTACCATAACTAAGTAAATTCAGTAATATTTGTTTTACCTAAAAGCCTGCTACTGCAATAATCACAGGAGTACATCAATCAGAAATGGTGGTGTGACCCTATTTCTTTCCTTGCTGCCTTTCCCTATCCAACAGGGGACCTTTCAGCCCACAGCATTTACAAATCTTCTTCTCTGTATGATAACCAGCACCTAGCAGTTCAGCACATCATCAGGTAATCCGAGCAGCAGCTGTAGACTCACCAGACTCATGTCATCGCAACAAGCAGCACAAGTGCATGAGGCTGCATGGGGATTTAATATTCCATCCTGAATTGAGGGAAAAGAGCAATATTAGGCTGGAAAAATGGACACCCATCCAGCATTAGCCCAAGGAAGCCCTTCCCTATTTCTCCAGGCACTGAGAGCTTGGCTGGCACACTGCTTTAAAGCAAAACTAACCAAGCAATCTAGCACCCTGTCTTGTGGTCCAGCCCCCTTCCCCTCAGCTCCACCTCTGCCATGCTTCTTTACAGCAGACGCTGCTCCAGATGTTGTAGAACCACAAATAATGCAAACAGTGGGCAGTCTAAAGAACAACAGACAATGTATGAAATGGCATATGACTGTGGTGAAAACAAGACAGGAAAGGGAAGGATGATACTACTACAAACTAGTTAGATTTCCTTTCCTTTTCTCTTATCTCCCACTTTTAATATGTTTTGTTCATTAATTCCTTCTCTTTTCCTGCATTTTGCATAATGTTGCTTACCCCATAACGGAATAACATGCTGGGTATTTATGTATGCATATACAAACAGGGTGGCCTACAAAGGTTTATAGTGTTTCTACTGCTTCTCCAACTCCCACACATATTTTCTGGTAAGATTTTTCCCAGGTAAGACCTTGCCTGGAGGTCTCCTTCATTTTCAAGAAAGAGTATGTTGTATAAACATAAGTACAAATAGAGTACATGATGAGACTCTTTCAAATGTTATCATCCATGTGCACTTATTTAGGAACCAATCCCACTGAATTCAGCAGTACTTATTTCAGGATAAATTTGCCCCAGAATTCTTAAAACTCCTATAACTTACATAAGTATACTGTGCATACTTTTTCATACATATCTGACAGTAGAAAGAAAAAGATGCTGTCTTACATGAATAAGGCATTGTATTGGCCTCCCAGCATAACGGATACTTCTTTTCCAGTCTTTGCTACTGGCTCTTCCAGCCATAGCTTCAAATTCAGTGGGGCTGTACCAGTTGTCCCCCTGCTTAATGCAACGACCTCGGCCACCTAGTACAGGACAAAATAAAGAAATAACTCCTGCTTAGTAATTGTTTTATACAAATGAGGCTCAGAGGAATCTGCAAAAAGCTTTCTCCACAAGTTGCAGACTAATCATTCTCTTCCCACTCAAAAAAAAAAAGAAAAAGAAAAGCATTCCCAACATAAACACTCTTAGTGGTGTCACAAATGGGAGTATTCACTTTCACACTGATGCAAGTGTCAATTCTCCTTCCCTTCCCATTCACAGCTAACCACAACAACACTGAGGTGAACAACATGCAGTCTATAGAAGAATTTCCTCTGGACCATTCATCCACTTTTAAATTGCTAACAGTGTTAATGGTTTGGCCTGCTATGTATGAAGGAACTTGATATGGGACATCTATCATGTCATATTGGAAAGTGGGCAAATAGCTAAAATTTGGATGGCTTGATGCATGTAATGGATTGTATCCAAGGCAGTATTTCCCACCTTTACTCTCAGAACAGCCCAAGGTGTTATCTGGATGGGATTTTGGAGGACAGGGGAGCAGTGAATATAGGCAGGAAATTCCCCTTAAGCTATATTCCACATTTGCATTGCTATCAAATTAAAAGCAGATTCTGTCACAACTCCGGGATTGACTATGTTCCAAATTTATGGAGAAATATTCTGAATATTGGGGAACTTCACTCTCTGACAAAACTCAATGTTTACTCTTAGGTCTAAGAAAAAATACTGGAGGATTTTTAATCATCCACACAGATTAGAAAAATATCGGATGAAATCCCTTACCTGAACCAAGTCGGTTTTTGTACAGTATCCCACTGATATTTCGGCATCGCACAGGCAGTTCATTATCGTACACTGAAGGGTCCCAGTTATATTTTGTTCCACCTTTTTCTTGGCCAGATGTTAACTGACTAGGGGGGGACTGAGGTCCTTCAGATTAAAGGAAAGGAAACAAAGTCTTAACACACAGTTTCCATTTCTGCATTTCCTTTAGAAAGGCAAAACCTTGATCCTCAGAATGATAGGTAGCCAATGAAACCAAAGAGAACAACTTATTCCCTCAATGTTAAAAGAAGAAAAATGAATATTAAATCTTCTCCAAACAACAGATCAATTATCTGATTTTTGAAATACGGAAACCATGTAGGAAGGACTTAGACCGTCATTACCTGCCATACTTTTACCATTCCACCCAGGAGACAATAGCACGGATGCAAGAAATAACTGCATCCGACAAGTTCCATGTCATTTCCATACCTCAGCCATTGCTACAGCAACACAGGATGCCTATTCTTTTATTTACTTACTTACAGGGCTTATGGACCATTCCAGTTAACCAACTCTGAGCACCATACAATTTCCCAGTATGTAATTGGGATTCAAAACAAATATAAAACAAATTAAAAACAGCACTATATATTACAATCACATAAAACTGGGAGATGTATTCAAAACAAATAAAAAACAATCCATCATCTGGAGGGAGAGTCATAATGACCCAGCCTCCCTGGCTTGATGCAACAGCCAAGTTTTCATCAATTTCCTAAAGACCAGGAGGGAGGGGGCTGATTACATGACAGAAGGATACTATTCCAGCAGGGGCGGGGGGCAGTGACTGAAATGTATTGCTTGTATAATATACAAACTGGCCTGACTTTGCTTATCCCACTACATTGCATTAGCTAATGAATAGGATAGATGCTTTTGTGTCTTACAGCTTCCATATCATGAGATAGAAAATACTGAGATACTATCATAACAGGGCCATGAGAAACGTGAACTACAGGACTTCTGAGTGAGGCATGGCAAACTGAAGACTTCTCTGTGAAAGCGGAGCCAACAACCGCAGCAAACACTGAAGAACCGGTGAGTAGACCGGTTCTTTGGAACCTCTCCAGACAAGGAGGACAGGAGATCGCGCACATGTACACTGGAAAGCTGATCCTCACGAGGAGATCGCAGGAGAGTGGTCTTCTGTGGATTTGAGTGCCGGGAGACAAAGGGATCAGCCATCTTGCTCACAACTGCGGCAGAACCTTTTAAAGGATACTAAGTTCTCAAGTCTCTCTTTCTAATCACTTTCGGAACCCTAACCATCTTAACGGTATTAGAGACCTTCAGAACAACAAGATTGAAAAGTCGCCGGGCGAGTATAACTTCAGCTCTGAACAAAAGAAAAATTAATTACAAGCTAAAGAACTTAAAGAATTTGAAATAAACAGCAAAAAACTAAATAAGATTTTGATCTAAGAAAGTTATAAATGGATTGACGGTCCAGTTAAATTTGGAATATTGACTTTTATTTTTATTTATTTATTTATTTATTCAATTTATTTATTCAGTTTGTATGGCCACCCATCTCAAACCAGAGACTCAAACCGGAGCTTACTATAAGATTTTGGAATTAACTAAATAAAATAAATAGTTTCTCATGGGAACCAGATTTATTTTGGCTATCTTGGCTATTGTAAGTCATAACAAAGATAAATAACTATGATTTTAGAAACTGGACACTAGAGGGGACTAAATATTCTAAGTAGAAGGTGAAAAAAATACAACCTGCTCTTGGTGTTGGCTAGTACTGGAACTTACAAAATGACACAAAACGTCATAACATTAGAAATATTAAAGGAGATTTTTGAAGAATGGAGCCAGAAATTAGTAGCTACAATATCAACAGTTTCAGTAATGATGTCTGACTCTATGGATAGGCTATGTCCAAAAGATGTTAATGAGGGAATGACAGATGTGGAGCAAATTTTGTCTGACAAGACAAAGTACCAAAAGTGGAACTACAAATGACAGGCCAAGAGAATGATTTGGAAAAGGATGCTTTATTGGAAATACAAAAGAAACTGGCTGAAGTTTTAAAAATTAAAGGGGAAATACAAATGACAAACCAAGAGAATGACCTGGAAAATGTTTTCTTATTGGATCTATAAAAGAGGCTTGTTAAACCCTTGAAGAAGTATGTGTGATGGGATAAAGAATTGCAGAGAAATCAAATCCTATGACAATATTTCAATGAACTAAAGATTAAGACTGTTAGAAGCAAAAGGAATGAATATATAGTTGGTTTATTTGATCAAGGTTAAAATAAGACTCTTTTTTGCAAACCCTTTACGGACTTTTTGCTGACACCAGGGTTGAAAAGTTGATGTTTTATGGATTTGCTTATAGATAAAGGATGGATATGAGATGAAGAGATATCTGTTTGTAACCTTATAGGAGGTGAAGAGTTACTAAATTTGTCTGTACTTGTTGTAATGAAGGTTGGAAGTCACTTCTTTATATATTTCTTTTCTTTTTCTTTATTATATTCTCTCTTTTCTCTTTCTTCTCTCTTTTTCTTCTTTCTTGCACTTTTTCTTCTTTCTAACTATTCTATTTTCTTTCTTTAAGTTTAGTTTGTATTAGTTTGACTATTGTAATCAAAATCCTTAATAAAAACGAGAGAGAGAGAGAGAGAGAGAAACTTGAACTACAAATAAGAGAGGAATTTGAATTATTTCTTTCCAGGTCATTATTCCAACTTACATGAACTAACATTACATGGAAATCCAACTGCTTCATAGTTTCCTCAATTACATTGCTGACAGTCATAAATACAATTACTTTTTGAATTTTATTAAAATTGTTATTAATAAACATATAAAACAAAAATAAAGGGTTGCATTGTTCAAGGGTTGCATAGATTGTTCAAGGAATAAAAAAGCAAGGAGTTATAGTCCCAAAATTGAAAACCGTCAGGAAAAACTAAATGAGATTTGTGTATAAATGGAGCAATCGCCAATGCACAAATGGATTCTCCTCCTGCCTGCAGCCCTACCTCATGCTCCCAAAATCTGTTGCGGGAGATTACATTTACCAAAAGTAGCCAGAGAGCTCCCCAGATCCCCAATCCCACATTGCTGGTCTCCCCTTTCCTGTAATAGCAATCAGTTCTTAGTTAATTTAATGGCAAGAAAGGAAAATTAAGGCATGACATTTTAAAAAGAGATGACAGGACTCTCCTGTCCCACCCAAGCAAATCTGAGAAGGGATGGAACGAAAAACAAGAGATTCTATTAACCAAATGTTAGTTTGCCGATGCAATATTGAAAAAAAACTCAGTTGTGCGTGTATGTTTCTAGAGGACATTTTAAAAAGGTCTCCCAGCTCACATTTTACCTGTAGTAAGAGGTGTAGATGGCCCCTTCAGACCCGCACTCTCTACAATGGTGCCATCTGTGTGAACCACGATCAGAGTGGCTTTTTCAGCATTCAAGCTGTCCCCAATCTGAAGAGCTGTTCTTCCAGACTGCAGAAAAAATAAAGAACTTTAGCTAATATAACTTGCTGAAAGGCTTGGGTTTTTATGTTTCTTCATATGTAAAGATTCCTGACAAATTCCCATAGAAATATCAAGTTGCATCAAGAGCGTAAGAGGAACAATCAAATCCCTCTCTTCCACATTTAAGTGTATGGAGACTGAGACTCCAATCCCAGAATCCTGCTGCGTTAATACGGATTGAGGTCCATGTAGAATTACAGGGTTAGAAGATTCAGAGCGCTGAGTCCAGTCCTCTGGGCAAGAATCCCGGGGCTAACTTGCCTCCCTCTGAACATATTCAGTGAAGAAGAGCTCAGGACCTTCCTCTGACATATTCCCAAACTGTTCTTACTGTTTTCCCCCCTAATATTCAAACAGAATGTGTCTTCCTGTAGCTTTCTATAATTTACTCATTCCAGATTTTCTCAATCAAATACTTGAAAAGTGCTAACCTATGTCTTCTCAAGTCATCTTTTCTCAACGATAAACAAACCAACTCTCCTTAGTCTCGCTTCATAAGAATTGTTTCTAGTCCTCCGTTCATCCCTGTTGACCTTCTTTGCACTTATTCCAAATTGCCTGAATGTTTATTGAAGTCTGGTGCTTAGAACTGGAATTATACTCAAGGTGAGATTTCAGCAGTACAGAATACAATGAAATGATTCATTCCTAGACTCTGGAAAACTTATTTATTTCCTTATTTTTATACGAACACACACAGTCTTCTATCAATATGCCCTCAAATTGCATTTGTCTTTTTAGGAGCTGCAACATAACTGATGATTCGTATTCAAGCCTTGAAGCCTCCCAGTGACTTATTTTAATATTCTTCTTGGAATTTATATTTTATATTTATGTAATTTTATATATTTTTAATCTCTATTTTGCTGTGCACCGCCCAGGGTCCCTGTTGGGGGAGATGGGCGGTAATATAAATTTAATAAAATAAATAAATAAATAAATTCAGCTTAAAAACAATTTCCGCTAAAAAATCTTTTTCACTTATACTGTTAGCAAGGTAGGTACCCGGATTTGATATTTTTCCTAAGTACATTTAGGAAGATTTTATTCCCTGATGAAGCACTTTGCAGTTACCCATATTAAATTCCATTCTGTTATTTTTCAATCTATTTCTGTAACCTATTACAATCATTCTGAATTTTGTTTTTGAATTCTAGATTTGGTAACTCCTAAGGTATTTAGGTAACTAATTAGGTAACTAACCGCCCAGAGTCCCCTTGTGGGGGGAGATGGGCGGTGATATAAGTTAGAAATAATAAATAAATAAAATAATAAACTCACAAAAAATTTATCATCTGCAAATCTGATAAATGTTCCCTCCAGCTTTTCTCCTTCCTTGATGAAAATGATTAAGAATATTGGGCATAGGATCAACACCTATAGCACCCCATTAGATACATTAGTCCAGTTTCATAAGGAACCATTAATGAGCACTCCCTGGATATAGTTATCAAGACAACTGCAAGTACGCTTAATAGACATACTTAACTAGCTTACTAATCTAATATCACAGGGTAGTTTATTAAATACTTTTCTGAAGTTCAGATATATTTCCAGTACTCCCATAATCTATTAAATAAGTTACATGATTTTAAAAAATGAAGTAATATTACTCTGGCAAGACTTGTTCATCATAAAGCCATGCTGACTTCTAATAATCATTATTTTCAAAATGCTTATAGATTGGTTGTGTTACAATTTGCTTTAGAATCTTCCCAGATATTGATGCCAGACTGACTGGTCTGTGGTACTGTCTTCCTTTTATTCCCCTTTTGAAGATAAAGATAATTGCCTTTCTCCAGTCAAGTGGCACTTCACCAGTTCTATAGCATTTCTCAGAGTCAATAGACATGAGTTTAGCCAAAACTGAGAGAGAGAGAGAGAGAGAGATAGATAGATAGATAGATAGATAGATAGATAGATAGATAGATAGATAGATTCGATTCCTTGAACTCATTTAAGGTCTGAAAATATTCATTACATTAAATTATGTAGTAAAGACTGAGTCATATTGAAATATAACTGCCATTGCAAGCTCTATTTATTATTATTATTTTAGTCATGCCATACTATTCATGCCCATGGCATTTTATACAGAATCAGACAAAAGCTCCTCGCCTCAGGAGCTTTAGTAATCTAGACCCTGACAGTACAAAACGCAAGCTCTATGTTGACTAACGTTTAGTTCTGTGCCAGCCAGAGGAAAGGGTCCCAATGAAACCAATGGTATCAGCAGAACCAGATATACCACAAGTAGTATAATAAAAAATTAAGGCGGTTTTATACATTTATTAGCAATTAGGTGCAGCTCTCTGCTAAGTGACACTGCTGAAATTTGCCTCCATTTAACTGGAGATACAGTATTTAATTCCTTTGTGGGCAAACAACAATAAAGAAAATGACACAAGACATTAACCCATGTTTAACTGAACCGTGGTTAACTGAGTTAACCATTCCCCTGGATTCATACAACACAATGAATTACAACTAGCCAACCTAGTTAATGGCTAGCTTACTGTGTTGTGCAAATCCAGACATATTTATTCTGCTCATCCCCAATACATCACTAACTCAAATCTGTGCAATTTGATTACATAATGAACCTTCATAGCTACAACACACATTTAAATTAGATACTTTCTACCACAAAGGAAATACTGAATATGCAAAAATAAATATTGTAAGATTAACTAAACCTGACCTTACCAATACATGTCCTGAGATAGATGCTGCATTTGCCACAGAAGTAGTGAATACATTGTCTGCAGAGGCACCCACATTGGCTACTGTTACTGTGGTCACTTCTGTAAAACATGACCCAAATAAATTTTTCTGTGATATCCTCCTTCAGAACTGCCAAAATCCAAGAAGCAAAATACGCACATGTTCTGCTAAATAAGACATCTATAGAATGACATCTTAATCTTGGTTCTCTCCTAAGGGTACAATTTTCATATCTACGTATCAGTCTCCAATGTTTATATAAATATCGGCTTTATTAACAGAGCTCCCAGGGACCAAGTGCAAGATAGCCAAACATAAGGGAGAAAAGGAATCCTTGTCCCTATTTATAATCTGAGAACCTTATTTTAGCTGATTTTTGTAGAGATCAATAATTACTGGGTGAGGTTTTAGTGTGTATTATTTAATCTGCCTGCTTTTGCTCTTGGATATTTTAATCGGTCCCAATATCTTTTATTACAGCATCTTAAAATGCAAATGGGCAAAGGTACAATAATTGTTGGTTGTTATTTACCAAGTACCCCAACTAAATTACTGACTCAGATGCGGACATCAAAAATTCAACAGGTCATTTTCCTCTAAGGCTGATGGAGAAATGCTAGATTTCTGCCTGTCAGACCGTCGTGAATGATATCACAGTCTTGTCGGGGATAAGAAACAGCACAACTAAAGTAATGCAGACATGACGGTGGCACTTTCTGCGCTTTCTTGACGTCAGGGATGATGTACACATGTATATATATAACCGCATGATGAGGTAGTATGGGTAGGTGAAGAAGATCCAAACAGTTTCCACTCAAAGTGGAAACGCTTGAAGGTAGTACTCGCGTGATGGACCATTCACACAAGCGAATGATCACCACAAGACCCACAATCACGACCCGCGCTCAATGACCGGCGGGTGGCGAGCTTGTGCGCATGCGCGCCGACCTGCAAAGGCAGCGGCTGCGGCGGCCTCGTCGGCACTCGGGAGGGACTCGGCCCCCATCTCGATGTGTTCGGCATCTGCCGCCATTACGGTGACAGCCGTCACCTCCTCTTCCTCTTGTGGCTCCGCCTCCGAGCCGGGCACCTCTCCTCGGTGTTCGTGCTGCTGCTCGGATCCTTCTGCGGCCGCGGCAGCTGCCGCTGCTGCAGCCACTGCAGCAGCGGCAGCTACCGCCGCCGCCTCGGCCAAACCTAGTTGCTTCGCGGCCGAGTCCGAGTCCTCCATCCGAAGACACCTTAGCGGAGGGGGGGTGTATCAGGTTAGCCGAACACGTCCGAATGAGAGTTATTCTCCGATCTCGCCCGAACTCCTCTTAAGAATCCCGAATAGGGAAACGAACGGCCCAAGGCCTTCTCCGATGTTATCCGAGTATCGTCGATGACGGGTCTTCCCGAATCCGTCCTGCAACCCGCTTCGGTCTCACCCGAGTGATCCCGATCGGAGCCGATTTCTCCCGATACACCGAAAGTCCATATTGAGGCGATCTAGAGCGGGACCGGAAGCTCGCGAAGGTACCCGAATAGGTCGCGGTTACTAATCGACCTACGGCCGTTGCCGAAGAGGCCCGAGTCTTTCCGGCTATGACCGAACTGAGATGGGAGGCAAAGGTCCGAAGAAGAGCGAAGGCTTCGTGAATCCTCCTCCTCACAATGCAGGCCCACCGGCGGTGTCCGAGGGGGCCCGAATAGCTCCGAAGACGCGAGCAATAAAGGAGATCGTGGAGTTCCGCTCGCGCGAAACTCGCCGAACGGCAATGCACCCATGAAGCCCTTGGAGGAGGCTGCGCAAGGGTTGTCGGGATGCTGGAGGAATTGGGGCGGGGAGGGGATTGAGGATGAGAAATTATGGCGGCCGGCAGGCAAGGTGAGCGGAGTTGCTTTGAAGCAACGTTGCCTCAAGTTTTCAGACGCGAGTTAAGACGAGGGAAAGGGAGGCTTAGAGGAATCCTGGACACTGCTGGCGGTATCTCGCCGGTCGCTAGGTTGCAGCCTGGCCTGGCTGCCAATGGGTTACCTTGACAATAGTGAAACAACTGCCTATTTGGCTTTCAAGCAAGTTCTGCTGCGTTAAAGAGAACTTGCTTCTAAGTCAATAGGGACGTGATTGCACCATGTTTACGCTGGAGTAATTACTATTTATCCGTGAGCTGGTATCGCAGGATTGAATGGCGCCCCACCATACCGGTCGCTTTCACCCCCATGGGTAACTACTTTGTAGACTAGGAAGCGGACGAAGTGGAGTTTCTCCGTGGAGAATGCAGTCATGTACAGTTCCAATCGAAATTATTCAACCCCCATTGCAAATCAGGTTTATTGTCAAAATTTACAGACTTTCAGCTGTTTGCAATGAACAAATCAAACAAAAGCAATTGAAATAGCTCAACACAACGAATGCTTCAAGTGGTTTCCCCAAATTCAACTGAAGATGCAACTTATAATGACTTCTCCAGTCTCAAAATTATTCAACCCCTTCATGGCAAGCATCTTCAGTACTCAGTAGAGCACCCTTTTGCTGTTATGACCTGCTGCAAACGAGATGCATAGCCAGACACCAGCTTCTGGCAGCATTCCTGAGGAATCTTAGCCCATTCCTCATGAACAATGGCCTCCAGTTCAGTAATATTCTTGGGTTTGCGTGCTGCAACCGCCTTCTTCAAATCCCACCAGAGATTTTCTATGGGGTTCAAGTCAGGTGACTGTGATGGCCACTGTAGTATCTTCCAGGACTACTTCTGCATCCAAGCCTTAGTGGAATTTGAGGCATGCTTGGGATCATTGTCCTGTTGGAAGATCCAATGACGCCCAAGCTTCAGCTTCCTTACAGACGGCATGACGTTTTCTCCTAGGATTTCCTGATACTTCAATGAATCCATCTTGCCTTCCACACGCTGCAGGTTTCCAGTGCCAGAGGATGCAAAGCAGCCCCAGAGCATCACGGAGCCACCACCATGCTTAACTGTAGGCAGAGTGTTCTTTTCAGCATATGCTTCATTCTTCTTCCTCCAGGCATACCGCTGATCCATTAGGCCAAAAAGTTCCAGTTTTGTTTCATCGCTCCACAGAACGGAATCCCAAAACTTCTGTGGCTTATTTATATGATTTTGAGCATATCGGAGTCGACTTTTCTTGTGCTTTTGGGTCAGTAGTGGTGTACATCTGGAGTTCTGGCATGGAAACCTTCTGTGTTTAGTACACACCTTACTGTGCTCACTGAAACCTCAGTGCCTGTTGCCACCAAGTCTTGCTGCAGGTCTTTTGCAGTCACTCGAGGGTTTCTCTCAACCTGCCTTCTCAGAAATCTGTTGCAGCCATTGACAGCTTCCTTTTTCTGCCCCGTCCAGGTAGTGGAACCACTGTTCCTTTAACTTTGAACTTGTGAACTATGCTTCCAATGGTGTCTCTAGGTACATTCAGTGCCTTCGCTATCTTTTTGTATCCTGTTCCTTGTTTGTGAAGGGTGGTGATCTCTTCTCTTACCTTTTTGGACCATTCTTTTGACTTAGCCATGTTTCTAACATGCAGTCAAACGTGACACTCAACAAACCCTTAGCCAGTTCAGGTATTTCATGTGTTCCAGTTCAAGCACACCTGGTGCAACTAATGAAGAAGATTAGTTGCATCAGGTGTGCTGGAAACAACACCTGTTTTGCATACTGTACTGTTGTGACAGATTCTATTCAGGGGGTTGAATAATTTTGAGACTGGAGAAGTCATTATAAGTTGCATTTTCAGTTGAATTTGGGGACACCACTTGAAGCATTTGTTGTGTTGAGCTATTTCAATTGCTTTTGTTTGATTTGTTCATTGTAAACAGCTGAAAGTCTGTAAATTTTGACAATAAACCTGATTTGCAATGGAGGTTGAATAATTTTGATTACAACTGTAACTGCCCTACAGGGCAATGGAGGCACAGATTAGCCGTCTGGTTTATTTCTGTGACATTCTCTGTTGTCTGGAAATTATAGGGAGTCCTTGCTTACTGACCACTCGTTCAGCAACAGTTCAAACTTACGATGGCACTGAAAAATGAGACTTACAACCAGTTTTCGAAGTTGCAGCCATCGCAGGGTCCCTGCAGTCACAGGATCATGATTTGGGTGCTTGGCAACCAGTGCACATTTATGATGGTTGCAGCAACCTGCGGTCACGTGATTGCCATTAGCGACCTTCACTGCTGGCTTCTAACAAGCAAAGTCAATGGGGAAGCCAGAAGGAAGTCGAGGTCATGTGGCATCGCGCTTAATGACCGTGCCACTTAGTGATGGAGTTGCTGGTCCCAATTGTGGTCAGTAAGAGGACTACCTGTAATGCAAAAGAAATGGACATCTTCCCAGTTTGATGTGATGAGACCCAAAGTGGTGTAGCCTTTTGCTGTAAATGCCTCATGGCATCCAGTTCAGGTTCTTGCTTATTCATTCACCTCTCTCAGCCTAACCTTCCTCACAAGATTGTCATCTGCAGGAAATAAGAGAACTAGCCAGAACTCAGGGGACGAAAGAGAATAAGGAATAAGTAAAGAATATGGGACATTTGAGGGGCATGGTGGCTCAGCGGGTAAGACGCCAGGCTTGTCGATCGGAAGATTGCAAGTTCGGAGGTTCGAATCCCTAGCCCCGCGTGACGGAGTGAGCTCCCGCACTCGCCCCAGCTCTTGCCAACCTAGCAATTCGAAAGCATGCAAATGCAAGTAGATTAATAGGTACCACTTCCATGGGTAGGTAACAGCGTTCCGCGTGTGTCATGCGGCCACATGATCGTGGAAGCGTCTTCGGACAACGCTGGCTCTTCGGCTAACAAACGGAGATGAGCACCAGCCCCTAGAGTTGGACATGACTGCACAAATGTGTGGGGGGAACCTTTACCTTTTTTTTACCTATGGGACATTTTAATATTTTTTCCCAGAAAAATGTAGTTTTGTCTATGTGAAACACATTTCTGCACTAGCTTAATCACGAAACAGCTTTTTTCTTTTATACCATTTCAGAGCTATCAAAAGGCCACACAAGTCAGATTGCAGTATTATTTATTTATTTACTTATTGCTCACACTTACATGGCTACCCATCTCACACAAGGCGACTATATGGTTTCCTGTGAGTAAATCCCATTAACTTCAGTGAGGTGCTCTTGCTGCTTTCATTAAGAGAACATTACTGTTAATATGGCAATTTGATGTGATTTTAAGCGTTTTGAGGTTAATAATTACTAATGCTAGTAATAATAGGATGATAATTTATTAAAATTGTATGACACCCAACAACACTCAAAATTGTATGCCACTCTCAATGACTCTGGGCAGCTCACAACAAAAGAAATTACAATAAAATCAATAAAACATAAAACAAACATAGTACAAGACATATTCCAACAATAAAATCTATGGTCAGATCCTTTCCCCCAAAACAAGTAAGCGTGCTGTATGTGGTCCCATGACTCATTTTTGTAGTCCTCAGAGGCCTCTGGGATAATAAAAATTAGAAGTGGCAACAACATTGCAGTTTTCAGTAGCACGTTTTTCAGAATACAATAGTTCCGAAATCACTCCATTTTTCAGAAGAGTTTTAAAATAGCTCCACCCTTTCTGGTGGTATCTCTACTATCATCTTTGCAGCCTAAAACATTAAAGTACTGCCATTAACTGCAAAAAGCTGCTCACCCATGTCCTAAAATAATTTAGCATTAATTGAACTACAGTTAATAATAAGATTCATACTTGTTTTTGATTTATATCCCACCGTTCAGGATCTCGAGATGTCCTATGTATGAAGGTTTATTTTCTTCCAATATGATTATCTATCAAATGCTGTACAGTGCTATACTAGAGAGAGTGTGATCTAACAAAGGTGGTGTGTTTTATAGAAGGCAACTGATGGGCAATGATACTGTCATCTGGAGAGGATATTTGTCAAATGGTTAAATCTGCATTTTCCAGTGTATTGTACATTTAATGTATTTTGTAGCTTTAATAAATCCAGAAACTAATTGTTCCACTTTAGTCAGATCCCATCTTGTGTATTGCATCCAGTTTTAGAAACAATATAGAAAATTTGGAGCAGGTTCAGAAAGGGCAATAAGGATGAACAGAGAACTAGAAAATAAATCTTATGATAAGAATCAAAGTGCTGGGTAAGTCTGACCTTGAGAAAAGACAACTAAAGGGTGTTATAGTAATTTTCAAATATCTGAAAAGATGTCACATAGGGTCAGCACCTATTTTCTTTCATTCCAGAGGGCAGGATGCTGAATAATGGATTTAAGTTAGAGAAAGGCAGATTACAAATGAACATTAGAGGGGCGGGGGAAAGACTTTCTGAGAATAAGGGCAATTTGACAGTGGTGGAGCCAATTGCTCAGAAAGGTGGTAGGCTCACCTTATATTTGTAGTCTAATAAACAGAGTTTATTAGCAGTTATGGTTGCTATAAGATCAGCACATGTAACACCGCTGCTCTGCGAGCTGCATTGGGTACCAGTTTGCTTTCGGGTCCAATTCAAGGTGTTGGTCATCACCTTTAAAGCCCTACATGGCACGGGACCAGGTTATCTAAGGGACCGCCTCATCCCCATTACATCATCCCGTCCCACCCGATCTTGCAGAGAGGGCTTGCTGCGGACCCCCTCTATGAAAGAATTCCATCTAGCGGGGTCCCGGAGGCGAGCCTTCTCTGCAGCAGCACCTGCCCTATGGAACATCCTCCCCCCAGGGATGACAGGCCCCTTCACTCCTGGCCTTCCGGAGGTCTTTAAAGATCTGGTTCTGCCGCCTTGCTTGGGACAAAGGAAGTAATAGTTCCTCCTATGGGTGGTTAGCTTAAGGTAAAAGGTAAAGGCTACCCTGCACAGTCGTGTCCGACTCTAGGAGCCGGTGCTCATCTCCGTTTCTTAGCCAAAGAGCCAGCGCTGTCCGAAGACGCTTTCGTGGTGGTTAGCTTAGTAATAACCTTTTAAGATCTCACCATCCTCTGGATTTTTTCTACTTATTATGATATTGTATATTAATGGTTTATAGGTTTTTAATTTTAATATTTTATTGTAAACTGCCCAGAGTCTACTGCTGTAGAGATGGGTGGTGATAAATTTGATAAACAAATAAATAATAGACGTTAGACAGTTATTCTACAGAGATGCTTTAATTTGGATTCCTGCACTGAGGAAGGGATTGGATTGCCTAAATGGCCTCTTCCAATCTGTGGTTTTATGATTTTATGATTCAGTACTGATTGGCTATCACTCACTTTTATAGTCATGTTAAACTATCAGTGTTATCTACTAGAAGGTGAAACTTGCACCTTAAACTTGCACCTGGGCGGAAATAATTAGCAAACTAAGAAATCATTCCATGGTTAATTCACTAGAGGGAGACAGAGCTACTCTATGTAATTGAATTACACTTGAATAAAACTCTCAGACTTGTATATACAGTCCACCTTCCCTTCAACTCTGAGCAGAAAGATACAGATGCTGTATTATGTCATGTGCCTGTGTACAGGGTTATCCTATGCATATGTACAGGGAAAAATACCACATTGGATATACACTGTGTAAAAATAGAAAAATCCCCCCTCTCCAAGAGGGGTGTGTGGAGGTCGTGTAAAACCCCACATATATGGGGTCATGACAGAAGGTAACATCTGTATCTCTCTGTTCTGAGAATTGAAGGGAAGGTGGACTGTATATACCATTCTGACAGCACATCTAGATATCCCTTTTTGTAATCCCTGAATGAGAGGACCTGGATAACTCCTAAAGCTAATGCACTCTATATAGTCATCTAAAGTGTGACCGTCTGTGAGTTCACTTCCCAATAGACAGCTTGAATGCCATAGAATAATATCTGGCTACCCATACCTGAAGACTCCCAGTAAGTGATGAAACTGGTCACACGGTGCTTCTGGCAGTCCATGTAACTTTAATAAAGGTAGTCAAGTCCAACTTATAGTGCAGATATAAACATGTTCTTGAAGAGATTTACATAAACCTAAAATTCATAAGTTCTTATTGTGTTGCATAACTTTTTATTTTTTTCTGATCAGAATTTTGGGCTATATTTTCTTAACTGCTTACAACTGAGTGGCTCATCCCAGAAATAAATCCATCTAATAGCTTCATAAGTTTACTTAATACTGTATTTAGGATTATAGCTCTAAACTGAAAACATGTGCAGAAGATTCTGTAAGTAATTTTGAATTAAGATATTATCAAAAGGGGTAGGGGTGCTGCAGCATTGAAGCAAGTTGCGCCATGTTCTGAATTAAGTTTTACCACAGCTGATTACTGTAGGACAATATTCCTTTCTCAAAACAACTAGAAGAATTTCTATGTGCTACTTTTTGTAACTTTCTGGCCTTAAAAGTATAATTTTTGGTAATTTTATTTTTGTCTTGTGTACAGGGAGATCATCATCTGTTGTATCCTTTTTCTTTTATCCAGAAAACCAAATAAATTTTATTTCATCACACCTATGGTTTTCAACTGTGCTTCAGGGAATGTTGGTATCCTCTTAGTAGCTTATGATGGTTCTTTGTTGGAAATTGAGTAATAGTGGATAAGCTTCTTCTGACGTACAAATGCAGGAGACTGTTAGGTATATCTTGTAGCATCTTTCCTGTTCACATGATCTTGCATGAATGGCCTTGGGGTACCAATCATAATCTTCTGCAATCCACATGAGTTTCATGACAGTCTTGTTGATGTGATTACTTCCTGAAACTTAGAAATATAAGAACTGTTGCTATATGTCATTGTCCTCTAATAAGTTTAGTTTCCAAAGTCTTAATGATGTTTAAAGAGATGCTATGCAAATTGACCATATTGTTATTGATTGTAGGCACTACAATAACACACAATAATATACCAAATCCTTTCTAACCTACGTGGGTGTAGTTAACTTCATTTTCTCTAAGAAAAGTTTGGCTTTCAGCAATTTACATGTTCTAGGAAGAGTACTGCAAATATTTCTTCAGTGCAAGACTATCGCAAATGCAAGGGAAATCATACCAATTATTTAACCGTTGCTGTTTTTTGAAAGGCTGATTGCCAGATATATCATGCTATTGTAGATTTATAATATTAAAGAGAACAAATAAAAACTACCAGATGTGTGCTTTTCAGTTGTAATTCTGATAGAGAGCCAGTTTGGTGTAGTGGTTAAGGTGCTGGGCTAGAAACCAGGAGACAGTGAGTTCTAGATGTTCCTTAGCATGAAAGCTGGCTGGGTAACTTTGGGTCAGTCACTCTCTCCCAACCCACTCACAGGGTGATTGTTGTAGGGAAAATAGGAGGCAGAAATATTAGGTATGTTCACTGCCTTGAGTTATATATATATAAAAGGTGGGATAAAAATATTATTGTTATTGCTATTGCTATTATTTTTTATAGATTTGTTTGTAACCTGTTTATCAGGATACAATTTCTTTCATGGCGGTTTATATATAATATTACAGTACATGAATAAAATCACAGTAAGTAATTTAAATTGTAGTGTTAGGACTCTTTCTACAAAACAGTTGGTGGTAGATGGTCCTGTGCAGGAAAGGATTTATTCTGATAAGTTTGAGTATGCATACTTATCAGAATAATAAGGATGCATACTTATCTTCAGCATGCTTGGTATTACAAGCACTGTTTTTTTCTTTGCATAATCAATAATATTATTTATTTATTATTAGGATTTCTATGCCACTCCATTCCAAACAGCTTTGAACAATATACAACATAAAAGAAAATTAAAAACAACAAGGACAAATCACAGTAGTAGTGCCATCCACTTGGACAAGTCCATACTTAATACTCCCCCAGGTGCTCTATCAAATAGCCATGTTTTCACAGCCCCATGGAAACAGGTGGGAGACGATGGTCCATCTATACAAGGGCAAACCCTTCTACAGGAGAGGAGCCATCATTGAGAAGATCTGACCACAAGGTCTCTGCAGGTAAAACTCTGTTGACGATGGCACCCTCAGGGAGGCCTTCTCTCCTTGATCTCACTAGATGGGGAGGTTTCAGAGCAATCATTCTTGAAGAATCCAAGCCCTGAATCATGTAGGATTTTAAAAACATAACTAGCAGTCTAACTATAACAGGGCTTTCCAAACTTTTCCTGTGGCGACACACCAACGGCGGTGCGTGAGAAAACCCGGAAGCGCCGCGGCAGCGCGCAAAAACTCGGAAGCGCTGCCATGGTTTTTGCACGCCGCCACCGCAGCGCTTTCGGATTTTCGCACGCCGCAGCGGTGGTGGCAGCAGTGTCCTAGTGTGCCGTGTGAAAACACGGAAGCGCTGATGGCTCACCGCCGTGCACGGCCGCGCGTAGCAGCGGCGCGCCATCAGCACTTCCGGGGTTTGATGCGACACACCTGGGCCCCGCAGGCGACACACTATTGTGTCGCAACACAGTTTGGAAAGCTATGAACTATAAGGTAACAAGGGCATGAGTGACTGCATATTGCATCCTTATGCAGGAAAATATGCAATTGCACAAATGCTGTTCTGATAACTGTTTCCATCTGCTGCTCAATCAAGAGCTGCAAGTCTAGGAGAACCACCAAAATTGTGAACCAGCTCTGTATGGGGGAGTATGATTGCATCCAGAGCTATAGATGTACAATCTCTGGATTCAGAATACTAGGACCCACAGCTGCTCTATTCTACTGGGGTTCAACCTGAGTCTGTTCCTCTCCATCCAGACACTTAGTTTCCTCCAGGCATCCATAACGTCTGAGGAGTCCCAATAAGGACAAAACTAGTCATGTTATGCCTTCTTGTGGTCAATGTAACTGAAAATACCACACAGGATATGCACTGTGTAAAAATAGAGAAATCCCCCCTCCCCCAGAAGCGTGGAAGTCATGTAAAACCCCATACATGTGGTTATGACATAATGTAACATCTGTATCTCTGCTCAGGAAGAGCTTAAGGAAAATATTAAATTTAATTAATTAAAATGTACCATTTTAATAGTGCTTCTAGATATTCCTTCCTGGAACCGCTGAGTCCCAGAACCTAGATACTTCCTAATGCTAATGCACTCCATATAGGCATCTAAAGTGTGAAAGTTTGTGAGTTCAATTCCGGATAGACGGCAAGAACCCCAGAGAATAACATCTCATCTGGCTATCCGCATCTGAGGAATCCCCAAAAAGACAAGACTGGTCATGCGGTGCCTCCTGGTGGTCTATGTCAAGGGTCGGAAATGGCGGCTCACGAGCCAGATGCGGCTCTTTGGCCCCTTGAGTGTGGCTCTTCCGCAGCTGAACTCACCCACGCCCCTTCCACGCGATTGGATCCCGCCCCCAAACTCTGATGGCCGGCGCTGGAGGAGGGCGATTGATTCTTCCTCCTCCCGCCCTCGGGAGCCTTCCAACTTTCACCAGAGTCGGGCAGCGCTTCTTCGAGGTCGGCGGGTGGGGAAGTTGGTTGGTCGCCGCCGCCGCCTCTTCCTCCACCCGCGTTGCAACGGCCGCCGCCACTGCCCCCCCAAGCGCTCGCCAGGCAGGCAGGAGAGCGTCGCCATGCTGGGCGCGCTGCGAGAGGAGACAGCGCAGCTGCTGGGCGACTACCTGCAGCACCGGCTGGGGGGGCGGCGCTGCCCCCCAGCCACACGGCCGAGACGCTGCGGCCGGTGGCCGATGAGCTGGAGAGGTGCAGCGGGACGGGAGCATCGCCGGCGGCCCGCGAGGACCGGCCAGGGAAGGCGTGCGGGCAGAGCTGCCTGCCTGGCACTCGGGCGCTCTGGCTGGGGTGCAGCGGGACGGGAGCTCCACCCGCGCGCCTTCCCTGGCCGGTCGTCGCGGGCCGCCGGCGATGCTCCCGTCCCGCTGCACCCCAGCCAGAGCGCCCGAGTCCTTCCCTGGCCGGTCCTCGCGGGCGAATCGCATGGAGGGCGCGCGGGTGGAGCTGCCTGCCTGGCACTCGGGCGCTCCGGCTGGGGTGCAGCGGGACGGGAGCATCGCCGGCGGCCCGCGAGGACCGGCCAGGGAAGGTGCGCGGGCAGCTGAAGAGGAGGAGGAAGGTGGCAGCCGAGCAGCAGCGGGTGAGTCCCCTGGCGCTCCCCGTTCCTCCCCTGCCCCGGCTCCGCCCTGGCTCCTTGGTTCGGAACAGCTTGGCTGCCGAGGCAGAGGTGCAGCCAGCGCCCTCCGAAGCTGGAGCCCCCGCAACCCGCAGATCGGCGCTGGATCGCTTCCGGAAATAGCGGGGGGAGAAGGCCGGCCGCCTTCTGCAGGCAAGGAGGGAGGGGCGGGAAGCCGGTGGGGGGGGGAAACTGCTACATGGGCCCTCCCACCCGCCCCAATAAGCCACGTGATTGGCTCCCGCCCATAAACCCCGCCCCCTTCCACATGATTGGCCCCCGCCCGCAAACCCCGCCCCCTTCCACGCGATTGGCCCCCGCCCGCAAACCCCGCCCCCTGGCTCTCGAGCATTTCAAAATGTGCACGAGCATGTCAAAATGGCTCCTGGCATAAAAAGTTTGCCGACCCCTGGTCTATGTAATTGAAGTTCAGAAACAATTTTCAGGCCTTTGCAGATAAAAAAAGATTCCAAACATTTAAGATGCGATGAGAGTAGAGAGCGAGACAGCACAGCGTATCCCTAAGGGTAGAAAGGATGCAACTATATCCTGGAAGACAAAGAGACGAAGCACAGTAGTTGGTGATTCACCACAAAGAGTTAAAGCAGATGTCTCCTGAAGGAGTTCTGTTTGCGACAAGCAAGGATTAGTGACATGACAGAACAATTTCTAAGACTTACCAAGTCAACTGCCAGGCATCCCTTCCTGCTGATACAGGTGGAGACAAAAGATACTATAATTGTGTTACTTGCAGACTAAAATTCTCGGAAAGAAAGCCAAGACCTTGGAGGCTCAGGTTGTATTCTTATCCATCTTTCCAATCCATTAATGAGAACTAAAAAAGGAAAGTCGGTTACTGGTTATGCAAATGATATCATTCTGGGATTGTAGTCTGAATTATCATGATGGCCTGCTGACACGAGAGGGATTGCCTCTCTCAAGGATTTAAAAGGTGTGTAAGCCAAAGTATCATAGACTTTTTATTAGAAGGGTTTTAAACTGAATCCCGTGGAAGGTGGAAATTCTGAAGGACCTCAGATAAAGACTTGTGCACTATAAAATGTGGGGATATTGCTGAAATGGGGCCTTGCTGAAAAATCAGAAAGAACATTGCTTCATAAAGGTCATGACGCTCATTGTCTGTCTACGAATGCTCAGAGTGTGAGAAATAAACAAGATGAGCTTGAGCAATTTGTACAGAAAATAAAATATAATTTTAGAACTTTTTACTTCCATCTTGACTCTGTTTTATATTTATATTTATGTACTGTGCTTTTATTGTATTTTAATTTTTTAGTTTTGTTGTAAACTGCCCAGAGTCCCTCTTTCGGGGGGAGATGGGCAGTGGCAAAATTTAATAAATAAATAAATTAGCAGATGTAACAGAAACCTGATGGGATTATTCCCATGGATGGAAGATAGAAACTGAAGAACACAGTTAGTTCAAATGGAACATAAGCAATAGAAATGGAGGACGTATTGCACTGTATGTTCAAAGATACTCATTCATGTTCAGAAAAGCAAATGAATGTATTTGGCAGTGCCATAAAACAGCATCTGGGAAAAAGTACATAAATGAACAAATAAAAGCAGTACTGTTGTGTCTATCATCTACCTTGCTAAAAAAATATAGATGATAATTTTCAATATCAAATTGCAGATTTTTCAAGGAAGCATGCATTCATAATGATAGGGGACTTTAATTATACTGGCATCAGTTGGAAGACAAAATTTGCCAAACATGGCCTAAGAAATTCCTGATGTGTATTCCCAACAACTTTCTCCTTCAGTGCATGGAAGACACAAGAAGATTGGCTAGCCTTAACCTGATACTAATCAATAGGGTAGACTTAGATGAGGAACTGGATGTAGCAAGAACATTGGGGAAAAGTGATCATTTGTTGTTTATTCGTTCAGTCGCTTCCGACTCTTCGTGACTTCATGGACCAGCCCACGCCAGAGCTTCCTGTCGGCCGTCACCATCCCCAGCAGTGATCATACAAGATTACAGTAGATGTCTTGATTTTTAGACTTCAAAAAAGCATGGTGTTTTTTGGAAACAAGACTTGCTAGTTTGCACTGTGATTTGAAGTGGAGGCAATGTTTAACTTTCAGAATCTTTAGAGGAGACACAGTTCTTGGAAATAATACCATCTGTGCCATTTCTCCTAACTTTGTGGAAGGAACAGGATAGAGAAATACTTCTCTATATGGGATCAGAGACTCTCTTATGATATTTTACTGGCTATTAATAGAGTATGTAGTTAGTGGACTCTTATATGTGGGTCAGTAATCTGAAATAAATTACAGTCGCACAGCTAAATAGACCATTAGTTGATTTTCTGTGCTAATTCACATTTTGCACTATACCGTAATGTGATTAATTTGGTTTTTGTCTTTTCTAACCTCAGACATTGTGTTTTGTAAATTATAGTTTATAGCTTATTGTGTTGTACAAATACAGCTAATTATGGTTTATTCAGTAAACCATGGTTAAGCAAATTGGCTTAGTGCAGTGTGTGAACCAGTTTGTTATATGCCCAATGGCCAAGCACATGCATTTATGCCAAAAGTTCCCAATTTGGTCTCTAGATGGAAGGATTTCATATAATGGGTAGGAAACAAAATCATGACTGGATGATAAAAAATAACTAAAGGAAATATAATGTTTTAAAGTATTCTGAAATGTGATTTTGGAATAGCTGGATAGTGATACAGCAGGAGCGCTAGACCTATCCTGAAAGCAGCCATCCCTCGAAAAGGACCACTTTTTTTTTAGATTGAATACTGAAATGGGGGAGTTTAGCTGAACTTGCCCATGGCTTCTAGTTAATTGAACTGCAGTTACCTCACTTTGGTATTCTTATCCAAGCCTAAGTTTACTGTCAATCTCCGGAAATTGAAAACTGATGTAGCTACAATTTATACTACCACTAGATATGCTGAATGTCACTGCAGTTTTATAATATTTAATGCTGAATTATGATCCAACATAAACAAAGTGTGAAAAAATATGATCATAAATAATTCTCCTTGACAGAAGCTGCCAGCTATCATCTGTTCCCTTACAGATCCTTTTCTATTTAGATGGAATTTATTATATATTTTATTTTTTAACAGCACTTCTAATGATCATTTATAAAAGTAAGTTGTTTAAAATAGACAGTTAAGAGATGGTTGTACTGATACCTGACAGCATGATATAACTTGATTTCTCCCCCCCCCCCTTTATACTTTACTTATTGTCAGGTCAAGTTTTCACTTATCCAAATAATTTGTTGACTCTTGATCTCGTATTGCTGTTCTTTATGGCACTTCTAGAAGCTATCCGCCTGTACTTTGGTAAGCATTATGTAATTTACAATCACCATTTAATATTAATCTGTATGTAAAAATAGGGGTTTACCTGTGCAATTCAAGACAACTAGCCAATTATATGACAAGCCCTTTGAACACTTTTACTGTTAAACATTAAAAGACTAACCAATCTTTTTGGGTGAAAGTACAAATGAGATTTTACTCTAATATAAAAATAAGTCTTTTCACTGGCCAATCCAGCTTTTTCATGCATATTAGCTCAGAAAAAGTTCAGTGGGGCTTAAAAAGGTAAAGGTTCCCCCCACACATTTGTGCAGTCGTGTCTGACTCTAGGGGCCGGTGCTCATCTCCGTTTGTTAGCCGAAGAGCCAGCGCTGTCCGAAGACGCTTCTGCAGTCATGTGGCTGGCATGACGCGCGCAGAACGCTGTTACCATCCCACGGAAGTGGTACCTATTAATCTACTTGCATTTGCATGCTTTCGAATTGCTAGGTTGGCAAGAGCTGGGGCTAGTGCGGGAGCTCACTCCGTCACGCGGGGCTAGGGATTCGAACCTCCGAACTTGCGATCTTCCGATCGACAAGCCTGGTGTCTTACCCGCTGAGCCACCACACTCAGTGGGGCTTACTCTGTATTAAATTGCTATTTTATTTTAAAAACTATAACTATTGGAGAGTGAAAACTACTGTATACTGCAGTATTCTTTGTCTAGGCCACAGCAAGAGAAGAAGAAAATGTAACTAGAAGGAAGAACCTGGTTTTTTGGGTTGGGGGGCTTCTTCAAACAGCTTGAGCACTCAAAAGTGCTGTAGAACAGAATTCTGCTGGTGTGTCTGTCTGCCTCTTTATTGTATGAGAGGCCACTGCCAGGCCTCAGTTCAGTATCAGGTGTTTAAGCAGCCATAGAATAAAATGCACAGCTTAAATTATCTTCTTCCTTAGAAAAGCAGGGTGATTGCAAGAGTTTCTCCTGTAGTATTCTAGACTGGATCATTAGTCACAAAGACTGTTCCTAACACACTCCTGTATAAAAGTTAGTAGCTATATAGCTTACAATGAGCTGGTGCACCATAGACCAAAGTCTTTTTGTTTGGCATTGAGCCTGGCGAGGCAGAAGAGTACAATGAACCGCTAGCAGTTTCTTCTGCTCCATCTTAAGTCCTGTCTAGATATGTAGCCGGATAAAACTGTACCTTGTTAGCATTAGATACCAATGCAGCTGTTGAAGGGAGAACACAACTCCAGTCGTAAGAATGTTCTGAGCAGAATGCTACCTAACATTACACCAGCAGTATTAAAACTTTGGATCCAGCCAAATATTTTGCTTTTTTATAGTTTTAACTTTATTAGAGTTCAGATTATATTAAAGACTGCACTTTAAGTGATTTCCTCCCCTGTATATATTAAATTACTGTTCTGTTTTGGGGTTCTACTCTTATGGCCTAACAGATTTGTAAATGCCATCAGGTACACTTACATCATTTTTTTCTACTAGGTACTAAAGGCAACTTGACAGAAGAGGAAGCTCCCCTTGGGATCAGTCTGGGGATCACTGTTGGCAGTGTAATTCTATCAGTCTACTTTCTAGTGTGGCAAACTTACATCCTGAGAGCAGATGTCATTATTAATGTTGTGCTGCTTATTGCGTATGGACTTGAAGGAATTCTGCAAATCATAGCAATTGCTGCTTTTGTCAGCTAAATCATGTTGATGCTTGTGTACATGTATTTTCTGTGTTTTCCAATAGAAGCAATATTTTAAAATTACATGAAGGAAATGTTCTGACAATTCTGTTCCTCATGACATACCAAAGTTTCATGAGACCTTTGTAAAACAGGCTCTGCTGGCCCATATTCGGCACAGCATATTTACTGTAATGACCTATGCTTGCAATGAAAGTTTGCAAGTTTCTGGCAGACAAGCTGTTTTTCAAGGGAAAAAAATCTCTTTAAATACACAGGTAAATGCAGTGGGTATAATACCAGTAATCCACACATTTTACTCAGACTTAATATCTTAAAATGAGCTAGCCTTGGGCTCAAATTTTTGTGGCAAATATATATTTTCCTGTTATATCTGAACCAGGCCAACAAATGATAGTTAGCCTACAATTAGAATTTTCATATTTTCTAATTTTGATTTGCAAGGCATAGCATAAAGAGAAAAGATTTGATGTTACATCAGAATCTGCCAAATCACAGACAGAAGTTACACTAAAATATAAAGTGGTTTCTTTGCTTTTCACATAGTATGATGTGAGATATTTCAGAAGCCGTGGTTTGTTTATTTATTTGTCCAATTTATATGGCTGCCCATCTCATAATAAGTGAGAGTGTACAACTTTCTCTCAGCCCAGCTCACCTTATGTCAGGATTGCCCCAGTGCAAATCCTGTCATGAGAAGTTAGAGACTTTGGGGCAGATGCATGTCAGATGCAGAGATGGAGCGGTGTGTGTGTGTGGGGGGGGGAGAGCATTCCATCGGAGACAGTTGGAAACTGTTTTGTAGCTCGTCAAGGTCGTCCACCTGGGATCGTCTCAGAGGCAAGCACCACCAGGAGGGGGACTGAGAATGAGTGGGAAAGGGAGAGGGGTTGACCTCATTGGACGGAGGGGGCTGGCACGGTGGCGGGGGAAAGGAAAGTTCAACTTTTGAGCGGGAACTCTCATTCGGGACTTTGGCTATGCTTTGATTTGTATATCTCCAATAAAGCTTTTACATGACCGTGGAAGCATCTTTGGACAATGCTGGCTCTTCGACTAACAAATGGAGATGAGCACCGGCCCCTAGAGTCGGACACGACTGCACAAATGTGCGGGGGGAACCTTTACCTTTTTTACCTAATAAAGCTTTTACTGCATTTCAAATGAAGTGAATTGAGAAGACTGATTTGGGGATTAAGAATCAGAGACATCACAGAAAGTCCCGAATCCTGTTTGCATGTCGATTCTACCTGGGGATAGTCCTTTACCAGAGGATTCACCTACAGCTGAGAGTCGACCCAAATTGTGGAAGTTGTAGGATCCTGCTTCTTGGTTTCCAGAGTCAATGGAAGGAGCAGCCCCAGAGACGATGACAAGTGGAAGAGTGGACAATATGGTCCCACCAGCGCAACTGAGCACCTCTGTAGGAGAGGCAACACAAGAGACGGTAGCGATTGCTAAAGGAACTAAAAAGTTAAAATTTTCTGCGAAAGGTGGCTGTGCGACACGGAGCACCGGGACAGACCAATGCCTGTCAGATTCCCCAGAGTCTACAGCAGACACCCAAAGCAAGATGCCAAAGGCAAAAACCAGGTGGTCCATGGGTATCGGGGGATGGAGAGCGAAGTCAGCAGCCGTGTAACTATGAGACAAGGTTCGCCAGCCCAACGTGTGTTGACTTTAGAACTCAAGATGACCAGACTGGATGCTGAAATGGAGACCGTCAGCCAGAAGGTATCCTCCATGAAAGGCGTGATGAACAAGATCCTCCAGAAATTGGAGGGATTGGGGTTGGGTCAATGAACAGAGAGCTCCGCAACCACTTCAGGGGAGGGAGAATCTGCTGAAGACAGCTCCGAGGAAGATGAGTTGGGGGCTGAGGCTGCAGATGTGTCGACCCCGGCACGACAAAGCAAGAAAGTGATAACAGCACAGGGGTTCATCAGACCGGCCAGTACCAGAGAAATCAAGGTGAAGTTTGATGGGGACCCTAAGAAGTTGGCCTGTTTTATGACCCATGTAAGGGGGTTCATGGAGGATTTTGAAGAGTCCTTTGCAACTGAGGAGGTGAAAGTGAGATATGTGTCAGCCTACCTCGAAGGGGAGGTGTCAGACTGGTTAGTGGAGATGCATGATGCCAGCACCCCTGAGCTGCAAGATTTCAATGCTTTTATGACTGTGCTCAGAGAACGGTTTGAAAACACCTTATCCAGAATAACTGTGAAAACTGACTTACAGAACATCCGGCAGGGCAACTGAACTTTTGCAGAGTATGCCTTGGAATTTAAAAGACTGGTAGGTCGCCTATTGGATTTGCCAGAATCGCTTAAAAGTGGAATACTTCCAAATGGGGTTGAAGCCAGAGATACTGGAGATGGCCCTAAACAGAGGGGACCCAAAGACTTTAACTGAATGGATTTACCTTGTGGGGACTATAGAGAACACTAAGATACGCCTCAAGAAGCAAATACAGATGCAAGCTACTGGGAGAAAAGTTCCCCAATCCGGCATGATGGTTGAGAGAGAAGCAAAGCAGAAGTCATGGGAAGAGGAGAAAGACCGATGCGCAAAAAGCAGTTTGTGTTTGAAATGCAGCAAAGGCGGCCATCAAGTTGTCAACTGCCCGCAAGCCATGGCCACGTCTAAGAGGAGAAATGATGAGAAAGGTCCCAAGACCCTGACCACGAAGCACAAGGGAGCGGCCACTACTGCCAGTGAAGTAAAGAGCCACGAACCCCAATTTGAGAAGGGGGACTCCTCCGAAGAATTTCTGCTGGCGAGAAACTTCAACTGCCTGTCCTAAATTGCGCTGGAGGACAGGCATTTACCAATGGGTGCACAGACCCAATGGTGAGTGGAGATTGCCCTATAATGCAAGTGGGGGTGCAGATAGAGACATTAGATGGGCAAGAGAAAGCCAGCCTCCTGGCAATGTTAGACTCGGGTTGCACCCAATGTTTAATTCACCCTGCCATAGTGACTGGACTGGGGTTGAAAGTACAGAAACTAAAAGTCCCAATTATTTTCAGTCAGCTGGATGGGTCCGACATGCAAGGGGGCCCGGTGGAATTTTAAACCAAGGTAGTGAAAATGTGGATAGGGACCCATGAAGAGACTTTGAGATTCTTTGTGACACTAATAGCAAATCAATCTCTGGTGTTGGGGCTGACATGGCTTTGGCAGAGGAACCCTCAAGTGGACTGGGTTTCGGGACGCCTGACCTTTGCTGATGGGAGTTATGGGGGTGTAAAGCAACAGTCACCTGCTTTTAACTTAGAGTCAGCAGCAACTGAAACTGAGGAATGGGGGGAATCCCACATGAAAAAGAAAACCTCATACCAGCCCAATATAGAGACTTAAAAGAAGTATTTGGAGAGGCTCAGTCTAATCAACTCCTGCCTCATCGAAAGTCAGAGTGTGCTATTGAAATTGAACCGAGGGCAATTTTGCCAAAGCCAAAACTGTATTAAATGACTCACAAAGAACTAGAAGAGTTAAGGAAGTTTATTGATAAAAAACTGGAGCGAGGGTTCGTCCGCCCGGCGACTTCACCGATGGCTGCGCCGGTGCTTTTTCGGAAAAAGAAAGATAGGTCTTTAATGAGTCTGGAAGGTTAGAAAAGCACTCCAAGCAGCTAACGACAATCTTGCAGAGTAGAAGCGCCCAGAAAAGACTTGCACATACAGCTTAATTAACGTTCAGAAATAAAACAGTCTTCACACATTAGTTAGTTGAAGAAAAATAAAGATAGCTTACATTTTTATTCAGTAGATCTTGGTTACAAGCAGTTTCATGGTAGAAAGGCTTAATCATCTCCGGTCTGCATGGAAGCGAGATATTTCAGACGAGACCCACATAGCCATGTGGCCCTCCTGTGTGCACGTGTGCTTAGGAATAAGGGAAGATGGAGAACAGCCCCGAAAGACCCAAGAAGGAGCAGGAAACAGGAAGTCAGGTGACCCAGGCACCTCCCACAAACACAGTAGAGATACGCTTCAGTAGAAAAGTCCTCCCCTATGTTTTGTTATGTATTTTATGATTTTGAAAGAATCTGGAATGTTCTGTTTTAAATAGTCAGTTTTTTTTTCTGTTGGAGTCAGGAGAGCTCATGGTTTAACTCTCTCCTCGGGGATGTTAATTACTGGTGCCAAAAGGTCTGGCTTGAACTGACCAATCAGAGTGTCTCTTGGTGCTCTGTTTCCAAATAAGTTAAGTGGTGAGCAGAGTCAGGGTGGTCACATGTTAAACTTTGACCACTCAGGTAATGCCATGTTTTCTTCTACAGAGGTAAAGGCTTTATATTGTAAATCTCTTTTGTGTTCATCTGCAGCTATGTCCTATTGGTATATAAATGGACCATGTGTTCTCTCTCGGCTGAGAGAGGCAATGGGTTAAGTTTCAGTTTCTGTTTGTTTTAAAAAAAAAAGTAATTTTTTTCTACTGCAAATGCTCAATTTATTTTTTGATCTCTCAATATGTTTCTATAACTCTGATCTTAAATTAATTAAAACTACAAAATGTTTGTGAGACAATGCTGAGTTGACTTCCGATAATCCTAACACCCCTTCTTCAACTTAGCATGTCTCAGTGTCCACAAGGTTCAACTTCTCCCGCAGTTCTTGGTAACTGCTTCTGGGCAATGGCTTCATGAGAATGTCCACTGTCATGTTCCTTGTGGGACAATAGTCCAGTCTGACTATCCCTCGTTCTTCCAGTTCTCTCACTGCATGATGCTTAACATCAATGTGTTTACTCCTCCCATTAATCTTCTCTGATTGTGAGAGTCTAATACAACTTTGGTTGTCTTCAAAAATTTAAATAGGGATTGGTTCCTCTATTCCCATGTTTTCAAGCAGTAGCTTGAGCCATACAACCTCATTACATGTTTCTGCTGCTGACACATATTCTGCCTCTGTGGATGACTGTGCAACTGTGCCTTGCTTATGGTTTCCCCAGCTTACTGCTCCACCCCCATAGAGAAATACATACCCACTAGTGGATTTACGGTCAGCAATGTTTTCTGCCCAATCTGCATCTGTAAACCCCACTAGTTTTGGATTCTCAGTGGCTGGTAGCTTTAGTTTCAGGTGTGTAGTCCCTTTTAGGAACCTTCCCTCCCGCTTAATACCAGTCCAGTCTCTCTGTGTGGGTGTGCTGGTTTTTCTACATAGAATGCCTACTGCAGCTGCTATGTCTGGCCTAGTGATGGTGGCTAGATACAGTAGCTTGCCTATGGCACTTCTATAATCGTTGTTCTCTGGTAAGAGTTCACTAGATTCCTGTTGCTTGTGGAAACCTGTTTCCATTGGTGTTGGCATAGGATTAGCATTTTGCAGTCCTAGGTTCTCCAACAGTTCTAGAAACTTCTGCTTCTGGCTTAGAAGAAAGCTTCCATCTTCTTCCTTCTCGATCTGTATTCCTAAGTAGTAGCTGGCATTGCCTAGATGCTTGACTTCTACTTCTCTGTTTAGATGGGATACTGTCAGGGAGATAACGGGCGGTGATGCAGGGGGCTCCCTCCGGGAAGGGAAGCGCGTGCGTAGTTCTGAAACCTTAGTTTCCCCTCCCAAACGTTTACAGAAAGCCCCGCCTTGAGATTCTGGAGTTTATCACTGGGCTTCTTCAAGCCGTTTCAGTTTAGCAGGATTTCTGTAAGTAGGAACGTAATAAACACTAGAGACTAGATTCCAAGCCTTGGCGTGTTATTTCTACACCTATACCAGGACATCAATCCTGCTAAACTCCCAACTCCCATCGAAAGAGGGAGGAAAGAGAATTCTAGGAGAATGTCTTCAGAGACACAAGAACTCCGGCAGGCGATTGTCCAACTGGCAGCAGCACTGCAGCTACACCAGCAGCAGGTAGATACCCAGGTCATCAACCTGCAAGCAGCCATGCTACAACAGATGCAGCAACCAGCTCCAGTCATGCCACAGCCGGCCCAGGCAGCAGCAGCACCGCCCCCCCAGTCGTTCTGAGGTCTCAAGGCTGTTTACCGGAAAAATTTGGGGGTGAAACAGCGCAGCTGAGAACTTTCCTTGCACAGTGTACCATGTTTTTCGACAGCTGACCAGTGGAATTCCCAACGGAAAGATCCAGAGTCACCTTCATCTTAAGTCTGCTGAAAGGTATCAGCTGCCAGATGGTCCATACCGATGGTGGAGGCCAACAACCCAATTCTTGACCACTACCAGAATTTTATGGACCGTTTCAGAGCCCATTTTGATGACCCAATCAGAGAAGTCACTGCTAGCAGAGAAATCCGAAAGCTCAAACAGGGTAATAGGAGAGTGGGAGCTTACATCGCAGATTTCAAACTGCTAGTAGGGGACTTAGGGTGGAACAAAGTTGCCTTGAAAGACCAGTTTAAACAAGGACTTGACGAAGAAATAAAAACCGAGCTGGTGCGACAAGGCACACCAGCAACCTTGGAAGCCTTGTATCAATTGTCTGTGGTGATAGATGCAAGGCTGGAAGAATTACGGCAGCTCCGGCCGGGGAGAGGCAGAGCAGCATTCAAGCCAGCGTTTCCAGGTTTTACAATGGCCCCAACCGCCTCTTTTTCTCTAGGAACTGAGGAGCCCATGCAAATTGGGGCATCGCGAAGGCTAGTTTCTGAAGCTGAGTGACAGAGGCGATTGGAGCTAACGATTGGAGACCACACTGAATGGATACAGCTTTATATCACAGCTTCACTGCAAGTTGCCATCATCCTTGGCACGCTGTGGCTTAAACTGCACAACCCCTGCTTGGACTGGGTGACGGGAGCAATTTCCTTCCCGGCAAAGGACTGCCAGCACCACAAGTTACAAACAGCCGCACTCTCTAACAGAGGCAGCACTTTTGGAGAAGAGGGGGACGCAGCTGCCCGCCAAGTATGGAGACAACACAGATATTTTCGGCGAACAGGAGGCTACAGTACTACCACCCCATAGAGTAGTCAATTGCACGGTGGACCTAAAGCCAGGAGCCAAGCTTCCAGCAAAGAAGCATTATACTATGTCGCCCAAGGAACTAGCTACCTTGAAGGAGTATTTAGATTCAAACCTCAAGAAGGGATTCATTCGACCATCCACATCTCCAGCATCTGCCCCTACCTTCTTTGTACCTTCGCTCCCTCAGCTCAGACGGATGGACGGGGGCCTCCCATGCGCACAGTTCATGACTACAGTGCACTCAACACAGTTACTGTTAGAGACCACTACCCCCTTCCTCTCATATCAGACTTGCTCAATCGCTTACAAACAGCACGCATTTTTACTAAGTTGGATCTCAGAAATGCCTACAATTTAATCAGAATGAAAGAAGGGCATGAATACCTCACAGCCTTCGATACCAGGTATGGTAAGTTTGAGTATTTGGTCATGCCCTTTGGGCTAAGTACTTGTGGGGCTGTATTTTCCCGATTTATGAATCACATTTTTTCAGATCTCTTAGATAAGTATGTAGTCATTTACTTTGATGACATCCTGATCTATTCCGATGATCCCACTTCCCACATAACTCATGTCCGCAATGTTCTGCAGAGACTGAGGGAGAACAGGCTTTTTGCCAAGCTAGAGAAGTGTGCCTTTGATTTAACTCAATTGGACTATCTGGGCTACAGAATTTCCACAGAAGGCATAGCCATGGATCCTTCAAAGGTCCAGACAATTCTCTCCTGGAAACCTCCCCGTAATGTCAAGGAGGTGCAACAATTTCTCGGGTATGTGAATTTTTCCCACAAATTTATTCAGGCATATGCAGAGAAGGCAAAACCCCTTACTCAGCTTTTAAAGAAAGGAACGCGATTTTGCTGGGGTGAACAGCAACAGGCTGCCTTCCAAGAGTTTAAGCAGCTTTTTGTCTCCCCACCTCTGCTGAGGCACCCCGACCCACAGTCCACACTGACACTTCGAATGTTGCTATAGCGGCTGTGCTTCTGCAGGCTGTGAACCCAAAAGGGGAAGACTTGCTTCCTTGTGCCGTTTTCTCTCGCACGCTGTCACCAGCAGAGAAAAAATATGATATATTCAATAAGGAATTACTGGCGATTAAGGCATCCTTTCAAGAGTGGAGACACTGGCTAGAAGGGGCACGATTTCCGGTGAAGGTTTCCACCGACCACAAGAATTTAGAACTGTTGCAAAAGTCCGGGTCCCTCACCCCCCGCCAGGTCAGATGGAGTC
The DNA here is from genome assembly GCA_023362775.1 of Charina bottae. Taxonomy (NCBI): domain Eukaryota; kingdom Metazoa; phylum Chordata; class Lepidosauria; order Squamata; family Charinaidae; genus Charina; species Charina bottae. The sequence goes on along the minus strand of JALMGJ010000001.1, from coordinate 191,860,582 downwards.
AGTTTTTTTCACGTTTCAATTTTATAATCTCTTACCTGCCCAGCAAGCAGAACAGGCTGGCCGATGCCTTATCTAGACAACCGCAAGACATTACAGCCTCCCAACAGTCGACTCAGGCTACAATTTTACAACCTCACAATTTTGAGAGGCCTCCTGAAGGGAACCAGGCAGAGATCTTAGCAGCCATCAGGCAAGCGGACAATCTCTTTGCAAGAATCAAAGCTCAACAGCAACAGGACCCGTATGCAAGGGCTAGGCTGGATGACCTCCAGGGGGCCCAGCAAGGAACTCTTTCCCCATTCACAGTAGATGCGGGGATTCTTTGGCATAGCGGACGACTTTAAGTTCCCATCCCCCTGAGGGAAGAGGTGCTGAAGCTATGTCATGATAGCCAAAAGGCAGGGCATGGTGGTGTGTTTAAAACCCTGCATGGGGCTCTTAGAGATTACTGGTGGCCTAAGATGGCTGCGCACATAAAAACCTATGTGGCCTCTTGCCACTCATGTAGACGTGCCAAAAACGTTGCAGGAAAGCCGGCAGTACGCCCCCCCCCAACCCTGGGACACCGTTTCCATGGACTTTATAACTGACTTGCCACCAGCCCAAGGGTTTACTTCAATTCTCGTGGTGGTGGACTGTTTTACAAAGATGGCACATTTTATTCCCTGCAAGGGCCTTCCAACCGCACAAGCAACAGCACAGCTATTTTCGACAATGTCTTTCGACATAGAGGTATGATTAATCACTTGATCGCGGATCGCAATTTACTTCCAGGTTCTGGGGGGCGCTTTTCCAGTCATTGGGGGTCAAAATACATTTATCCTCTGTGAATCATCCTTGTACTAATGGGGAGGCTGAGAAAATTAACCAATTATTGCAGCAATATCTCAGATGTTACATCAACTATCGCCAAGACAATTGGCCAGATCTGCTCCCCATGGCAGAGTTTGCTTACAACAATTCAGTGCATTCCTCAACCAAGATGTCCCCTTTCCAGGCACTCGATGGGTTTAACCCACGAGTTTTGCCTCTCTCCTCCCAACAAGGAGCTGTCCCAGCAGCCACTGACTTCATCGAGGAAAGGCAGGCAGCCCATCAGCTTTTAAAGGAGCAACTTGAAATCGCAAAGTCAGCCTATAAAAGAAATGCAGATGCCCACAGACAAGAAGGGCCACAGATTGTTGTGGGAGACAGGGTCTGGCTCTCTACCAAGTTTTTACCCTCTAGCAGGCCTTGTAAAAAATTGGACTCTAAGTTTATTGGCCCTTTCCCAGTGTTACAACAGATAAACCCAGTGGCTTATTGTTTGCAGCATCCACTCTCCATGAAAATCCATCCAGTGTTTCACAGATCGTTGTTGGTCAAGGAGTCCCCCCCAAGCACCTTGCGTTCACAGACTCCCCCCCCACCTCCAGTTCTTGTTGAAGGGGAAGAGGAGTATGAAGTTCAAGACATTTTAGATTCAAGGCGGAGGGGCAGGGGCATCCAGTACTTGATACACTGGAAGGGGTATTCTCAAACAGAACGATCCTGGGAAAATGCCAAGGACGTGCATGCTCCGTTGCTAGTGCACAAGTTTCATCAGCTTTTCCCTCACAAATCACGGCCTCCCCGGCTACCAGACCTGCATTCCTTGGCCGAAAACGAAGGAAGCCACCAACCGGAGGAGTTCGTAAGTTGGCGACCTTCTCCTCAGCAGCAGGCCTTGGGGCCAGTGCGGGGGGAGGAGGTTGAACCTCGCCCATCAACCTCAGGCTTGCAGTTCCCAGGGGGGAGGGGGGAAAGCCTTGCTAACCATCTAGCTGTTTTTCACACACAGCCATCTGCGCCCGAGATGTTATCTGATCTGGTGGACAGCGACGGTTCCTCCCTTGAAATTCCTTCCCTGGATGAATTGCCCCCTCTGCCCAGTTCTAAGGAGGAGTCGGAGGAGGAGATGGATTCTCATTGGACCGTGGCTGAAACCAAGGACACAGGAGGGGAGGGGGTTTCTATGGAAAATTTTTCTAGAGGAGGAGGTGGTGTCAGGGAGATAACGGGCGGTGATGCAGGGGGCTCCCTCCGGGAAGGGAAGCACGTGCGTAGTTCTGAAACCTTGGTTTTCCCTCCCAAACGTTTACAGAAAGCCCCGCCTTGAGATTCTGGAGTTTATCACTGGGCTTCTTCAAGCCGTTTCAGTTTAGCAGGATTTCTGTAAGTAGGAACGTAATAAACACTAGAGACTAGATTCCAAGCCTCGGCGTGTTATTTCTACACCTATACCAGGACAGATACAATTTCAACAAAGTCCCCTTTGTTATTATGGCAGATCATTAAATCATCCACATAACAAAGAATGTACACCTCTCTGCCATTTCTGTGTCTTGTGTATAGACAGGGATCAGTCTTTCCTTGAACAAAATCCTGGTCAAGAAGTATTTGGTTTAACTTCTTGTTCCACACTCTGGCTGCTTGCTTCAGGCCATAAATCCCCTTCTGAAGTTTGCAAACAAGATGCTGTGTATTGGGATTGGCAAAGCCTGGAGGTTGTAGCATGTACAGTTCCTCTTCTATCTCCCCATGCAGAAATGCAGTCTTTACATCTAGGTGCTCAACGTTCATGTTCCTGGAAGCTGCTAGACTTAGGAGCATTCTAATTGTGGTGTGTTTCAAAACAGGAGCAAAACATTCATTATAATCAAGTCCATATTTCTGTGAATAGCCTTTTACAACTAGTCTGGCTTTATATCTTTGTATTTCTCCATTCTCATCTTGCTTGGCTTTGAAAACCCATTTGCAACCTATGGCTTTCTTGCCTTTTAGTAGTTTTGTCAAAGTCCAAGTTTTGTTCTTGTGTAGAACTTCTAGCTCCTGTGCTGCTTTCTTCCACTTGGTTGCTTCATCTGCTGGCATGTGCAGCACTTCGTTCCACGATGCAGGTTCTTTTGGTAGTGACGACCTTGCGAGGTAGGTGTCTCTCTCGGCTGGAACTCCTCTGTTGGGTCGTGATAAGTGTCTTAGAGCAGGTTCAGGAGTGGCATTTGGTGGTTCACCCCCTTCTGCATCTGCAGCTGCCTCATCTGACTCTGGTGGAGTTTCTGCCTGGGCCTCTATCTCCCTCTGGGTCGGTGTGGTGATTGTGTCTTCAGGTATTAGGCTGAATATCTTGAGCTGGTAACTGCCGCTGCTGGTTTCTGCGCAGTCATCATCAGCATGCCTCTGGCAGCCTCTCTCCCTTTCATCGAAGTACACCACCCTGCATGTGTTTACTCTTCCTGTTTCCGGGTTCAGGATTCTGTATCCCCTGCTTCCTGGAGCATACCCTATCATGATGCCTTCTTCAGCTCTGGGGTCTAGTTTGGATCTCCTTTCTTTTGGAACATGTGCATAAGCCTTGGATCCAAACACTCTCAGATGCTTCATGCTTGGTTTGTGGTCATGCCATAGCTCGAAATGTGTTACCTTGTTGGCTTTGGTTGGCAGTCTATTTTGTAAGTATGTAGCTGTCATAACAGCATCTGCCCAGTATTTGTCAGGCAGATCTGCTTCTAGAAGCATACATCTTACCATGTCCATTAATGATCTATTTTTCCTCTCTGCCACCCCATTATGCTCTGGCATGTATGGAGTGGTCAGTCTGTGTTTTATGCCTAACTGTGTTAAGTATGTTTGCATGGTTTGTGAAATGAACTCACCTCCTTGATCGCTTTGGAGAGCTTGAGGGGTTCTGTTGAATTTGTTGGTCACCATGGCTACATATGCTTTCAGCATATCCGCTGTTTGAGATTTCTCTTTCAGTAGGTAGGTCACACAGTACCTGGAAAAATCATCTATGAACCACAAAACATTTATTTTTCCCTGCTGACTCTTGAAGAGGCCCACACAAATCAGTGTGGAAAAGTTCAAGTGGCTTAGTTGCCCGACTTTCCCTTTGTTTGGGTATGGCTGGTCTTGTTGCTTTACCTTTGATGCATATCACACACTTTGATTGGCATCTTTCATGGTTGCTTAGTTCAAAATCTCTTACCATCCCTTCATTTTTCATTCTCAAAATTGCATCAAAGTCACGGTGAGCAAAACGCCTGTGCCAGATGGTGGCACTGTTGTCCTCCTTTTGCTGCTGACAGGTGAGGCTGTCCTTACAAAACTTAGCAAAATGCCCTGGCTTGTTGCAGACATAGCACACAATGGGCTTTTTGTTTTTGTAACGAGTCACAAATGGTCCTGGCTCATGCTTGGCCTTCATTGCCAGGTAACCCATATCTCTGCTGGGCTGTTTATTGAAATGCAAATTTTGCTGCCTGCGGTACTCTGACCTTATTGCTCCCAGCAGTTGAGAAAAATTCTTCCCTTCTAGGTTTTGAGTGGCAACAAATGGAAAAAATCTATCTGGTACTGTGCTCAGCAAAAAGTACATTTTTAATTTTTCGCTCATAAGATTCTGAACAGTGTTCAGTTGATCAAATATAGTTTGCATTCTTGTTAGATGCTTATTTACATCTACATTGTCTTCCAAATGACATGCATGCAGTTCTCTTATCAGAGAGATCACTTTCTGATCATCAGCCTCTGAATATAGAGTGCACAAATTCTCAATCATTCCCTTAGTAGTAGAAATATTTTTAATCTCTGCTAATCTGTGATCTGGTAGTGATCTAGCAGTGAGAATTTTGGCTCTTACTTTTCTTGTCCCATTGTTTCTTGGTTTCCTCACTATCTTCAGGTTTTGGTTGAGACATTCATTCATTGGCGATCACTCGTAGCCGAGTAAGATTGTCTTCCAAGGGTAAAATTTTAACAGTGGATCCGTAAGTGGCTGTAAAGGCCAATTCTGGATCCGCACAACCTCCCACAATGAGGGCATAGGTTTCCGGGTGGGAGACAGTCATGTCGAGGGTTTGCTTGACGTGCCTTCCTTTTAGCTCTTTTTTCCCTTTCGCCCTGTACTCGTGCTTCTTCAAAGTCCATAGCACCTTTAATAAAGGCTGACCTCCAATTGAAACGCTCATGAGTTAGGGCTTTCCAGTTCTCAATGCTGATATTACATTTTTTTAAATTAGCTTTGAGAGTGTCTTTGAATCTCTTTTGCTGTCCACCAATATTCCGTTTTCCATTCTTAAGTTGGGAGTAAAGTAGCTGCTTTGGAAGACGATGGTCAGGCATTCGAACAACATGGCCGGTCCAGCGAAGTTGATGTTGGTTGAGACAATTCCAAAGCATCTAAACATTCTTCGAAATCTAATTGCATTTTTAATCTGAATAGCCATGCTGAGTAATTATCCTCAGTCAGCCTTGGTATGGGAGGAGCCCCCTCCTCCTTCTCAATTGTTCAGAGAGAAGATTTTTTTTTTCTGAACTTAGCCTTTTAAAAATGTGCAAGCGGCTTTTTTTGGCTGTGAGACCAAAGAAAGACTTTTTCACAATCAGTTCTCAGTCTGCCGAGCTGCACTGGTTTGTATTGGCTTGTACTGGTTTTGTACTGGACTGAGCTGGGCCCATAACCCTTTGTTGGAGTCTGGAAGGTTAGAAAAACACTCCAAACAGCTAACGACAATCTTGCAGAGTAGAAGCGCCCAGAAAAGACTTGCACATACAGCTTAATTAATGTTCAGAAATAAAACAGTCTTCACACATTAGTTAGTTGAAGAAAAATAAAGATAGCTTACATTTTTATTCAGTAGATCTTGGTTACAAGCAGTTCCATGGTAGAAAGGCTTAATCATCTCTGATCTGTGTGCAAGCAAGATATTTTGGACGAGATCCACATAGCCATGTGGCCCTCCTGTGGGCACATGTGCTTAGGAAGAAGGGAAGATGGAGAATGGCCCTGAAAGACCCAAGAAGGAGCAGGAAACAGGAAGTCAGGTGACCCAGGCACCTCCCACAAACACAGTAGAGATAGGCTTCAGTAGAAAAGTCCTCCCCTATGTTTGTGAGACAATGCTGTGAGTTGACTTCTGATAATCCTAACACTTAAGGCTATGTACTGACTATCGGGGTTTGAATGCAATCTGCACCACAAACCAATACCCGTTACCTCTAATGAAAGATATGCTGGCACATTTATCGAAAGGGAAGATATTTACTAAAGTGGATCTACGAGAAGCTTATTTCCGAGTACGCATTCAAGAAGGGGATGAATTTAAAACCGCCTTTAATATCCAGCTGGGGTGTTTTGAGTATTGCATAATGCCTTTTGGACTACGGGGCACACCTGGGGTGTTTATGCACCTGATTTATTTTATTTTATTTATTATCTAAATTTATATGACCGCCCTTAACGAGGTACTGCATGAATCCCTGTATAGGGGAGTGTTGGTCTATCTGGATGATATTTTAATATATTCTGAGACTTTGGATGAGCATGTGAAACTAGTGAGAGAAGTGTTAAAGAGACTATTGAAAGCTCAATTGTATGCCAAGCTGTCTAAATGTGAGTTTCACAGAGAGAAATTGGACTATTTGGGTTATAGAGTATCCAGCAAGGGGATAGAAATGAACCTGGCCAAAGTACAAGATGTATTGGGATGGGAAGCCCCAAAAACTAGGAGGCAATTACAAAGTTTCCTGTGGTTTTCAAATTTTTATTGGCAATTTATCCCAAATTATGCTCAGATAGCTTTGCCTCTAACTGACCTGTTGAAAATGAAGGACAAAAAGGAGCCTCAGAAATCAAAAAAGCCGGGGGTGGCACTAAAATGGACATTAGAGTGTCAAGAAGCTTTTGAGAAATTAAAGGCTCTATTTACTGCCGAACCAATTTTAAAACATCCCGATCCATTATTATTATTATTATTATTATTATTATTATTATTATTTATTGAATTTCTATAACTGCCCATCTCCCCCTCAAGGAGGGACTTTATGGCCATTAGTCATACAAACAGATGCATCAGATGTCACCATAGGTTCCGTTCTGTTACAGCTTGATGAGGAAGGGGTTCTAAGGCCGTGTGCTTACATTTCCCGCAAATTCTCAGAAGCGGAAAGGCAATGGCATGTATGGGACAAAGAGGCTTTTGCAGTGCACCATGCCCTTTCAACATGGAGGCACCTATTAGAGGGCTCCCCCCATCCTTTTGCAGTCTGGACTGATCACAAAAATTTAGAAGCTTTAAAATCGCCCAGAGTGTTGAATCCTAAACAAAAATCCTAAACCTAAGGGGCTATTACAAACTGTAGCCAACCCCTCCCACCCATGGAAACAAATTGCTATGGACTTTATAGTTGAACTTCCTGAGAGCAGGAAAAAGACAGTGATTTGGGTGGTTATGGACCTATTTTCAAAGTAAGCGCACTTTGTACCATGCACCAGTTTGCCCACAGCGCACCAGTTGGCTAAAATGTTTATTCAACATGTTTACCACTTACATGGGGTCCCAGAAAGGATAATCAGTGACCGGGGAATCCAATTCACATCAAAGTTTTGGAAAGCATTCCTCAAGCTAATAGGGGCAGAGCAAGGTTTAAGCTCCTCCCACCATCCTCAGAGAGACTGAACTTCTGAATGGCTTAATTCGGTATTAGAACAATATTTAAGGTGTTACATCAGTTACCAACAAAACGATTGGGTAGACTTATTACCTTTTGTTGAAGTGGCATATAATAATGCTGTGCATCAAAGCACTGGTTTCTCCCCGTTTAAAGTGGTGCATGGGCAAGAATTTGTATCTATCCCTGAATTATCTCACAGTAGCTCCCAGAGCCCAACACAACCAATCATGGCTGATGAATGGATCGCAAGAATAGCAAGCAACTGGCCAGTCATTAAAGCAGAGCTTTCCAAACTATGTGTCGTGACACAAAAGTGTGTCGCCACACACAGCGTGGTGTGTCGCCACACCACCCGGAAGTAGCGGCGCGCGCGTGCACGGCGGCCACGGCAGTGGCACGGCTTCCGCGTTTTAGCGGAGGCTGCCGCCGCTGGCGCCACCACCGTGCATGCGCGCCTCCCCCCACGCCGCCGCCGTGCATGTGTGCCCCCCTGCGCCGCCGTCATGCGCGCGCACGCTGCCGCCACGCTGCTGCCGCTGGTGTATCACCAGTGGCGGCACTTTGGAAAGCCCTGCATTAAAGAAACATTACAAGAGGCAAAAGAAACTTACAAGACATTTGCTGACCGCAAACGCTCACCAGAATGGACGATGAAAGTGGACAATAGAGTTTATTTATCCATAAGGTTCCTTAAATCCAACCAGCCATCTAAAAAACTGGGACCGAAGTATATAGGTCCTTTCCCTATTGTCAAAATAATAAACCCAGTGACTGTACAGTTAGAGCTACCGAAAAATATGAGGAAAATTCATCCTGTGTTCCATTGCAGCCTGCTTAAGCCATGCAAAGAGTCAACAACCTGGCATCCCGAGGAGCCGGCGCCTATCATGATTGAAGGAGAACAGCATTTCAAAGTCCAAAACATATTGGATTACTGACACCATAGAGGTCAATTGCAGTACCTGATCCAATGGAAGCATCTACCTAAAAGTTTCAGCAAATGGGTTGCCAGCAAGCACGTTCGTGCCTCCCAACTCCCAACTCAATTTCATGCTCAGTTCCCTGACAAACTAAAATGACCTATTGAATACTAATGTATTTCCTTTTTCTGTTTCATTTACAGGTTATACCTTCGGCAACATTATAGCTTAATCACTTATTCTTACACCTGTATGTTTATTTTTCTGGGAGGGTCGGTGTGTCAGGATTGCCCCAGTGCAAATCCTGTCATGAGAAGTTAGAGACTTTGGAGCAGATGCATGTCAGATGCAGAGATGGAGCGGTGTGTGTGTGGGGGGGGGGGAGAGCATTCCATCGGAGACAGTTGAAAACTTTTGCAGCTCGTCAAGGTCGTCCACCTGGGATCGTCTCAGAGGCAAGCACCACCAGGAGGGGGACTGAGAATGAGTGGGAAAGGGAGAGGGGTTGACCTCATTGGACGGAGGGGGCTGGCACGGTGGCGGGGGAAAGGAAAGTTCAACTTTTGAGCGGGAACTCTCATTCGGGACTTTGGCTATGCTTTGATTTGTATATCTCCAATAAAGCTTTTACTGCATTTCAAATGAAGTGGATTGAGAAGACTGATTTGGGGATTTAGAATCAGAGACATCACACATTACAGGGTGGTTGTTGTGGGAAAAATAGGAGGAAGGAGTATTAGGTATGTTCCCTGCCTTGAGTTATTTGTAAAAATAATAAAGGCAGGATAAAAAATAAAAGTAAATAAAACACCTAAAACAGTTATCATTACTATTATTAAAAATATTAAAACTATAAAAAACAAAGCTAAGACAAAGAAATAGTAGGCAAAGGGATGTTAATAATAAGGGAGCCACCTGACTAGTTCACCAGTCCCCTGGGGTCCCCAGGCCAGATGGCACAACTAGGTCTTGAGGGACCTGCGGAAGATTGGAAGTGATGGAGCCAGCCTCACCTCAGAGGGGAGAATATTCCACAATGCGGGCACCACAGCAGAAAGGGCCCACTGTCTCAGGCCTGACAAATGTAGCTCCGACGACAGAACCTGTAATATGCCCTCTCTGCTGGATCTGGTGGGACAGGCAGATGTAATCAGGGAGAGGCAGTCTCTCAAGTGACCCGGCATACTGTAATGTAGTTTATAATGTAATTTAGTATGTGAATCCTGCCAGTAAAGACTCATTCAGTACATTGCAGTTTTAAAAAGGTGTAGTGTGCTCCACTGACCCATCCATAATTTAAAATCTGTTAGCATTCTTTGTATAATTTTCAGTTATCAGAATAACACATTTCAAAGTTTCATTTCCAGAATATTGTTGTTGTTTATTTGTTCAGTCGCTTCCGACTCTTCGTGACTTCATGGACCAGCCCATGCCAGAGCTTCCTGTCGGCCGTCACCATCCCCAGCTCCCCCATGGTCGAGTCCGTCACCTCCAGAATATCGTCCATCCATCTTGCCCTTGGTCGGCCCCTCTTCCTTTTGCCTTCCACTTTCCCTAGCATCAGCATCTTCTCCAGGGTATCCTGTCTTCTCATTATGTGGCCAAAGTACTTCAGTTTTGCCTTTAATATCATTCCCTCAAGTGAGCAGTCTGGCTTTATTTCCTGGAGTATGGACTGGTTTGATCTTCTTGCAGTCCAAGGCACTCTCAGAATTCTCCTCCAACACCACAGTTCAGAAGCATCTATCTTCCTTTGCTCAGCCTTCCTTATGGTCCAGCTCTCACAGCCATAGGTTACTACAGGGAATACCATTGCTTTAACTATGCGGACCTTTGTTGTCAGTGTGATGTCTCTGCTCTTAACTATTTTATCAAGATTTGCCATTGCTCTCCTCCCAAGAAGTAGACGTCTTCTGATTTCCTGGCTGCAGTCAGCATCTGCAGTAATCTTTGCGCCTAGAAATACAAAGTCTGTCACTGCCTCCACTTTTTCTCCCTCTATTTGCCAGTTATCAATCAAGCTGGTTGCCATAATCTTGGTTTTTTTGAGGTTTAACTGCAATCCAGTTTTGCACTTTCTTCTTTCACCTTTGTCATAAGGCTCCTCAGCTCCTCCTCGCTTTCAGCCATCAAAGTGGTATCATCTGCATATCTGAGATTGTTAATGTTTCTTCCAGCGATTTTAACTCCAGCCTTGGATTCCTCAAGCCCAGCATGTCGCATGATGTGTTCTGCGTACAGGTTGAATAGGTAGGGTGAGAGTATACAACCCTGCCGTACTCCTTTCCCAATCTTAAACGAGTCCATTGTTCCGTGCTCTGTTCTTACCGTTGCTACTTGGTCGTTATACAGATTCCTCAGGAGGCAGACAAGATGACCTGGTATCCCCATACCACCAAGAACTTGCCACATTTTGTTATGATCCACACAGTCAAAGGCTTTAGAATACTCAATAAAACAGAAATAGATGTTTTTCTGAAACTCCCTGGCTTTCTCCATTATCCAGCGGATATTGGCAATTTGGTCTCTAGTTCCTCTGCCTTTTCTAAACCCAGCTTGTACATCTGGCAATTCTCGCTCCATGAATTGCTGGAGTCTACCTTGCAAGATCTTGAGCATTACCTTACTGGCATGTGAAATAAGTGCCACTGTTCGATAGTTTGAACATTCTTTAGTGCTTCCCTTTTTTGGTATGGGGATATAAGTTGATTTTTTCCAATCTGATGGCCATTCTTGTGTTTTCCAAATTTGCTGGCATATGGTATGCATCACCTTGACAGCATCATCTTGCAAGATTTTAAACAGTTCAGCTGGGATACCGTCGTCTCCTGCTGCCTTGTTATTAGCAATGCTTCTTAAGGCCCATTCAGCCTCACTCTTCAGGATGTCTGGCTCTAACTCACTGACCACACCGTCAAAGCTATCTCCAATATTATTATCCTTCCTATACAGATCTTCCGTATATTCTTGCCACCTTTTCTTGATCTCTTCTGCTTCTGTTAGGTCCTTACCATCTTTGTTTTTGATCATACCCATTTTTGCCTGGAATTTACCTCCGATGTTTCTAATTTTCTGGAAGAGGTCTCTTGTCCTTCCTATTCTATTGTCTTCTTCCACTTCCGCACATTGCTTGTTTAAAAATAATTCCTTATCTCTTCTGGCTAACCTCTGGAATTTTGCATTTAATTGGGCATATCTCCCCCTATCACTGTTGCCTTTTGCTTTCCTTCTTTCTTGGGCTACTTCCAGTGTCTCAGCAGACAGCCATCTTGCCTTCTTGGTTTTCTTTTTCTTTGGGATGTTTTTTGTTGCCGCCTCCTGAACAATGTTGCGAACTTCTGTCCATAGTTCTTCCAGGACCCTATCTACTAAATCTAGTCCCTTAAATCTATTCTTCACCTCCACTGCATATTCCTTAGGAATATTAGTGAGTTCATATCTAACTGATCTGTGGGTCTTCCCTATTCTCTTTAGTCTGATTCTAAATTTTGCAATAAGAAGTTCGTGATCTGAACTACAGTCAGCTCCGGGTCTTGTTTTTACCGACTGTATAGATGTCCGCCACCTTTGGCTACAAAGGATGCAGTCAATCTGATTTCGGTGTCGACCATCTGGTGAAGTCCATGTATAAAGTCGTCTTTTAGGTTGTTGGAAGAGAGTGTTTGTTATGCACAGTGAGTTGTCTTGGCAAAATTCTATCAGCCTATGTCCTGCTTCATTTTGTTCTCCCAGACCATGCTTGCCTGTAATTCCAGGTGTCGTTTGACTACCCACCTTAGCATTCCAGTCTCCTGTAATGAAAATAACATCTCTTTTTGGCATATTATCCAGTAGGTGCTGCAGATCCTCATAGAACTGATCTACTTCTGCTTCTTCAGCATCTGTGGTTGGGGCGTATATTTGGATCACTGTGATGTTAAATGGCTTACCCTGAATTCGAATTGAGATCATTCTATCGTTTTTTGGATTGTATCCAAGCACTGCTTTTGCCACTTTATTATTAATTATGAAGGCTACTCCATTTCTTCTGTGGTCCTCTTGTCCACAGTAGTAGATCTGGTGGTCATCTGATGTGAAGTGGCCCATTCCAGTCCATTTCAGTTCACTGACACCTAAAATGTCTATATTTAATCTTGACATCTCACCAATAACCACATCCAATTTGCCCTGGCTCATAGATCTTACATTCCAGGTTCCTATGGTGTGTTGATCTTTAGAACATCGGATTCATCATTCACCACCAGCACCATCGGCCGCTAGCCATCCTTTCGGCTTTGAGCTAGCTGCGTCATCACATCTGGGGCTAGTTGAACTTATCCTCTGTTCCTCCCCAGTAGCATTTTGACCATCTTCCGACCTGGGAGTCCCATCTTCCGATGGTATACCGACATATCTCTGCTTGTACTGATCCATTTAGTTTTCACGGCAAGAATACTGGGGTGGGTTGCCATTACCTTCCCCAGGGATCGTATTTAGTCTGACCTCTCTGCCACTACCTTCCCGTCTTGGGTGTCCCTTCACGGTTTAGCTTATGGTTTCATTGAGGTGCTCAAGCTCCAGCACCACGACAAGGTAACGATCTCCTTTGCTGGAGTCCAGAATATTAGATTGAAGATTATGTCATTTTACAAGTCCTATAGAATATGCAGATGATACCACTTTGATGGCTGAAAGTGAGGAGGAGTTGAGGAGCCTTATGACGAAGGTGAAAGAAGAAAGTGCAAAAGCTGGGTTGCAGTTAAACCTCAAAAAAACCAAGATTATGGCAACCAGCTTGATTGATAACTGGCAAATAGAGGGAGAAAAAGTGGAGGCAGTGACAGACTTTGTATTTCTAGGCACAGAGATTACTGCAGATGCTGACTGCAGCCAGGAAATCAGAAGACGTCTACTTCTTGGGAGGAGAGCAATGGCAAATCTTGATAAAATAGTTAAGAGCAGAGACATCACACTGACGACAAAGGTCCGCATAGTTAAAGCAATGGTATTCCCTGTAGTAACCTATGGCTGTGAGAGCTGGACCATAAGGAAGGCTGAGCGAAGGAAGATAGATGCTTTTGAACTGTGGTGTTGGAGGAAAATTCTGAGAGTGCCTTGGACTGCAAGAAGATCAAACCAGTCCATACTCCAGGAAATAAAGCCAGACTGCTCACTTGAGGGAATGATATTAAAGGCAAAACTGAAGTACTTTGGCCACATAATGAGAAGACAGGATACCCTGGAGAAGAAGCTGATGCTAGGGAAAGTGGAAGGCAAAAGGAAGAGGGGCCGACCAAGGGCAAGATGGATGGATGATATTCTGGAGGTGACAGACTCAACCATGGGGGAGCTGGGGATGGTGACGGCCGACAGGAAGCTCTGGCGTGGGCTGGTCCATGAAGTCACGAAGAGTCGGAAGCGACTGAACGAATAAACAACAAAAATAGAATACCTAATTTTATACTGGAATAATTCAGGTGATTTTTCAACATTTCCCTCATTTTTGCCTTCAAAATATCTGAAATATATCTGATATAAGCACTGAATTCTATTATTTAGTTTGAATATAGTTAAGAGCATTTCTAATGATTTTATCATCAATTCCTGTTTCTTGTAATACTAAGGAAAAGTGAGATATAAATGAATTTTCTGGGAACTTCAATATGAATTGTTTTTCCCCTGTTATCTTTATGTATGTTAATTTGCAACACTTCAGTTTTCTTTTGTAAATACTTGTTTAGTGCTTTTTTCCAAGGCAACATCAGTAATATTTAGGCTGACCATATTTCCTTCAGACAAAAACGGGACATTTGGGATGGCAAAACGGGACAGGGTCTTATGCCACCATGCCGGCCTCCAAACCCCGCCCCCCAGTCCACGCAATTGGCTCCCACCTGCAAACCCCGCCCCTGCCCCACACGATTGGCTCCCGCTTGCAAACCCCGCCCCCATCAGCGTGATTGGCTTGGATTTTAATTTTTCTTTATTTTTAAAGGTTTTTTTTTCTTCTAGCAGTAAATGGTGCATCAGAGCTGGTGTGTTTGGGGGAGGCCGGAGTACACATACTGTGCACACAGCACCGTAATCAGCCGGGGAACAAGGGGCGGGGATGGAGGGGATGGAGGCCCACCACTGCCCCATCCCCCTCGGGCTTGGCCGAAGGAGGGAGGAGAGTCACTGCTGCTGCCACCGCCACAGAGCAGGAGAAGCAGGAGGAGCCGGCTGCGCTCGGCTGCTTGAACCACACCACTCCGCCCCTTGCTGCCCGCTGAAGCTCCCCAGGGTGGCTGGCTCCTGCTTCTCCTGCTCGGCGGCCCGAGAACTCTCCTCCCTCGGCCAAGCCCGATCAGATGCACATACACACATTTTTCTTCTTATATCTCTTTTTTTCCCCCGCCCCCCCTATGTTTGTATTTTTATTTTTATAGTTTATTAATCTCTACTTAATATTATATTCTTTTTGAATATATATAGAAGAAAGAAGAAAAATGTAAATCAAGTATTTACACAATTTTTTGTTAAGAAAATGAGGTATTTTAATGAAATGTACGTAAGTATTGTATGGTAAAGATGTATAAGTCAAAAATTGAATTTGAAATAAATACTTAATAAATCAGTAATATAACATAAGAGAAGAAAAAGAAAATAGTGATAAGGTTAGAAATAGATATATATAAATAAAGTAGTTAGAAAGGGTTAGAGGAAGAAGAAGGGAAGAGGGAAACAGGGAAAATAATTTAAAATAAAGATATGTTATATGAAATATATTAGATAATGAATATTATAAATCAAATGTAAATATGTATACATAAATGTAGTTATTGTTATGTGTAGCGGCAACAACTCTCCTCCCTCGGCCAACCCCGATCAGATGCACACACACACACAGGACAGACTGTCCTCGGCAGAAGCCAGCCGCGCTGAGGGGCTTCAGCCACACCACTCCGCCCCTCGCCACCCGCTGAAGCCCCCCAGCATGGTCAGCTCCTGCCAGGGCAGTCTGTCCTGTGAGTGTGTGTGTGTGTGTATGTGAGAAGCAGGAGCGGCCACCCTGGGGAGCTTCAGCGGGCGGCGAGGGGCGGAGTGGTGTGGCTGAAGCCCCTCAGCGTGGCTGGCTCCTGCCAGGGCAGTCTGTCCTGTGAGTGTGTGTGTGTGTGTGTATGTGAGAAGCAGGAGCGGCCACCCTGGGGAGCTTCAGCGGGCAGCAAGGGGCGGAGTGGTGCGGCTGAAGCCCCTCAGCGCGGCTGGCTCCTGCCGAGGGCAGTCTGTCCTGTGAGTGTGTGAGTGTGTGTATGTGAGAAGCAGGAGCGGCCACCCTGGGGAGCTTCAGCGGGCAGCAAGGGGCGGAGTGGTGTGGCTGAAGCCCCTCAGCGCGGCTGGCTCCTGCCGAGGACAGTCTGTCCTGTGAGTGTGTGTGTGTGTGTATGTGAGAAGCAGGAGCAGCCACCCTGGGGAGCTTCAGCGGGCAGCAAGGGGCGGAGTGGTGTGGCTGAAGCAGCCGAGCGCAGCCGGATTCTCCTGCTCAGTGGCCCGCCAACTCTCCTCCCTCGGCCAAGCCCGATCAGATGCGCACACATACACACACACGCACCCCACACCCTCTTTCTCCAGCCTCCCCATGACCAAATGCACCCACACGTGTTGCAGGGAGGCTGGAGAAAGAGGGTGTGGGGTGCGTGTGTGTGTGTCCGCGCGATTACGCTGAGCAAGTAATCTGCGCACGCGCGCGCACACCCACCCACCCACCCACACACGCACCCTCTTTCCACAACCTTCCCCTGGCCTCACCACTGCTGGGCAGACAATCTCAGGATCAGGTAAGGAGGCAGGAACCTGGACTGTGGTGCTGCTTCTGCTGCTGGGATCGCACTTGGCAACTGGGCTTCCAGTTGCCGCGCTGATAGGGCCTCTTCCGGGCTGCCTCCAATGGCAAGTCCGGCTCCAGTCCTCCTTCCTGTCTTCCTGTCCTCCTTCCCGCCGGGTTTAAAAAAGGGACAAACTTGAGATTGTGATCAAAATGACGGGACGGTGGGAAAATGCTAAAATAACGGGACTGTCCCGTTCAAAACGGGACGTATGGTCACCCTAGTAATATTTCACAGATATATAGATTTGATATGACTTGTTTTTTCTTCCAAAACTATCTTTATATTTTTATATCTATTTTTATAAATATTTCAGAGAATAAACAAACTACAGTATAAACAGTGGTCCCGAACCTTTTTGGCACCAGGGACCAGTCGCGGAAGAAAATTTTTCCACAGACCAGGGTGTGTGTTTGCAGGCGGGAGCCAATCATGCACACTGGGGGGCGGGGTTTGCAGGTGGGAGCCAATCGCGTGCACCAGGGGGTGGGGTTTGCAGGCGGGAGCCAATCACATGCACTGGGGGGCAGAGTTTGCAGGCAGGAGCCAATCACGCTTCCCGGGGGCGGGGTTTGCAGGCAGGAGCCCCGCGGCCCACTTCCTAACAGCTTGGGGACCCCTGGTATAAGATACATATACTGTAAGCATAATTTTGTGTCTTTTATTGTTCTTCTGACAACAGAATGGCAATTGAATGTAGATTAAGTCCATCTTGTCTATGCTAAATACTAAGTTATTTTACATAATGGAAGAATCTTAGCATTGGGCAAAAGTCACAGCTGTGATCAATTTGGAATCAGAAATTTCATGCTTAAAGTTTAGTGAGTCCTATAGCTTTTAATCCCTATAATTATTTCAAATCTGGTTGTAGACATTTGTCATTTTTGCAGGGCTGTCCCTCTGGAAGTGCCATGTATCCATGTATTAGGACCAGAGGTAGAGGGAGTGAAGTTCAGGATTTTGTAGATTATTATGGAGAATGCCTAACATGTATGATTATTTCTGACATTTCAGAACAATGCAGCAGGAATGTTCAGTTAATTAGAATGAGTACTAGTTAAATCAAATGAGCCAAACTTTGGAAACAATTAAGAGAGGAATGGCATATCATTTTATAACTAATCATTTTATAATTACACCTACCAACCCAACAATTGTGAATTGTAACTCTTGATTACATTTTGCAAACCCAGTGAATTTTGGCATATGTTCAAGTGCACATTTGCATAAACGTTTTCCATTACGATCAATAGCATTTACTGTCATGGAAACATTCAATAGATTGCTAACGTGATCTGTTGATTACTCAAAACTATTTTAAAAGGGTTAGCACAAGATATCATTCCAGCCATTCTGTTTTACTTCCCTATGAGTTAGGGAAGTAAACTGAGTGACTGAGTAAACTGAGTTAGTGACTGAGTTACTCCCCTGGGCACACTTCAGGGGTTAGCAAACTAGCAAACTGAGGCTGCATGCAGTTCTCAAAACACTCGATTGGGTGGACCCAAAATCCCCCCCCTTTTTTTTTTTTTGCATCTTTGAGAAGGATTGCTTGACATTTTATCCCTTAAAACTCTAAACCCTCAAAAAGCAGACCAATTTGTCCTGGTTTGGAAGTTATTTGCCCTTTAATCTCCCCCAGTACTCCAAAATATGAAAAATACAGGCTAAACATTTGTTCCTGCCCATTCTGATGTCATATCATCATCTGCCACACTCCCATGGTCCCTGGGAGGCAATAATAATAATAATAATAATAATAATAATAATAATGTCCACACTGGTGTATTAAATGTTTTACAAATGGATGTTGCTAAACTGTCATTTCTTTTTGTGTAATTATCTGTACAAAACATAAAGCAGCATCTTGAGAAAATAGCTTAGAAATCAGTGTCAAGGGCGTATATAATATTATCAGAGAGACATGCAGAGCATTTCATAAACGTTTTAAGGCAGACTTCATCAACCATCAGCCTGGTACCTTGCAGATGTTTTGGGACTGCAATTCCCAGCCAAATGTGAAAATTGTAGTAGGTACCAGATTGGAAAATTTGGTTTACGTTGCTAAGCACATTCAAGCTGCTTTCCTGTATCAAAGTGAAATACTGAAGCCCTAAATAATTTTAACTGAGCCATGGAGTAGATTGCCCAAATATTTCTATGCTACGCCTCACCTGCTGAGGTATTTGTGCACATAAACATGAATTGTCATGGTGAAGTCACAAACAATAATTGCTAAACATGCTAACATTTTAAAGTGTCTAATTAAAAAGCCAAGCCCTTCTGGAACAGGATGAGCAAGTTTAAATTAAAGCTGCATTAAAAGCAAAGAAGCATGTGCTTTTTAGATGCCAAGATCATGCTTTGGGTGGTGTTTGCTTCAAGGCAAAAACCTTATTTTGCACGCAGCTTGGTTTTACTGCCATCAGCTTAATTTAAAAATTTGCTATAAAAGAAAAAAAATATGAGATATGCTGTAGAGATACAGCTACATTGTTTTAGACTATTTTGTTACTTCCAAGCCAAACAAAAATCAAGGGAAATGAAATCAAAATAAAGTACTGAGGTTTCATAAGATGCAGTAAGCAAGTTTCTGTCCACAACACAGTAGGTTATTGGTGCTTAAGGCAACTTAAGGGAGGACTCTCTTCATCTCAGTAATAAGCTCTGTGGGCTTTGAAAAGTCTTAATGTGCAGAAAATAAGAGGAGCAGGTCACACAGAAATCTGCCTACACAGATATAATTTCCGTGTTTAAAAGTCATAATGCAATAAACACAAGTTTATTCTGGAATTAGTAGGAATCTGCCAGCTATAGCTCTTCCACCTCTTATTAGAGGTATTTAAAAATGAGTAGGATATTGCAGATTGATTCATCTATGACATCATATGTTAGTGTAAATAAATCTGTTCTACCCACAAATCTGATTCTGGGAGAGTAAGCACATGCCTAGAATGAAGAGATTTCACTCCATTCTTTCAGGGTCCCCACTGCTGGGGTTGGGCTGTAAATCCCCAAAGTGTACTCTGGGCACTATATCAAATAGGCATCTCCTTTCCCGTACTTTGGTGGAGCCACCATTCATTTTGGGTACAATCCCATGAAAAAAGGAAAAGTTAAGAAGAAAACTTGTGATTTAAATCTATAGGCGGCTTGTTTTGGTGAAGTCTTGCACAGAATTCTTCTGCCAGACAACTTTTTAAAAGATGTTATACCTTACCCCTGGATGCTGAATTTCCATGAGTTCATTGCATGATGCATTTTGAAACTTCTTGAGGGCTGCAACTATATAGACTTGATCCATCCCACTGGCTTTCTAACATGATATGAATATATCCATCTAGGTATTTTAATAATTAATTTGATTTGTATATTGTCGAAGGCTTTCACGGCCGGAGTTCGATGGCTGTTGTGGGTCTTCCGGGCTGTGTGGCCGTGTTCTGGAAGTTGTGGTTCCTAACGTTTCGCCAGCATCTGTGGCCAGCATCTTCAGAGGGCAGGAGCACAGACAGAAGCGCTTCTGTCTGTGCTCCTGCCCTCTGAAGATGCTGGCCACAGATGCTGGCGAAACGTTAGGAACCACAACTTCCAGAACACGGCCACACAGCCCGGAAGACCCACAACAACTATTTGATTTGTATTAATTCCCCCCAAATTGCATTATAATCTCAGCTGGAAATATAAACACACATGATAAATCACAATGCTGTAAGTTAAACACAAGATTTTACAAGCAGCCCATGTAGTTATCTTAAATATATAATGAATAAGAACTTACAATAAAAGAACGAAAAAGTCAACACTGCTTCACGGAACAGAGTGTTTTTCATCTTGGTAAATCAATTGTCTCAAGCCGTTTTGCCAGTACAATGCAAATGTGGAGGGAGGCAGGTTCAATGGAAGAAACCATGCTTCAGTCATGAAATCTGCAAATTCTTCTAATCAAGTATCACCTGTTCTTTCTCCTGCTGATCAATACTCTGCAAATCCCCTCCTGCACTGAAATCCTGTGGGTCCCTTGTATGTCCAGATCTACCATTGCATCCTTGAGAAATCTATCAATTTAACATGGTCGGAGCATATCCAATCAGCTCTTGCAAATTAAAAAGAATCTGGAGGGAATGCAAGAACAATTCATATGTGCTGTTGGTATCAAGAAGTCATGGTAGGGCACTGTGATGTGCATTTGGATATCACAATCCTTGAAATCATTCAACTTACCTTCCTTCCTTCTTTCCTGGAACAGCTTAACTTACTATGTTCAGAGCAGCAGTTTGTCTTTATAATGAAAATCAAATGGGTTTCTAATTTGCAAGAGCCAATTGCCGCTTAGTGAAGAAGGGCACATGCCATTGCTAGCATAGTCAGGCTCTGTCTAACCCTTATGGCAATTTTTTAGTGCCCTCACACCCAGGAAAAACAGCACCACTTCATAATAGCACCATCACAAAAAAATGTATGCACAAGCCTTCAATTTCAAGCCATGGCACTAAGTGGCAAATTGGAGAAAGGTCTCTTTCTTTCCATCCCTGACTTTGGAGAAGTGCTGCAAATCAGAATAAACAGGATTGATGCAAACACCTCTACAGCTCAGGGTGCTTAATCACAAATAAGCAGTGTGTTGGTGTTCAATCACTGTTGATTACCACCTCCTGTAACTGGCAGGAACTAAACAAACTTGGAAAGTGCCACCTTTCGTCTGTTTAGTCCAGTGCTTTCCAATCTGCCGCCGTTGGCGACACACCAACGGTGGCAGCGGCGGCGGCGCGCAGCGGCGGGGCGTGCACGGTGGGGGTGTGCACGGCGGCGGCCTCCGCTAAAACGCAGAAGCGCTGATGGCGCGCCGCTGCTGCCGCCGTGCACACCCCCGCCGCCGCTTCCGGGTTGTGTGGCGACACACCAAACTGTGTGTTGCGACACACTAAAGTGTTGCGACACACAGTTTGGAAAGCTGTGGTTTAGTCTTTCAAACAAACTGGGATCTTGTCTGGAAACTCCTAACTCTTTTCTTCCTAACAATCCAGAGTCTTAAGTCAAGGCTTGTTTTTCCCCTAGGACTCTGGCTTGCTAGGGCAAAAATTAACCCAGAAGTAATGAATCATGGATAAAGTTTTTAAAATAAAAATTCCCTTCTCACCCCTATGGGTGGTATGTGTCTTCCTCAACCTCAGGTCCTCTACCAGAGGCCTGGGAGTTTGAGGGTTCTGCGCAGCATCTTGGCTGTTCCTAGCACTGCACTCTTCTGGACAGAGAGCTCTGATGTTGTTCCTGGGATATGTTGGAGCCCCTCTCCCAGCTTGAGAGTCACAGCCCCAAGTGCCCCTACCACCACTGGGACCACTTTGGCCTTGTACATTGTAAGGAGCTTCCATGTTCTCCTTTGGCCAATTCACTATACCGGCAGGGTATCTGATGACTGGCAGGGTGTATGTGTTGATGGCATGGATCTTGTTCTTCCCATTGAGCTGGCTCTTCAGGACCTGTCTTATCCTTTGGTGGTACTTGGATGTTGCTGTGTTCCTTGCCTCCTCATCGTGGTTCCCATGTGACTGTGGGATACCAAGGTACTTGTAGCTGTATGTATGCTATGTAGCCTGCTAGTAGTTCCACCCCATCAGTCTTGACTACCTTCCCTCTCTTTACTACCATCCAGCCACACTTCTCTAGTCTGAATGACATCTCAATGGCCTCATTGTAGATCTGTGTCAGGTGGATCAGTGAGTCGAGGTCTCGTTCACTCTTTTTTTTTTTTTTTTAACAAATTTTATTAGATTTTAATTTTACATAGATAAAAGTTTGAAACAGAAAAGAAAATAGAAATACAAATCAAGAAAAAAGAAAAGATAAAAAAGTGTAGTAAAGGAAAAAAGAAAAAAAGATAAAGCTGAAACAGAATTTGGTCAACTTCCGATTTGTATCTGGTCATGGTATTTTAAAAATTTTATCTTACATGCTAGGTCTATATATAATATTAAAGAATATTTCTTGTCTATTACATCAATATATATATATTTTAATCTTCAAATCCCCATATAAGCTTTGCCCCTCCCGCATCTTGTAAATAGTCAGTTAATGGTTTCCACTCTTTAAGGAAATAATTATTTGGATTTTCTTTTAATAAACATGTCAGTTTATCATTCTCTGCCATATCCATCAATTTTAACATCCAATCTTGTATTGTAGGCGATATCTGGTTTTTCCAATTTTGTGCAAAAATAAGTCTTGCTGCTGTAATCATGTATTGCATAATCCTTATAAATTGCTTCCCAGGTTGTCCATCAATTATTCCCAGTAAGAAAAATTCCGGTTTAAATGGAACTCGAATTTGTAATATATTTTGCATCAATGCATGTATTTGAGTCCAAAATTTCTTTGCAGTCTCACATGTCCACCACATATGGTAAAAAGACCCCTCTTTTTTTTTACATTTCCAACATAAGTTGGAGACATTTCCATACATTTTAGAAAGTTTTTGTGGGGTCATATACCATCTGTACATCATCTTATAAAAGTTTTCTTTTAAATTATAACACAAAGTAAATTTTAACCCTTTGGTCCACATATCTTCCCATTGTTGCATTTGAATATTATGGCCAATATTTTTAGCCCATTTAATCATACAGTCTTTAACTTGTTCCTCTACCATTTCACCTTTTAACAATAATTTATACATTTTTGCAATTAGATGATCATCTGTCTCACATAGTTGTATCTCAAATTCCGATTTGGTTTGTTCAAATTCAAGGTCTTTCTTATCTAATTTAAATTTCTCTACGAGCTGCATATATGAAAGCCATTGAAAACTGTATCCCTCTGATACCAATTCTTCTATTGATTTAATTATATATTGTCCTTGTTCTTTCTTTAAAAAGTCTTTGTAGGTTAACCATTTATCTTTATTTCTTACTTCTGTTCTGTAGAATGCTTCTTGTGTAGAAATCCATAAGGGTCTTTTATAACATAAGATTAATTTATATTTATTCCAGATTCTTAACAAGGATCTTCTAATATAATGGTTTTTAAAGTCCACATTAACTTTAACTTTATCGTACCACAAATATCCATGCCATCCATATCTTAATTCATGTCCTTCCAAATTCAATAATTTTTCATTTTTCAAAACTATCCATTCTTTAATCCAAACCAAGCAACAAGCAGCATAATATAATTTCAAATCCGGTAGACCTAGTCCTCCTCTTTCTTTAGAGTCTTGCAATACTTTATATTTTACTCTTGGTTTTTTCCCTTGCCAAATAAACTTAGAAATATCTCGCTGCCATTGTTTAAAAGGTTCTTCTGATGCCAATATAGGTAGTGTTTGAAAAAGATATAAAATTCTTGGCAAAACATTCATTTTAATTGCTGAAATTCTACCTAATAATGATAATTGCAGTTTTTCCCAATGTTCCAAATCTTTTTTAATATCCATCCAAAGTGGAATATAATTATTCTTAAACAACTTAACATTTTTAGTTGTTAAATATACTCCCAAATATTTTACTTTTTCTTCCATTGAATATCCTGTTATTTCTTTCAATTTCTCTTGTTGGTGGTAATCCATATTTTTGGTCAAAACTTTTGTCTTCTGTAAATTCACTTTGAACCCTGCTAGCGACCCAAAGTCTTTTAGTTTCTGTATTAATATTTCAATTCCTTCTAGTGGATTCTCCAAAGTAATGACTAGGTCGTCAGCAAATGCTCTTAGTTTATAAACTTCTTTTTTAACTTTAATACCATGGATACCATCATCTTGTCTAATATCTCTAAGTAAAACCTCTAATACCAATATAAACAAAAGTGGAGATAATGGACAACCTTGTCTAGTACCTTTTTGTATTTCACATGGCTTACTAAATTCTCCATTAACAATTATTTTGGCAAATTGTGGAGTATATATTGATTTAATCCATTTTATAAAATTTCCTCCAAAATTCATATTTTCCAAAACTTTGAACATAAAAGGCCAATTTAAGTTGTCAAAGGCTTTTTCAGCATCAATAAATATCAAGGCAGCTTGTTTATCATAGTGTTGATCCAAATATTCAATTACGTCTACTATGTTTCGGACATTGTCATGAATTTGTCTTTTGGGTAGAAAACCAGTTTGGTCTTGATAAATAAAATCCTTAAGTATATTCTTCATTCTTTCTGCTAATATCGTTGTAAATATCTTATAGTCATTATTCAATAAAGATATTGGTCTGTAATTTTTAGTTAATGTTAAGTCCTGTTGTTCTTTGGGTATCAATGTTATATGTGCTTCTTTCCAAGTTTCAGGCATAATTCCTGTTTCCAAAATAGAATTCATAGTCTTCTGCAAAGGTAGACATAAATCCTCTTCAAAACATTTATAGTAGGCTGCTGACAATCCATCCGGTCCAGGAGCTTTTCCACTACTAATTTTCTTAAAAGCTTTTATCAATTCTTCTTTTGTTATAACATTATTTAATATCAATCTTTGTTGGTCATTAAGAACAGTTAGTTTTTGTTTATTCAAATATTCTTCAATCTCATCCAAGTTGACATCTTGTTTTTTATATAATTTAGAATAATAGTCATGAAAGGTTTTTTGAATGTCCATATTATTCACCAGAGTTTTTCCTTCATGTTGAATATTAGTAATCAAATTCTTTTGTCTTTGTTTCCTCAATTTATAAGCCAGCCATCTACCTGGTTTATTTGCATATTCAAAATATTTTTGTTTTGTAAATTTCATTTGAGTCTCTATCTCTTGAGTTAATATCATTGATATTTGCTTTTGTAGAAATTTAATTTGAGTGAGCAAAGTGTCATCCATTGGTTTATCTCTCAAATCTAACTCTTTACTTTTAATTTCATCTAAAATCAATTGAATTCTTTTTTGTTTTTTCTTCCTCATTTGAGCATTGTATTGAATAAAATAACCCCTCATATATGCTTTACTGGCTTCCCATACAGTTTGAATATTAGTCCCTTTGTTCAAATTAAATTGAAAATATTCTCTTAATTTTTTTTTGCATACATCAACTACATCATTATTCCGTAGTAGTGACTCATTCAATCTCCATCTAAATACATTCCGTTTCCCTTTAAGAGTCAACATTACTGGATTATGATCTGATAAAGTCTTAGGTAATATATCAACTTTGTTAATATCCATCATCAAATTTTTAGATATCAAAATCATATCTATTCTAGAATGTGATTTAAATCTCTCTGAATAATATGTAAATTCTCTGGAAGTCCCATTCATACATCTCCAAATGTCTTGTAAATCCAACATCTCTTTCAAGTCGAAAAATGTTTGTGGCAATTTTCCCTGTGTTTGCTTCACTTCTTTTTGTGACTGTCTATCCAATCTGGGGTAAATTACCCCATTCCAATCCCCCATGAAACACCAATTGTCATAAGTTAAATCCAAAAGTTTATCCATCAGGTTTTTATAAAATACTCCTTTATCCATATTCGGTGCATAAAGTCCAACTATCAGTGTTTTAGTTCCTTGTATGTTAATTTCTACTACAATGTATCGACCCTCTTCATCAGCTAATATCAATTTTGGGTTTAACTTTGGTTGTACATATAAGACTACCCCTTTAGTTTTTTTATATCCAGCCGAAATAAATTCTTCTCCAAGCTGTTTTTGAATCAAATATTTAGTATCTTTTTTACAAATATGAGTCTCTTGTAAACAACTTATGTCCAATTTCTGTTTTTTCAAAAAATGAAATATCTTTCTTCTTTTTTGTGGAGCATTGGCTCCATTAATATTCCATGTCAGATATTTAAGTTCCATTGGTGTTTTATTCTTTAAAATCCCTTTGTTAAGTCCACACCTGTAGCTCCTTTCTCAGATAGATCTTCAGTCTTCTCTTTGTCTTTCGATGTTTCTCCTCCTTTTGTCAATTCTCCTTCTGGTAAACCCATTTCTTTCTTGTATTTCTCTAAAAAAGCTTTTGCTTTTAAAATGGAAGTTATTTTGAATCTCTGTCCTTTAAACTCAAACGATACGCCTTCCAATTTTTCCCATCTGAATGAAATACTATGTTGCCTTAATTTGTCTGTAAGGAAAGAATAGTCTTTTCTTTTCCTAATTATTCTCAAGGGAATTTCTTTTAATACAATTATTTCCTTCCCTTCTATATTTAATCTAGTATTATAATGCTTCCTTAAGATTTGCTCTTTTGTCACTTTTCTTACAAAATATATCAATATGTCTCTAGGGACTTTTCTTTCCTTAGCATAACGTGAGTTTACTCTGAATATCTTGTCTATCTCCAAATCTAAATCTTGTTCTCTTGTCTCCAAAAATTTAGCTAATTCAAAACTCATCCTTTCTCTCACATTTTCATCTACTTGTTCTGGAATTGCTCTAAATCTCAAGATGTGCTCCTTCTCTCTCATTTCTGCTAAAGCTGTGATATCTAGATTATGTTCAATCTCTTTAATAGCATATTCTGATTTATCTTCTAATTTTTGCATCTGGCTTTGCGTATCTTTAAGTTCTCCTGACAGAGAATTGACCACTTCCTTAACTGTTTGAATTTCTTTTTTAAAATCTTGCTTAATCTCTCGGGTTATTTCTTTCTTCATATCGTCCATTTTTTTGTCTAATGCTGTAATCTGATCTTCCATCTGCTTCGTGGAGTCATCCATTTTCTTATTTATTGCTGTATTCTGGTCATCCATTTTCTTATTTATTGCTGTATTCTGATCATCCATTTTCTTATTTATTGCTGTATTCTGATCATCCATTTTCTTATTTAGTGTTGCAACAGCTTCTAATATCTTTTTCATTTCTGGTAATAAAGCTTCTGAGGCAGGTGTAGCAGGTGTAGCAGAATCAATAGGTGGTCCTCCAGTCTCCTTCTTCTTCTCCTTCTCCGCCCGTCTCGTTCCCAAAGACGCCATAGCCCTGCAAAAAAGAAGAAAAAAGGGAGAAAAGGGGAAAAAGCACCATATAACAATATAACAAAAATTATTTAAAAAAGGGGAAAAAATTAAAAAAAAAATTAAAAATTCTTTTACAAATAATAAAAAGAAAAAAGAAAAGGTGAAAAAACAAATATCCAAAAGGTTAAGGAAAAAGAAAGAGAGAACTAGGCTCCTTTAAAATTTTTCCTCTTAGGTCATTTATAATCCCTTATATATAAAAGTCCACAGTGTTTCAAAGGATAAAAGCCTAGGACTTTTTGTTCTCCTGTAGTCAAAATCAAAGATAAGAATAGTAAATATTCCCAGGGTTTCACCTTCCCACTTGTAATTCTTCAATCCAACCACAAGTCAAAAAGAAAAAATGTTGCTAGAGACATGTAAAAAAGCCTCTACTTTCCATATAATAATCCACTAATCCAAATTAAACGTTAAATAACTTGACTTTTTCAGAAAAATAAATCCAAACAGAGTTCAAAGTTCAAAAAGAAAAAGAGGAACTTGTATATATAAAAGAGTTTTTAATAGGGTTCAGTAATCCCAACATCAAAATCTTAAAAAATAAAGTATTAATCACTCCATTTAAATCCAAGCTTTAATATAGTATTCCAGAGAGCAAAAATAGAAATACCAATAGTTATCCATAAGTAAAAAACTCAAACCAAACTGAAATAATAGTAAAAGTCACTTTCACTTCTAGCAAAGCGAGGTCTCGTTCACTCTTAGCATACAGCTTGATGTCATCCATGTAGAGGAGGTGGCTGATGGTAGTTCCACTCTTGAACTTGTATCGGTATCTGTGATTATCTGGCTGAGGGAGTTCAAGCCTACAGCAGTGGGGACAGTGCATCACCTTGGTATATGCCACACTTGATGGCCACTTGTGTGAGCTGTCTTGAGTTGACCTCCAGTGTTGTCTTCCACTGAGTTCTTGAGGAAGGTCCTTAGTGTCCTGTTGACTTTGTATAGCTCCAGGCATTCACAGATCCATGTGTGTGGCATGGAGTTGTAGGCTTTCCTGTAGTCAATCCAGGCTGTGCTCAGATTGGTCTGTCTATACCTTGAGTCTTGGACGACTGCTCTATCTATGAGCAACTGGTGTTTGGAGCCTTGTTGTTCCCAATGCCCTTCTGAGCTGTGCTCATGTACTGGCCTATATGGTCCTGCAGCTTGGCGGCTATGATGACTGATAGGATGTTCCATGTTGTGGGGAGGCAGGTTATTGGCCAGTAGTTGGATGGTGCTGTTCCCTTGTGGGGGTCTTTCATGATCAGCACTGTTCCTTGTGTTAGCCAGTCGGGTGGGAGCCTGCTGCCAGCAGCTGGTTCATCTGTGGTGCCAGGTGTTCATGCACTGCTGTTAGTTTCTTTAGCCAGTAGGTGTGAATCATGTCCAGGCCAGGTGCTGTCCAGCTTTTCATGTTCTTGACCCATTGTTGGTTGTCTGCTACTGTGATGGTGACTGGTTCCTGTTTTGGGAGATTGCTGTGGTCTGCTCTCAGGTCCTGCAGCCACTTTGCAACAGTGTTATGTCTTCCCTTTCTTCCATATGTTCTTCCAGTACTGTTCAGTTTCTGCTGTTGGTGGCTTTGCTGTTACTGTGTTGTTGCACTGCAGTTGGGAGTACACCTTGGATGGTTCTTTGGAGAACAGGGCATTTATCTTCTTGGCTTCTGCTTCTCTAGTGTATCTCCTTAGCCTGGTAGCCAGTGCTGTGAGCCTTTGTTTAGCAGTCTCTAGGGCAGAGCTTTCCAAACTGTGTGTCGCAACACGTTAGTGTGTCGGCTGCAGTGTCTGGGTGTGTCGCGGCTGCTGCTGCCTCCGAACCCTGCCAGGATTCCACGCAGGTCCTAGTGCCTGCCTTGTGCCTTGCTGCCTCCAAACCAGCTGTGATTCCACGCAGGTCCTAGTGCCTGCCTTGTGCCCTGCTGTAAGAGTGTGTCAGCAAATGATGCCCTGCTGTAAGAGTGTGTCATGAAATGATGCATGTCTAAAAAGTGTGTCACCAACATGAAAAGTTTGGAAAGCTCTGCTCTAGGGCTTCAGATGGAGTCAGGCCCTTTTTTTTCCCAGTAGCTGTGTCTTATCTTTAATCTTCATACCTTTCTGTCGTTCCACCAGTTGGCTAATTTCTCTCTGAGTTGCCTTGATCTTAGCCTTCAACCTCATTTTCCAGGGGGGGTATGTACTGCTGTTCTTCTTGATTGTGTAGCCAAGCATCTCCAAGATTACAGTGGCTCTAGTGTATACCAGTTCATTGGTTTGAGTTATGGTGGTAGTAGGGATTGTCGTGAGGGCTCTGTTGGCATCTTCTGGCATACTATCTGATGGTACTTCTCCACTGAGCCTCGGTAATTGGTCTCGAGGGTTGACTGTAGCTAGTTTATCCATGATCTTATGCCTCATATCAGCTGCTGTGCTCTGTAATGGAGGGGGTGGCAGTGATGTTCCAGCTTCAGGTGTTGGCTGCATCTCCAGTTGTTCTTTCAGGTCTTCTTGAGTCCAGGATGTAATATATACTTGGTCTATCTCAAGTTGTGAGAGCAGCTTCCTCTTCACTGTGTTCCTTCCTTTCACTCTTCACTGAAAGGGGGGAAAAAACTAATAGAAAAATAGAAAAGAAAAAAGATACAAAGAAGTAGCTTCCAATCTTTTTTACAGCAGTTATAAGTACAATTATAAATTTACCTATTACTCTATGGTTACAGCATAACTCTCTTCTTTCTATAATCTATCCTGTCTAATCATCAAAACCATAAATCTTTTTTTTCTGTTTCCCGCAAAAAGTCCATAAGGGGTTTCCAGTCAGCAATAAAGATGCATCACGGATAATGTTAACAAGTTAACATCCGGGCCAGCTCTTCCTAGGGCAGAAGATAATCAACAGCAGGCAGACCACTCGAAACTGAGAGCCAACTTCTGGTGATTTCGTGTTTTCTTGACACCAATACTGAAGGTTTTCCAACTTCCCAGGAGAGTTTAATTTACACCCTGGTATCCCTACATATCTCCCATCTAAACGCTAATGGGGCTGACTCTGCCCAGCGTCCCAGTCTAGGAAAGCAGCTATCCTACAGTATTAAACTAGCAATCGCAAGGCCGCTTATTCGGAGAAATTTGCGGCGCCAATTTCAGCCGGCCCTCCTCCTCGGCAAACATGCCTAGACTTGGGCTGTAACTTTCTCCACCGCCTCCAACTCCGGGCCAAGCCAAAACCCGCTGAAGTGAAAGGCAGCCTTGTTTCCGCTTCCATCGGAACCGCATTGGGTTCTCCTCCTCCTCCTCCTCCTCCTCCTCCTCCTCCTCCTCCTCCTCCTCTCAGGCCCTCGCTAGGCAGAGGCTCCACAGGCCAGAACTAAGCGGTGCAGCGAGCCCTTGGGAGCCCAGGATCGGGGGCGAGGCCGGGAAACGATGCCCCTCGGGAGCAGCCTTGGCACCCTACCATCTAGCCCGGGAGCCGCCTTTCACGGTAGCCTCAGGCTCGCGGCAGCGTTTCCAGCCCACTGCTGCCGGGGCTAGTGGGGCGGGGACGGCTCCTTCGGACGGACAGCAGAGAGGTCGGCGGGGGAGGGCTCAGTTCCCCGAGGGGCGCCCTGGTTTTCCCCCCGCGAGAAAAAGTTTCCCAAGAACAAGAAGGGCAATCGCTCCCCTGCCCCGCCCCGCCCCGCCGCGCCCCGAACCGAACCGAACCGAACCCTCGGCGAAGAAGGACGGGACCCAAAAGCGGAGGCCAGCCCAGCCCTTGGCAGCGCCGCGCCAGGGGTCACCAGAGAAAGGGAGTAACCTGTGGCTGCGGCCGCAGCTCCTCCTCCTCCTCCTCCCCCCCCCCCTTTCCCTTGCTGGTCGAAGGAAGCCGCCTTTCCACCTGCTCCCGGCGACGCTTGATCGTCTGGACGCGGAGAAAAGAAGAGAAGCGAGCGGCGCCGCGAAAGGAGGGCGGCGACGACGACCCTGCTCTTCTCACACTTCTAGCAGAGGAGGAAGCGAGAAAGGGGGCCGAGAAATGGCAGGACTCTGGACCGACTAAAGAGGACGAGGGAATCGCGAGCGGGAAAAGTGTTACAGGGACCCGGCGAAGCGGGGGGGTCCGGCTGACTGACCGAACGGAGGTGAGTGCTGTAGTTGCCTCCCCAAGAAACGGAGAAACTCTCGGAAGACCGTTTCACGCTCTTTTTGCCTGGCAAAGGGAGCGCTGCTGCTGAAACTCGGCCTTGGAAGAAGTTAAATGTAGAAAATAGGGGGAAAGGGCAGCATTTTCTCACCGTTGTTTGTGTGGCATAACCCATCCCTGCCCTCATGCTAAAGATCCAGGACAGAATGTTTCCTGAGCAGGGGAACGCGCTGCCTTGGAAAAGAAAGTCTCGATATTTTATTTTCAGTATTTATACAACTATAAAGCTTTGCCGAATCAGTCGGGATTTCTACGAATTTGGTCGCAGTTTTTTGTCAAATGACCTTCCAGTATCCAGTTCATAACAATGGGAGAACTTGAGTTTTGTGAACCCCGTTTTTCTGAACTTCATAGTTATCCTTTGACTGGGTGGGGATTTACATGCATTTCAGTAGCAAATACTGCAACAGATATTTCACTCCCCCCCCTCCCCCCAAGAGATTAGAATAAAGTTTTCTTAAATGTTTTCTGACATGAAATCCTGGGAATTAATCACTATACCATCAGACAAATAGAGCAGTTGGCCATAATTGTTCCTTGACTTTAATTAGGATAATTTGGTATAATGTTTAACAGCAGGATTTCTCATCCATATTGAATAACTGCCTAGAAATATAAATAGAGGACCAGAGTTTTCTTTTCTCAGCCACAAATTACAAGCTTACTATGAGGACAGCTAGTATTATTATGCATTTTGTATCTTGGAATTAGATACAAATGTCATATAAAAGAACAGGACACTTTTATAAATTATGATCTTACCCTTGACAGGCTGCTCATTATACACTTTAGCGAAGTCATACTATGTATACAGGTGGATGCTGTTAGCAAATCATATGGATATGGATATTTCTGCCCAGGTACAAAAAGGAGAAGTAAAAGGGAGTCATTGTCTGTACAGTAGTCTTTTACCAAACCATAAACAATCAAACCAGTCTGTATCTGTGCATTCAAGAACATAGCTAAATTTCAAATCTTCTGGTCTGAAATGTCTAAGCATTCTGAATATCTGAATTTTCTAAATATCACCCTGTATTTTCATGTGAGTGTGCTGCCAAGTAAACAAACATTAAGCATATCAACACTTTCAGGTTTTCCAAAATGTTCTACTGCCTTAACCTGATCTAGTTCTTTGATTGTCTAGAGAAAAGAATGGCCCATTTAGAAGTCCCGCTTGATTGCTATTTTTGGTTAAAAGGATCTGTTATGAAACAAGAGGTTGGAATATATTAGCATTGCTGTGGAAAAATATAGAAAAAGTCAGGATGGTCTGTATACTAAGCAAAATGAGGGCTGATTCATTTTCTACTACTACAATATGGCAGCTGATTTTCCATGGCTTCCTTGCATATTGTTTTACTAAAGTTTTAAGGCCAGAATTGTATGGTGGGATACAGAGAACGCATCTAATTGTAGCACAGTTGGAAGGCATCAAATGCAAGAAGTCCACATCCATGATGACTGGCCCTGTTCCAAACATAATTGTGGCAGTATAAAACTACATTTAAAAAGCTTCAAGGAAAGCATTTCTCATGCTACTTTAATAATACTTAACAACCCTTTTGCACCTGATGTGTGATCCAGCCTTCCATTCAACTTCACAAGATGATTTTAAAAATGGCTTTCCGGTTGGTTATACCTGCAATATGGGAATTTACTGCTTGTCTTCCAAATCTTGTATCAGGATTCAAATTGTTCTAGATTTGGTAGGCCTTCTAAGTCTTTTTAAAATATTTTTATATGGAAAAGAAATTATGCAGACATACTAAGTAGGATTCCAGTCAGTGATAAACACTGTAAGTCACTGGAACAATTTTTATCAGCTGAGCCCAATAACAGGCCTCCACCCTGATATCAGCGTGAACCGCCAAGTCATGAGGACTGTTTAAGTTTCAGATCCAGCATCTGGACCTTTTGTCAGATTAAAATATGATCAGGAAGCCAGAGCAGCCCAGAGGGGAAAGCCTGCATAACTTGTATTCAAACCTTTGCTTATTGGGGATCTTAGCAAAAGTGAGCTCTTATTCAGCTTGGTTTTATAGCTTTGATATCTATATCATTTTTTTGAAATGGTATTTTTACTTCAGTACTATGACTCTGGGTTGCAGCTTTAAGAAAACTTCAAGTAATCTTGTGGTTTACGGCAACAACACAGTGAGTAAAGTATTTCTGGAGAATGGAATTTAAGTGAATTCATATGGAATGAGTAACGGCACTGCCTGCCTGTCTGTCATGCACCTGCCAGTGTGTTCTGTGATATCTACATGTTTCACTATGACTCCATCTTGCTGTAGAAAAGGGATTATGTTGTCATGTGATGCCTCGATACTCTTAGGATACTTCCAACAGAAGGCTCCTAGTCCGCCATTCAGAACGCCTCGCTTGCAAGCTAGAAGTGAACTTACAGTAAACCATCTCCACATCAGGGATCAAACTACTTGGTGGATGTGTGCTTCTTGCTCTGTTCTACCAACTCAGCAGGCATGACAGAGCTATGTGGGCAGTATGGTTTCCTCCCCTTTACCTTTCCTCCCCTTCAGTGGTCAACCCACACATTTTTCTGACACTACACATCTGTAGCTCTAATCACAACACGGAGCAACAGGCCTAAAACTAAACTTATTTTCAAACACACATGATTAAGAATCACTATAACTACTCTCAGTTTCACCTGAGAATGTCTGATCTATAACCAAGTCAGGTTAAGGAGCTCGGTGGCCTCATTTTCTCGGGCCCTGAGATGAAAAGTAGGTAGCAAGCACTAATGAGAGGATGGAAAATGCCACACAATATATTATCCTATTTTTTCAGGGACAAATTGCACTTATTTTTACCTACACCTAAAATGGGATTGGACAGATTCACCCATAGCACTAAGCCATAATTCTGCCTGTTTGATTTTGGTGAGCTGCATGAGTCCTGCCAATAGTGGCTTATTCAATAAACCACAGTGAAATAAATCGTGGTTTAGCATAGTGTGTGAGCCCAGCCAGTATGTTGCTATTCCATTTTTTCCCTTCCTTGGTGGATATTCTGCAATAAGAAGAAAGGCGGAGCAAGTGATGAAAAAAAGAAAACAATAGCACTATCTAAAACCTGCATGTATGTTATGTCTGGCAACTGGACATTAAGAGACTCATCTCAAAGCATCAGTTTGGACTCCTTTCCAGATATTGTGCAAACTATAACCAGCATAGAGTGGGATAGTGATTGCAGGCTTGAAACTAGGATTAAATGGACCGAAAATGACATAATAAGATGGATTCAGTGCCACATAGTTTGCCGCCCCTCCTCCTCACCCCCTTTGTAGCATGTGGAATTTGTTTTTATGGTTGTAAAACTTGGTTGGGTATCAGCAACACACTGGCTGCTATATTTGTGCCCCAGGATATTTGCTCAGATACAAGAACAATAGGCCCAACTTGCCGCAAAGCTACAGAACCAATAAATGCTATCTTATCACCCGGCTTGCAGTCTTTATTTGAAATGCATCAGGGCTTCAGACTTTATCCAAATGATTATTCCTGAAGGCTGAAAGGAATGTTGTTCCCACAACAGAAACAAATACAGGTGATTAATCTCAGGAATGGTAGAAGTAGATTCATGTTATGAACAGCTTTCTTATTACCACAAGCCATAACATGTATAAGACTTCCCAGACATCCAGCCATTTCTCTTCTGGAGAACATTTGCTATCAGAGCCCAAACAGAGGAAGGCAGTTCTACTGAGCATTTGCTGTTGGCAATATCTTCTGCCCAACTGTGATAAGGTACGTAATTATACCAGGTCTGATGTATTCTGTGGTTTGCAGAGTAAGCCACGCTTGGCTGGTTTCACATGTGCTAAACCACAACCCTGGTTTTCAACCTATAATAGTTGAGTTTATGCAACTCACTATGCCCAGGTGAAGCAAATCATATTTTGGATTAGTGCAACTTGTGAACCCAGTCTGGGTCTGGTTCGATAAAACTAAGTCCAGTGGCTTTTACAAAGAGCAAAGTACTCCAATTAAGCTGTTGATAGAATATCAAAAGAAACAGTCATCAGGATTGAGGTAGATGGAGAATAGCTCTGTGAAAAGAAAAAGCAGGAAGGGAGGTGTCTTCTTTGAACTTGCAGCTTCTGGTTCGGTTCTGTTCAGCCTCATGGCCACATGAGCAATGGAGCCAAATGTTTGGATTGCGGTGAGCTTGTCCATTCCTTTGTTTTTTATAAGAGGTGGCAATCATTTAGTGAATTTTCTGGTCTGAAGCTATATAGAAGGGGGAGTGTGTGTGTGTGTGCTCGTGTGTGTGTGTGTGTGTGTGTGTGTGTGCGCGTGTGCCTTCCAGTCACTTTTTGACTCACAGCGATGACCTGGACTAGTCCCTGCAGTTTTCTTGTCAAGGTTTTTTTGGAAGTGGTTTGCCATTTCATGCTTCCTGGTGCTGAGAGAGAATGACAGGCCCAAGGCCACCCAGCTGGCTTCGTGCCTAACGCAGGACTAGAACTCATGGTCTCCTGGTTTCTAGCCTGATGCCTTAACCACTACACCAAACTGGCTCTCATATAGAAGTTAGGAAGCTAAATTTATCCAAGAGACACGAGTTAGTTCCAACTTTGATAATTCTGCCAGACTTGAGTCTGGTTCTGAAAGATTGCATGGGGATTTTACATTGCCCCCCAGTGGGAAGCTGCAATGGGAAGCAGTAAGCAGAAAGATTGTGTATTTTCAGGAATTCCTATCTTTGGAGCTGAGCTTCAACCAATGGCAGTGTAGCAGTTAGTAGATATGAATGTTGATCTCTGTGTCATGAAAGTCTTGATAATAGCTCTCTGCATATTAGATCTCCATTACTGGCTTGTCAAGGAGCAGACATGGCCCGTTGACAACTTTAGCTGCCTTATTCAAGCTATTGATTAGATAAAGCAATATTCAGAGCTGAAGGGTGGAATTCATCCTTGCCAGGTGAATAAAAGAAGCGGATTGGCCAAGCCAGGTCATTAAGGTAAGAGTGGTAGGTTGGGAAGGAGACAAGGCAGGCCAGAGGATGAGGGGGATAGTGCTCAAGTCAGCCTTCTCAGGTCTAACATTTCATCTAGTTAAAAAGAGGTGATCCAGGATGCACTGTGAGTGAAGGCTCCATACAGGTCAGCTTATTAGTAGCTTATTTATTTATTTAGTGATTTCACCAGGGCAATAGTGAAAAGTTGAGGAAGTAGAATAATTGTACCACTTTCTTGGCTGGGTTATTAGAGATTCCCATGCTGCAGGGACAGCAAAGCCACAGTCAAAACTAAGATCTGATCCAATTTTGTTTGAAGGCAATAAATTTCCAGAGAATAATAAAGTCTATAGAGATCGAGAGAGCAGTTATTATGGGTTTGGTGTTGCATGGTACAAGTACTAAGCATACTAGAGCAAAGAAGCAGCAGCAAACCCTATGTAAGCAAAGGCTACTTGGAATTGAACCCAGAGAAAGAAAAAGCTACAGTAACTCAATTTGAAATGTTTTTCAGGGTCTGGAGCCTCCCCAAACCCTATAAAGTTCCAAACCAGAATGCACTTTATTTGGTGGGCTTAGTAATTGTGAGAACCCTGTAATTGTGGCATATAAACCGTGGTTTATGGCTTATTGTTTTGTGTGAGGCTGTTCACTCTGACTTGTTCAAAAAACTATGATCAAAATAAACTCTCCTTGTGCAATATGACACTGGCATAAAAAAGAACCTGTTGTAGTATTTCATGTTCCCCACTGTGTGAAACTGTTGCAGATAAACACTCATTGAAAGATGAAGACCCCCTCTGAGTGAGGAGTGTTGGGCTACGGCATTCAGTCAGAGCTGATAGGAGTTGTAGTTAAGGCATCTGGAGGTACCAAGTTGGGAAAGCCTGCCCCTTGAGCTTGCATTCATATTTACTCAAGTTCTCTGCAGGATGGCAAGAGGAAAACCTCATTTTGAGATCAAAGTGCATCTGTTGGCATAACTGGAGAGTTCTTGATAGCTGAGGTCAGTTACCAGAACAGGGATCCTAATCTTTATGGCATGTGACACACAACTTATACAGTGATCAATCAGCAGAACAGGAAAAGCTGGTTGCCTGCAATAAGTGCTTGTCCTGTGTGAAGAGTGAATCACAGAGATGACTGAAGGATATTTTGAAGATGTTTTATTAGGAATGTCGTTCACACAGAGGACCTACCTATAGAGGAGTTGTCATGCAGAGATTGGAACATGCTGGCTTTGTAATGCAAGCATATCTTGCTTTATGTCAGATATGGGTTTGAACCAGTTATAGCAAAGATGTAATTCTTGCAAACTCTGTGTTTTGTTGGCATACTGAGATTGTTACTTCCATTGCCCTTTATGTAAACAAAGAAGGCTGTTGGCTTTGCGAACCCAATCTCTGGTTGAAGGTAGGAAAGAAGAAATGCTCAAGAGTCTCACTCATTAACTTAGAAACTAAGTAGGGTTGGGACTGGCTTATATCTTACTAC
Source organism: Charina bottae (assembly GCA_023362775.1). Classification (NCBI taxonomy): domain Eukaryota; kingdom Metazoa; phylum Chordata; class Lepidosauria; order Squamata; family Charinaidae; genus Charina; species Charina bottae. The sequence goes on along the minus strand of JALMGJ010000001.1, from coordinate 191,822,784 downwards.
AGTCCTGTACTAGGCTGACCATATTTCAGGATGGCAAAACGGAACGGGGTCTTATGTAATATTCCGTATTCATGAAAAAGATGGGTCCCTGCCCCCCGGTCCGCGCGATTGGCTCCCGCCTGCAAACCCTGCCCCCCAGTCCACACGATTGGCTCCCGCCTGCAAACCCTGCCCCCCGGTCCACGCTCCGGCTCGGATCCTCCTTCCGCGCTATTCCCGCTGGGTTTGAAAAACGGGACAAAATTGAGATTTTTGTGAGAACGACGGGATGGTTGAAAAATGCTAAAAAAATGTGACTGTCCCATTCAAAACGGGACGTATGGTCAGCCTATCCCGTACCCATATTCCTGGGTGTAAATCCAACGGATCTCAGAGTTCCTTGGGTCTTGACGGCTTTTCTGCATTGCAGCTTGACTCCCCTGTGAACAGTGGCTGGAAATGAAGCAGGCTTAAGAAATCCTTTTCCAGATTTCAGCCCCTTCCTTGGCTTTGGACATAGTGATGGCCTGTTGTGCTTACCACTGCCCCAGTTAGTGGATTCACCTCGGTCTTTATTCCCCTTGATAAAACAACAACACCATTTCTCCTGTGACTTGGGCTGGAAGGGGGAAGTGGCAGAACTCTTGTCAACTTCACCTGTTGGTGTATGTGTGTTTTAAGAAAGGATCCTCCTTTCGCTGTTTCATCAAAGAACTTGTGTGGAGGAAACCCAGTTTTTCACTATTGCCCTGGTGAAATCACTAAATAAATTAAGTAAATACATAAATAAATAAAACAGTGGAAGGCAGGAACTGGAGGAGAGAGAATGTTCTGGCCATAGTGCCTAGTAGCCAATTGGAATGGAGTGTTTTGAGGGATTTATTCAAATACTAATCTGCGGTTATATTTACTCCGTTGTCCTGTCTTCAGTGTTAATGTTTTGCTACTCTGTATTGCCATTATTTTGTGTTGAAATATAAACTGCTTTGAGATATTTTTAGAAGAAAAGGAATATATGAGCATTTTAAGTAAGAAGGAAAATAGTTTATGAGGGGTTTAATATGTTGTTGTAGAGAGAAACTACCAAAAATAATTTGTGGATTTATGTATTATACTGAGAAACAGGTTTTTTTTTAAAGTAGGGCTTGTGAATAAGCCACAATTGGGTGGATTTCTACATCACAGTAAGCCAGGAACATGCAGCATCCATTGCCTTGCGGGCCACACTGGGGTGTTTGTGTCATGTCAAGGACTCTGTGCCCAAATTGGGCGGGCTCATCTGCACTAAGCAATGTAAATTAGTTATAATGAATCACATTATTGCTACCATGAAATATGTACCTTCCTGCCTGTTTTCTATGTAGTATAATTATCACAAGGGAAGCATTTTGGATAAGAAAAGTCATGAAATTTACACTCCAATTATGCATTATCTAACTATGTGTAATCCAAGCATAGTATTACACATCCCAAATGTTCTGCTACTGAACAGATGTTTATAGTGCACTCCTCTATTTGAAGAAATTCCATTTCCTGGAGTTATATGTTGCATTAAAGCCATGTTTTACGGAATAAAAATTATTACTGAATAAACCAGTTTACAGATAGTACAGCATGGTAAGCCATAAATCTTAATGTATAAGCCATTGTGTCTGGAGTTCCACAACATGCTAAACCAGAACCAAACAAACACACCGAAGCATTGTATAATGTTTATACCCACTCACTGAGTTCAGTGATGTTTTGATCTGTGGTTTGTACATTCCTGTTTTATGGTTTAGCAAATATGTGAGCCCAGACCATAATGGCATATGCCAGAAACCATACCTAAAGAAAATTTGATTTAGGCTGGATTTAAACATGAAGCTATGACTGTTAGCCAATCTTTTTGGATTTTTCTTGAGGACATACCTGCCGGAGACAATATGATGACACTCTGCAGTTGGTAAAATCAGAAAAGGAAAAGCCTGTGCACTTCAGGTTGTTACACCAGTCTGGATTGTATAAATTTGGATTAAATTAGAAAATTGCATGGTGTGTGTTTCTTTAGAAAAGCTTTATCACCTGTTCTCTTTAAGTACCTACTGTGCTGCCACCAAAATGAACGTTGTGGGTCACGGGGAATTTTCTCCCAAACGATGGTTTTCTTGCATTTTTTTGGAGTCTGCCTTTGTTACCCCACCCATCCTGTAATTATGCTCAGTCTCAGAACGGAGCTGTTCTTCTGCTTCTTGGGCCCTTGCAGCTGTGAAGGTTGCCCGTGATCCGCAGCGGCTAGGTGCAGCTAGCTAGAACTTTAGCACCCTCAGTTTGACTTTGGGAAGTTAAAATCAAGACAAATAATTGCTTCCATGTTTATTTGAACTAGATTTTCCTGAGAAGTATAAGTTTGGAGTTGAGGCAGATTTTGTCTTAATAAGAATGGGCCACCCATATATAAAATGAGGCATTTGTGAATTGAATGAGATGTTGGAGGAGATAAAGCAACTAGCAAAGGTGTAGTTCTGTTCCATTCCAGAAAACTAAATGGCCTGAATATTTCTTACAGTTGCTAGTACAAGTGTGTTTGTGTTACCACTAAATGTACTCTTATCACTGCTTACACAGAAGCTGAACTGATCAATCTCGAAACAAATATGTTATTGGTTAAGCTTCCATTAAACATTCACTTTTAACCTTTGGAATTTTCCCATTCAAACATATGTCTATTCAAATGTAGCAAAGCAGCAGCAGAGTATGAAAGAAAAGAAAGGGGAGAATAATTAAAAGTCTCTGAGACATATATATTTGTTCAAGAATGCCTAAGTCAACCCTCCCAACCCAGAGTCCTGCAGATGTGGAATTACAACTCCTATGTAATCCAACACATTTAGACGGCACCAGGTTGGGAAAAAGCTGGCTGGCTTTCGCAGTCCCTGGGACTTGTTTTTATGCCTCAAGTTGAGATGGAATAGATCTGGGTTAGATGGAACTCAAGGGCAGCATCTCAGAAGGCTTTTGTTCTTGAAGTAGAAAATGCTAGATGTTTGCAGAATTGATCATAATCCTTCTGGTATCTGTTACCAAAACATTTTCTCCATGACGTTAATGATAGAATATGGCCTTTTATATAATAACATTGAATCATCTGTTTTTTCATGCATGGTTTGACTAATATATTTAGGAGAGAACAGCTTTCTTTCCCCATTCCATGCCTCAGATCTGAAATGATTCTCACCCCTTGGGGAAATAGCACTATTATTGTTGTTATTATCTGAATAAATAACTTGACAGCTCTTATGAATAGAATTGCTCTGTAATTCTATTCATATGTATCACTGACTGCAATAGGACTTCTCCCAGGTAAGTGAATATAGGCGTATGAGACTGCAGTCAGAATTTAATGAAGCCCATGAGAAGGTGACTTTTGTACAGGACTATGAATTTTGTCATTGCATACAAACATCATATGCAGAGAGAGTGAGAATGGAGTGTACCAGGCATACAAACCACATAAGGACCACACTGATGATCCCTGTAGCAAAAACAAAGGATTAGGGTGTTTGTGGGGATCAGTTTGGGTGGCATTAGCCAAATTAAGGCTTGCTGTGCAAAAATATGCAAAGATTTAAAAAACACAAATCTTGCCTGGTTCTCTGCAATAATTAGGCAAGATTAATTTTAGGAGCATTATTCATGGAAATTCAGCAGAGCAACCATATCTTCAGGAAAAGGCCTTCTAGATTTACTCCAATGCTTACCTGTGAAATCAAATCAGAATATTATTTTACTGTATTTTATAGCACATGAGATAAGATTTAATGTTCAGTTGGCAGATGAAGGCCACTTTTCACCAACCGCTAACTAGAATCCATATAACATACTGTAGCTGACTAAGAATCGTTAGCATTTTCCTCCTTGCTGTCAGTGCCAAGCTCAATGATCTGTAGAAACTAAGAAGCGCAGTAACTAGTTCATTGTTCCCTCTAAATGTTTTGGGACGATAGCGCTCAGAATTCTTCTTGAATTGCTAAGCAGGCTCAGACCTAGTTAGTATTTCAGGGAGAGACCATCAGAAAATGCCAGGGCTGTAGACTGGATTGGAAGTCAAAAATACATTCTGAAAATGACAACTTCCTTATTGTTGATGAAAAGATTACATGGATGTGTTGGTGAAGGCTTCAGAAGTCAAGTTTAACTTGAAGGAGAATAATTTTATTGTGATGAGGCACGGGGTGTGTTCAGTATACTCAGGTGATGCAACCATGTGTGATGTGAATAACAGAATAATACACGCCCTTCCATTTAGACTTCCCATGTGATTCTGTGTGCTGTTCAAAAACAAGCAGTCTGGTAACAGAGCTACAGTATGTGTCCTGTAACAGTGCTGTGAAGAATGACAGTCATGCTCAGTGATACCTATATATTCCTCTAGTGGGAATGTCCTGGGAATACAATTATTTTCACTGCATGTTCCCAACATCACAAAGTCACATTTGCATCTTAATTAAAAACTTCCTTTAGTTCAAGGATGGGAAACCTGTGATCTGCCAGTACAGAGCCAGACGGTGTTGAATTGCAACGCCCAGGATTCCCCTCTATTAGCTGTGCTGACTGGACCTGTTGAAATCTGTAATCCAATCAGTAATGTTCATGGAGTTCCAGGTTTCCAACTGAAGCAGGTCCGGAAGAAATTAAGTGTGGTAAGAAATAATTGTTGAAGTAACATAATAAATAGAATACTTGAGCAGTGCATGTGCAAATTTTTGTCTTGTCTGTACAGTATTGTTCCTATTCAGGATTGTACAGACATGAATTTTAGGGCAGATTGTGGTTGACCTTGCTCTTACTGAGCAGTGGCTATTCGAACCTAACCAGTGAGAACCTTGCTGTAGGGGATTAGCTTGGCATATATAGGAGGAACCTAGTTTTGTTGGTTTATCCCTGGCGATGGTTTGGACTTATGACAGTGCTGAAAAAAACGACTTACGACCGGTCCTTGCACTTACGACAGTCGCCATTTTCGACCTTCCCAGCTGGCTTCCGGCAAGCAAAATCAATGGGGAACCACATGATTCGCTTAACGACCACGTGGTTTGCTTAATAACCGCCACAAAAAAGGTCATAAAATTGGGTCAGATTCACTTAATGACCGCTTTGCTTAGCAACTGAAATTCTGGTCCCCATTGTGATTGTTAAGCGAGGACTACCTGTACAATTCTTTTCACTGCATGTTCCCAACATCCCAAGGGGGACCAAGTCACGTTTGCTAATGTAGTTCCTCTCTTTGCAGACCTTTCAGCTCCAGGAAAAAATAGCTCTTAAATTTAGGGGGTTCTCAGAACCAGCAGGGAAGAAATTGTAAGAGAAAGAGCATTTAACAACACTGCCTCCTTTCTCTTTCCACCAGTGCTCTGAAAATCTTCCAACAACAGAAAGAGGCTGTCTGTGGAGGGAACATTAATATTATAACTGTTAATCGATACTAAATGTGTGGCTATTAATGTGAGTATAAGTATAAATAACTAGTGCTTGCATACTTGGACCTTAAGTATAATACATTAGATTCTGCCAGATTGTGTAATGTGCAACGGCTTTCTTTTGAAAGAGGGAGGCCAGCATTCTGTAAAAGAAAAAGTGCAGCTTTCAAAATGATCTTCATTTCCCGGAATATCTGTGTGCCCTGCATAAGCAGCAGAAGAGTTTACAGAAAATTAAAAAAATGTGGCTGGCTGCAGGGCTTCATGTTAAAGGGTATTCAGCCTGATGGAAAAATAAAAAATAAACATAAGCTGGAGGCCTAGCAAGCAAGGAGCGAGGGTGGGGGAGAAGGAGTGGAAGAGAACATTGTGGGGGACAAGTTACAGCAACAAGCTTGTCTTTGAAGATATGTCTGTTAATGCCTTTATTCTAGCTTGATGGGTGCTAGATAGGAGGGAGAGAGCCAGTTTGGTGTAGTGGTTAAGGCATCAGGCTAGAAACTGGGAGACCCAAGTTCTAGTCCTACCGTGGGCACAAAGCCAGCTGGGTGACCTTGGGCCAGTCACTTTCTCTCAGCCCTAGGAAGGAGGCAATGGCAAACCACTTCTGAAAAACCTTGCCAAGAAAACTGCAGGGACTTGTCCAGGCAGTCTCCAAGAATCGGACACGATTGAACGGATTAAAAAAAAAAACTAGGGAAAGGGAGTCGGGAGGGAAAATGTGGCCATGGGTTTTTGCTTGCTTGCCTTTGCTATGGGTAGTTGTTTCTCCTGAACTTATGTGCTTCTTTGAGCATCACCAGCTTGCCTTCTGGGAGATGGGTATTTTTAACATACAGTGAAGCTTTGGGGCTCAGACTGCCATCTCTAAACTTGTCTCTGAGCTTCTCCAGTTTGCCTTCTGTGGAATGAGTAGAAGATTGCAGATTCAGAAGAGTGTTTTTATGTTTTGCATCACATAACTCTCCCCCTGCCTGTACTTAGATTTTGGGTGAGGGGTGTTTGTTGTTGTTTTAGCCCCACCAGTTTATCTATTGGGAAATGAGTGTCTTATGATTGGCAGGACCCATGATCATGAATTCCTGATCCCTGGCAACCATTTGGTGAGACCATCCAAAAATTCTCATAATACTGAATGTCCTTATCAACCCAAAAAGGTTGGCACGCCTTCTGGCACCAAATGAATGGAAGGAAATCCTCACATGCTCTTCATGATAATTGACTTAGTTAAATCTGAGTAATGTCTTGATGAAAGGTGAAATGTTTTTAAGAACAAGTAATAGCCTGGGTCCTAGTTTTTGCTTGGTTCCCACAAAGAGTTTCCATTTTCAGAGGGAGAGTTTAACTTACAGAAGGGTCTGAGAAGAGAAAGAACCCATTGTACGTGAAAAAGTCCTTATAGGAATAGAAGTTGCTTCTGTTTCTGGACTTAAAAATTGGGATTCAAGCTACTGATAGGAATGCACCCTTTCTCTAGACCAGAGCTTTCCAAATTTTTCATGTTGGTGACACACTTTTTAGACATGCATCATTTTGCGACACACTCTTACAGCAGGGTACAAGGCAGGCACTAGGACCTGTGTGGAATCCTGGCAGGGCAGGTTTGGAGGCAGCAAGGCACAAGGCAGGCACTAGGACCTGCGTGGAAGCCAGGAGGCAGCAGCAGCCGCAACACACCCAGACACTGCAGATGACACACTAACGCGTCCCGACACACAGTTTGGAAAGCTCTGCTCTAGACACTTGACCTTTGAGAGGCATGCGGTGGACTGTACCTCATAAATGAAATTTGATTTGATTTGATTTACATTAAATTAAAATGAGGTACAATTAATATAATTACTCGTGAGTCATGAATTTAATACTTTGCTGACACATTAAAAATACATTTTCTTAACAACTTTGACAGGGCTCTGCAGATCATACCTAAGCTTTTGAGGACTAGGTGGCCTTGATCCTTGAGCTGGACATTTCTGGATCATGAGATTGATTGCCCTGTATGATCCTTGCAAGGAAGGCCACTTTTCAAGTTTTGATTTTCTACTCTTTCAACTATTGCAAACTTGGTTGTGTTTATTTATATTTAGACAATTAGGCACACATAAATCCATTGTTTCTAATGCAATCTCTGTCCCTTCAGTTTGAAAGACAGGAAATTTACACACCAACCCATTTTTCTCTTTTCCAGGAGCTGCGCGGGGCCACCAAGTGCTATGGGTGGGGAAGCAAGGAAGGGAGGCTGAGTTAGCTGTACAACTACACCCTTCTTTAAAAAAACATTTTTTTTGCAGTGATTAAACGTGTATGCGGCTGCTCTGGGTGGGTTATTCCAGCCTGACTGCATGTTTCATATTAAGAAAAAATCCTCCCCAGGCTTCACCCTTGCTTAGAATGAGCTCCTAGGTTTTTCTTTGGTTGTGGCTTAGAACAAGGGTGATCATACTTCCATGTTGCTTTGGCAAATGATATGCTTCCTTTTCTTTTTAAGGGTGTCCATTAAAATGCATAAAGGAGAGGAAAACCTCCAGGGGCAAGGGATTTTTAAAGCTCGGCCTGCTTTTGAAAAATCCTCCTTCAGGATCTGAGTGCCCTCAAATGACCAGGCTAGAAATGGGGGATGTGTAACAGTAGCCTTCTCCAGCGTGGATACCCACAAAGGTGTAGACTTCATGTCCTGGAGTTTCCCAGCCAATGTGGCTTTTGCTAAGGATTGCGGACATACATTCCTCACAGTTAGGCAAGAGTGGGTAAAGGTATACTTAACACAGTTTGCCACTGAGTGTACATTGAGTATATATTAACAAGGTATACTGAAAGAAGGGGCGTGGTGGCTCAGCGGGTAAGACACCAGGCTTGTCGATTGGAAGATCGCAAGTTCAGAGGTTCGAGACCTGAGCGCCGCGTGACGGAGTGAGCTCCCGCACTCGCCCCAGCTCTTGCCAACCTAGCAATTTGAAAGCATGCAAATGCAAGTAGATGAATAGGTACCACTTCGGTGGGCAGGTAACAGCGTTCCACGCGCGTCATGAGGCCACATGACCGCAGAAGCGTCTTCGGACAATGCTGGCTCTTCGGCTAACAAACAGAGATGAGCACCGGCCCCTAGAGTCGGACACGACTGCACAAATGTGCGGGGGGAACCTTTACCTTTACTTTATACTGAAAGAGAGATTTCATTTTGCTGGTTGTCTTACCATATAATATAATACAACATCTCCCTTTAAATATACTTTGAAGATACATTTTTTTCCAAAATACTGGACTTTAAAATACATATTTTTCCATTACACTTGAAGGTTTTCCTCTCTGTTTTACTTTTTGATGATATTCCTTTTTCTGGTTATTTTATCAATAAAAGGGAGGAAAAAAGCACCACCTCGTGATGAATTTCAGATGTACTGAACTGTACCTCAAATACTTTTTTCCATTCCCTGTTGATAACCTGATTTGCATCTTCCAATAAACCATAGTTTTTAAATCATGGTTTGTTGAATAAAGCAGAGTTGGCAAGGTCCACACATCACACTGTGCCATGAACAATGTTTTATGCTGTATGGTGTGTAGGTTCACACAAGACACTAAGCCAAAATCCAACAAACCATATTATGGCTTAACATGATGTTTATGTTTTCATTTTGGTTTTGAAACCAAGCAGTAAGATTCTGCATTTATTGAAGTATAAATCCCATTTTACCACAGTAGGATGTAGACAGCTGGAGCAGGATGACAACCATTGTATTTTTGTTGCTGTTCTCGGCCTGCAAACATTAGTAATTCCATGGACTATTGTTCCTAGATGTAGAGAAGTCCATGAGAAAAATATAATCCTGTTGTTTAATCTTGTTTAAGTTACAGCATACTGTACACGATTATCCGTAGGGGGGCAGGGGGGTCAAAAAGTCAAGATGGCAGCAGTGACCATGTGATTTAAACCTCCATCTTGATTTTTTTGCCCCTTCCCCAGCGGATGACCTGGTACTATATACTGTAGCAAAGGAATGGGACTTACTGGTTGATCTCTAGGCAATTTGCAGTAGACTGGCAAGGATTGCCCACATTCCTAATTATGTATCATGAACAACACAATTTCTCCTGTTTAATCAGGTGGCAAAAATGTGTAACCTGTGGGCTGTGTGTGTCACGTCAGCCCCCCTCTTGTAGTGCACAAAGCCCCCAAGAGTCAATAGAGTCAAAAATAGGGTCATTTTATTTTTATTTCTGAGTGTTTGGGAGGCTTTAAAAAGGCGATTTAAGACCTCTGGAGATATTGAGCACCATTTCTCCCCTTAGAAACCCTGAACAAGCTCCAAAATTGGAGTCCTGGCCTCCCCTACTCTTGGAGTGCATTAATTGGCATGGCACACAAAGTCCTGGGTGGCCTTAAAGCTGACAGAAGATGTGCATCTTTGCATTAACTTGTATTGCTGAGATGAACACTTGTGATAAACAGAGCCATTTTTTGTGTAGAAAGACCAGGAGATCATTTTGCCTCTAATATCTAAAATAAATGTCTGGTCTCAGAATAGAAGCATTTACAGCATCTTCTACTTAATAGCTTTGGGGATTTTTTTTTTAAAGGGTCCAGATCTGCTGCTATAAAAGCTTTTCCATTCAGAAGCCCTTTCTGCACTCTAATTTTATTCCATTGTGGTGTCAGTTGTCTCAATTAATGTAACTAGGCCATTTTTAAAAGAAGAAGGATGTACTTAGAAGCTAGTCTTTCAGCTATAAGCTAAAAGATTTCAATGTTCATTTACAGTGAAATTCATCCTGGTGAAAACTGTCCTCTACAAGCTTTTGAAAAAAAAATAGACGATATATTGGAAAAGTGTGGCCGTCTTTCATGTATTTTGGGCTTCCCAGAACATCTTGTGAGATTCACACAGACCCACAAAAAAATCCAGACACAGCGACTAGCAGCAAGCAATTTTATTTAAGCGTTTGCAAAAGCTGGCAGCTCCGCAATCTCCCTGGAAAGTTGGGGGATCCGGGCGTGCCTATACAGCATAGTCTACAAGTTTATATACCTCCTACCCCGGCCGGTTACAATTCCCCCGCACGCCTAGTACTTTCCCACAAAACCTTCTTCACCCCCCTCCCTTTTCCCCATCTAGAGCACTAAAAAGAAACTATCATATCTAGTTATGCTCCAGCTTGAGCGCATTCCAGCTTCAGATGTCCTTGGGCAGTCCCCCTCCCTCCCAGTCTCAAGATGTTTCTTTCTACAAATGGTTTCACCTTGGTTCAGAGAACAATTAGACATTTTAATTCTCTCAATCTCTTACCCAGAAGTTCTACAAAGCTCACTGGTGAATTGGTTCACAATGGACCATTGGTCTATGGCAGGGGTCGGCAAACTTTTTATGCCGGGAGCCATTTTGACATGCTCATGCACATTTTGAAATGCTCGAGAGCCAGGGGGCGGGGTTTGTGGGCGGGGGCCAATCGCATGGAAGGGGCGGGGTTTCCTGGAGAAGAAACAGAGACGCTGATTGGTGGAGGCGTCCTTCCTTCTGAGCTTCCACCAATCAGCGTCTGTTTCTTCTCCAGGATTCTTCTCCTGGAGAAGAAACAGAGACGCTGATTGGTGGAGGTGTCCGTCCTTCTGAGCTTCCACCAATCAGCGTCTCTGTTTCTTCTCCAGGGTTCTTCTCCTGGAGAAGAAACAGAGACGCTGATTGGTGGAGGCGTCCTTCCTTCTGAGCCTCCACCAATCAGTGCGCGCCAAAGGAGAGCAGAGAGGCGGGCTGAAGCCTGCTGCTTCTGGAGACCGGCTTTCCGGATGTCGGGCGGCAGAGAGAGAGAGAGCCAGAGTCAAGGGGCCAAAGAGCCAGATCTGGCTCGCGAGCCGCCATTTCCGACCCTTGCCATAGACCAAGGGTCGGAAATGGCGGCTCGCGAGCCACATGCGGCTCTTTGGCCCCTTGAGTGTGGCTCTTCCGCAGCTGAACTCACCCCCGCCCCTTCCACGCGATTGGATCCCGCCCCCAAACTCTTACGCTCTTACGCGCGCTCTCGCTCTCCAAGGCTGGGGCCACCCGCAGCCGCCCACACCTCGCGCACAGCCCGCGGGGCTCTCTGCCGCTCCCTTCGACGGAGGAGGGACCGGCGTGCCTTGGGAGCTGCTGCTGGCGGCATGTCTGGGCGAGGTGCGCGGGCGGAGCTGCCCGTCTGGCACTCTGGCACTTGGGCGCTCCCGAGCCTCTTCCCTTCTCCCTCGCCACGTTCGGGCGTTGAGGCCAGGCAAAGCCGGGCGGTCGCGCAGGGGCGAGGCGAGGAGTCCCGCTACTCCGCCTACCGCCACATCCGTCCATTCCCGGCCTCGTGGATCCCTTCGAGGGGCCGCGGGGCTTCTCCGCTTTCCTCCCAAGGAGGCCTTGACGGCGCACCCTCCCGCCCCATCAATCCCCCCACCCCGCCGTTCGGCGTCCTCTCCCCCCGCTAACCCAAGCCCTGCGGTGGCCGGGGGACCCGACCCAGGCTCCGTTCCGGTGGGGCGACTGTAGTGACCGGAGGCGGCCAAGGGGAGAGCAGGCAGCTTCGGAAGGGGGAAAGGAAGAATGGAAAGGCTGTAAGGATGTGGCAGGAACGGCCCTGGAAAGCGGGGCCTGCGGACCGCCACCTTTGGGGAGGAGGGTCCAGCCGGCGAGCAATGGCGGCACCAGAGTTCGCCGGAGCGGCTGGCGCGCTGGCTGGCCGAGGCATCCAGGCGCTGGGCAAGGGCGCGGGCCCGGGACGCGAGCAACCCGCCTTTGCGCTCCTGGAGAAGCGGCCGCGGGAGGCCCGCCGGGTGCACCCTCCCGCCCCATCAATCCCCCCACCCCGCCGTTCGGCGTCCTCTCCCCCCGCTAACCCAAGCCCTGCAGCGGCAGATACTCCACAGCGCGGTTGGGGTTTTCGGAACCGGGTACCCCGGGGCCACCCCCTGCTCCCCCGTCCATGGAGAGCGAGAGGAAAAGGGGCGCTTGGGCGCTTTGCGCTGCGCCCGGCGCCTTCGGCTCCCGATTGCTGCAAAGGGCACCACCCCACGCCAGCTACAGACCCGACCCGCGGCCCGCAGAGGGCTGCAGGGCTACGGCCACCATCCTGCCTGCGGGAGTCCGAGCAGGAGAGCAGGGGGAGGGGGAGGAGTCGTCGCCGCTTTTACTGCTGCTGCCGCCTGCCTGCCTGCCTGCTCCAGCCCCGAGCGAGCCGCCCGCTCCTTCGGCTCCTGCCTTCGCTGCAGAGGCACTGCGCACTACAAGTGCACCGCCCGGCAAGCCCCGGGCGAGCCTCAGCCCAGCGGGAGGGGGCAGAACGCAGAGGGAAGGGAGACGGCAGAGAGGGCAAGGAGCGTGAGGCCTGCTGAGCTTTTGCCGGCGGACCCGCGCTGTGGCGAGCTCTCCTCTCCCCCCGCTAACTCGAGCCCTGCGGCGGCCGGGGGAAGCCGAGCCAGGCGGGGGTGCAGCGGGGCCCAGCGGCGCGCTGCGGGCGAAGAGCCGCCTGCTCTCCCCTTGGCCGCCTCCGGTCGCTACAGTCGCCCCGCCGGAACGGAGCCTGGCTTGGCTCCCCCGGCCACCGCAGGGCTCGGGTTAGCGGGGGGAGAGGACGCCGAACGGCGGGGTGGGGGGATTAATGGGGCAGGAGGGTGCACCCGACGGGACCGCAGGGACCCTCCGGAGAGGCGGCTTGAAAGCGGTTTCGGGGTGGTTGTTTTTTAAGCGGGCCTATGCGGTGGCTGCTTTTCTCTCCCCACAGACAGCGCGGGCGGGCGGGTCCTCTGGAAGGAGGCCGGCCGGAGTTCTGCTTGCAGCGGACGAGTTGCTGCTGGGCCGAGCAGATGCTTTTGAGACCTAACGGCGGGGTTACATCGGGACCGAGTCCGGCCTATCCCCGGTCTGTGTCGCGTTAATGCCGCCCCCTTTCCCACCTGGGAGGCCAGCTTGCAGCGCAAACGGCAGTCGCTTACTGAGCGAGTGCATTTTAAAATCTGCTTAACCCCCTTCCCCCTGCCCGCATTTCTCCCTCTTTGAAAAAGGAAGGCCGGAAAAGCGCAGTTTCAGTCTTGCGTTAAAGGGAGAAGCTGCCCTTAATGACAGAAGGCCATTCAAGTTGGAGAAACCTCGCGGGATGGGCGGAATCGCTACACACAAGCCACACGCCCCATTTCGTTCCTCCTTCCCTATTGCTTAATTGCCAGGCGCTCCTCCCCTGGAAACCCAGAGGAGGTGGGAGAAAGGCCGCTTCACACAACTCGCCAATCCGGGAAGTCCAAGTGTACACCCAAGGAGATCTGGAGGGTTTCCGGGGGAGCGGGGGACAGGCAGGGCAAGAAGCCAGAGCCTTGGGGTTGCCCAAGCGCCCTCCTCTTCCCTGTGGAACCGCCCTCCTTTTAAAACATGGCAGGAGTGCCCTTGATCACGTGCAAAGTATTTTTTCTGCTTCTAAGCGGCCGCGGGAGGCCCGCTGGGTGCACCCTCCCGCCCCATCAATCCCCCCACCCTGCCGTTCGGCGTTCTCTCCCCCCGCTAACCCGAGCCCTGCGGTGGCCGGGGGAGCCAAGCCAGGCTCCGTTCCGGCGGGGCGACTGTAGCGACCGGAGGCGGCCAAGGGGAGAGCAGGCGGCTCTTCGCCCGCAGCGCGCCGCTGGGCCCCGCTGCACCCCCGCCTGGCTCGGCTTCCCCCGGCCGCCGCAGGGCTCGAGTTAGCGGGGGGAGAGGAGAGCTCGCCACAGCGCGGGTCCGCCGGCAAAAGCTCAGCAGGCCTCACGCTCCTTGCCCTCTCTGCCGTCTCCCTTCCCTCTGCGTTCTGCCCCCTCCCGCTGGGCTGAGGCTCGCCCGGGGCTTGCCGGGCGGTGCGCTCGTAGTGCGCAGTGCCTCTGCAGCGAAGGCAGGAGCCGAAGGAGCGGGCGGCTCGCTCGGGGCTGGAGCAGGCAGGCAGGCAGGCGGCAGCAGCAGTAAAAGCGGCGACGACTCCTCCCCCTCCCCCTCCCCCTGCTCTCCTGCTCGGACTCCCGCAGGCAGGATGGTGGCCGTAGCCCTGCAGCCCTCTGCGGGCCGCGGGTCGGGTCTGTAGCTGGCGTGGGGTGGTGCCCTTTGCAGCAATCGGGAGCCGAAGGCGCCGGGCGCCGGGCGCAGCGCAAAGCGCCCGAGCGCCCCTTTTCCTCTCGCTCTCCATGGACGGGGGAGCGGGGGGTGGCCCCGGGGTACCCGGTTCCGAAAACTCCAACCGCGCTGTGGAGTATCTGCCGCCGCAGGGCTTGGGTTAGCGGGGGGAGAGGACGCCGAACGGCGGGGTGGGGGGATTGATGGGGCGGGAGGGTGCGCCGTCGAGGCCTCCTTGGGAGGAAAGCGGGGAAGCCCCGCGGCCCCTCGAAGGGATCCACGAGGCCGGGAATGGACGGATGTGGCGGTAGGCGGAGTAGCGGGACTCCTCGCCTCGCCCCTGCGCGACCGCCCGGCTTTGCCTGGCCTCAACGCCCGAACGTGGCGAGGGAGAAGGGAAGAGGCTCGGGAGCGCCCAAGTGCCAGAGTGCCAGACGGGCAGCTCCGCCCGCGCGCCTCGCCCAGACATGCCGCCAGCAGCAGCTCCCAAGGCACGCCAGTCCCTCCTCCGTCGAAGGGAGCGGCAGAGAGCCCCGCGGGCTGTGCGCGAGGTGTGGTTGGCTGCGGGTGGCCCCGGCCTTGGAGAGTGCAACGAGGACCGGCCATGGAAGGTGAGCGAGGGCCGGGGCGGCCGGCCAAGCGCAGCGCAGCCCTTCCACACGATTGGATCCCGCCCCCAAACCCCGCCCCCTTCCACGCGATTGGATCCCGCCCCCAAACCCCGCCCCCTTCCACGCGATTGGCTCCTGCCCGCAAACCTCGCCCCCTTCCACGCGATTGGCCCCCGCCCGCAAACCCCGCCCCCTGGCTCTCGAGCACTTAAAAATGTGCACGAGCATACCAAAATGGCTCTCGGCTCAAAAAGTTTGCCGACCCTTGGTCTAGACCAGTGTTTCTCAACCTTAGCAACTTTAAGATGTGTGGACTTCAACTCCCAGAAGGGAGGCTGGGGAATTCTGGGAGTTGAAGTCCACAATCTTAAAGTTGCTAAGGTTGAGAAACACTGGTCTAGAGAACAAAGTCAGCCTGAGAAAAGTGAAGGGTCCAAGGGCTTTTATATGATTAAGTTTTCCTGAAAATGTTATGTTTGTTAAAGTAAAATAGGCTTATTACTCTGCTGTATTTCCTTCTGAAGAAATGAAAATAACTGTTTTTCTTATTATAGTTACATTTAAAACAGCAAACCTGTGTGACTTTTTGATAGAAGATCATCATTTTAAAAAAAACTCTCAGAAAATGTCGATAGAAAAGGGGTTATCGCTTTCCCATTATACAGTGCACATGGTTTTGATTACCTTGGTCCTAGAAATGAAATATTTTCCTGAAAGAGTAAGAATTTGCAGAGGTCTTAGGAAAAAACTCTTTACAATTTCACATGGTTTGGCTTGAAATAAGCTATTGTTGTGAATTTTCTTTGTTATATATTTGGATGACCCAAAATAAGTTTTGAAATCAGTGTAGGAATAGCCACCTGGATCAAACAAGGCATGGCTCCTGGGTTGTGTTTTGCCGTGAGACACAAGTTGAAATATGTTTTTCTTGTACATTAACTATAGCCTCTGATAGAAGCTTGATGTGTAATTGGGGAATTGGATAACAGTGATGACAATCAAAAGAAATGAGCTCATTAATGTTTACAAGGATAACTACCAATGACAAGCTTGTTGTAGTTACATCACCTTTTGTAATAGATGGAATAATAACCGAATACAAAACTACAGGAAGACGTAAAACTTTTCATTAATGTTTATAAAGTTAATGAGCATAGAGATAAAGGTACAGGGGCGCGATGGCTCAGTGGTTAAGACGCCAGGCTTGTCAATTGGAAGGTCGGTGTTTCGAGACCCGAGCGCCGCGTGGCGGAGTGAGCTCCCGCACTCGCCCCAGCTCTTGCCAACCTAGCAATTCGAAAGCATGCAAATGCAAGTAGATAAATAGGTACCACTTTCGTGGGATGGTAACAGCGTTCCGCGTGCCTCATGCCGGCCACATGACCGCGGAAGCGTCTTCAGACAATGCTGGCTCTTCGGCTAAGAAACAGAGATGAGCACCGGCCCCTAGAGTTGGACACGACTGTGCAGGGGAAAACCTTTACCTTATAGAGATAAAGCTACCACTAAAGGTAATATCTTCATTCGCTTAGCCTCCAGGTTTATTTTAAAAAAAAATTAGCTAAAGTACCTGTAATATGTCAGATAATATAATATTGTACAGCAAAGACAGCCCCTCAAATTATTATATATTAAATATTACAAAAAGTTTGGTTAGATTAAAATCATTTCATGAATACTAGAAGACCAGGAATTTGCTGACTGAAGTACACTGCTTGAGTACTCAGCAAAATGGTCACAACTTCAATATAAACAAGAATATTCTTCTGCATTGATTTCCCTTTTAATGCATGTTTATATCTGGACTACAGTAAACCTCCCTTTACTTTTCATTTTCTTTGCTTGGGTTACACATGCCCCCTCCCCCACAGCATCAACTGTGAGACTTCACTTTGCATTCCTTCATCCTTATTAACAAGAGAGTCACTCTTTGTCTAATAAATATTTTGAATGCTTTTTGTGTGGGGTTTCCTTCTTAATGTGAGTAGTGTGGAGCCTAATTGTTTACTGATTGCTACAGAACTTGCCTTGGAACCCAACAGATGTGAGTAGTTTAGACCAGCGTTTCTCAACCTTAGCAACTCTAAGATGCGTAGACTTCAACTCCCAGAATATCCCAGCCCCATGCTGGCTGGGGAATCCTGGGAGCTGAAGCCCACACATCTTAGAGTTGCTAAGGTTGAGAAACACTGGTTTAGACTGAGGTGTGGTTAGATGAGAGTTAACCAAACTTCGGAATTAGCAACATGGAATGCACCACAATTACTCCCAGAGAACTTCATTTTCTAGTTACACAAACATGGAAAGAGGGATGGCCCTAGTGATGTTGTGAAGGAACTAAATTCTATGTATTCAAATTGCTTTGCTATTTTCACCAATTCAAATATATCCTATTGGGAAGGGACATTTTATGACCTTTCTTCCAGATGAAGGACTATAGATTCCCCAGATTCTTTCCATTCTTTGCAGCTTCACAACAGCTTTTTTTTCCCCAGTTTTTTAAACTTTTCCCTTAGAAGTACATTTAATTTTGCAATGTGTAGACATAAAGAAGAATATATTTGAGAATGTTGCAACAAGATCAGGAGAAATAAAGAAAGGTGTGTTGTTATAAGTTGTGGGTTCTTTCCACAGTTGGCTTTAGTGCCACTTCTGGATGGATGCCATGCACCCTTATTTACGTGACATGGTCTTCCTCGGGCAGCTGAGCCAATTTTCTTTCAGCATGCTTCTCCAAATCCCAAATGGCAAAAGGGAGACAGCTTTCCACTTGGCAGGAACTTGTGCCGCCAATGCTGTCTTTGGCTCTGTGGTTCTCCCCTCTCCAGATGGTCACAGTGCCCTTGCACTAACCTCTATTTGGAGTTTTCTGAAGCTAGTTTCATTCTCTCTCTCTCTCTTTCCTTTGTGTTCTTTTTTATGATCATGATGTAATGCAACAAAGCAAGGATGGGGTCCAGGCCAGAAGTTGTTTTCTGTACTCCCTCATTGGTCAGCTGGTGAGGATACAGGTCAGCATTGGCTCTTCTCTGAATGGATGCAGTAAATACAGTCACAGGCTCTTGTGACAAGACTTCTCAGGGTTTAAGGGGTGGGGCAGTGGCCACGTGGAAAAGCCCTTAGTATAGCATAGATTTTCTCGTAGGATGGCTAGACTAAAATAGGGATCCAATGAAAACTGGATATGTATGCTGTCTTTGATCGCTTGAAACAGTTCAAGAAGAGAAACTGAACCAGAGTTACAAATACAGAGACTGTTGGCAATTTCAAGAATATTTGCTATGTAGAAAATGCATTGCATAATTCAGTTGCCCAAAGATGAACAATATTCACATATAAAAACAATTGGACTCACCCGTGTTATATTCAGGTGTAATGAATTCTGCACTCTTCTCTGGAATATAGCTAGTATTTGGATTCCCCCTTGTCTTTCTTCCTTTGTCTAAGCCAGCTGTTCTCATACTTTAAAAAAAAAACCATCTACTATATGAAAATACTGAGGGAGTTAGGGGTTCAACTATAATTGTACCTTTCATATGTGATTGCTGAGCTTCCCTACCAGAGCAAAATATTATTAGACCTAATATATAACACGTTTAGCCTAGTCTGATGAGTTCTAGTCTTTCTCTAGACCATCTGGATAAAGCTTGCGGGTCACAATCTGAGAATAAAAAGAAAAAAAATATATTAAGGGCCTTCCCACACTTGCATCTAACTACAGTAAGAACATGCCTTGGCAACTTTTTTATTTTAGGGTGAATCCATCCCATGAGTGAGGTAAGCTTAAGTCAACGTTTGCTATTTGAGTTTTGTAGTAATGTTCCCTCTTAAACTTGACAGCAATGCACAGCAGTGCTTAAATTCTGATATGCTTCACCAGCTGTTCTGATGGTGGCACACTCTGGTGCTATTGCCACTTTAGGCTGATGTGATGGAGTGATGGCACACTCCTCCTCCTTGGATCCTGGGCCTTTTCCTCTGCTGCCATTCTTTTTTTGCTCTCTGGACGGAAGGAGCTGGGCACAGCTGTCAGCTGTATCAGTACTCAGAAGCTCCCCACAGTCCACCAGACTGTTTGTTTGTTTGTTTGTTTGTTTGTGTATGTATGTATTTACTTACTTACTTACTTACTTACTATCCCACCTTTATTGTTTTTATAAATAACTCAAGGTGGCAAACATACCTGATACTCCTTCCTCCTCCTCTTTTCCCCACTACAACAACCCTGTGAGGTGGGTTGGGCTGAGAGAGAGTGACTGGCCCAAGGTCACCCAGCCGGCTTTCATGCCTAAGGCGGGACTAGAACTCTCAGTCTCCTGGTTTCTAGCCTGTTGGCTTAACCACTAGACCAAACTGGCACTCTCAAATCAGTCAGTCTGTCCAAATGACAGCAGAATTGACAATTGAGTGGCTAAGAAAAAGGAAAGAGAAGCAGAGAAGTGGTTCTCTCCAAAGCTGGCAGCAAGCTTGCTTTTACTCATGGGATGGACTCACCCTAAAATAAAAAAGTTGCCAAGGCATGTTCTTACTGTAGTTAGATGCAATTGCGGGGAGGCCCTTAATATATTTTTTTTCTTTTTATTCTCAGATTGTGACCCGCAAGCTTTATTCAGATGGTCTACAGAAAGACTAGAACTCATCAGACTAGGCATAATGAATTATGCACTGTTCTCTGGAATATAGCTATATGGGTTTAACACTCTTCTGGAGGCACTCTAAACCTGCTATCGAAACCAGCCCACCAGACAGCTGGTTGGTGGCCAAGGGAGCTATGCTATCTCCTGTTTTACTGCACAGCTCCTCCGTGCACCTTTGCAGTGGGCTGGTTTTGACAGCAGATTAAGATTGTGCTGCCAGGTCTTGGAGCTGGCCCTTTCAATTGATGGTGATGCTTTCCTGGTTTTGACAGATAGGCTTTCCTGCTTTGACCCACACAGTAAAGTAGGAAAGGCCAGCCAGCCGCCTGTTGAAACTTACCCCATCCTCCATCACTGTCCTGATCGGCATATAATTTCCTGTTGGCTGTAATGTTCAGAAAGCAGGAGGACACCAAAGCCAGAGGATTTTACCAATTGTTTTGCTTATCTGCTCTGGGTTTGTGAAATCAGGACACTAGCTTTTGGCAGCAAGCCAAATAGAGACTATAAATCCATGGTAGAGATTGGCCTTGGAGATAGCAAATTTTATACCAGCATAGCTTTCTGCCAGGATGGGTAGGTAACACTTTAACTCAGCAGTGGGGCAAGCTCTTATGAGACTATCCTGAAATGACAAATGCCTGGGTTGAGTTTAAATTCAGTGGTCAGGACTCAGCAGGCAGTACAGTATAGGACATTTCTGAATAAATGCTTAAAAAGTTGTTCTGCAAGGAATATTTATGCATACCTATTTAGTTGGCATATTTCCTGGTTTTAAAGTTATTCACATACAGCAAGAAATTTCAGATTCATAGGGTTAGGAATTCACCAAAGAATTCTGAATTAAAATTGGATTGTGTGTGCAAACCAAATTAGTACGGGGTGAAAATACAATTCACTGGACCAGAGCTTTCCAAACTGTGTGTCAGGGCATGTTAGTGTGTCGGCTGCAGTGTCTGGGTGTGTCCCGGCTGCTGCTGCGCAGGTCCTAGTGCCTGCCTTGTGCCTTGCTGCCTGCAAACGTGCCCTGCCAGGATTCTGCGCAGGTCCTAGTGCCTGCCTTGTGCCTGGCTGCCTCCAAACTTGCTGTGATTCCGCGCAGGTCCTAGTGCCTGCCTTGTGCCCTGCTGTAAAAGTGTGTCGCGAAATGATGCCCTGCTGTAAGAGAGTGTCGCGAAATGATGCATGTCTAAAAAGTGTGTCACCAACATGAAAAGTTTGGAAAGCTCTGCACTGGACAAACCTAGGATCTTGGCTATCAAGAGGAAGCCACATACTTTGTGTTTTTAGATCAGCTGCAGAAAGATTTTGTTTTGTTTTTTACTTTTTCACTCCATTTCTTTCCCTCCATTTGTAATTCTTGAATAAGGCCCGTCTTATTTCGTTAGTCAAAAGTCCAACATTCAAATCTGCATTACATTGGCTATACGGGGAAAAAAATGAAATTATTTTCCAAACACTTTCTGCTTTATTCTCAGCCAGGCTGGGAAACATGTTTTTTTTTTCCCCAAGCAAAAAGCAATAACTCATGCTGTAGCACCATCATCATTAGGCATTTCTTCAATAAAACCTTTTCATTCCAGAGAGTTACAGTGAGCTTTTATGTGAAGATGTTTGTGTACTTTTTCTAAGACAGCCTTCCAAAAAAAATCTACCAATATGGGGCACCTCCTTTTTTGGACTGCCCTCCTTTATAGCACTGAATTGCCAAACTCATGAGAAGGTGCACCTCCCCGTTTTTCTCCTTGGAAGCTAAGCCTTGCCAGCAGCACTGATCTTAAGAAGGGTTCCTTGTAAAAACTTGTAGTCAGTTCCTGAAAGTTGGTTGCCCTTCAGTGAATGGCTCTTTCTGTTTATGGAAGGACTGAGATCCAATTAAAGTTTCCTGCTAAAGGAAAGTGATTTTTATTTATTTTACTTTCTGGTTGCAGGTCCCTTATACCACCAGGAAGTTTTGAATGAAAATCTGAGAGCCATCAACTGAAAGTGGTAGAAACGCTATGATCCTGGTGCTCAAAAGGGATCAAGATTCTGATGAAAGAATTATCTTTGTTCAGTTTTTGCATTAAAAAAAATGCAATCCATAATTTTCCTAAGAGAAACTCAATGTTCTTATCCTAATTTTTCTTAACTTCAGCAATGTACATTGGGAATCATTTTGGTTCTATGGCAATTAAACAATTGGAAGTCATAAATCTGACATTGACTCCAGTTCACCCAGAGATCTACCAATAAATCCAGATTTACCACCTGTTCATCCCAGGAACAGAGGCAGTAACACAGAAGAGACTGAAGGGCCGTAAACATGGCTTAAGACCAGAGTCCGTTAGACCTGGTATGGATCCAGACTCAATTAAAAAAAGAAAATGGAAGACAGTGTTATGGTGCATAATAGCTAATTTCCAAAGTGCATCGTAACTATCTGAATCTGCCAGGAAGAATAAATGTATAGATATATGAGACATTAACTAAGCCCAGGTTTTGAGGAAGAGGGATTCAGATAGCTTGTGAAACCTGAATAGAGTTATTATTGTGCTTTGGTTATGAGCTGCAATCCTGTACTCACTTGGTATAAGTCCCATTGAACTAAAGTGCATAAATGTGCATCAATGTCAGGGTCATCACAATCTAGTAGTATATGATTGCACTGCAAAAATAATTGCCTTCTGCCTGTGGCTAGAATCATGTCAACTGGATTTCTATTTTCTCAGTAGAAACGTTTCACTCCTTATCCAAGGAGCTTCTTCAGTCTGAGTAAAGTTAGTAAGGGAATCCTTAAATACGTTTCTAGGGTGGCTGTGTGACCTTGCACCTGGGGCTAGGTCATGGTTATTTTGAGATGTTTATTTCTAAGTCCCATTATCATCTAAAGGAGGATCGTTAAGATTACCCTGCTGCTGTTGAGCTTGCGAAATGGTCTTAATCTTCCTAGGCACAGAAGACAAAGCAGGAAGGAAGATAGGGGAAAGGTTGTGCCTGAGGCCCCCACCTCTATTCAAGGAAGGATTTTCCAAGTTGGCATAAATGGATTCCTTGACCCCTGGGGGTCTATTCTTCCTTGAATAGAGTTGGGGGCCTCAGGCACAACCTTTCCCCTATCTTCCTTCCTGCTTTGTCTTCTGTGCCTAGGAAGATTAAGACCATTTCGCAAGCTCAACAGCAGCAGGGTAATCTTAACGATCCTCCTTTAGATGATAATGGGACTTAGAAATAAACATCTCAAAATAACCATGACCTAGCCCCAGGTGCAAGGTCACACAGCCACCCTAGAAACGTATTTAAGGATTCCCTTACTAACTTTACTCAGACTGAAGAAGCTCCTTGGATAAGGAGTGAAACGTTTCTACTGAGAAAATAGAAATCCAGTTGACATGATTCAAGCCACAGACAATTCCACCTGGATGACTGAGAACCTTCATCGACAATTGCCTTCTGCCAAATTCAGTGTCTATTTTTGTGTCGCGGTCAGCTGCTGAAATGACAAATATGGATCAGCTTTCCACTGTTGATGAGGTTTTGCAAAGAGAAACTGGTGGCCGTATGGAAGAGATCTTGCTGGATTTCTTTGTTCATCTATGAAGGACAAACTGTATCCAATCAGGAACGCTTTATGACTGAGCAGAGTGCAGCAAAACAAAGGAAGCCAAGTTTATACTTGTCCTTTGAAGTTTGTCTGCTAGAATAACTGTAATCCATTAATGATATTAAAGATATTGGATGTGTTTTAAATATATTATGGAGGCACAGCTCTCTGAACTAAATAGCAAATAACCTTGTAGCATTCAACTCTTAGGAAAACAAAGAAACAAACAACAGGATTAGCATCCATATAATTCCTTCGCACTATTTCTGCAGCCCCTGGAAACATCTGGTTGGCCTTTTCTTATTATTACTCTGGGTTACTCCAGTGATTATTTCCAATTAATGCTCCATATATGTCCCCCCTATCCTGCGAAGAATTGGCTTTTCCAAATTCCCCAGTGAATATAATATTTATTTCTTTATTAAATCAATTTATTCTTAATTCATTTTTCAACCCAAAAATGAGGGCTTCAGAGAATACTTATAATATGCACCCAGGGAAAACTAGTAGGTTGTCCCATATTCAGATAAGCTACTAGTTTTAAAGCTAAAGGATAAGAAATGTGCTGTTCCTAGCTGTTTAAATGATCATTTAAATCTTGTAGTGATTTACATGATTATAATAGGGCTCCCATAACTGGGCTGCAAAGATCTGGACACACAAGCAAAGAAACACAGAAGCTCTGACTTTTTGCTGTTATCTGTTATCCAGACTTTGCAGCCCGGATAAGGTAAATCAAATTAGAACTCTAATAACAGCTAGGTTATTAGAGTTAGTGACATGAATTCCCAGATATAACCCTGCCAAAGTTTGGCATCAAATCACAAGGTGTGATTTTCCACCTTTTCGGGATGGGAAATAGAAGATGTATGATATGGCAGATAGCTTACAAAAACCAATCCTCCGTAACACATGATCCATCCCGCCATCCCTATCCAGGCCCTGCTATTCACATACCATCGTCATGTCATAGCCCTATCTGCACCCATTGAAAAACAAAATTAAATTAAAGCTGTAGCTGCTGAAAGCTTATTCATATGTGAGATACCTGGCAAGTCCAGAATCGCAGGGCATATATTCCAGGTGCCACATGCTGGGGATAAATATTAAACAAGAACGGTTGCTGTGACCTTTTACTTTTGAACTTCCTGGGAACTTCTGATTGGCTACTGCTGCAAGGAGAAGCCTTTGAAGAGATTCAGTTGAGGAATTCTTACTGGTTTATTTTTGGTTACTGCAACTTTTCTGAATTTGGTGTACTTCCAGATGCGTTACATTACAGTTCCCGTATTTCCCAGCCAACATAGCTACCAGATGGGAAAGGCTGTTTTGAAAGGAACTGAAAACACCAGGAGGAGGTCCTAAAAGTGCCTTTAATAAGTGGTTGTTTATTACCATTTCTCCATTGCCAATATGATGCCTTCCACCGTGCTTGGTTTTTTTGTAGCATACCCGTCATACCTGACCTGCAGGTTAGTTTTAGTTAAATGTCTCTTGAAGCCCATTTTTAATTTCTGCTAAATGTCAGCAATGTGAACTATTTTTGTTCAAGAACAAGGTGTACCAGTTTTGGGTTTGTAACAAGACACACCCTCTTTCCTTGCATGATATCCAAGTTCCTTTTTGTTGGTCTAAGGCAGAGCTTTCCAAACTTTTCATGTTGGTGACACACTTTTTAGACATGCATCATTTCGCGACACACTCTTACAGCAGGGCACAAAGCAGGCACTAGGACCTGCGTGGAATCACAGCAGGTTTGGAGGCAGCAAGGCACAAGGCGGGCACTAGGACCTGTGTGGAATCCTGGCAGGGCAGGCTTGGAGGCAGCAGGGCACAAGGCAGGCACTAGGACCTGCGTGGAAGCCAGGAGGCAGCAGCAGCTGCGACACACCCAGACACTGCAGCCGACACACTAACGTGTCCCAACACACAGTTTGGAAAGCTCTGGTCTAAGGTCACAAAAATGCTTCCCTGAATGATGGATCTTGTACAGATTACTAAATGAAGTGTCTGTGTACACCCAACAATGACCAATGGAAGACCACTGTTTTCAGTAAATAAATGTGTGATGCTTTCTAAGGATCAGATTACCATGGTGGCAGCAGACTCCGGTCTTTAAACACGGGCCCACCTAACCAAATAAGATGGATGGGAGATACTGAATTCATCCCCTTCTGTATTCTATTTTCTTATAAATAGACTCATTTCTAGTATCAGCTATTTTAGAGGTTTCCCCCTTCTTCCACAAATAGAAGGGAACATTTCTTCAAAAAGTATGCCAGCTACGAGGCATGTGTGTATCAGTTAAAAACAAAGTATGCATTTTGCTTCAGAACTTTTCTATAACCAAATATATTTGAATGCATTGGTTAAAGTTTCCTCTAGTCATGTAACAGCCAGTCATTTTTTAAAAAGAAAATCTCCATGCGGGGGACTTCATTTCTCATTCAGTGTGTAGATTTTAATATCATGTATATTTACTGGGCAGCTACAGCCAACCTTCTGTACAATATTTTTTCAGTCATGACTTTCTACACATATGTTGTATACAATTTCCAATAGGAAGTGACTCAAGTGTTGGAAATTCATTGTGTGCAAATAAAGCAATCCCAAGCGTGGCACAATTTGTTTCCTCTATGTCCCTCATTGCAAAAGATGCCCCACAGTATGGCCAACTGAGATATTTGGGAATGGATGGCTTTGAAGGGAAATGTTGTGGGGAAGGTAATTCAGTGATAAAAGTAAAAGAGAGAACTAATTCACCAAGTTGTAATTCATGTTAGCATCCACATTTGTTTTTTATAGCAATGAAGCAACTTTGTTCCATGCATCAAACTGACAAAGAGAGTTGTGATAGATTTAGTAGCAGCAAAAAGGATACAACATGTCATGATGCAGTAATACTCCATCTAAACCAATTCCAATTAATATACAATAAGATTTGTGTGGGGAGCAAAAATTTGTGGTTTATCTTGTGTTTTTGCTGGTCTTCCATCTGTTCACTTACATCCAACTTTCAGAGACTTTATAGATTAGATTTCTCCATTCTTTCTCATTTAATGTTTCCAGGTTTAAACCTGTATCTTGCTTGATGGCATCAATCTAACATATTCTTTGTTGGCCTTGTTTTCTAGCATCTCCACCCATTCCTAGCATAATTGATTTTTCTAAGAATTTGATCACGTGATATGACCGAAATAAGGCAGCCATTTATTCTAGTGATATTTCTGGCTTGATGCAGTCTAAAATTTCCTTGTTTGTTATTGAGTTTGTTGTTTGTTACTGAGAACCTTCATCAACTTGTTTGTTATTGTTGCTCTCCAAGCTATACACAGTACCTGTTTCCAAACTCATAATTTGAAGAAGTCTTATTTTTCTTCTATCTGCTTTTTTATTGTCCATCTTTCACAACCATATGTAATTAATGGGAAAACAATAGCATTTACTTTTCTGTATTTGGTATTAAGAGTGATGTCCTTGTTTTTCCAGATCTTCTCTATTCTAGTCATTGCAGTGCAACCAAGTGATATTCTACATTTAATTTCAGGTCCAGTGCCGCCTCTTTGAGTGAACCAAGGAAAATGAATAAAGTCCTGAACTGATTCAATTTGTTTATTGTCAATTTTTACCTTGATGTCACCTTGTGTTTACAGATACACTAAAGAGAAAAAATGTCCAATATGAATAAATAGGGGTATGTGAACTAGCCAAGATTTGATTCAGATTTCAGATTTGGTTTGTATTTGAAATTCAGATTCTAACAAGATTCCATTGAATTATTTTGAGAACAGAGATTTGGTAAATGATTATAAGCTATAATGGAATAGTATGCACAATGTCTGCTTCAATTTTTGGCACATGCTTCCATTTTTGGCAGAGTGGGCAGAAAAAAGCAGTGATGTTAACCCTGCAGAAATTCAGCCAGATAATTTAAAGAGTTTCACTACAATAAAGTTTTGAAATATCCCCCTTGTATTTCTTTTAAGGCAGAGATACAAGGGCTGAAGAAAGATCAGTAGCTGTTTCCATCAAAGTCCATCAAAGGACCTATAGAGAAGATGTGCTGAACCAGTGCAGAAAGAATCCTATTCCAATTAAAAATAAAAATGTTCAAAAACTGCTTCAAAAGATTGAAGAGTCTACTGTTCTCTGAACACTAGTTATTCTGGTCAGGCAGGTTTTGGACATGGCTGATGGGAAAGGTTAACCTCTTCTGGGAATCATTTATTATGTGCTGCTTGCCTTGCCCATCAGTTAATAAAAATGTTTGAGATATGTAGGTTACATTATGAGATAAGGAAGTATCATATGCAATGAACAGTAAGCACACTATCTCAGACTCACTCAAGCAATGAAGAGGACCCACTGACTCACTCCAGGAAATGACAAGAAGAGACGGGTATCAGAAAGAAAATAAGAGGATTTCTAAAAATAAAAATTGGTGGGAAGAATAGGGAGAATAAAAAAAGGAAAGGAGGGAGAGAAAAAACTGAAGAGCTGCACACAGTCTGAACATGGAGACTCATGTGGAGACTCAGAAGAACTATACCATAATTCATAAAAATAGGAAAGATAAAGATAAAATGTGGAGTATTAGGGGAAAGAGAATTTCACACATACACACACACACACACACACACACACACGCAAACAAAAATCCAACACCCCTCCATCCCACTATAAATCAGGGGATTTATGTTTAAATAAATAGGTTCCATTGTAATGATAAGGAGAACATTTTTTTACTTTTTATAAATAGCCATCCTGAAGATTTTGCAGATGATAGTTTCTATCCCATCAGATAGAAATTCTAAAAATAGAAAGAATGGGGGCTTTGTTCCTTTGAAATGCCAATATACATTCCTTTGTATTATGTTTGTATTCATTTGTGGTGTGACCTGACTTACCTTTAGAAGATACCTAGCATCTCAAAACTTATTTGATATCTCTGGCTTAAAAATGGTTTTGGATAGTTTTTTTTAAAGAAATAATTAACTGAATCCAACCTGAAGTGAATTCTGTTTTCTCAAATCTGAATTCATTAATAAGCTTCTAGGAATAGCATAGGTTCTACTTTGCAGGTGGAGGCAGTTTAACATCTGGCTTTGGCATAAATTATAGATTGGATAGTTTTGATTTTTTTTACACTATGAAAGCAAGGGAGATTTTCATGTAGTACAATAGGCAAATTAATTTCAGGTGGCATTTCTTTGGCAACCTGATGTCTTCCAAGTTGGTTATTTAGTTATATATTTTATTTATCTATTGGTTGGTTGGAATTAAACTTGATATATTGCAGACTATTCAATCTCTTGGCAGTTTAGGATAAAAATGTATTTCAGTTAAAACCAAGGCTATTAAAAATGAATTAAAATGATCAGCAATTAAAAGAGCTGTCCAAAGAGACACATTTTGAATGCCTTTTAAAAGCAGACAGAGATAGGTCTTCTCAACTTGGCAAGGATTGTTAATCAGGGATGTAGGGCAGCCCCAAGAGGACTGCATGGCTGTTGTGGGGAAACTTCTTAGAGTGAGGAGGGAGCCTACAGGCAGATCCTCACTTTCTGCTTGGCCCATTGCTAGTATGGTCCACTCACTGTTTTCTGAGTACAGGAATAGGCGATGTCCTGTTAAATCAGTGAGCTGTTCTCAGTCCTAGAAATTCATGCTCCGTTCAACTTTTAGATCCCCCAGTGGGCACCCTTCTTTTGAAAGAGCAACCTGTTCCCTTTTGCATGGTCAGGGCCACAATGGTACCATAAGGGAAAAGGTCTTATGGTGACCATAGTCCAGACTGAGCACCAGCCTGACCCCATTGCCAACCCACTGCAATTACACTGTTGTAATTTGTGACACAAAAGTTACATAGGGAAGTAGATAAATGATTACAATGTAAGTATGGTAGCCTCTCAACTAATCCATGTTGTCTGTTGCAGGTGAACGTCCTGAAGGCAGTATGAGCCAGAAAGGATCGACAGGCAGCCACCCTGGCTCTGCAAAGTAAGAAATCTAATGTTTAAACCAGGGTTTCTCAACCTTGGCCACTTGAAGATGTGTGGACTTCAACAAACTTAGTGTTGATGAAAGAGAAAGCAACTTGAGAGGTTCAGAGCTGTATGGTCTGGAATGTAATAGGAAGTATACTGAGGATGTATCTCTCCTGGACTTTAGAAAAAACCTAAAGACCTGGTTGTGTCATCATGCTTGGGGTGGGGTGGGGAATAGCCAGTCTTGGGGTTGGCTGGTTTCTTAGATTTCTCTTGTCCAGCCCGACCAGTTCTTGGGATAAGATCTACCATTGTTTGGATCTGATTGTAACTATGTATTTTATGATTACTGATATTATTTATGGGGGTTTTTATTATTGATTTTAAACTATTTTATTGTGAACCGCCTAGGGTCCCTCCTTGGGAAGGAGATGGGCGGGATATAAGTATGATAAATAAATGAATGAATGAATAAAATAATAAAATAAAATAAAATAAAATAAAATAAAATAAAATAAAATAAAATAAAATAAAATAAAATAATAAATAAAATAAAATAAAATAAAATAAAATAAAATAATAAAATAAAATAAAATAAAGTGGCAAGTTTGCAGATGCCAATCACACCAAACCCAAAAACTGAAAAGTAGACTTGTAGCATTAACATTTACACAGGACACATTTTTATTTCTAGCTAGATTGGGTGGATGTGATACAGAAATCAATTGGTAGGTCTCTGGGTCATGTACAGTAGATCAGTTTACATATCTTAGACTCCATGACCTGTTTTCTGCACGGGATGTTAAACTCCTATCATCAGCACTGTTGAAATAAACAGTGAATTTGCTCAAAGCGAAATTAAGATGTCCTTGTTTCATCTTACTGCTTTCTCTTTTTCCAGTGGCAGCATGGGTAAAGCAGATGGTGCTGGCAAAATGAGTGCAAAAGATTTATATGGTAAGTCCACAGTTGAAACATTTCATGCTTAATAAGGCTTGTTAAAGCATAGAAGGTTAGATCCAACTTTGTATCTAACAAAGCAAGAGTTAACTTACAAAATGATGAAGTATGATCATTTGTTGGCATTTTAAAGTGAGTTATTGATTGCTAGCATAACATACACTGGGCTGAAGAAAATTGCTTTTCCATTTGCAATACGGGGTCATTCAGCCAATTCAACTATAACCCAAGGGACCACAAGAGTCAGGCTAGTAAGAGCAACAAGCTCTAAAAACAGCCATCGCCAGTGACCATCCAGCTACTTCTGAAATTCAGGGGAATTTAAGGAATGACATGATATAAAGAGCTGTGCCTATGTGGAACATCTTGGTGTTGCCATGCGTACACTAGATTAGTGAGCAGTTAGTACTGCTCTCCAGAATGAAGTGCAGCTCAATCACTCCCACTTGGCTCCTCCTGCTAGTGCAAGCTGTTAAGCAACTAACTGTGATTTATTGGGTGCAATGTCTGTGCTTGCTAGGAATTCTGTTGGTTGCAGGCTCCCTGGAAAGCACCACTACATACTGTAGCAGAAGGTTGGTTTAGTCTATCATATACAATGACAAAAATTATAGCCAGGACTTGCCAGAAGATTAGATAAATCAAGCATCTCCTTTTAAATGTGTAAAAAACTATTAGTTTGCAAGTTGTAGCATTCTAGGGGGTTCTTGGACAAAAATGCATCATGAACTCTTCAGTTGCCATTGTTGGTTTTCTAAGCAGATCTTGTGTCAACGGTTAATATGGCCAGACATCTTCTGGTATAATCTGTTAGACTGAACTTTTTCCAGGTAGTTGGCCTGACCAGGCTTTGTAAGTAGACTTACTCACCAGCTTTCCCTTCCTCGCCCTCAGAAGACTCCTCACTTTTGCTTCTGTAGGAGCATGTCATTTGCCACTGCAACTAGGCCAATGTTTCCAGTCTCCATCACAGCAATTTGTATCTCTGTTCCTGTCAGCCCAGTTGGCACGTCTTTTAGTTCCTGAAATCTGGCAGTTTTGCCTCCTGTTTCCTAGCTCTGAGTTACTGCTTGTACCCAACCAGTATACTCTGGATAGCTTCCTTCCTTAGATGAAGGAGTGGGAAGGTTAGTGATGTAAGAGTCATCACTGCTTGCTTTAACTGCATGCAGTGGCAAGTTGGCGGCCATCTTTTCTGTTTTGAAGGCCTGCTGAATATATCGTGCTTGAAAACTCAAAAGTTGAAAATGCAATCAGGGTTTTTGTTATCATTTTATACTGGCGGATTTGTTTTATCCTAGAAAAAAGCAGGCATGCGGTTAATAACATGCTGTTTTAAACTTTCTAGGATTTCTGTTATTCCTTGTAGTGGGGAAAGACTCTGTATGGCAAATATTGAGAGTGTTTTTTTTAAAAAAAAAACATACGTACGTACCATTCAAATAGCTGAAATAGACTGTAAGAAACTTTAAAAAAAACTTTGCTAGACTTAGTGGCCACTGCTGAGGATCCACCCTACTCAGTAGAAAGCAAGAGAAAGAGTGGATTGGCTAACCAGTTAAACAGAAGAACCTAATGCAGTGTTTCTCAGCCTTGGCAGCTTGAAGATGTGTGGACTTCAACTCCCAGAATTCCCCAGCCAGCAAGGCTGGCTGGGGAATTCTGAGAGTTGAAGTCCACACATCTTCAAGCTGCCAAGGCTGAGAAACACTGACCTAATGTCTAGTGGCCAGATACTGTAAGCCATTGATGTGCAAAATGTCAGTTGAATTGTAGCTGTACCAATTAAGGGCTGTGCATGTAGTGTTTCTGTTTTTTCTGTGCAGTCTTAACAAAACGTATGAGTTCTACTGTTTTATTTGAAAAACATCTCAAGAGATTAACTGATAGCATATAAATTTTACAGTAAGTAAACAAGTGCAGATAAGAGTTGAAGAGGGCAGAATCTAATACATCTTTAAACTTAGCATTACGTTTGCTATCCTGCCATAAATTATTCTGATAAGCCAGCCTTCCCCACTTGCTTGCCTTCCAAATGTGTGGACCTCAATTCCAGAATTCTTAGTAACGGTGTGCTGGCTGTGCAGAATTTTGTAAGCTGATATCCAGACATCTCGAAGTTGCCCATGTTGGAAGGCTGTGATAAATTATCCTCTTCAATTTGTTTTACAGCTGGTGCCAAGACAAGCTGTGGATGGAGAGAAGAGTTTAGGGATTGCAAGGGTTCTTCAGGGATGGGAAGGTCCTGAGAGTTTAGGGGCCTTCATACTCAGTAGGAGTATGAGCTTGCCTTCCACATCAGTGATGTAGGAGTTCTCTTATCTTCTCCCTTAGTCTTCAGTCATCTCATCCTTGTTTGCTTCTGAGGCGGTCTTGGACTTGTTAGACAGCAATCCCTCGATCATCCTGTTATCCTAGGCATTCTAGTATATGAGGGAAGTCCTGTATGAGTTGGAGAAGGAAATGAGCACGTACTGACTTCCTTTTGGTATTCTTTGGCTTTCCCAATTATCAGCAATAATGTTGCTCAGCCTTTTCTAAAGCCAGCTTGAATATCTGGCACCTCCCTTTCCATATAGGGCTCTCATTTGCATTGGGTGATCCTAATTATTATTTTGCTAGCATGTATGTGGCATGCTATGGTCCATGAGGTCACGAAGAGTCGGACACGACTAAACGACTGAACAACAACAACAAAAATGTGGCATATGGGTTTTAGTGGCATGGCATGGCTGCTGTTCAGCTGGCGTGAGCCAGCCATTGGAGTGAGTAGAAGGGGGAAAAGAAGTTCAATTCTGGTGTTGAATGGCAGCTGTGCTATCACAAGGGCTGATGAGCTGACCTGGCTGCTAGCCAGGGCTGTTATGGTGAGATGTCAGCAGTCCCATTGGTCCAGCCTAGTACATGGGTGTTGGGGACTAGAACCTTGGGGGGACACCCACCTCCTCAGTTGCTGGGGGACATGCTGCAGGTCTAACCTAAAAGTTGGCGAGAGAGAGGGAGAGAAGGAGAGAAGAGAAAAAGTCTGTGCATGGGGTGAACAGAGTGGCTGGTGAGAAAAGTTGGAGAGGGAAGTTAAGTGTGCAGCACAGTTGTCGGTTCCTGGTTGGGAAAGGAGAAGAAAGTCCAGGGATGGCTTCCCTGGAAGAAGGGAAGACCCAGGGGGACTAGAGCTGCACTCAAGACCCAAGAACAGGAAGGAGGGACCTGGCTGGCTGCAGGTGGCGGCTTCACCCAAGACCCAAGAGAGGAAGGAGGAGATTGGCTGTCGGTGGAGAAGCCCTCGTCTCTGCGGAAAGACTGGGCAGAAGACCCTGAGAGAGGTTCTTCCTCCAATGGAGAAGCAGTAGGTGTTTGGCTGAGCAGTTAGCCATGCTGAGCACACTACAGTAAATCCAGCCCATCCCTTTCTTTCTTTTCACTCTCTCTCTCCTCAGACCCAGAAACGAGGGAGGAAGCAGGAGAGCTAGAGGGGGATAGTCTCTGGGAGGGAGACCTAGGAGGAAACCTAACACTGGGTGAACACCAGTATCGTGTTGTATATACCTGTGGTAAATGCCTGCTGTAAATAACATCACTGTATATAGTAAAAAGCATAAAAGCCTCAACTATCATGTTTTTCTGTGTCAGTTGCCACCCTTGCAAAACAATATACCACCAGTTCAAAAAAGAACCCTATCACACTGTGACAATGTAAAATTAAGGATATTGCACATTAGTTTGCACACTCTGTTCAAACAACACAATAGACCCTAATCAAGGAACTATTAACTCTGTCAATCAACCAAGCAGTAAACAACAACCCAGTCAAAGTACTACCAAGGAGTGAACAATACCTCCACCATCACAAGCAGGACAAGCCACGATAAATAAACTGAGAGCAAGTCCCACTCCCTTTTCGCACTGAAGATGTTGCCTAGCCTGGCAATGAAACGTCTGCAAGAAAACAACAAGGCTCAGAGAGCACCAAGGACTCCACAAATCTCCTTTCTTTGGTATTGGTATGTAGATTGACCTTTTCCAATCTGTTGACCACTGCATTGTTCTCCAGATTTACTGGCATAGTTTGGTTAGAACCCTTACAGATTCTTCTTCTGTTGCTTGCTATATTTCTGTAAATAATACATAAATTCCTGTAGCCTCCAACCTCGTAATGACCTGAGTGCTGATCTAATTTAATCTACTACTACTAGAGGTTCTTGTAAATTGGGAGTACCTTCTAAGGTATATTGTATGCTGACATCTCTACTGTACAGAATTTCAGTATACTTCTTCCATCTTTTATCTTCTTTGAATCAGTTTCTTTATGTCCAATGGCATCCTTTAGCATGCCAGTTCAAGGTTGGAACATCCTTCTGAGTTTGGCAATCTTCTGGAAGACTTTTTCTTTTCCTGTGGCTCTTTCCTTCTTCAGTGTCTTTACAGATGTCATTGTAATACTGCTTCTTGTCTCTTCTGACAGGTCTCTGAAATTCTTCGTTAACTTCCTTCCTGAGATCTGTCTTTGGCTTCTTGGCAATTTCTGTTGTTTGTTCTGACATCCAGTTTACTTTCTTTTGTTTCTTGGTCTTCAGCAGTCTCTTTTCACACTGATTCTTAACAACTTCTTTGATTTCATTTCCCAATTCTTCTGATTCCGTATCAGTGAAGTTCAGGACTTCAAAGAGATTCTTGATGTTCTCCTTGAAAATGGTGGGTATATGGCCAAGATCTTACTGTGGAAACTGGTTGGCTTTGTTATTTCACTTTAGCTTGACTTGGAACTTGCACACGAGTAGTTCAAAATTAATAAGTCATTCTCCTGCTTCATTTCAGTTTCTTAGGCCATGCAGTCCAACTGCATTCTCTTCCTTAATTTTTTAAACTTTGTCATTCCAGTCTCCGATCATAAAACTCATCAACCTCTTTTTCTGCATCAGTGGCTGGAGCATAAACTTGTATAATAATTGTCATATTAAAGGGTTATCCACAAAATCTATTTGATATTATTCAGTCACTGTACCCAAGTACTCTCCTTGCTATATCCTTCCTGGCTATGGAAGTAATGTAATTCCTTCTGTGTTTTTCACATCCTGGGTAATAAACAATATGATTTACTGACTGAAAGTGTCCAATTCCAGTCCATTTCAATTCGCTGATGCCTAAGATGTCAATGGGTAGAAGATTCTTTTCATCTTTCACTGTTGAGCTTTCCCACGTTCACGCTTCTTACACATCCCACTGGAATTGGTCTTTGCAGCTTCGGATTTTTTGTTTCCTGCATGGCAACATCAGCAACGAGATATCCTTAAGGCTTTAATCTAGCCACACTGTAAACACCATTAGTCCTCTGAAAGATTCTCAGCTCTTCCTCAGTAGTATATTGAGTGCCATCTGACCTGAGGGACCCATCATCTGGCATTATATTGCATCACTTTATCTTGTCTCTCTATGTAGTTTTTTTTTTTGTAAAATACAGGAGTGGTTTACCATTGTCTTCTCCTGTACACTATGAAATGATGCCTACATCATCTGATGTACATCAGTATTTTTTTTTGCACAATGAAGTGAGCTTGATCTGAGATTTCATTGTCGTAAATGGCTGTCTTTACTAGGGAGCTCAGAACTTAGTTTGGAAAGCAACACTTTTACCCAAGAGTCCCTTGTCCCCTTGAAGTCTCATCGCTGCTTTTGCTATTTGACGCATCCAGCGATACCTTTGGAAACTGTACTGTTGCTAATTCAAGATGAGTACAAGAGATGGATATATAAAAAAACAATGCAAATAAAAACAAAAGTAATACAAAATAATCACAGAATAACATAAACAGGAAGGGGATACCTTCCTGTCCATGTTATTCTGTGATTATTTGTAGATTAAGACTAGTAGTACAACAGCTCATGGACATTTGACCATCTTCTATGAAACCTTCGTAGAATGCTCAGATTATTTCCAGTAGAGACCTTCACCATTATGTTCCATCCAAATTACTGAAAAAAATTAAGCAGGAGACATCTTTTGAATGCACTAATCTCAGCCAGTCTGAATGGCAACTATGAGCCACTTTACCTTTTCTCCCTATGGTATCTTTGAAGGTAGAAGCTCAAGCTGGGCACATATCACGTTGAAAAAGAAGCAGAAGGAAAGAGGCTGCAAATTCCCAGTCTTTGGATTACTTTCATTTTCATTGCATAATGTATTCCTGTGTGTTCCAGGGACTGACTTTAAAACTGTTTATATAAAACCAAAGATTAATAGTGTCAAAAAGAAACTGAACAAAACAGCTAGAATAGCTGGACAAACTCTGTGCAAAACTGTATTGAGGAGAGAGGGATGTAAAAAGCCATTGATTTAAATGCTAAAAAGTGTTAAGAAATCTGCCAAAGAAATAGCTAAAACATAGATTATTTTGATTAATGTCATTGACTCAAATCTCTGATTAAAAATATCAATAACTTCTTTTACAAGCAGAAATTATGGCTGAGGTTGATGCAAGAAAGTAGCAGGAAGTTAGAGACAAATAGTATACTTAAGTTGCCAAGACTAGATAGCATTCATGCCAAGGACCTGAAGGCACACAAAATGAATTGTAATAGTATATTATCTGGACTGTTAATGCAATGCCAAGCTTAGCAAAAATAGCAAAATTACTAATTCTGTAATTGGCTGGACAAAATTGTTGATGTGCCTTGGAAGGATGGTAGATAAGCCTGCAGACCTCTGTGCTGAACATTCAGGAAGTTTTCTTCCTTTATTTATTTATTATTTTTATTTATTATTTAAATTTGTATCACCGCCCATCTCCTCCACACCTGGGGACTCTGGGCGGTTATCATAACTATCATGAACATGTACCACATTGGTACAGAACTGACATTATATTATTTTGTTGTTGTTGTTCAGTCATTTAGTCGTGTCCAACTCTTTGTGACCTCATGGACCATAGCACGCCAGGCCTTCCTGTCCTCCACTGTCTCCCGGAGTTTACTCAAATTCATGTTCATTACATCATATAAGGTCTTAAATGTGCGTGCATGTTAAAATACCGGATAAAGACAAAGCAATTACTTTTTGCACAACTGGAAGGCACTTTTTGTGTTATGCTGAATTCTAAAACAAAGTACGATCCCTGAAAGGTGTTGAAATCTATTTGAAAATCACCAGAGTGATTAGGTTAAGAGATAATAATGGATTGATACACAAGTACTAAACAAAAGACAGAGATAATGCTGTTATATATCCTTGCTGTTAAAAGTCGGAAGTCACGTCTTCTTGTAATCTTTAAAAAAAAATTTCTCTTGTGTTTTTCACACTTTTTTAGCTTTTTTTATTTTTGTAGTTTTTTGTTTTTTGTAGTTTTTATCTTTCTCTTAAATCTAATAAAATTCTTACAAAAAAAAGACAGAGATAATGCACTGACGCAGGGGCATCTATCTATCTATCTATCTATCTATCTATCTATCTATCTATCTATCCATCCATCCATCCATCCATCCATCCATCCATCCATCCATCCATCTATCTATCTCACTCACTCACTCACTCACTCACTCACTCACTCACTCACAGTGGCTAAGGGCTCAGGCACACAGCCTGCTTACCATGTCCTTACAATGGAGTCTCCATCTCATACATAGCTTGCTGCTGAGGGATGCTGAAGCCAGTCCAAGCTGTTCCAGCTGGAAAGTACTGTTTTCCCTGCTATAGCAGCAATAGACCTTCTGCCTAGACATTCTTCTGTGCAAAGAAGTGGATTGTTTGGAGGACAACACACATTTTGCTCCATAGGCAGTATCTCTGTGGTAGAAGCCATGTTGCATTCAGTATGAGGTGTGTTACTTGGACAGTGTAAGGTTGCACATTCTCCAGGACTTCCAACGTTAGCTATAATATGTGGCAGCAGACCCTCCTAAGTCAAGTTGGTTGGTAGGGAGGGGGCTCTCCATACAAGGAGCTACTTTGTCCCAGCCTAGGCTTGAAGAGTTCCCCCACTGCAAAGTGGGGAGGGGGCGTGAAAGTGACCAGACTCACTCAGACATGTGGAAGGAATCACCCTCTGCTGAGTGACAGGAGAATCCACCTTCATGCCCACCAGCCTTCTGGCAGTGGGACAGTGGAGTGGGTGAAAGAGAGATCTCGGTGGCTTCTGCTCCTTCCAGTAAGCAGCTTGACATGAAATCTCCTCTGTCAGGAAGAACAAGTGGGGGTCCATTCAGGAACACACATCTCTTCTTGATTTCAACTTATCTCCCCCTCCCTCCCCCCCCTCCCCACTTGCACAGGTTGCAGGAGTTTGGTGGATCCTGCATGTGTTGGTAGCTTTTGCTATCGGTCTAGGATGTGTAGCACACAACCTTGACCTCCCCTCTCTTCCCATCCTCTAGTCTCCCATGAGGTGTTGTCTTCGGTGTGTTGTCTGATGGTGGCACAGTGCTTGATGGGAAACTCACCAATTGTTGCCCTAAAACTACCTCGCATTGAGCTACGTGTAGGCAGCAACGCTACCAGCCTCATTGCTAAGGGGCAGTAAAAGGTAGGCTGTGGAGAGAGCAATTGTTCTATTGGCATGCCTTCCTCCAGCCTCAAGGATGGGAGGAAAGCACATTGCTCTTGCTCTGTAGATGAGCCCTGAGAGACTCAGCTGTGAACCAGGAATGCCCTGACTCGAAATTCATCTCTGCTGAGTGAACTTAGGAGTGGCCTTAGTAGCTTCATGGCTATTTATTGAAGTTCAGTCCAAGGTACTGATGCTGCAGGATGCAGAAATATAATAACACGATCTCTTCAGTAGCTGCTCCCATAGTAGTAACAGGAGCTGATGAATGACCCTTCTTCCTACTTGCACGAATGAATGAGTTGCCCTTTGCCGGCCACAAATGTTCCTTGTCTTCCCTTGAGGTCATTAGGGTACTGAATGCTCTTTGCCTTTGGCAACGAACACCCAAGGTTCTCATGTGTTAAGCCCCATATTCTAGAAGATTCACCACACACTTGCTGAAAGATCTGTAGCCTTACAGATCCAGCAGGTAGCTCTCAGGTTTCTACCTCATTCAGTGCACAGCTGCCAGCTGAATAAATGTTAATGTAGACCATGAATAAATAAAGCGACTTCTCTGCTTACTGGCTTCTGTTTTGAACCAAAATGAAAGGACATTGAAGGGAAATCCATTATATCCTTGGCAAGTTCAAGTCTGGGAGGAAGTACTTCGGAATAATTAGGGTTTATATGAGAAGCTCACTGCTGCTTTTTCTGTCATATTAGCAACACTCTTCCCTTCCCTGAGCGTATGGTAAACTTTTAGCAAGGCTAAAGGAGTAATATTGTATCTACTGATCATTTTGCCCTCTGAATTCTTCTAGCAGGGGAATAAGTCTAGATCTCTGGATTTTTTTTTTGTATGTAAACAATCCATTCCACTCTGGAGATTCCGTTTGGAGTTATGATAATTTTTCATGGTCAACGTGGCTCTCAGAGCCTTATCAGATGATGCTCTTGCTGTGGCATTATGTTATATTGCTCATACAAATGGATCATTGAACAAATCAATCCAGAGTTCTCACTCGAGGCACAAATGACCAGGCTCAAATGATCCTACTTTGGACGCATTATGCGAAGACCAAGCTGTCTTGAGAAGTCTATAATGCTGGGAAAGGTGGAAGGAAAAAGAAGAGGACAACCAGCAGCAAAGTGGATGGACTCAGTCACAGTGGTGATGAATGCACCATTGGAAGACCTGAAAGACCAGGTTAGGGATAGATCATCATGGAGAAGGTCTATCTATGTGGTTGCTGGGAGTCGAAAATGACTTAATAGCAGATAATCAACTGTACATGTGGTCCTCATTATGTCATCGCAAGCTAGTAAACAGAAAGCTGTTTGCTGGCCCTTTTCCCTTGTTTCCCCTTACGACTTTTCCAGCAGAAACCACCACAAATAGAAAGCTGAAACATGCTCAATATGTTCTTATTATTACAGAAGTCTTAAAATGGGATGTTATAACTGCTGTCAAAACTAAAGATGTGGAATCTGCCTTAAAATACCAATCAGCACTCCAAGTTAAAGAAAGATTAATAGAAAGAAGATGTGAGATCATTCTCTTTGAGCTGCTATAATTCAAAGAATTCAGTCTGGAACAGCAGTCTGAAAATGGATCCGTTCCCTATTAGCTCATTAGTTAGTTCATTACTACAGAAAATAAGAAAAGTATTAGGCACACCTTTTCCTTCGTTTGTTTATGACAGAAAGGTGGAATGATGGTACCTTTTTGCAGACTAGGGCCTTCTTCCCAACTCTGCCCTTTGGTTACGTTGGATTTCAACTCTCATATTCATACCCAACATAGTTGTTGGCTGTGGCAGTTACCATCCAGTGCAACCGAAGGGCCTGAGGTTGGAGAAACGTGGCATAAAGAATAGTGACGAGGTGCCACCAGTTGTCTTGCTGCTCATACAACTGAAAATATCCAGTGGGAATTAGATGCCAGTCCTCTAAGAATGTTCATGTAATGTTCCTATAGTTGCTAAATGATTATGGAATATTCAAAGCAAGTCACTTGACATAAGAAACTGTATGTAATTCAAGAAAGAGCTGAGTACAGTAACAGTACACTGCTAGTATGGAGCAGGGAGTTATTTCCCATATATCTAGTCAGGATCAGGAGATATCCTTTCTGAATGCTCATACTTTTCCATGCTTTTAAATCATGAACTTATGTGCATCAGCAATACAGGAAAAAGTGCCCCCCCATCCAATACTGTTCAGATGTTCTAGAATATAAGTCCTAGAATTCCCAGCAAACCTGGCTGTTGATTTTAGTAGCTTCCTGAGAATTCTGAGTAGTGTATTCCCAGCATCTGTGGAGGCCCCCAAGTCAGGGAATGTTATCTAGTCCAGCCCTCAAGCACATAGCAGAGGAATTTGTCTACCAGCCAGTCGGATGTCTTCATAGCCTTAGCATTGAAATCCAAGATTTGTTTGATATCTCCATAGCCTTTATTTCTGTAAATAAAGTCACGTGACCCCAGATCACTACAAAAGATTGCAGGCATGGATGGCCATGGCCAGAGAGAACAGATTAAACAAATTGTTCCTTTTTCTGAAGCAACAGCAAACACTCTTTGAGTTAGATGTATTTAGAAATATCTCATTCCTAATGGCTTGCTGAAGATACTTGTGAAGGATGGCTCAGGGTCAGCGTTAATTGTAGCACTTGGTGTTACATTTATCTCTTATGATAAATTAACAGGAGCAGATGGCTGTAATGAAAATTCTGTCCCAGAGGTTATTATACATAGAAACATGATGGATCTTAGCCCACAAAAACTTGGGTGTCCTCATGTATTGGTTGTCTTTAAGGTATTACAGGATTCTGTTGTTCTTCTGTTCGTGTGTGTGTGCTTACTGCTACATGCTCTCTGAGAAGGCTCAGTAGAGTAGATTTAGTTGAATGGATCACTTCAGATCTCCTTCCCTCTTTCCTTGAAAAACTTCAGTATTTTTTTCCAATGCAGTATTACCATTTCCATTTCTCCTTTCAAACTCTTTTCTCCCACTGTGGATAACAGCATCAAATGATTCTCTGCTCTCTTCTGATAACAGCATTTGGCTCCCTAATAATCTTGCTTAATGTTATCATTTCTTCCATCCCATTTTAGCAAGAGAATAATGTAAATCCTAATTGTGTATTTGGTTGGAAATGAATACAAAGAGGTAAAATATCTGAAAGCATAAAAATAATGTTGCTACTTGTTTATCATGACTAATGTATCACTTAGTGAAACAGCCTATATAGCAAATAGGCCCTGGATGTGCATTTTAGAAACACAATCCCCCCCTTCAAATCGTACTCGTTCTAGGTTATTAAAGACACTCACTCCCTTGGACAAATCCACATCCTTGCTTTTATGCTCCTTCTCTGACATTTGTAATTGTAAACTAATACAGTTACTATTACGCCATGCCCTCTTCAGGCTGCAAGTATTTGATGAATGATGATTTGAATTATTATATCTTACTGGCTCCCCATTTCAGAGTTTTTGGTGCCTTTGTATGAGGTATGAAGAGTTATGTCTCTTGTTTTGTAGAAATGAAGCTGTAGCTAAGAATGTGGCATCTTACATAACCATATAGTTACAGTTGCATCCTGTTCTTGGTGAGTTTATTTGGCCAGCTGCAATCCTATTCTAAAAGTTGGTTTTCAAGGTAGCAGTGTACTTGTAATGAGTTATAGGTGTAGCTGTCCAGATATCTGCCCAAGTCATTCCTCTGCTGTGCCATTTCCCCACCACTTTGTAGCCAGACAAAGCTTTGAGTAATACTCTAGTAAGGAAGGCTGAGCGCCAAAGAATTGATGCTTTCGAACTGTGGTGCTGGAGAAGACTCTTGAGAGTCCCTTGGACTGCAAGGAGGTCAAACCAGTCAATCCTAAAGGAAATCAACCCTGACTGCTCATTGGAAGGACAGATGCTGAAGCTGAAGCTCAAATACTTTGGCCACCTAATGCGAAGAGAGGACTCACTGGAAAAGACCCTGATGCTGGGAAAGACTGAAGGCAAAAGGAGAAGGGGACGGCAGAGGATGAGATGGTTAGATAGCATCACCGATGTAATGAACATGAATTTGAGTAAACTCCGAGAGACAGTGGAGGACAGGAAGGCCTGGCGTGCTATGGTCCATGAGGTCACGAAGAGTCGGACACGACTAAATGACTGAACAACAACAACTAGTGCTCCATATTTGCCTACAGTCATTCTGCCAACCCATGCTGCTTTTGTAGAGTACATTCCTCATAGGATAATAATACCAAATCCTCACAGTTGGACATGTTCCAATAGAAGAGAATATATGCAGCTCAAGGTTGAACTGTGGAGTTCTTGGTGCTCTGTGAGCTTGGTGGTTTGCTTGCAGATGTTTCATTTACCCAACTACCTAGTTGGGTAATGAAACGTCTGCAAGCAAACAACCAAGCTCAGCACCAAGAACTCCACAGTTGGGCATCTGTTGTGATTCTATACTAGCTTTACAATTTGCACTGCAGGAAAAGCAAAATGGATGTTTCAGTGTTATTAGGGAAAAACAAGGAAACTTGCAACATTTAGAATGTCAGTATGCCAGGAAGACTGAGAGTAAGAGAGGGAAGTCCCTGGGTGAAATCACATCTCTGCCACAAATGTGATTTTTCAGTTTTCCTGTCTGCAATATGAAAAATAATGCTGATTTACCCAACAGGCTAGTTGCAAGAATAATGCTTATAAAACATTTTGAATCTTGAAACCGCTATACAAATGCATGCCATTGATATAGCATGTTTCGACACATCATCATGCGCTGGGGTTTTCACCGCATGGAGCCTTTGCCCAAGAAGGAGGAAGTGTTGGCTGCACTGATGTTTGCTTTCTTTGCTTGCTTTATAACATTAGCTAATAAACAAAGGAATGCAAGTACTTTACACTGATTTCAAGGTAAACATTAAGCATGATGGAAAGGAATTTAGCTGTGGGACTCCTCTAAAGGCCTGCCAGCCCAGTATTGAGAAAGCAGTGGACTGCTATTAGTATCGTCATTACAGAGTTCAAGCCAACTCCCACTGAAATCACAGTGTGCATGGTCACCTTGTGTGCATGGTCACCTTGTCAATTGGAAGAGACATTTGATCAGGAGGCCACTGTGATGATTCT
The DNA here is from genome assembly GCA_023362775.1 of Charina bottae. Classification (NCBI taxonomy): domain Eukaryota; kingdom Metazoa; phylum Chordata; class Lepidosauria; order Squamata; family Charinaidae; genus Charina; species Charina bottae. Next base: position 191,778,828 of record JALMGJ010000001.1, on the reverse strand, counting down.
AATAGTGGCTTGCTATGTGAGATGCTTCAGCTGGCTTCGAATTTGTAAGAACTGTATCCTTTCTACGTTGTATTTCTCTTATCTAGAACTAATCCTGATGTAAGATTTGTTTGTTCATTGACTAAGCCATGATGCCTAGACTCATGCTTAATGCTAAGCTATTAAACAGGGTTGGCAAACTACAGTGATTAGGTTCATACAACATGCTGCTCCAGACCAAACACATTTTGGTGTAGCATCACATCTGTGATCAGGCATTGAAGAAATCAGGAGTTGCTGAAATAAATTTGCTTCTCAGGTTATGCTCTGTAAATTTTGGTGCTGACTTTTCTCTGGATATTCCCTTACTATTTCCCAAATGTTATGAGAATATGTGATATCTATATCTGAATCCATTCTATGAGTTTTGGCAGTGGTTGTCTGAATTGTTGCAGCCCAGCTATTGTGGGCCTAAACATAATTCAAGAATAAATTTTGACTTTTTCACAGAGCAAGGGCATGGTGGGAAGTAATCCTAACCTGAAACTGGGAGTGTATGAGTTGTTTGTTTGTTTGTTTGTTTGTTTGCCAAATTTATATAGTCGCCCATCTCACAGGAAGTGATTCTGGACGGCGTACAATAATCATATGTGTAATAGTGGCTGATAATATTTCCTCAATGCTTCTTGTCCTCGAAGTTTAAAGTTTAATGAACTGTAGATCTTTGCTCTTCTTTGTTTTTGCGTCTTTCATCGCTCCACTTGCCTCACTTCTGTTACGTCTGAAAAGCTTTAAGGAAGAAGTGTGTAATCACAAGCAGGTACATTAGGTTGGGTACCTGCATTGTAAGAGTAATTAAATATAGCTTTCTCTGGTGTCCTAATTTCCCTTCCTTCTCCCTGAACTTGTTCTAATAAAACGGTAAAATGGCATAATTAAGAACACTCGGTCCCAGGTGTTCCATAACAGGATCCGTAGCAGAAAAGTGCCAACAATTTGCAGCCAGGCTGATATTGATTTGCTATCACCAAACATGTGACAAGCAAATTTCTGTTGGCAAGCTGTGTCTCAGATACATCTCGGCAGTAGAACATCTAACAAGTTTGTATTCTTTCTCCAAAGGCATGAGAAAGACCTTGATTCAGTTAGGTAGTTGGTGATGTGAATGAGTTTGTCTTTGTGTGTGTGTGTGTGTGTGTGTGTGTGTGTGTGTGTGTGTATGTATGTATGTATGTATGTATGTATGTAACAGTGATGGTGGTTTGGGGCACAAGGTCCTACCACAATTAGGACAAATTAGAGTCTACCATGGTAGAGATGGGTGGGGATAAATTCAAATAATAAATAAATATCACACAATTATGCTGTCTTTCCTTCCTTTGTCCAGAGACCAGGCCATCACAGAATGAGAAAGTTGCATAGAAGCACCTTAATTTTAAAAAGGGAAAGGGAAGTGGTTGTTTTTAATATGGGCTACATTTCTTTTAATTATTTGTATATGGACAGGCCTATGGAAGAAACAGAATTAATTCACCATAGATAACACGCCCCTTAGTCAATACTTAATTTTTACATATAGTGATTTTATATGGCATTTATGTCTGCTTTGTTGCCAGAAGAAAAAATGAAAGCCAAACCCCAAAAGTAAATGATCTCTTAAAATGTGAATGTTGCATATTGTTGTAAATTGGATTTGGCAGTCTTTATCCTTCTGTTGCTTTTAGGCTTTTATTTTATTTTTACGAGAGACTGGTTTCTATCTATGGCAGTTAATTTATTTTTAATTGGGAAAGGAAAAATCAACAAATACACAATTCTTAATATAGAGCAATAAGAAGTGTTTGATTTACCAAATTTCTTTTTTTTTAATATTTATTTTATTTATTATTTATTTATTTTCTATCCCGCCTTTATTATTTTTATAAATAACTCAAGGTGGCGAACATACCTAATACTCCTTCCTCCTCCTATTTTCCCCACAACAGCAACCCTGTGAGGTGAGTTGGGCTGAGAGAAAGTGACTGGCCCAAGGTCACCCAGCCGGCTTTCATGCCTTGTTGTTGTTGTTCAGTCGTTTAGTCGTGTCTGACTCTTCGTGACCTCATGGACCTTTCATGCCTAAGGCGGGACTAGAACTCTCAGTCTCCTGGTTTCTAGCCCGTTGCCTTAACCACTAGACCAAACTGGCTCGTAACAGTTTTTTTTTAATATTGTTTTATTGTATTATTATGAGATGCAAATAATACATTATATTATTTGGATACAGTGGTATTTGTACAGTATTAACTAGAGATTATAACTTAAAACTTATTGTAACTTAAACGTAAACCTTTAAAGATAAAAAAAAAGTTTGTGTCAATATTAACTATAATTTCTAAAATGCTGATATTAATAAACATAAGGTTGCTTAAATTGTACATCTAGAGCTGAGCATAGCATTGATAAACAGCAGCAAAGTATATTAAATTGTTATATAATAAACAATTGCTGGCTGGAGAATTCTGGGAGTTGAACTCCACCCATCTTAAAGTTGCCAAGGTTGAGAAACACTGCCTTAAGATCTATGGACATTTTTTTCCAACATGCTCTATTTCTATGGCCTCCTTTCGTTCTTTGTTCTGTTCTTGTTATGTTCCAGCATTGTGGATTAAAGCCAATTTTATTTATTTATTTATTTAACAGATTTATAAGGCCGCCCAACTCACACACAGTGACTCCAGGCAGCTTACAGAATTAAAAACCATAAAAACACAATACACACCCCACGGCGGCACCAAACACATCCACATCAGCCACTTGATTGGCTCCGAAGCAACCTGGGCTCCTCAGGCCCGCTGACAAAATTACCTTTATTATAACAGTACTTTCCAAAGTTGTGGCATCTCTACTGCAATTATTTATTTCAGCAGATTTAGTAATAATTATTCTTACTTAAAATGCTTACAATTGTGCCTAATTCCCATTGACTGACATTAATAAATATGCTTAGTATAATGCTTAGAGAAAAAAGATACTGTATACTATATCGTGTTTAAAATTTTGCAAGATGATGCTGTCAAGGTGATGCGTGCCATATGCTAGCAAATTTGGAAAACACAAGAATGGCCATCAGATTGGAAAAAATCAACTTATATCCCCATACCAAAAAAGGGAAACACTAAAGAATATTCAAACTATCAAACAGTGGCACTTATTTCACATGCCAGTAAGGTAATGCTTAAGATCTTGCAAGGTAGAGTCCAGCAATTCATACACACACACACCCCGGTGGCAGCAAACACATTCATATCAGCCACTTGATTGGCTCCGAAGCAGCCTGGGATCCCCAGGCCCGTTGACAGAACTACGTCTTCAGGGCCTTCCGGAAAAGGAGTAAGGAGGGGGCCAATCTTATATCCGGGGGAATGATGTTCCAAAGGGAGAGAGCCACTACAGAGAAGGCCCTTTTCCTTGGTCCCACTAGATGTATCTCCCTAACTGAAGGGACCCGCAACATACCCTGCCTCCCCGCTCTGGTGGTCCCGGTGGATGTACAGTAACTGGGGAAAGGCGGTCCTGCAAATAACCTGGCCCCAAGCCATGTAGGGCTTTAAAAGTGATAACCATCACCTTGAATTGGACCTGGAAGCAAATCGGCAACCAATGCAGCTCTTGCAAAAGAGGTGACACATGCACAAGTCTAGGCTTGTGCAAAACTATGCGGGCCGCTGCATTTTGAACCAACTGAAGCTTCCAGATACTTTTCAAGGGCAGCCCCATGTAGAGCGCATTGTTTGTTGTTTATTCGTTCAGTCGTTTCCGACTCTTCGTGACTTCATGGACCAGCCCACGCCAGAGCTTTCTGTCGGCCGTCACCATCCCCAGCTCCCCAATGGTTGAGTCCGTCGCCTCCAGAATACCATCCATCCATCTTGCCCTTGGTCGGCCCCTCTTCCTTTTGCCTTCCACTTTCCCTAGCATCAGCTTCTTCTCCAGGGTATCCTGTCTTCTCATTATGTGGCCAAAGTACTTCAGTTTTGCCTTTAATATCATTCCCTCAAGTGAGCAGTCTGGCTTGATTTCCTGGAGTATGGACTGGTTTGATCTTCTTGCAGTCCAAGGCACTCTCAGAATTTTCCTCCAACACCACAGTTCAAAAGCATCTATCTTCCTTCGCTCAGCCTTCCTTATGGTCCAGCTCTCGCAGCCATAGGTTACTACAGGAAATACCATTGCTTTAACTATGCGGACCTTTGTTGTCAGTGTGATGTCTCTGCTCTTAACTATTTTATCAAGATTTGCCATTGCTCTCCTCCCAAGAAGTAGACGTCTTCTGATTTCCTGGCTGCAGTCAGCATCTGCAGTAATCTTTGCGCCTAGAAATACAAAGTCTGTCACTGCCTCCACTTTTTCTCCCTCTATTTGCCAGTCATCAATCAAGCTCGTTGCCATAATCTTGGTTTTTTTGAGGTTTAACTGCAACCCAGCTTTTGCACTTTCTTCTTTCACCTTCGTCATAAGGCTCCTCAACTCCTCCTCGCTTTCAGCCATCAAAGTGGTATCATCTGCATATCTGAGATTGTTAATGTTTCTTCCAGCGATTTTAACTCCAGCCTTGGATTCCTCAAGCCCAGCATGTCGCATGATGTGTTCTGCGTACAGGTTGAATAGGTAGGGTGAGAGTATACAACCCTGCCGTACTCCTTTCCCAATCTTAAACCAGTCCGTTGTTCCGTGCTCTGTTCTTACCGTTGCTACTTGGTCGTTATACAGATTCCTTAGGAGGCAGACAAGATGACTTGGTATCCCCATACCACCAAGAACTTGCCACAATTTGTTATGATCCACACAGTCAAAGGCTTTAGAATAGTCAATAAAACAGAAATAGATGTTTTTCTGAAATTCCCTGGCTTTCTCCATTATCCAGCGGATATTGGCAATTTGGTCTCTAGTTCCTCTGCCTTTTCTAAACCCAGCTTGTACATCTGGCAATTCTCGCTCCATGAATTGCTGGAGTCTACCTTGCAAGATCTTGAGCATTACCTTACTGGCATGTGAAATAAGTGCCACTGTTCGATAGTTTGAACATTCTTTAGTGCTTCCCTTTTTTGGTATGGGGATATAAGTTGATTTTTTCCAATCTGATGGCCATTCTTGTGTTTTCCAAATTTGCTGGCATATGGCATGCATCACCTTGACAGCATCATCTTGCAAGATTTTAAACAGTTCAGCTGGGATACCGTCGTCTCCTGCTGCCTTGTTATTAGCAATGCTTCTTAAGGCCCATTCAACCTCACTCTTCAGGATGTCTGGCTCTAACTCACTGACCACACCGTCAAAGCTATCTCCAATATTATTATCCTTCCTATACAGATCTTCCGTATATTCTTGCCACCTTTTCTTGATCTCTTCTGCTTCTGTTAGGTCCTTACCATCTTTGTTTTTGATCATACCCATTTTTGCCTGGAATTTACCTCCGATGTTTCTAATTTTCTGGAAGAGGTCTCTTGTCCTTCCTATTCTATTGTCTTCTTCCACTTCCGCACATTGCTTGTTTAAAAATAATTCCTTATCTCTTCTGGCTAACCTCTGGAATTTTGCATTTAATTGGGCATATCTCCCCCTATCACTGTTGCCTTTTGCTTTCCTTCTTTCTTGGGCTACTTCCAGTGTTTCAGCAGACAGCCATCTTGCCTTCTTGGTTTTCTTTTTCTTTGCGACGTTTTTTGTTGCCGCCTCCTGAACAATGTTGCGAACTTCTGTCCATAGTTCTTCTGGGACCCTATCTACTAAATCTAGTCCCTTAAATCTATTCTTCACCTCCACTGCATATTCCTTAGGAATATTAGTGAGCTCATATCTAACTGATCTGTGGGTCTTCCCTATTCTCTTTAGTCTGATTCTAAATTTTGCAATAAGAAGTTCGTGATCTGAACTACAGTCAGCTCCAGGTCTTGTTTTTACCGACTGTATAGAGGTCCGCCACCTTTGGCTGCAAAGGATGTAGTCAATCTGATTTCGGTGTCGACCATCTGGTGAAGTCCATGTATAAAGTCGTCTTTTAGGTTGTTGGAAGAGAGTGTTTGTTATGCACAGTGAGTTGTCTTGGCAAAATTCTATCAGCCTATGTCCTGCTTCATTTTGTTCTCCCAGACCATGCTTGCCTGTAATTCCAGGTGTCGTCTGACTACCCACCTTAGCATTCCAGTCTCCTGTAATGAAAATAACATCTCTTTTTGGTGTATTATCTAGTAGGTGCTGCAGATCCTCATAGAACTGATCTACTTCTGCTTCTTCAGCATCTGTGGTTGGGGCGTATATTTGGATCACTGTGATGTTAAATGGCTTACCCTGAATTCGAATTGAGATCATTCTATCGTTTTTTGGATTGTATCCAAGCACTGCTTTAGCCACTTTATTATTAATTATGAAGGCTACTCCATTTCTTCTGTGGTCCTCTTGTCCACAGTAGTAGATCTGGTGGTCATCTGATGTGAAGTGGCCCATCCCAGTCCATTTCAGTTCACTGACACCTAAAATGTCTATATTTAATCTTGACATCTCACCAATAACCACATCCAATTTGCCCTGGCTCATAGATCTTACATTCCAGGTTCCTATGGTGTGTTGATCTTTAGAACATCGGATTCGCCGTTCACCACCAGCACCGTCGGCCGCTAGCCGTCCTTTCGGCTTTGAGCTAGCTGCGTCATCACATCTGGGGCTAGTTGAACGTATCCTCTGTTCCTCCCCAGTAGCATTTTGTCCATCTTCCGACCTGGGAGTCCCATCTTCCGATGGTATACCGACATATCTTTGGTTGTACTGATCCATTTAGTTTTCACGGCAAGAATACTGGGGTGGGTTGCCGTTACCTTCCCCAGGGATCGTATTTAGTCTGACCTCTCTGCCACGACCTTCCCGTCTTGGGTGTCCCTTCACGGTTTAGCTCATGGTTTCATTGAGGTGCTCAAGCTCCAGCACCACGACAAGGTAACGATCTCCTTTGCTGGAGAAGAGCGCATTACAATAGTCTAAACGGGAGGTGACTAGGGCGTGGGTGACTGTGAGAAGGGCCTGTTGGTCCAGGAATGGGCGTAGCTGGTGCACAACACACAGTTGTGCAAAGGCTCTCCTGGCCACGACTGCCACCTGCTTTTCGAGCAGGAGTCGTGAGTCCAGGAGAACCCCCAGGTTATGCACAGGGTCTGTCTGGGGCAATGCAACCCCATCCAAGACCAAAGATAGCAATTCTCTGGAAACCAAGGAGCCCCGAACCCACAGCCATTCCGTCTTCCTAGGGTTCAACAACCTGTTGCTCCCCATCCAGACCTCAACAGCCTCCAGGCACGGGGAGAGGGCGGTCGCGGCATCGCTTAACTCACCATGGGCAGAGATGTACAACTGCATACTGATGATATCTCACCCCATGGTGACGGATGATATCACCCAGCGGCTTCATGTAGATGTTAAACAGGAGTGGAGAGAGCACCGACCCCTGCGGCACCCCACAAAGCAGGGGCCGAGGGCGGGACCTCTAGCCCCCAATCATCACCGACTGGAAACGGCCCTGGAGGAAGGAGGTAAACCAGGACAACACAGTGCCCCCCACCCCCAACCCCCGAAGCCGCTCCAGAAGGATACCATGGTCAGTGGTATCAAAAGCCGCCGAGAGGTCAAGTAGAGCCAGGATGGTTGCACACCCTCCATCCCGCTCCTGCCAGAGATCATCAAAAAGTGCGACCAATGCCATTTCCATCCCATATCCCATATCCAGGCCTGAATCCTGACTGAAAGGGGTCCAGATAATCCGTTTCATCCAGGATCCTCTGGAGCTGCAGCGCGACCACCTTCTCAACAACCTTCCCGAAAAAGGGGAGGTTGGAGGGGGCGAACCACAGCCTCTTTAAAAGGCTGGGGCACAACCCCCTCCTCCAGAGATGCATTAGTCACCGCCAGTACCCATCCACATGTCACCTCCCTGGAGGCTTTTACTAGCCAGGAGGGACATGGATCCCACACACAGGTGGCCGAGCTCACAGTCCCTAGGGTACTGTCTACTTCCTCAGAAGCAACAGAGTCAAAGTGTCAGACTTAAATTTAAATTAAACTTAGATTCAAAAAAGACAAACGAGAATATAAAAAAGCATTCCTCTAAAGACATCTCTTTTCTTTGTAAAAGGAAATTAATCTCTCTCCATCCATACCTAACTTCATGTTCTCCACTGACCCATCATTTAAGTAAAGCTAAAGAAACCAGGGTACATATTTGCTCTCATTCCAACATTATCCCTAGATGTTTGCTGAATGTTTGCTGAAGGCCATGTTTACTAAACTATTGGTCAAATCCTTTATTGTATTATACTCTGTAAATTCCAATCACCTGCTTAATGTGCTCACAGGTGAGAAATTGGTGTTCTGAGATTCTTTTAAATCCAAAGTCTATTACTTTGAACTTCTGAAAAAATATATATAATACTGAATATTAAAGGAAAAATAAATTTGCTATTATCTAAAATGCTTCTCATATTTTCTGTAGGAGCATAAATTCTGATCAGGATTGAATGAGATCAACATTGATAATTAGGTGTCTTCTCATCCTTAATTGGTGGCTTTAGTTATCTCTCTAATATTATGTTGAGGAAGTAGATATGGAGAACTCTGCTAACCTAATATAGACTGGCACTCTCTTAAAGGCAAGGGGATCTTAGCTAACATTAATGCCCTCAACACATAAATGGCCCAAATAATATACAAATGAAATTTTAAAATGCTATTACTGATCTTTTATGCTCCAGTCCTATTATCATTTATCTTGAAATAAGTAATGATGAATTCAGTCAAGCTTACTTCTACGTAGCTCCTGTGAACTGAATTCTTACTACTCATATGAGTAGTTCTTACTACTCATATGAGTAGTGCCCACATGTTAAAGATGTGAAGCAGAGATCCTTCTTATCTCACAATTTCTGTCAGACTTTAAATTTAAATTAAACGTAGGAATATACAGGAACTAGGGTCTGTGTCACCCGGGGCAAACATGGATTCCACGCTCCCCCCCCCCATGGGTTATTTTGTCATTTGGCGCCCCTGGGTGTCATTTTGGCACACACCCCAGTGCGGCACCCGGGGCACATGCCCCACTTGCCCCCCCCCCGTTGCGGCCTTGCGTAGATTAAAAAGAGACAGACGAGAATATAAAAAAGCATTTTTAGCCTTATGTAGTCATATGTAAAACATTCAGTAGCAAAGGAGTAAAAATATAGGGCTACTCAAAACTACAGACAGTGATTTATAAAAGGATCTCCAAAAGAAAAAGCTAAAGGAATATAAATAGTTATAATATAAAGGAAGATAAAGGTTCTGAGTAGACCATATTGATATGCTTCTAATTTAGAGGAAAACCTACATTACATACACAAGTCCTGAACTTGCATATAAAATAAACATTAGAGACAAAAATTTAGTAGAGGCAATAATGATTTTAAGTACTGTGCACACTTCAAAGTGAATCAAAAGATCTAATCACTGATTCATTGCTAAATGTTTACCAGTACTTGTGAGATGAAAGATCACTGCAGCAAACAATTCCTGCTGCCTTTGCTTCTCCTGGATTTTTCCAGATGATTGTAAATAAGAACCATAATTCTGTATTTTAGAAGAGAAATGTTCCTTCTGTCCTTTTTCCCGCCAAGCTTCTGTACCCAAATTGTGGCTTGAAGTTAAACGAACAAAACACTTTTTCTCTCCAGCAGAAAGGCAGGCGGTTGAGTGCTCTCTTTGTCTACACTTAAAGAAAGCATCCTTCAGTCAGACTGAATGTTGATTAATTGAATGTCTGACCCTGTCCGGCATGAGAGACTTGATGGATTACCCTCACAACAGCTATAGCCCATTTTCTGTGATATTTTGTACTAAAGCAGGCATGTCCAACCCGCGGCCCACGGGCCACATGCGGCCCTGAATAGCTAGTAATGTGGCCCCAAAAAATCGTAAACTTTTAACATTATTTTGCTATTTTTTTCGTGACTCAATCGCACGGTGCTCTAGCGCAGACTGCATAGGTAGAAACAACAGAACGCTGTGTAGGGGAGGGGGCAGTGCAGTGCTAAGGCCGCCACCGGCGCCTGCTACAAACGTCAGCTTGTGGCGACTTTTCAAATGGAATGCATAGAGTTGCAATCAGACATTCAACTCAAAGAAAAATTTGATCATGTCTCTCTACTGGACTTTTATAAGACCTATCTTCCCAGAGAAAAATATCCCTCACTTCACAATCACACCTTATTCATGACATCGCTTTTTGGCAGCACGTACATTTGTGAGCAACTATTTTCAAAGATGAAACACACAAAGAGTGAAATTAGAATTAAAATTTCTGACGAGCACCTTGAGAACTCACTGAGAACTGCAACCACTTTCATCGAACCAGCCGTTGATGCATTAGTTTCACAAAAACAAGGTCAAATATCCCACTAGTTTTACGTTGCCCTCTTTTTTTTAATGAGGTGGGAAGGTAGCAGCATTCCGTCCACCTTCACATTTAGTCATGCTGGCCACATGACCACAGAAGTGTCTATGGACAACGCTGGCTCCCTCGGCTGAGAATCGGAGATGAGCGCCGCCCCCTAGAGCCGGATACGACTGGAAGGGGAAACCTTACCTTACCTTACTTTTTAAATCAATCAATTTTTATTTCTTTCATAGACCAGCATATACTTTTTAAAATTTTTATAATAAAAGATATTAAAAAATTAATGAAGTTTTATTACTTATATAAAAAGAGGAAAGATGTATCAATAGGTGGAACTAAGTGGTAGAGTCAGGAGGACAAAGTTGGTAACAGAGGAAGGACTGAGACTGGGGAAGCACGCCCTCTGCTGGGAAGTACGGCCTTTGGCCCGGGAAGTAGTTTCCTTCTCTTGTTATTCAACAAGTAGTTAGAGCAGGAGGCTGGATGGAAGTTGTTGTGGAAGTTGTTAGCTAGTTAGCTGGATTCTGCACTGGTCTCTGGAGTGTCAAAAGGGTCATATCAAATATCTCCCCCTTGGGGGAGATGGGCGGTGATAAATCTAATAAATAAAAAGCTGAGGTCTGGGATGTCGAACCCAGATAATTTGAAACAGCTCTTCGTATCTCCCACTTTTTAACTCTAATGTTAACCTCTAAATGTTAACCTCTATTTTTAAATTAGATAGCTCTTCGTGTTTATTAGTTACCACCACCACCACCCTGGATTTGGGGCTAATTTCAGCTATTTCATGGCGTAGGATTTTATGCTCTTAGTTGTTTTGCACTTTTCCTGTTCTGCATAGTTTTACATTTTCACTTTTAGTGTTTATGCTTCTAGTGCACTCTGTGCTGGTCTTGCCCTATTGCGGTCTTAGTTCAGTCTTTAGGCCAGTATGTATGCTGGCCTTGGACTACAACAGTCAAGGTTTATTTGATTTGCCAATATTGATTTATGAAGACCTAAATGGCTTAAGTCCTGACTATCTGTGGGATCTCCTAAAGCTGCTTGGCTAATCTGATCAGCAGTTGAGTCCCTTCTGAAGATGCACTGCCTGCCAGAGTTTCAACTCTCTGGTACTTGGGAAAGGACCTTGTCCAGTATGGGTCCCAGGTTGTGGAATGCACTCCTAAAGCAGTGTTTCTTAACCTGGCTGGGGAATTCTGGGAGTTGAAGTCCACACATCTTGAAGCTGCCAAGGTTGAGAAACGGTGCCATAGAGAGAGGGTTTGGCCCCCACTCTCCCTATATTGTAGAAGTTGATAAAAACACATCCCTTCTGCCAAGCTTTTAATTGCTAATGAATGTACTTTAATGCTTGATTTTTATCTGGATTTGAATTGTATGAATGGTGCTTTGTTTACATTTTCTGCTTTGGTTTACTTTTGTAAACTGCCTTGATTGTCAAATAGATAGAAAGGTGGGGCATTTGTAAGTCTTCATCCTCTGTGCTGAGCAGTAGCGCACAGTGTGACAGAATAGGCTGATTACACCTGAAATTGCATCCTCCGATAGCTCAGGAAAGGGAAATTGACCTGCAGTTAATGAAGGAAACAAAGAATGTCACTGTCATGGAAGCTTTCCTTAGGGGCCTGGCTTATCCCTTGTGGAGAGAACTTGCACCATCCCCTACCTCACAAGTGTAGAATTTATACAACCCCCTTCAGACCAGGACATGGACAACAGATCCTTGTCCTCCTCTGAAGGCCTTTTCTAACTAACTTCTCGTTATGGATTTATCTTAGATCTAGAAGCATAGGACTCTTGTGTCTGACTTGCTATTATTTCAGTGATGTGTAGGAAAGCGGAGAGTATCTGTCATTTCCTTCCCATGTTTCTAGTTGCATGCTACATTATTCAGTTATAACCAATGGAAACAAAAATCTAGATGCAGAACTGTCTTAGGTGAATTGTAGCCCCACCCCACCCCAGAAACCTCTTCTCCCATCTTTATTACTTAAGCTGGTCTTTCGTGCCCACTAAAGGTCAAGGAATCTCTGGTCACCTCCTTATACTGTTAGTTTTCTTATGAGGTTTGGATTTCTCCAGCTTGTCATTCTGTGTGAATCATGTCTTTATTTTTATTTTTCAATAATAAATATTGAAAAATAAACGTTTCAATAATCAGAGTTGCTTGAATGGATATTCCCACAAACCAACAGATTGGAATTGAAAGGCTTCTTTATAAATGATCTGAGGCTGGGGATCTTGCTCCAAATAAGATTTTTAATTTTCCCTTTGAAGAGCAAAGACTTTACCATTCTTAATCCCATACGTATGTTCAGAATGTTAGCCCAGGTCTTGCTAGTTTACAGTTAGCTAGTATGTAGTTATTTGGATCTTCACCTGGGTGGCTCAGGTCAAGATCTGGGGCAATTGAACTGGCTAAATCCAGCCACCCTGACTTAAACTCTTTCATGAAGCCATCTGGCTGTTCTATAAAATCAGAGTATGTCTTTTAAACATCATTCCCTCCAGGAAGAATTGCTGAGTATAAATATTCTTTTTGTTTGTCTTCTGTTGTGCTAATATCCCAGCTTTTTACTCCCTTGACCTTCTGGCTGTCATTTATGATGTACATAACTTGCCTATTTATGTCAGTAGCATTCTTTCCCTGAGGTTCTTTTATAGTATGTTTGTCTTTGGTTTCTTTGCAATCATTTATTTTTGCTTGTGTTTTTCATCTTTTTTGTTTTTTGTGTGTGTTTAGGTTGTACAGAGCGTAGGATTTTTTTTTAAACCTTAAAAATGCATACTGAAAAAATGTTATTTTCTAACCTATTATGATAACCCATCATATTAATCAATACACACTACTATATTATTAAGTTATTGTAAATTATTTCTATCTCACTGATGCCGACGTCAGCCAGATGTAGCTGGAGAAGAAAAGAACATTGTAAATCTCTCCAGTCTGGTCATCTGGATGACTCTTATTCAACATAGGTGACCAAGCAACATCTTATTTGCAAGTCTGTATAATAATCCACGGTCAAATAGATCTCTCATGCAGACATCTATGAATCTCTTTTCAAGTTTGCCAGGAACAAGGGTGTCCCATGCCATGTGGCAAGAAGGATGCCCAGGAGCATGCTTATTTTTTTCCTGGAGCTTCCATTTGTGATGTATTTTGGAGAAAGTGAGAAAGCAGGAGCAGAAAGCTCTTTGGAACCTTGAGAGCAACATTTGCTGTTCCTTAATTTTTCTCATTTGTGCTGGGGAATGGAAATCCTAGGAAAGAATAAGAATTTCTCTTGCTCTCTTTTTCTCCTGTCACTGTTGTCCCACTGTGTTTCACAAATCTTTCTTATATAGCCAAAGGATAGAAGCTTGGTGGCTTTGCAGCTTCCCTTCATTGCAGCTGCTCAGATTGTTGAGCAGGAAAATTAACACAACATGAATTCAAAATAGAGTCAGGGAATGTTTCAAGCAACTCTGATGATTGAAATGTTTGTTTTTCAATATTTTTGCCAAGTTTTGCACTCTGGTATTGATCAGCTGGAGGAAGATACCATTGTGTCTCAACATTTCAAATCAGCAGCAGTGAAAGTGATCTTTGGTCAGATTTCTTTTGAAACACTAAAAATGGAAACAATGGTTGTATGGAAGTGACCCAAGAGAGGCAGTAGACCTGGTTGTTTTTCAGCAGGAAGCTGTGAGTTATTTCTTAAGAAAACCTTTTCACATCTAGTGCCTTTTCTGCAAAAGTAAGGGAATGACATTTAACAGAGGCAAATGCAAAGTTCTTTATTTAGAAAACAAATATCAAATGCACAATTATATACCTGACATGATAATGCAGCATTGGCCAGTAGAATCTTTTTGATCAGGAATCAAAGCCCAGTTTTCTATATTTGCCTTCCAAATGTGTGGGATTCCCCTCTCTTCTCCTCTCCTCTCCTCTCTTCTTTTTCACTTCCAAAAGCCTCATATAGAACTTTTAAAAATTCATTAATTAGACAGCCTCTGATCTTTGAACTTCAATTCTTATAATAATTCCCCAACCAACATTCCCATACTGAGTGTCTGCTATCAGAGTGGTATGATGGTACATTTGGAAGGAGAAGAGGTAGGAGTTACATCCTAATGTACCTAGTGGGCACTAAGTATGGGAGGCTGTCTTGGAACCCTTTAAAGTTCCAAGGAGGGAAGATTGTCTTTGACACTGAGTGATGGCCTTTCTCTCTGGGTAATGAAGAATTGGGACTGCGTGTTTGCCAAGAAAATACCTAGTTTGGGCCTTACTTAACTAATTAATACCCATAAATGCATTCTAGCTGCTGTTATTCTAATGTGTTAGAATAAATAATCAATCCTGAAAGAAAGAAAAAACATAATTAATTTTGGAAGAAAGCAGTCTAAAAGGTAGCCAAGTCCTGGAGCAATTGTTATCCTACATTTTTTTTCTCCCACAGAACAAAGGAAGAAATACTCCAACTCAAATGTCATCATGCATGAAACGTCACAGTACCATGTCCAGGTGAGTTGGAAGCTACTTAGCAATGGGTAACGGAACTGAGTCAACGGGCAATCTCTTTGTGCAACTGCTATCACAATATGAATTCTTCAAAGTTAATACCAATAATGCAGCCCCAGCAGTTTAGAGTTCACTGTGAACAAGCAAGAGAAATAGAAACTGTAGGCTGCTGATACTGTAACCCTTTTCCTCTTTTTTCCATTTTCTCAGGTACACACAACAGTATCCTAAAACTGTGTTTCTGTAGGGTTTTTGATAACTGGGACACGGCTCGACCTATCTCGTATCAGTTCTCTTTGGGATGTCTTCTTCCTGGCATCTGCAAGGCCCTTTCCTTTGCATTAGGAGCCATCCCTGTTGCGCTTCAGATCCCTTGGCCTTGTCGTCTGTATCACTGACCCTGAGGGGGATTTCAGACCCTCCTGCTAGAGATCAGTTCTGTGGAGTCCTTGGTGCTCTCTGAGCTTGGTTGTTTGCTTGCAGACGTTTCATTGCCTGACTAGGTAACATCATCAGTGCCCTCAGGCAATCAGATCCCACATGTTTTTTGGTTTACTTCTCCTTTTCTTTGATGGCTGGAATTTTCAGCCCCCTACCAGAAATGTTGGTAACCACTTCCGAAAAACCTTGCCAAGAAAACTGCAGAGGTCCAGGCAGTCACTGGGAGTCAACACTGACTCAAAGGCACAAAAAAAAGCTAAACTGGAAAGTAAAAAATAAAAAATAGAAGAGAGCAATAGCAAACCCCTTCATTGTTGCAAAGAAATATATATTGATATCTTCATCAAGTCACCACGTGTCAGACTTGACCCAAAGGAAATGTTATCTTTCCTTAAATTTATGCCCTTTCATTCACAGACACGCTCATTTTTACCCCAAACATAAAGCCTTTCATTCACAAAATATACACCCACGCTTCAGGTATGAATGCATGCATGCACAAGCACACTCAGATGTAAGAGATGCAGCGGTCCCCCACCCCATGTGCAGATAGGCCTTGGGAAACCTTTGCGTTTGCTCAGGTCAACTGTTTACCCAAGTCCCCTCACTGGGCAGGGGTGGTATCTGGGTTGAGATCAATTCTTAAAAAGGGAAAATCTAGCTTTTTCCCATGCCAGCTGTGTGCCCACCATTTAAGAATGCCTCCCAGTGCAGCAGTGAGGCTTTTAAAAAAAACTTCCATTGGTACCTTTGTAAAAGCAAATTGCTCCTGGATGGGGAGGCCGAGGGAAGACATTGGACCGGAGGTGGAGGCTTTGCTGGTCCCATCCGGCTACAAGCCGGATTCCCTGCTGTTGGTATAGCCTTGGTTCACTCAGTGGATGAAAGAACGTGGGGCCAGCATGAGGAATTCTACTCCCCTTTGCATGTTCTTTCTGAATGCATGCTCGCTCTGGCTCCCAACAAAAAGGGCGGGATTATATGTTTAAACGCTCCTTTGTCTAAAACAAGCAAATCCTCATTCGTGCCATATTTAAGATATTTGAGCTCTCAGAAGGCTGGAGTTGGAACTGCACATAGAATTTAAATTCTGGTGATTCCTTTTGGAAATAAGCAATAACATGACTGTAGGCATTTTCCCTGGAGCAGTGACTTTGCTCTTTCAGGAACCAGAATATATGTTGATCCTTGATCATGTTTGTTCAAGCATGAAGTGATCTTTCATCCTGAACTCTAATCAAAGGAAATATGATAGCTGTCAGATTGGCAGTACACCAAGTTTTCATGAGTAGATTTCTCTTGAGTAGTATGGACATCTATCAATACAGAAAATGTTTTTATAATTCTAAGCAAAGTTCATTTTTGTTCTTATTCTCTCTGCAAGTCAAGATTGTTTTTTTTGTTTTTGTTTCATGCTTTGGACCATGGTTTTCTGAATAACCCGCCACTGATAGAAATGGCTTAATATACTAACCATGATCCATCATTTACAAACTACAGCACGGGGTTCATAAACGTGCTAAATGAAAACAAAGTGCATAATAGCATAGTATGGAGGGTAACCCAGTATCTCTACGTTTTAAAGTGCCTAGGAAGATGTCGATGCCAGTGGTGTTTCCACTAGAGCAGTGTTTCTCAACCTTGACACCTTAAACTTGTGTGGACTTCAACTCCCAGAATTCCCCAGCCAGCAGAATTCTGGGAGTTGAAGTCCACCCATCTTAAAATGGCCAAGGTTGAGAAACCCTGCACTAGAGCATTTCCTGCCTGGAAGCCTGGCAGTAATTCTGATGTTTGCAAATCACCCCTCCAAGGGCTACCAAAATGCCCACGTTATTACCAGAGTAACGGTCCAGCACCCTCGGATGCTGTACCAGCTGAAGTGCCATGCTAGCATCCCTCCTCCATTGCAAAGCCTCAGTGGGAGCAGGTCCTTTGCAGCAGTGAGGGAATTTAAGGAAAGAGATGCTGCATCTTTTGCAACTTCTCCTCCAGTTGCAAATATGATCTGAATTATTAACCAACCTGGTTCTCTTGGCTTTACTTTCAAAATGGATTGAGAAAACTAAAAAGGAGGATTTCAGCCTCCCGGGAAAAGTCTTACAGTTCATTTTCAGATTGACAGAATTTGGCAAGTATGAGTGGAGAATTCAATTTACCCTGGCAGCAGGAAGACTTCTAGAGCTCTCAAAAGACACTGTACAGTACAGCTATTTTGCTTTTTTTCTCTTTAAGAGAAAGATGGAAGGAATAGTGGGGAGCACAGCTGGGATGCAAATAGTCAGGACTTGCTATAAAATTCCATCACCAAAGCAGAGCTGTTTTGGAATAAAGAACTTCATTTGGAAGCACTTTATGTCAGCAGAGTGCAAAATTAAGTTAACATGTGTTTTACTTGCTGGATTACAGGTAGCCCTCACTTAACAACCATTTGTTTAGTGACAGTTTGGACTTACAATGTGTTGAAAAAAAGCAATTTACGACCTGTTCTCACACTTATGACCGTCAGTGTCCCCGCAGTCACGTGATCATGATTTGGGCACTTGGCAACTGGTTCACATTTATGACCATCGCAGCATCCCATGGCCGGCTTCTGGCAAGCAAAATCAATGGGGAACCGTGTGATTCACTTAACAACCACGTGGTTCGCTTAACACCCACCGCAAAAAAGGTGGTAAGATCAGGTCGGATTCGCTTAATGACCGCTTTACTTAGCAACCGAAATTCTGGTCCCAGTTGTGATCGTTAAGCGAGGACTACCTGTCTGAAGAGGAGGACAGGTGCAGAACCAGCAGAAAGGGCAAACTCCTAATCTAAGAAGCTGTGCTCTTCATAGTGAGTACTATGGTATAATTGAGCTTCCTAGGAGAATGGATGAATTTCATACTGAACTGGCTTTACACTTCCCTCTGCTGGCTGATAAAGCCATAGTGGAAGCATTGTGTGATTTTTCCTGAGCCAAGGAAGAACAGCTTCTTTTCATCAGCCAACAACAGCAGGCAGATGGAGATTAGGAAAGGGCCCCTCTCCAGTGTGTTTTGTTGCATTGTTTGACAACAGTGTGGCTTGCTCATGGCATTGTTATCAGTAGGACCTGTACAAAAATAGCCCATTTATGCAAATCCTCAGGTCTAGGAAGCAAACTCTGTTAGAGCCAGGGAGCGTTCCCCCCCCCCCTTTAACTAGGACAACAGGTTTTGAGCTGAGGTGGAATTATTACAAGTCCAATCATGCCTGGCTGTTGTTGTTTTTTACTGCCTGCAGAAAGCTGGATTCGCTGCTGCAGTCTCGGTATAAATGACTCTGCACTGGGGGGTGGGGGGGAGAGGACTAACTATGGGCTGCCATGTGTGCTTAAATACACTTTGAGTGTGTATACAGAAAGGTTATAAATCAATACAATCTGTTCATGTTTTTCAATCCAGAGAGGGGAATTGGCTGCAGGTCCTTGTCAGTGAATGTAACTCTTTTCAAATTCAGTTTTTATCTTCTGTAAAGCAAGATTGTTTGTATGCCTGTTGATAAAGAAAACCATCCAATTTGCACACTGGTAGTATTTGCACCATAGAATTGGGGGATGGCCAGAATCACCAGTGGTGTTTTTGCCGTTATCACCCGTAGAAACCACAGCAAGCGGTCTGTATGAACACAGGTGTACTCTGTGAATACAATCAAAAACTGGGAGTTCAATTGCTTATCGCCCCTTCTGCTTGACCCTTTTGGGTGTTTTCCCCCTTTCCAGCACCTGGCTACCTTCGTTATGGATAAAAGTGAGGCCATTGTAACAGTGGACGATGCCATCAGGAAGCTCAAACAGCTGAACTCCAAAGATAAGATCTGGGCGCAAGAAATGCTGCTGCAGGTGAATGACAAATCTGTTCGACTGCTGGATTGTGGAACTCAGGTGAGCAGCAATGTCCTCTTTTGGATGGAGATGGGGAGGCAACATACTGAATGTATAGTAAATATTTAAGATTTACAAAAATGTATCACATATTATTTCTCAGTGGGTTGATGAATTGCCACAGGCTTCTGCAAGAATATTAAGCCGGATGGAATTCGTGCTCAGACCAACCACAACAAAAAATCAAAAGCCTGACTGATTTCCCTCGCCTTATGTGCGTAGCAAGCATTGTGTTGTCTTGTGCCTGTATTCCAGCAGGATAAGACTGATCTAATCAAGCTGGCTGAGCAGAGTGATGAATTGCACATTAATGGAAATGCATTCTGTTCTGCAAAAGCATTGGGTAATGGACAAGACAGGTTATTTGCATTACAATTAGAATAAATTGTCTTGACAGATTTGGAGCCTTGCTGGTAAATACCTTGTTAGAAACATTGTAATAATACAAGGCAGCCTCTCCTGATCTGGCACTTTCCAAATCGGTCGGACCACAACTCCCATATACTGGATGGATCTAATGCAGTGTTTTTCAACCATGGCAGCTTGAAGATGTGTGGACTTCAACTCCCAGAATTCCCCAGCTCTGGGAGTTGAAGTCCACACATCTTCAAGTTGCCAAGGTTGAGAAAAACTGATCTAATGAGATAATGCATTTAGAGCGTATCAGGATGACTAAGTCTGGGTTCACACATTGAATTAAGCCTCAGAGTGATTTATTTGTCTCTGCGTTAGCATTATGTTCAAGCAAGACAGGTAAATAAACCATGTTTTCTTTTAGAGTAATAAATAACAGATTATTGTTGGCTTGTCAATTGCAGTTGTGGCTTACCTGATGTGTGAATGGGGATGCATGGTTTATTTGTGGTCTTCTGGCTCACCATGATTTGTTTTTGTACCCTGCTCATGCTTCTAACCCATAGGAAAACAAACCAGGAGCAGATAAAAAAGCATGATTCTCTTGCTACAAACTAGCTTTAGGTTATAATAAAAAAAAATGTAACTTGATATGATGTGTGAATGAAGCTAATTTCTACAACAAAAAAGTGGTCTTTAACCTTATTTTCCAGATAGGAAATAAAGAATCTGTAGTTCTATAGTAGCACTCAGAATAAAATACTGAACTTCTATGAAATTAAACTAAATATGAAATGAATAGTCATGCCTATCTTTTAGAAGGCATGGAGGGATTTTATTTGAATAAATAATGCTCACAATCAGCTCTTAGACAAACATATAAACTGAAAGAACTACTTCTGAAGGGCTACAGATAGATATAGGCATCTGATAGAATCCATTATTCAGGCAAGATGTGAACAGTTAATTGCAAAGAAAGAAGTTATGTATCTTGAAATTATCAGGTTTTTTCAGTATATCCAGATTTATCACTAGTACCAGGAGTCATGCCCCCTTTCTTTCAATCCCTGCTTAATAATGTGCGTCAACAATAGCTTTGCCAATCTGATGTTGAGAATGTAACTGCTAATGGATTTAAAGTCCTAAGGGCAACTCAAATGCTCCTATGTTTATGGTCTCCTTTTTGAAAGAGCTGTCTCAAATGAGCAAATGCACCCTCTAGGGCAGAGCTTTCCAAACTGTGTGTCGGGACACGTTAGTGTGTCGTCTGCAGTGTCTGGGTGTGTCGCGACTGCTGCTGCCTCCGAGCCCTGCCAGGATTCCACGCAGGTCCTAGTGCCTGCCTTGTGCCTGGCTGCCTCCAAGCCTGCCCTGCCAGGATTCTGTGCAGGTCCTAGTGCCTGCCTTGTGCCCTGCTGCCTCCAAACCTGCTGTGATTCCGCGCAGGTCCTAGTGCCTGCCTTGTGCCCTGCTGTAAGAGTGTGTCGTGAAATGATGCATGTCTAAAAAGTGTGTCACCAACATGAAAAGTTTGGAAAGCTCTGCTCTAGCTGAACATCATATATTGGGACCACACTCTCTTTGGTGTTGCTTTTTAGGAAGAGCTTGAAGACTTCCTCCTGCCAACGGTTCAGCACTGCCAGACTGTGCTGAATCAGATGCGATATTCCTCCATCCTCCTGTTGGTGTGTCAAGACTCCGAACAGCACAAGCCTGACATCCACTTCTTTAACTGTGATGAAGTAGAGGTAAATGGCAGTTCTTCGGTCCTTGTTGAAGGGGGAGCTAAATGGGATCTTGAAAGCAGCTTCTTAGCAACAGCCATTGGCCATGAAAGCTTGGACTCCGTTACAGTTCCAGCAAATCTATAGGATGGGAGGTTGGTCCAG
This sequence comes from Charina bottae, assembly GCA_023362775.1. Classification (NCBI taxonomy): domain Eukaryota; kingdom Metazoa; phylum Chordata; class Lepidosauria; order Squamata; family Charinaidae; genus Charina; species Charina bottae. The sequence goes on along the minus strand of JALMGJ010000001.1, from coordinate 191,757,295 downwards.
GTTTCTGAGTTACAGAGGAAGAGCCCTCCTTTTATTATTATTTTATTTTATTATTTTATTATTTTATTTATTATTTTATTTTATTATTTTATTTTATTTTATTATTTTATTTTATTATTTTATTTTATTATTTTATTTTATTTTATTATTTTATTTTATTATTTTATTTTATTTTATTATTTTATTTTATTATTTTATTTTATTTTATTTTATTTTATTTTATTTTATTTTATTTTATTTTTTTTATTATTTTATTTTTTTTTATTATTTATTTTATTATTTTATTTTATTTTATTTTATTTTATTTTATTATTTTATTTTATTTTATTTTATTTTATTTTATTTTATTTTATTTTATTTTATTTTATTATTTTATTTTATTATTTTAGATTTGTATGACTATGGCTGCCCATCTTAAAACACAACTCTGGGCAGCTCACAACAACAATAAAAAAAAACTGAACTATAAAAGCCATAAACCATAAAACGCAACCAGAACCTGGCACCTCAGTGATCCCCTTGGGATGCTCCAACAACCAACCCAAAACACCCTCGCTGTACCCCAGCACCTGGGTGAAAAGCCAGGTCTCGATGGCCTTCTGGGAGGCTAAAAGGGTGGAGGCCTGCCAAATCGCTGAGGGGAGGATGTTCCACATGATAGAGGCAGCCATGGAAAAGGCACGCTTCCAGGGTCCCACTAGATGGCAAGATTTCAGGGAAGGGACCTACCCTATCCAATCTGGTAGGACAATCAGATACTCTCAGGGAGAGGTGATCTTGCAAATAATCTGGTCCCGTGCCATGTAGGCAGAGCTCTGCTTGCAGTGGCAGCTACATGCAGAGCTAGAACTTGGGATGATAATCAAGAACCATTGCCTGAAGATTTTGTGGGACTGTATTTGGTGCTTTTTGCTGGTGTGATTCTCTGAGGCAAAATAGAAATAGCTGGACATAGTCTTGATGTCATTTTGTAAGATGGCTGTTAGTGTCGTGTTTAGGCGAAGAACAACGCTGAGCCTCGGAACTAAGCTCTAGATCTTTATTGTTCTACCTTACACAGAATCTTGCCAAACTAAGCCACACTAAGCAGTTCTCTGGGAAAAACCCCAGGTGTTCTAAGGCGGGTCCGGCCTGACCTTCTTGGATGGTTGCCCAAGGTCTTCAAGGCTGTGAACGCGCTTCTCACACTGGAAGGCGCCCCCTCCTCCTTCCCCCGCAATCTCCATAACATCACTTTCTCCCTCAGAGACACATTCCATCACAGTTGGTCCCTTTTTGATTCTGAGTGCAGAATCCCGCTACTCTATCCATCATCCACACTGATTAATTTCCTTTGGGGATTGTGCATGGTAGATGATGAGTGAGGCAGGGATGGGATTGGGTAGTGGCCGTTTCCTGGATGGGTATCTCAGCACTTTCCTACCACCACCATCACTTGTTCCACTCACTAATCCCTCAAAAGCAGCTTGAAGCCAATCATCTTCACTGCCGTTGACCTTGAAATCTGGAGAATTATGCTATTGCAGCTGAATTTGGGGGGAGGGGAGACAGAGGATCCAGGAGGTGGATGAGGCAAGATCTCCTGCCAAAGGGAAAAGGACACAAGTTCTACAGAGCATCAAGGCTTCAAGCAAGAAGCTTTATACACTTACTGCAGTACATTGCAACTAAGCTAGTAATAGATTGCCTCAGTTCCTGGACACAGTTGGTATCATGAGATTGAGAAGTCTGGAGCTGATTCTGAACTGGCCTGAAGACCTTACGTGGAACTGCCCTTGGTTGGCTAGCTAGTCTAGAAGCAGACACAACAAACTCTCTGTCTATGGCTATGAGCCTAGCTCATGCCAATATTGTAATTTCTGTTGACAGAATTCTATCTGCAGTAGAAGTTCCATGAACAGTTAATCTATGTAGCAGGATGCCTTGCAAGCCCTTTTCTTTCCCTTATGAGTTAGCTGGGGAAAAACATCAGTCATTTTTTAAATAATACATGAGGGTGTCTGGGTGTCTGGGTCCCTCCTTTTGAAAAAAAAACTGAATATTTAAAATGAAGTTTCAAAACTACCTCATGGCTTGGAGAAGGTAGGATGGAGTCCTACCAAGAGTTCTATGTAAGCAGAACTTTCCCACTGAAGTTCTCCTCTGCCAAAACAAATGCAAGTGAAGGACTCTTTTCAGAAATAGGTGGGTTTTGTAGAGCTCCCCTTAAAAGAGGATATGTGTTTACGGAGCAGCAAAACACCCTCCATGATTCATGCAGCAGTATATTTGTTGGCTGCACTCTGAAACTTTGAAGCTTCCCAGAATGTGGCTTTACTTGAGGATTGAAGGGAACCTTTGCTTCAAAATCTGAATAAGCTCTCTGTGAAATTCCACTGCCAGCAACCCTCATAACCCCATAAAATAATTCCTTAATGCTCTATGCCTGTATATTTCCCTTTTGCACTATTTTTTAAAACTGAAGGCACACATCATCAACAACATCTAGACTTAAGGCAGTCCATTAATGCCTTGTCTATCAGACTGTGTGCATTTTTCCATTGTATCCTTCCTTCCCCAATCTAATTCTGATTCTGTTATAGGCAGAGATGGTTCATGAGGACATAGAAAGTGCACTTGCTGACCATAAGTTTGGAAAGAAGATACGGCCACAGACCCTCAAGTAAGTGGCTTCTGTACATGGACAAACTCTAGCAGGGAGCCCAGGAAAAAAGCTTTACTTGGACTACTGGGGTTGCAGGTTTGCTCCCCAAATTTGAGTTGTTGCAGTTTTAGGTGGGTGGTAGGAGTTCATTTGGAGTAGCAAAACTTTGAGGGATTTTACCCATTTTCCACGAGGATAGAGAAACAGGTTACCTCTGGCAACAAAATTGCTCTTTCTCTCAGGAAGAGTTCCTGAAACTCAAAACTAATGAACAAGAGTTGGATGAGAGTCTTTCAGACAGGTTTCAGTGACAGAGGAAATAGCCTAAAAGATAAGTGGAAATTCACCTCTAATGCTATCACATGTCAGTGCAATTGTTCAGAAATCGTTCAACTATATTTCATTGTTCAGGATTTTTTTTTTCGTCAGCTGGAGAATAATTGCAGGTCATTGTGAATCAGCTTCTAGAATTGGGAAGTGAAAGCAATGGCTTTGTACAAGTGCCTAAATATATCTTGCTGGAACTTAATAGGGCAGAGTTGGAGCTCTGCTTATGCATTTGTAAATGAAACAATTATTATAAAGTTGATAGGACTAGAGATAGTTCCATACTACTTCTCTTCAATCCCATAAAAACAATTTGACCCTCGAAATGTGGGGATTGTATACCAACACTGTGAGTCCATCAGTGTTCATCCACCTCCCTTCCAACTGACCAAAGGACACTATCCATTCAGAGCCTTGTCTGGAACAGCTGTTGGACTGGAGTAACAGAAATCCCCTCTCCCCCACTCCACATAAAAGGGAAATAAAAGAAATCACTACCACATTTTCAGTACATGGTGTGTCCATTTATCCAGCCATTTGCACAAAGATCCAAGCAGCTGCTTTGAGGAGAAACTTACTGGCTCCACAGCTGACATTTGTTGCACATTTAAAACCTCTTGCTTTTTTATGATAGTGACATGCTAGTATCAATCAAAGAGAATATTTGTAGCTCAGGGTTGAACTGTGGAGTCCTTGGTGCTCTCTGAGCCTTGTTGTTTTCTTCCAGACGTTTCACTGCCAGGCTAGGCAACATCTTCAGTGCGAAAAGGGAGTGGGACTTGCTCTCTGTTTATATACCATGACTTGTCCTGCTTGTGTTTGTGGGGGTGTTGTTCTCTCCTTGGTAGTTCCTTGATTGGGCTGTTGTTTGCTGTTTGGTTGATTGACTGGGTTAATAGTTCCTTGATTAGGGTATATTGTGCTGTTTGATTGCTAGAGAATTCCTGGAAGCTTGGCACTCAGACAAAGCAGCCATCAACAGACACATAGAGGTAAACATTTACATACCATTCATAAGAGACAATAGAAAAGCCAGAAGACGACCTTGCCAGCAATCAACACCCAGATATGCAAAGATTAACACCAGGATTAGCACCAGAGGAACAATCAAAACAGCACAATATACCCTAATCAAGGAACTATTAACTCAGTCAATCAACCAAGCAGCAAACAGCAGCCCAATGGTTGAGTCTGTCTATGTGTTGTGAGATTAAGGAGTTTTCATCATGTCTTCTGACTGCTACTTGGTGTTCGTGGATGCGCTCTGCTGGTCTTCTGCCTGTCTGTCCTACATAGTGGCTGTTACAGTCCTTACACTGTTGTAGATAACTCCTGTTTTTTCTTCTTGGGCTACTGGGTCTTTTGGGTTACTTAAGATGTTTTGAAGGGTTTTGGTTGGTTTATGTGCTATGGTGATGCCATGTGGTTGTAACAGTCTGTTGGTAGTTTCTGAGATGTTTCTGATGTATGGTAGTGTTTCTGTTGGTTGTGTTATAGTGGGTTGAGTAGTCAGGTACTTTTAGATAAAGTTGAGTGGGAAGATGCTATATAGATGATATGTTTCCGTTCTGGGTTGCTGCAGTGCGTTAGTGCTCGTCTGAATAATGTTCTTACACAGCTCCTCTTGTGGGAGGTTGGGTTGTTGCTTTGGTAACGGAGCACTTGGTTAGTGTGGGTAGATTTCCGGTAGACTTGTGTTTCTAGCTTGCCATTATTTCCTCTACTGATGAGGATGTCCAAGAAGGGTAGTGTGTTGTCCTAGAGAATTCCTGGAAACTTGGCACTCAGACAAAGCAGCCATCAACAGACACATAGGGGTAAACAACATTTACATACCATTCAAAAGAGACAACAGAAAAGCCAAAAGACCAGAACTCCTCCTCTCCAGCAATCAACACCCAGATATACAAAGGTTAACACCAAGATTAACACCAGATGAACAATCAAACAGTACATTATACCTTAATCAAGGAACTATTAACCCAGTCAATCAACCAAACAGCAAACAACAGCCCAATCAAGGAACTACCAAGGAGAGAACAACACCTCCACCAACACAAGCAGGACAAGCCATGGTATATAAACAGAGAGCAAGTCCCACTCCCTTTTCTCACTGAAGATGTTGCCTAGTCTGGCAGTGAAACGTCTGAGAACACCAAGGACTCCACAGGCATTTATCCTCCTACTTGTAATCTTGATTGCATGTTAACTGCAGTGCAATGCTTGTAGACAATGATTGGGAACAAGGCAAGAATTAGGAAGATAAACTGTATGGTAGGTCAGGTGGGGAGAGAGAGCAATGGCTCCTTTGGTTCCAGAAGATAAGACGATACAGTTGTTCTCATCAGTGAAAATGTAAACCAGCCACAAACTCTGCAGAGCCACAAGTTCAGAAAAAATTCACCTATGCTCTGGTTTCAAATAAAACACCACAGAGCTAGGAATAAATTGACTCAGTTCCCCAAACCAGTTGATGCTATGAGATCAGACAGATCTGGAACTGATTCTTTTTTTTTTTAGTAAATTTTATTAGATTTCAAGAAAAGAATAAAAAGTACAAAAAAACAAAAAACTACAAAGAAAGAAAAAAACTAAAAAGGTGCAGAGAAACAAGAGATTTTTTTTAATTTACAAAAGATGTGGCTTCTGACTTTTAACAGCAAGGATATACAAAATTTCCTTAATCAATCTCTTACTCTATATTAAACCAAAACACCACATTATTTCTATAAGTCATTCCACTTCATCACATAATAAAAATCACTAAGTACAGTTACTCCTCCCCCTTATATTAAAATAAAGAGAAAAAAATCCATATAAACCTCCTAAACATCTTTCTCCCCTCCAAAAGATAAAACATATTTAATTATTCCCTTCCTACCACTATTCTATACATTTCTGTCTACTGTAATAAGAATCAAATTAAAAAACACATAAGTTGTCTGCTATTATACTTAATAGTACCACAATTTTAATAATCCCAATCTTAATAAACCCAAAAAACAAAGACAATTCAAAACAGTAAATCCAAATCTTTAAAGGCAAATAGCATCAGTCAAATCCTTAAAGCAAACCAGTTGAACATTCTTCAACCCTTATCCCACTTCAAAATAAACCAAAGCAGTTACATATCCCCACAATATGCACAGAGCTTTCCTCTTGAAAGAATCAAGCAGCGCAACTGCCCCCCTCAAAGATTCCAGGTTCTTTTCATGGCATTCCACCAGGAGATCGATTTTACTTATGGCTTGCAGATCACTCTCTCCCTTAGACTTCTCCAACTCCATTATCCAATCTTCATCCAGCATCTCGATAAAAATCCCAGTCTCAGTCTTAAAAAAAAACCTTTCTATCGCTCTTAAATTCCTCAATTTCATCCACCACATCCCCAACCTGATGACACATTTTAGATCTCATATTTTCCACAATATCCTGGAAATCTTGCATAAAAGTTTGATAAAAGTCAGAAGAAATCTGTTTAAAATCCTGGTGAAAGTCAGAAAGAATCTGTTTGAAATCCTCCATGTCTCACGCAGTAGATTATGGCGACCCCTAGGAGCTTAACCAGCGAAAGTCGAAGATATGGAAGAGTTCCGGCATGTGTTTACATAAAGTGAGAGTGGGATAGCAGACAGTTCTCAAGGGAAAGTGAAAACAGAAAGCTGAAGGTTCAAATCAGCCGATTCAACGTGTAGGAAAATGCTAATATCTTCAAATTTAATACAAAAATAATAACAGGAAGACAATTGTTTGCTCTCCATCTTTGGAATTTCATTTGGAAGGAAAACGAAATCCAAAACTTAAAAGATTTTTTTTTAAAAAAAGTAATCCCAAAAATAATGTTAAGCACCAAGAGAACCAGCTTCTCCTCACTGTAGAAAGCCCCTCTTGGGGCTTAAATACTTAAATACTTTTAAAAAATACAGATTGGTGATTTAGAAATGGGGTGGCCGGTCTTAGTGTCCCTTTAAGGCTACAATGTGGCTTGGAAATGATGACATCCCGGCCTCCTGGCTGCTCATACCAGTCAAGCGCAAAACGCTGTTTGCAATCTTCTGGCTCTAAGCAGCCATCCGGAGGACAGATGGGGTGATTCCAGGTATTCTCCTTGATCCAGAGAACGTTTCTGGGCTTCAGGAAAACCTGCCTGAGCCCGAAAAAAGTTACCTTGTTGTCAGCTTCGCCTGCTGAACCAGTGGGCACAGCCAATCAGTCCGCCATTCCCACCGGAAGCCAGATCTAGAACTGATTCTGAATTTGTGCAAAACCCTTGTGTCCCAGTTGCAGTAGAAAGTTACCTGAAAGTTCTCATCACTTGGACTTCTAAAGAAGGAACAGGTGACTTATCATGGCCACTTGTTTGCTCTTTCCCAGTACCTGGAAGGCTTGGTCATTAAAGAAACATTCATTCATGACTGCAAAAAATTAGTCTCTATTAGCCATAGCTGTTGTGTGCATTTCATGACTCTTTGCAAGCAGAAAAAAGCCCAGGATTTGAAAGGACTGAGCATGCTTAGAAATTTCACATAAATCAGAGATAATTATGAAAGTGTGTTGGTGTGCCTGTGAAACTTTAGAAACCAGAGGAGTGTCTGAAGAAAATTTTCAACAGCCAGTTGTAGGCCAGGTGTGATACCTCTACTGACTTCTTGCTTATTGACAGAAGCAAAGTAGGATGGTGACTTTATGCACACTTGTTTATTTAGCATTAAATCCAGGTGAATTTAGTAGGATTTGTACAATGATCAACATATCCAGATCAGCTTAATCTGCATAATTGATGTAAATGAAAGGCTTTGCACTGTTAGATCACCCATAATTGAGATCTGTATGGAATGCTTTGTACTTCTTTTTCCCCATCATTAAGCCTTTCTCATGTGCTAAAAAAATTAATCCAATAAAATCCAAATTACCCAGGACAGGTTCGAATTCATTTGCTCTGTTTCTGCTATTTGAGTGAGTAGCATCTTCTAGTAATCCAAACAATTTCTGTTTTTCTTCTGCAGGGTCAACCAAGAGAAGATCAAGCAGAGGCAATCCATTCTTCCACCACCTCAAGGGCCTGCCCCCATCCCTTTCCAGGATGAAGCCAGAGGTTTCCCAAAGAACAACCAGAATCGTGTGGCCCCTCCATCCCAGCCAGGTACAGGAACGGGAACAGTCTGTGCTCTGAGCACTCCAGACCGAGCACCAAAGCAAGCACCTGCACTTGATGGCCAGTTCTGCCAGCATTTGCAGGAGCCTCACACTGCCACACTAACATGGCCAATGGAAAATCAAGGCCACCTCCTTGTTGTCACTCGTGTGCGTGTTTTAAAGACCCAAGGAAACAAGGCCGTCATGAATATTTCCGTGTGATAATTAAAACACAGCATGCTTGAATCCCCTCTCAACCTTTGAGCAGCCTGAATAATGCCTAGATGTCTTCACTGTACTGGAGCCGCCTCCTTCAACCTCATGCTCTTCAGTTCTGAGAGCAGGAGTCCCACAGAATGTCAGATCAAAGAAGGTGATGGCAGATGGTTTATGCATCAATTGATGCGGAAGGCAGGCTTCGACTTTGTAGCATTTTTGTTTTTACTAGAACCTTTGGGCTTTATTGGAACCTCATGCAAAAACTATATATGTACATAGACAGTTAGGCCACCATAATTGATCTGATACTTGCTGGTCAGAACAGAGGTGAAGTATGAGTCTTTGGTACTGTTACAGTTAAACAATTAGGGAGTCAGAGATTCTTGGCAGTCTGTTACATATCAACCAGAAATCTATTGCTGAATCTAGAGCTGCCCACCCTTGATACATAGCCTATCTTCTCACAAACCTCATGCACATTTCCAGCTGGTACTAGCTACTGATTAACTGATACTAGTTTTCCAACATTGCCAGGTGCTCATCTAGAGACTCACCCTCTCTGTTCATTAGCTCCTCTACCAATCACAAAGCCCTAGTTTCTTTTTATATTCTAGTCCATGGCCGCCTCCTGTGGAACAGCACAAAGAACCTATTTGCTCCAACAAGCAGGAGAGAGTGGATGATGGGACCGATTACAGCCCATCATTACAGAATTCAGAATCTGGTACTCTGCTTCTTCTCTTTCCAAAAAGGCTGTATTCAAAACAAATCAAACTCAGTTTTGCAGCAGGGACGGCTAAAAAAGGGTACATTTTGTGGGGGTTGTGCTCAAGAACAATTTCACTGCAGCTCTTATCCAACGGATCCTTGGCAATGAGGCCCATACAGCTCTTTCTGAAAAACAGAATCTGGTATCAGCAAACTGATGAAGCTCTGCCAAATTTTCTTAGTTGCATGACTGTTACATTCAGAGGAGTAAAATAAATTAATATGGGATGTTTCCACCTTCTAAGTTTTTTAATGAACACTTTTAGTTCCCAAACCATTCTTTCTGTTTCCTTTGACATAATCCATACATCCATATTCATAATATTCACATCAAAGAAAGCTTTCAGGGTAGCTTGATTTTTGTGGTGTTGTTTATTCGTTCAGTCACTTCTGACTCTTCGTGACTTCATGGACCAGCCCACGCCAGAGCTTCCTGTCGGTCGTTGCCATCCCCAGCTCCCCCATGGTCGAGTCCGTCACCTCCAGAATACCATCCATCCATCTTGCCCTTGGTCGGCCCCTCTTCCTTTTGCCTTCCACTTTCCCTAGCATCAGCTTCTTCTCCAGGGTATCCTGTCTTCTCATTATGTGGCCAAAGTACTTCAGTTTTGCCTTTAATATCATTCCCTCAAGTGAGCAGTCTGGCTTTATTTCCTGGAGTATGGACTGGTTTCCATACTTGTACTTCCATACACATACTTCCAGCTTGATACAGGGAGTGCTTTTAAACAAATAATTTGATTCCACTCCTGTTTTGACTTCTCTCCATTGACAACGGTTGATTTTGTGCTTTTGACAGAATATGATCGACGAAGTAGTAGCTCTCAGGATTATGAGGAGTCTCGTGCAGCTTTAGCACAGAAGATTGAAAAAGAAACGGTTAGTGATAGTAATTTTTTTAAAAAATAAGTTATATGGGAGAAGATGAATGAACCACTTGACGGTAAAGTCTATTTTGATAACACTTGTTGAATGTCCATGTATTGCCAGAGGAAATGTTTTTTGAAACGCAAATAGGAACTTCATAAAACCCTAGCAGGGAAAGAGCTGAACCTCACCAGGCGTTCCTCTGCACCTGGTCCAGAGGTGGCTCAGATTTCCCAGTGGTGACTATTTAAAACAAAATGTGCCTGTTGATCACGTTGCATGCTCATGATTAAATCTGCAGTGAATATTCTGACTCTTAGTCGGGAGACGCAGAGTAAATTAGGGTGAGCGCGTGGATTGCCTCTGTTAGTTTTAAGTTCTCTCATTTGTGTGTCTGCAGCAAATACTGAATTGCACCCTCGATGATATTGAGCTCTTCGTGGCCAAGCTTCAAAAAGCAGCAGAGGCATTCAGGCAACTGAACCAAAGGAAGAAGGGAAAGAAGAACAAGAAGAAAGCGCCAGCAGGTATCAGGAGCCAAGTCACTGGCTGTAGGAACAACTGTGAATAAAAGCTCTTTGGAGAGCGGAGTGTCACTGTAGGTTAACTTGGCTCAGTGGATTTTCTCCTTCAAAAGGGATAAGAAAGCAGCCTTAGTTTATGTCCAAAATGGGATGACACAGTTTTGGAAAGAGGTGCATGGGATAAAGGATAATGGCCTATGGGACAGCCTTTCTACCTCAACTCAGCCTACCCCGCGCAGTCTTTGAAGGAAGGGGTGTGGAGAGGCCCCACCTTGTGGTACGGGAGGGGGGAAGAATGGATGACACACCTTCTTAGAGGCTGCCCCACTCCTTGGAACACCTTGCCTCCTGGGATAAGGAAGACCCTCCCCCCCCAACCTCCTCAACATCCAGAAGGACTTGAACATGTTCTTGTTCTGCCTAGGGGCGCTGATGGTATAAGTTCCCCATGAGGGGTGGTCATATAAATTAAATAAATAAATAAATAAATAAGGGCTGCCTTTGGTTAATTAGATGTCATTACTAGATTAGCTGTCATTTTTTACTGGCTTTGTGGCTTTGTTGTTGTTCTTTGATTGTAAACGTCTTTGAGGCCTTTGTGGAATTGGACAGTCTATAATTTATTGTACAAAAAAGAAAACAGGCAGACAGTCCAGGGGCTAGAAGCGCCCCATCACCCTTTAAGTAACTCTGTCTTGCCTTGGTGGCCCTAGCAACTTTTAATCAAAATGAACACAAGTATTTTTTTTCTGAAACATTCAGCTGAAGGGAAAATGAGATTTCATGTTTATTTTGTATCTCATTCTATGAACATCATGGAAGGGAAAGAAGCAACAAACATCAGAGTCTTGAAGAATCTTTCAAGAGCCACATTTGTTTCTCAGCGATGACCCCACTGCGTCTAACCACATGATGTAGTTTATTCCTATTAAGCCAGTTCTGCTAAGTGATGCCTACGTACTTTCATGTCCCTGTCCCATCAGGCCTGGAGGATCTGATTCAAATACTGACTTCTAGGCCAGTTCTGAATCCCATTCGCCTCTTTTCTGGCACAATTTCTTGCTCCATTTCCCTCCTCCTGTTCAAAAATAAAGCCACAGGATCAAGATGAATAAGGCTCCCCTTTTCACTTCTAGCTCAACTTTAGTCTTGTCATCTTAGGCTCTGAGGAAGAGGGTAGGAACAATGGCCATTCAGTGTTGGGATGGGGCCAGTTTTGTCCACCATTGTGACCTTGGTTCCAAGTGCAATTATTTATTTCTTCCCATAGAATAAACAGCAATGATATTTTAATTAGGAAACAATAACCAGAAGCACTTATGGATGCAACTAATGGGCGTTGTTGAAGACCTCCAATGTCTCAAATGAGAAGCAGGATTTACCGTCTTTCAGCTGTGTTACTTTTGCCTGTAAGGCCTTTGAGAACCAAGCAACCCCCAGTCCATATAGCTCTGTTTCTGATCAGCCTGGAACATGAAAGAACAATATACTGGAATATTGGCAACTGGTGTTTATAGAGATAGCTTTTAACCATGCTTGCTAGAGTTAGGTGGCTGTGTCTTTGTAGACTGTTTCAGCCTTTCCTCACATGGAGACTCTAAACATGTAGCTATGTCATCAACATATGCCATCAACAGCATATCAACAACAAAAGATATGCCATCAACAGCCAAAATGGCTACTAGCCATCCCCACTGGCTGTGCTGGCTGGGAATGATGGAAGTTAAAGCCCAGTGCACTGAAGGGCATCTGGTTGGGCAACACTGATATTTCAAACACAAAGTGCCCTCAAGGAGTACAGATTATTATGGTCAGCATGTCACAAAGAGCTGTTTTCTCATTAATGTTTCTTTATGCACAAGAAAATCAATTTTTAACAAATTTTTGATTATCTTTTGGTCTAAAGAGGGAGTTCTGACGCTGCGTGCAAAACCTCCACATGAGGCTGAGTTTCTTGACTGCTTTCAGAAAATCAAGCTGGCACTAAATCTCCTGGTAAGAAGCAAAGGGTATTGGGTATACTTTTCTCTTGACACAACTAGATAGGCAGTGGTATAGTTGTTTGCTTCATGCTATTATTGGGAATCAACCAAATAGTGTGCTTTTACAGCACGGAATCTCAGTAGAAAGTATCAACAACTTTACAAAGTTCCAGAAAAATAGCCATGGTAATGGATTGCAGCAGAACCTGTGACACTTTAAAAACTAATGTACTCAAGCATACGTTTTTGTGTCACATAATCCATTTCATAAGATGCACTGAGGATTATCCTGAGGCACTATATGTACACTTATTACTGGAAAATGAGAGGTGGAGGCTGTGAAGAACAGTCAAATGTTAGAGGAAGACCAAAGTAATATCCATTCACAAAATATCAGCAGATAGGACAAATACTCTCTTGTACTGGTGCAATAAATATAAATATATAACCCATATAAATATTACATGTCATGTCACATAATGAAGTCTCATTTCCTCTTCCACTCATCCCTGAAAAGGAAGAAGCAGCTATTCCAAATAGAACAACTGTTCTATTAAGAATTCTCCCACCAATCATTCAGTCAAATTCTCAAATGTGAAGGTTTTCTAAAACCCTTCTAAAAAACCGGGGCAGTTGCAAGATCTAGTTTGCTTTGGATAGATAACTCAAGTCAAAAATTGTGGTCTTCCAACTGTCTGTTCTCAGAGTGTCTCCACCCCAGCCTTGCCAAACCCAAAGCTCCCAGATGTGTTGGATTACAGCTCACATCATCCCCAGCCAAGTGCTGACTACTGACAATGAGAGTCCTATTTATTTGTTTGAAAACTCTTTATTCTGCATGTTCATTGTTAAAATCAAGCTGAAGTAGGGAGGACACCAAGCTTAACTACATGTTTAGTAGATAAATCTAACTGGAGAAAAATTAATAATACAGAAGGGAAAAAATGCACCAACCCTTTCTAAGAATTTTCCAGCAGTGTGTTCTTAGTTGTACTTGAGAAAGAAAAAAGAGAGCAAAATAGTTTTCCCTCAGCCAGCACCATTTGACTAAAATGTACTGTACTTAGGGAGCTGAAAACTGTACAAAACTGAATAATACACACATCATTACCTTTTTGGAAAATGTTGCACTATTGGGAGAACACATGGTCAGTGCACTAATCGAGTGCCTGTGGAAACCTTGAGGCAGCCTTAGCATGTGTGTCATATAAGAGGTAGTGTGGTATGGTAGTTAAGGCATTGGTATGGAACTTGGAAAGCCCACGTTCAAATTCACCTTCAATCCTAGAAATTCCCTCTCTCTTAGCATGCCCTACCTCACAGGGATGCTGTTTTGGGAAAAGGAGATGGATGGAGGAGTGCTTTGTAAGGCACCTTGCACTCTTAGAGGAAATATTGCAGAGAAGATGGGTGGTAATATAAATCCAATCAATCAGTCAATCAATAAACAAACAACCCACCCACCCACCCACCCACAAGTAAGTGGGTAGATAGACAAATGGATGAATGGATATAACATCTGATATTTGCTATGTTGTGTTATGCTGGTTCTTGCAGAATGGGAGAAGTGTCAGGGCTAATAAACAGTTGCCAAACCGCTCCTATCTATTGTTTGAATGGCTTTCAGTCTTGTGAAAATAGCAATAAGGCAGCAAATTCTTACCAGTATAATGATGTTCATCTCCCATATCGTATGTCCCATATCATCACCCATGAACAGAGTACTTTATAAATTATACCTTATAAACTTTATAAATCCCTCTCATGGGGTTTTCTTTGCAGTTTAGCCTTTTTCAGATGCTACACTGCAGGAGATGGAAGCTTTGGCTGCCCAGTGGCCTGCAATCAATGCAGTTGCCCTAACGCAAACCCATTATACAAGCTCTTACTAATCAAGCGTAATATTTGACTAACGATATGATTGTACATTCCTTAAAAACCTCAGAAGAACTCTTCTGGATTAAGTGGGATCAAGTTAATCTAGCCCTTAATTCCTCCAATTAGCTGATCTAATGCCAAGAGGCCAACTGCCCATCTGTGCTACTTGTTTTCAGAGGCAATCTTCTGCTGATCACGGAAATAAGATGCGGTCACGATACCTAATTTGACTTTGCACAAGAACCTGAATTTGTGATTTACGTTACTTTAGAAAGAAATAGTTTATGCCATCTGGTTTAAAATATGCTGGGTACCTTCTTGGGCATTTCTTGGAGTTGCTAAATGTTTCTGCTTTTTTCATTTTATTTTTGAACATTTTTATAACATATTTGAACGTCAGATAGATTTAGATTAAACTTGGTTTTTTTCCCTTCTCAGGCCAAACTGAAAAAACATATTCAGAATCCAAGTGCTTCAGAATTAGTCCATTTCCTGTTTGGACCACTGGAACTGGTATAAATTACATTCTCCGTTATTTATTGAATTTTAATCCACAGTTCCCCATCTAATGGCCTCCAAATATGTTGAACTCTGATTCTCAGAATTCTCACTGGCCATGTTGGATGGGATCTCTGGGAGTAGGTTGGAGAAGGGTATCATAACCAAAACCAGCATTAGACATGTTTTTGACACATGGTACATCTTTCTAGCCTGTTTAATTATTCATCTACTCTAGGTCAGGGAGTGATTTATTCCAAAGTAGTAATCTGTGAGTTTGACAGGCTCATGGCAAGATGAAAGGGTTTATTTCAGTTTTCCCATAATATTTGAGTGTGGAAATAGCAATGCTATCATATCTAATGAATCAACTCATGTAGTTCCACTGGGACATGGCTATCTTGTACACCACCCAAAAAGCAGAGAAAGTAGAATTCTCTTTCTTAAAAGAAAAAAATAAATCTGTGACAGTTGCAGAGATCTTTTACAATTTCCAAAATGTAACTCTATTAGTCTTTTCCAGCAACACCTTAAAGCCTAACATGAATCATTGCAAAACCTCTGGGATCACAATCCACTCATAGCCATTCATTACTAAGTGCGATGATGGAACAAGTAACAAAATGTGTGATTGTCAAGCCCCGTGCAGGAAGGTATCTTTAATGCTAGTCTGGGGTAAATTAAAAATCTTGACAACTATACATGGAATTTCCCAGCCTCCTTTGTAGTGAATTATTTTAGGTAGAGTCTCTTTGAATGAAACGGTTCTTCCCAGATTTCTCTCCACCTGAACTAAGCTGCCATTTATGAGATAAGCTATCAGCTGACTCCCCCTCTATCTCTTGATGGTTTATGCCTATTTTCCCTTCCATTACTTTCCCAGCCTCCCCATAATCTCTCACAGTTGTGATGCCACAACACAAACCACGCAACAACACAACCTCTTTTTTTACTTGTGTTCCACGTACTGTACATAAGCGACAGGTTTTGAGTTGTGATGGCAGAATACACTTTTTGTTACTTGCTGCCCCTTGCCCTCCCTTGCAGACACACGTGAATCCACTTCATCAAATGCTTATGCAATAATAATAGTATTTAAGGTTCTTTGTAAAGATCTGTCAATTTTTCAAACACTGATAAGCCTAAAGATAGCCATTCTCTAATTAAAACTTTTGATCATTGGCTCTTGGCTGGTACCGAGGTACACAGGAAATTAAATAACAATACTTTTCAATGATAAAACTGAGTAAAATTGCAGTTGCACTTGAAATGTGTTTATTATATGTTGACTCATGACTTTGCTTAAAAACTGCATCTCCATCAGCTGAGTTTCTGCCATTGCTATAAATGGCAACATTCTGTACTTAATGCAACATTTGATGCATGAGGATCCTCTGGAGATCCATCTGGATCTCTGGAGATCTCACAGACCATCCCTTCAGTAGCTTTGCGCATTTTGCATTCAATTATGTATGTACTGTAAATATGGGCTTTAGAAAAGTAAACATACCATGAGCAGCCAGTAAAAAGTACATTAACTCCTATTTATCACCCAAACACTATTTAAAACAGTATCTTGGCATGGCATCAAGCTGGAAGTAGAAGCCCATAGCTAAACCTTGATTTCCAGATATTTTCCTAATATAGTAGTCTAAGTAAAGGCCTAGAGATTGATCTTCCAAACACCTTGACCATAAAAGATTATTGGAAATTCTCATTTGTGATTTCTTGTCTGTAATCCAGATTGTTAATAGCTGTGGAGGCCCTGAATTTGCAAGGTCTGTCGTCAGTCCACTTCTTTCAAAGGATACTACAGATTTTCTGAAAGGGCATCTAACACCAAAGGAGATGGCATTGTGGGAAGCCTTAGGAGAGGCTTGGACAAGATCAAGGTATGTAAATAAAACAGAGCAGAAGAGGAAGCCAGACAAGGATTCTGATTTGGCTGAAGTTGGTGAAAGGCAAAGTTCCCTAAAATTTATTTATTTATTAATTTAATTTTTTATCCCGCCTTAATTATTTTTATAAATAACTCAAGGTGGTGAACATACCTAATACTCCTTCCTCCTCCTATTTTCCCCACAACAGCAACACTGTGAGGTGAGTTGGACTGAGAGAGAGTGACTGGCCCAAGGTCACCCAGCCGGCTTTCACGCCTAAGGCAGGACTAGAATTCTCAGTCTCCTGGTTTGCCATTCGCTCCTTCCTAGGGCTGAGAGAGAGAGGGACTGGCCCAAGGTCACCCAGCCGGCTTTCACGCCTAAGGCAGGACTAGAACTCTCAGTCTCCCGGTTTCTATCCCAGCACCTTAACCACAAAGACAACAATGTGTTCTCCTGATTTTGAAAATGAGGCCAATGGTTTTAGTGCTGAGGCACATACTCACATTTCTTCCCCACCAGTGCCTCTCTTCATGAATTTAAAACCATAGAGACCCCAAAGCACTTGTGGACCACAGCCAGAAAGTGGGATGGTTATTCATGTTATGAGCAGCAGTTGTTTTGTCTCTAGCCTTGTAAGGTCAATGATAGCAATTTTATGTGAACTAAGAAATCAGAATGCTGACATTCCAAGAATATGCTCAGCTTTGAGAAGCTTTGAAAATATGCTCAGCAGTCTGAAATGGAGAAGGGCATCATATGTTCTTGTTCCCTAGAAAATAAACTTATTTTTAATGTGTGTCCCAAGAGCCGAATGGCCAAGAGATGCCAACATCCCAAGATACGTTCCAAAGTTCCACAATGGATGGGAACCACCCCTGGAAATCTTTCGTGGGGCTCCATGGGAAATCGATATTGGCCATCTGCAAGAAGAGGTACCTTTGGAACTTAAATCCCTCCCTCCCTTCCTTCCTTCCTTCCTTCCTTCCTTCCTTCCTTCCTTCCTTCCTTCCTTCCTTCCTTCCTTCCTCCCCTCCCCTCCCCTCCCCTCCCCTCCCCTCCCCTCCCCTCCCCTCCCTTTCCTTTCCTTTCCTTTCCTTTCCTTTCCTTTAAATTAATTTAGCTATTTACTCAAATTGTGAGCCAAATACACTGCTGTTGTTGAAGTAGATAAATAAATCTATGAATGGTTCACATTAGTTATTTTTAAAGTTTGGGGAGGTGAATTGATCATTAAAGACATGTTGAACATTTCTGACACTAGCTAACTTGCAGCGATCTAGCTCAGCACTCCATAGGCTCACCCACATGATTTCTTTGCACTGTTCCAGACTCAATCTGCATCTTTGTGTTCTCATGTCATTGTTGTGTATAGCAACTGAGCTGATTTATTTGTGACTCACCATCCAAACCAGGAAAAAACAAAACCCTTTCTGTTTCCAGCAGTGACATTCTCAGAACTTAGGCATATCTGTTTTCCTGCTGGCTGGAACTCTTGCCTCATTTCACCTCCCAACGCCTGGGCTTCAGCTAACTTACCATTCTGTTCTCCCACCCCTAAAAGGGAAAGAGGGAAACCCTCTTCACAATAACTACCTAGATATATTTGCATATGACCAAATGCAAGCTAGCCTGCTCATTCCACTTTAAAATGTAATGGAGGCTGATTTGCATTGTTTCGACTCTGCAGACCTATGCAATAGTTCCCAAGAGCATAGCAGCCCAAACAAGGAACAGGGATGAAATTAGCAAGAGTTATTTCTGTTTCCCCCTTCTGCTCATCAGAGGACTAGCCAGTATCTAAAAAAATCAATCTGCTTGGGGTTTTTTGACAGGCTGCCTCATAGTTGGGGGGGGGGGTACTGATATTTCTTTTTTTATGTTTAGAATGGGTTTTTAGTTGCTCCAGAACTATTTCTCTCTCCCTCTCTCTTCCTCGTTTTATGCCTGATGCCTGTCCCTAGGGCAGTTCTTAGAACCTACCACCTCCTCTCCCCTTTTTAGCCAATACTGAAGCCTAAATCCATGGTTAGAAACTCCAGAGGGTCTAGCTAGTTGCAAACTGATGTCATGATTTCATACCAATTAATGAGATTTTGAAGGCGTGGTGGCTCAGCGGGTAAGATGCCAGGCTTGTGGATCGGAAGTTCGCAAGTTCGGAGGTTCGAATCCCTAGTCCTGCGTGTGGAGTGAGCTCCCGCACTAGCTCCAGCTCTTGCCAACCTAGCAATTCGAAAGCATGCAAATGCAAGTAGATTAATAGGTACCACTTCGGTGGGTAGGTAACAGCGTTCCGCGCGCGTCATGCGGCCACATGACCGTGGAAGCGTCTTCGGACAATGCTGGCTCTTCGGCTAAGAAACGGAGATGAGCACCGGCCCCTAGAGTCGGACACGACTGCACAAATGTGCGGGGGGAACCTTTACCTTTTAATGAGATTTTTAATATAACAGGAATGATAGTTTGGTAGCCAGGCAGATTTGCCCTGTCACAAATGCTCTTTTGTTTATATACATGTGTATGATCCCCTGGAAAGGGTTATTAGTGAAAGTACCACATTTCATATTATGATTTTGAATGATAAAAATGAGGAGCTTTCTTTGGGATATGTGCATTTCTCTTATTAATAATGTTCTGTCTCCTCCTCCTCCTCGAAGCTGTCATCACCCAATGGGTTTTCCAATCGTCACTTGAAGCCAGTCCAGACTTCAGAGCAAATGCAAGCTGTGGATGCCTTTACTCAGCATGTTACTCAACATGTAAATAGGTAATTTCCTTTCCTTGTTCCATTTGTGGGATGGGAAAATGTGAACATCTGATGTCACATCATTCTTTTTTTTTTCACTTAAGTTTTACTGAGGTATGGGTCTGTCTTCCCAGAGATAACACAACATTTTTCAGGTTGAGGGCCATATGTGCCAAGCTGGGAGCTGCATTCCAACAATTGGATGGGGCCAGGGCAAAAACTACTGTACACTAGATTTAATTTAGTATAATTTTTCCTTTCTGTCATATTAAATCATTATGGCGATGATTTTGGGGGTCTTTGTAGCCTGTACCCAATATTTTGAGTGATTGTAAAACATTCTGGGACCTCAGATTGTACACCCCAGCCCTAGTGGATATATTGTGGGTTGTTAACCCTAACCCTAACTATATAGCTGTGGAAGGCTGAAATAACTGCCCACAAGTGTTTCTTTTTCTTTTTAACTGAAGACATGAAACAAGACCAAAAAAAATTACAGTGTTTTTAAAAACTAGCAAAGAAACCAAGGAAAATAACAAAAGTGAATGAAGGAATGAAACAAACTTCAGAATACCCATCTACCTACAGTATATACATAAATACATGTGTGATCTTAAATAGGGTTAAATATCCATGTTTAGTACTATATTTAAAATGACATTTGTACAGATGAAGAAAAAATATTAAGAACAGTTTTGTTAATATAAGTGAATATATGGTGACCAGTTTTAGGGGGTGCGATGGCTCAGCGGTTAAGACGCCAGGTTTGTCGATCGGAAGGTCGCAAGATTGGTGGTTCGAGACCCTAGCCCCGCGTGACAGAGTGAGCTCCCGCACTCGCCCCAGCTCTTGCCAACCTAGCAATTCGAAAGCATGCAAATGCAAGTAGATGAATAGGTACCACCTCGGTGGGAAGGTAACAGCGTTCCGTGCTTGTCATGCCGGCCACATGACCATGGAAGCGTCTTCGGACAGTGCTGGCTCTTCGGCTAAGAAATGGAGATGAGCACTGCCCCCTAGAGTCGGACACGACTGTGCAGGAGAAACCAAAAAAAAGTTTTAGTTAAATGTGTTTTTCACTGTAGGGTTCTTGTGTTAATTTTTCAGAGTGATTCAGAGTAATTCAGAATGATTTTGCAGTTTTCGATGTCACTGATCCAATGAAAGCATTCTCCTGGTCTCCACCGTTCTTTCCAGTGATTCATTCTGTTTTCACCAGCTTAAATATAGTTCTCCTTTTCCTACTTGTGCCTCCCCATGTTTCTCTTGTTGGGAGCCACTTCTGGAAAAGATTACTACCCTTCCATCTGGCAAGATGACGTTCCCTGTCTTGGTTTTAGACTCCAATCCATGAAGCTCATCCAGTGCATTCCCCCCGCCCCCGAGTTTATGAAGGGATAATGAGGCGTTTTGTTGACTGGAACAATAACATTGGTCTAAATTAGCAAGACCAAAACCAGTCTGTGAGAAATAATCACAGGTAGCTTAGACAGATAGCATAAATACTATTCATTTGTGAGAAACATTGGAGAAGGAAGTTATAAATATATTAGAACAATTTTCCCCAACTTGCTTCTCTACAAATGTATTGGGATTCAACTCCCATAATTCTCAGTCACAGCATATCTGAAAGCCTCAATTTGGGCCAAGCTCCATAAAAGTGACTCTTATAACTATGCAGGAAAATACATACAGATTGATTGATTATGTGCCATCAAGTCATTGTCGAATTTTAGTGGCCATATAGATATTCTCCATGACAGTCTGGCCCTAACCTGGTCCTTCAGGTCTTCCAACGATCTGGAAACCTTGTCCTTCAGGTCTTCCACTATAACTGAGTCCATCCACCTTGCTGCTTGTCACCCACTTTTTCTCTTTCCTTCCACCTTTCCCAGCGTCAGAGCCTTCTTCAGGGAGTAGGTCTTAAATTATTGAGATTTCCAGTGAAACTGTTGGCCTTTGGCAAAGGAAAGAAGCAATGTATGTTTGAGGAAAGCCATATTATTTACTAAGTGATTCCAA
This sequence comes from Charina bottae, assembly GCA_023362775.1. Taxonomy (NCBI): domain Eukaryota; kingdom Metazoa; phylum Chordata; class Lepidosauria; order Squamata; family Charinaidae; genus Charina; species Charina bottae. Next base: position 191,735,804 of record JALMGJ010000001.1, on the reverse strand, counting down.
ATCGTGCAACTGGCAAGTGATAAACATACTTGGGTTTTATACCAGTTGGTAAGCCTGTTCTTAGAAAATATTGCATCATATTAGCAGTGAAGAAATTTCTAAACCCAGTGGTCCCTACCTCACCCATAGTCATATGAGACCAGCTGCATATTTATTTTAAAGCTCATGAATCCCCTAGTCCAGAGCTTTCCAAACTGTGTGTCGCGACACAAAAGTGTGTCGCCACACACAGTCTGGTGTGTCACCACACAACCTGGAAGCGCTGATCATCATCAGCGCTTCCAGGTTTTCCTGCGGCGACACACCAATGGCGGCACGCAAAAACCTGAAAGCGGCAGCAGCGCTTCCGGGTTTTTGCGCGCTGCCACAATGGCGGCACTTCCGGGTTTTCCCGCGGCGACACACCAACTGCCGTTGGTGTGTCGCCACGGGAAAGCCCTGCCCTAGTCCTTTTTATTTTCTTCTTTGGAAGTTGCATGCTAAAACCAATGGTCTGAGGAGTGAAGGGTGAGGTTGAGGTACGTAAGCATCCACATAAAAAGTGACCTTTAGCTGCTTCCCTGAGGAATGAGCACCTGGATTTGCTTGAGAGATGGAAAATGCATTAATTAGACAAACAGATATAAGCCTCTTCCTGCCCATTTCTCTTGCTGGAGTGAGATGACTGACTTCCTAGGAATCTCATTGGGTCACAATGGCTGAGAGTCTTAATTGGTTATTTGTAGATTTTCTACATCATGTAGCTGAAACTGTAGACAAGTCAGAACAGAAGTTATAGATTTAAATGATCATCTACTGGTTAGAAGCCTATCTAACACCTCAAAATGTATTTCAACTAGAAATAAAATGAATGTGTATCTACTTTAACAGCATAGAATGTGTTATGATTGCAAGAGAATAATGATTGTGTTTAAACCAATAGAAGCATTTAGATAAACCTTTGATAACCAACCATCAGAGAACCTGAAATGATTTGCACTTTTGCATAACAACATTATGCCCAAGTGACAGAACTTTGGTACGTTCTCCCAATAAAGCCAATATTTTCTTTTAACCATTGCAGTGTGACACAAACAGGAAAATGTGTTATTTCACACATTTGTATGCTGCCAAATTTCGTTCCAACTGCTGGCAGAATTGGGGCTTCAGTTATTAACTTATGATGTCTTGTCTGAGGCCCCGTTTGCTTACCTTAAGAAAAATACAGTAATTTTTTGTAATTTGAATTAAAACTATGTTCTGAAGGGATATCGTTTTAGTTACTTTTACAGGCAGACTTTATTATTACTTTCTTTTGTTGATAAAATAGATAGTTTAACTTTTTGTAGGAACTGTGGCACATGAGCTAAAGAAAGCTGGAAAAGTGTATTGATTCATCTTTTAGCTTCAATGTGGTGTTTTAAATTAGGCCATGATTTATCATGATTATTCTGACCAGTAACAGAGGCCTGTGATAATTCCATTATATCTTTCTTGCAAAAAAAATCAGAGGGAGTCTGTTAGCACCTCTTTTGACTAACAAATGTTGTTAAAGGTTGATTAAATTCTGACTAAAAATTTGTTAATCGGAAAACATGCTACCCTAAGCCTTTGTCAGCACAGACTAACCTGGCTCTCCTACAATATCTTTCTTGCAGGAATTTTGAGGCACAGGCTATGGCTCAGTCAAAGAGATATGCCAAAATTCTTTACGATTTCACTGCTCGAAATGCAACTGAACTGTCCGTGCTGAAAGATGAAATTCTGGAGGTAAAAGAATGAATCCAAGATCCTTGCAAATAACTGGAAAAGGGAGGTGAGAGGTGGGCATGAATCACCTGGGCTCTGAATGGATCCTTCAATCCTCCACACACAATATTACAACTAGGAGAGAGAAAGAAGGCTACACTTTAATACTCCACAGCACTAACAGGAGTGTGATGGAAAAGGCACCTATGGGTGGCTTTCATGCTGACTAATAATTTTTAAAGCTGAAGGGGCAAGGAGCAGGAGGCGCTGGACGCTGGGAAAAGATTAAAAAGCAGATAGGGTGGAAATTTACTTGTTTGCTAGCAAGATTTTTCGGTAAATTATTTGAAAGTGATAGTATATTCTCAGGGGAAAAAACATTCCAGGGTGTTTACAAAAGAGAAATAACTATGTGCTCAAGAACATAAAGAGTGACTTAGTGGTTTGATTGTGCAAGGAATATAAGGTGGTGATTCCATATATTTTTTTTTAACAAACCACAAAATGTAATCTTTTGTAGCAGATGAATTATTTTTATATTCACAGGTGTTGGAAGATAACAAACAGTGGTGGAAGCTGAAAAACCGAAGTGGGCAGGCTGGTTACGTCCCACATAATATCTTGGATCTGGTGAGCCCGGAGGACTTTGCAGCAATTGAGCAGGTCTGATTTAGCTCTCAAATTAGATACTGCAGTTGTTTAAATTAACACAAAATCCTATAGATGATTTTGGTAGATATGCTTCCCTAAATTATTCTGGCTATTAACTTCTCTTAACTTATCAATGTATGAATAAATCATATTTGTGTACATAAACACACACACACAAACGCACTGCCTTTTCACAATTCTGTTTAACAATTTTCTTTCTTTATTAAAAGAACATCAGAATGGCATAGATATGTCTCTCCCTTCCTCAGTTTCCCCTCACAACAATCATGCGAGATAGGGTATGTAGGTAATACTGATTGACCCTAAATTGACCCTGTGACCTTCATGACTGAGGGAAGATTTGAATGCAACCTCCTAACTGCACCATATTATATCTCATTAGGTAGCTATGTGCCAATATATCAGATTCAATCCCTGGTGAATGTATGAACAATCGCTTGCCATATTCTTTACAAAAGTAGTTCTAAAAAATAAGAATTTTCCTAAAGAGTTAGGGTGCTACCTGGGCACAAAAATCATGGGTTTTGTGCAATAATGGAACAGACTGTTTATTTATTCATCATATTTATATAGCTGCCCATCTCACAAACATGACTCTGGGTGCTGTACAATAAAACAAACCATACAAAAGAACATTAAAAACATCCATAATTTTTTTTAAAAAATCAGTATTATTAAAAGACTAGCAGAGCGCATCTTTGATATTACAGACAATGTAGCCATCTCACCAATTCAGTTTCCTTGGGACCTGCAAGCCTCTTGATACAACCACGTTTTGAGGGATTTGCAGAAAGTTAGCAGGGATGGGGCCAACCTCACCTCACAAGGGGGATGGTGTTCTACAGGGGGGGGCCACAGCAGAAAAGGCCCGTCTCCTGGGTTTTGCCAGATGTAACTCCTCAGCAGACAGGACCCGCAACATACCTCTTTGGCCAGACCTGATGGGATGGGCAGATGTAATTGGGAAGAGGCAGTCCCTCCAATAACCCAGCCCCATGCATTAATAGCACAAAACAAAATATGGGAATTTACTGCCATTGAAATTCCTGGGCTGTATTTACTTTTTTATAAAGTGTTGTTAATCATTTATCTAGTTATAAAATCTGAGAGGGCAATGCTTTAAGATGTATAAGTAAAAATATTTATGTATTATAAATATATAAATATAATATATTATGTGAGAGCCAGTTTGGTGTAGTGGTTAAGGCATCAGGCTAAAAAACAGGAGGCCGTGAGTTCTAGTCCTGCTGAGGCACAAAGCCAGCTGGGGGACCTTGTGCCAGTCATTCTCTCTCAGCCCTGGGAAGAGGGAAGGGCAAACCACCTTGGAAAAACCTTGCCAAGAAAACCGGAGGGACTAGTCCAGACAGTCGCCATGAATCCTCACTGACTTGAAGGAACCAAAAAAAGAGAAAAGTATGCTATTCATAATATATTTATATAAATATAAACATATGCATACAAATATTCATATTGGAAGCTCAGGAAGTACCTTGGTAGACATGCCTGGATAGCGTTCTCCAATCTGGTATCTTTCAGATTTGTTGGATTACAGCTTCCTCAGCTAGTATTAACATTTATTTAATATAAAGTTAGTATGTTATCATAAGATTTTGCGCTTTGTGTATTCCCCAGACACTTCTAGGGTACTATCAGGTCTCACAGCCCTTATGAAAAGCATGATCTTTCATTCCCCAGACTGCAGTTTTGTGAAGTTCCACCTGCTTTTAAAAGCTCTGCCTACATGATGAAACGTGGTGTGTGTACTGTAAATACCATAGCAGGGGTGAGCAATTTGAGTGCAGTTTGCAGTCTCTCCATTTTCTTTTTTCTGATATCTTCTTTTTTTTTCTTTCCCCCTCAGACCGCAGACTGTCAGAGAAGGGACAGATAGCCCTGGCCAAAGTTGTTTGGTTGCAAAAATAGTTTGAAATTAGGATCTGGGTTGCACATATGGGTAGAGCTGCGGGTTTTCCACCCTAGCACTATAGTTATTTTTTATGGTATGCCATCTGAAACATGATCATCACTAATCACAGAATGGATTAGGGTTTCCATGTCCTGTGGAAATTCCTGACCCTGCTAGTGAAAGAAATACTATATGGAGGACTTTAACAGAGATATATTTCCATAGAGAACCAAAGTCTCTGTTCTGTTATCCACAGAGATGTCTGCCTGGATAGATAGATATTAATGTGCATCATAATGTTCCAGCATGTCAGAATCTCAGCCAAATGCCAGTAAAAGCTTTGCAGATGTCCTAAGCAGCTGAAGGCTGGGGCTGTCTGGAATAAACTCTGAACAATGGTAGGAATTTCATAATTGGACAAAACAATAAGTCAAGGAGTTACATAAATTAAATGCTTATACTTCCTTATCAAGCAATGAGGATAATACTAATCTGATTTTCCATTGAATAAAAGAGAAAACAATCATTGGACATCTTTATTTTGTAGGGTAATCAGAAATACCGAGACTTGAGTCCAAGAGCAACTGGGCCTTCCAGCCCCTCCCATAAGTTACCTGCTAGCTATGCTGGAGAAAAATGGGGAAGTGAAATGGCAGCCCGCAATTCTTCAGATGCCAAAGAACGTAAGTACCCATGTCGTTTGAACTAACATATTTAATATTTTAAAAGAAAGATATGTTATTATTATACTGGCCAAAAATTACTGATCTTTCAACTCAGATCAGTTGAAAGATCAGTAATAAGAACTGTTGAACTTAGAACTAACCCTAAATGTGTACTTTGGTTGCAATATGCAAGTTAAAAGAAAAGGCATATCACATGTTTATAGATATTAAATTATGTAATGGAAGGTTTGACCCTTTCGTAATTGTTGCAAGAAGGCAAATGTGACATATATATCATGAGCTTTATAAATAATGAAGCAATCTCAAGAAGCAATCTCAGATCTGTAAGAGATCTCATAGCATTTCTCTGGTGGATAATCCAGTCTTGTAATACCTCTTGGTATTATCTTTTCTTTAAATTATCCTCATACTATTCCCAAAGAAGGGAGGACAGCCATCTATTTATCTCTCCATATTTTAATGTTCTCAATAGTAGACTTGCAAATTTAATGAGCGTGGAGTACAATTTGATGTACAGCATGTCTGCTTGGAAATAAGTTCCACTTATTGTAAAGGCTTTCTCCCAAATATATGAGTATAAAATAAGATTGCAATTTGATGCTTTTTTGATTCAGTGGCTGTGAACTAACTTTAAAGACTTTGGGAAAACTGTAACTTGCATGGATGAGACTTGAGGGTACGCTTACATTTGGAGGAAGAATTTTGGCTCTTTCCTAATAGCTGGAACATCTTTAAACATGCTTTTATATATAGTTTAAATATAATCAAATAATGGATGAAAAGAGACTCTTCATAACAAAAAGTACTTTAAGTGGTTGATAGCCCTGATGCCTGTCCTGAACTTGCATGTTTTTTGCTGAACTCTTTTTAGAATTGATCCATCACATGGACGAGGTCAACGATGAACTGCTGAAAAAGATCACAAATACCAAAATCCAGCCACCTCAAAGGAACTTTAGAGTAGAGAAGACCCAGCACGTTCATGTGCCCTTGACCTTTGAATCCAGTGCTGAGGAAGTCAAAGTTTGGCTGGAAGCAAATTCATTCAGCAAAGGGTAAGTGGCTTTTCTCCTTTTTCTATGCCTCCCCAGATTTTTTTCTTCTTCTTCCAACTCTCCCTTCCCTTCCCTTCCCTTCCCTTCCCTTCCCTTCCCTTCCCTTCCCTTCCCTTCCCTTCCCTTTCCTTCCCTTCCCTGTAATTGTAGGCTAAGGATAATGGAAGTAAGTCTAATGCATCTGTAGGGCAATAGATTGGTTTTTTAGATAATGTGAAGTGACTTGGGATAGCAGGATAAAAAGGTTTCTTAACAATTAGGTTACTTGTATAATAGGGATCAGGAGAAAATGCACAAAGACATCCTTGCATTCCATATTGTAAGTCCTTCAAATCTTTGTTAACTCTTGAAACAAAATTTAAAACATCAGAATTTAAGTATTTCCTGTACTTTTAACAGGGCCAATTAAATGCCACAAAAATGTGCAAGCATCCTCCCAGATTCTTTAAAAAAGCAAGAGGTGGGGAAGGAATAGAGAAAAAAAATCCTCAAATTAACTGAGATGGTTTGCCACGAGATATTAGATTACATCATCCTGGGATGATGAAACCATGGTTGAGCCTCCGATAAAAGCCAGCTGTCAGTAAGTTCTTGCCTTGAGGTGACAGACAAAAGTACTTGGATAAAAACAGTACAGAAATAAAGCCCTCCCTGCTTTTTGCACCCCCTAGCCCAGAGCTTTCCAAACTTTTCATGTTGGTGACACACTTTTTAGACATGCATCATTTCGCGACACACTCTTACAGCAGGGCATCATTTCGCAACACACTCTTACAGCAGGGCACAAGGCAGGTACTAGGACCTGCGTGGAATCACAGCTGGTTTGGAGGCATCAGGGCACAAGGCAGGCACTAGGACCTGCATGGAATCCTGGCAGGGCAGGTTTGGAGGCAGCCAGGCACAAGGCAGGCACCAGGACCTGCGTGGAATTCCGGCAGGGCTCGGTGGCAGCAGCAGCCGCGACACACCCAGACACTGCTGCCGACACACTAACGTGTCCCGACACACAGGTTGGAAAGCTCTGCCCTAGCCTGATGATGTCCAGAAAATAGAAAAGTTCGCACACTCTTTGATGACATTTTAGTTGGTCCTAATAATGATATTGCACAACTGGATTTTGGATTCTTCTCATGGAGCAGCTTGGCTATCCTTGTTTCTGATTCAGAGGCGGCTCATTTTACTTGCACATACCAGGCAATTATTACACTTGCTGCAGTATAGAGCTACCCACAGATCTTTTAACCATATGTCTTGATGCAACAAGGGGTATGGATCTGAAAATTACTATAATGAAGACCAGAGATGTTGTGTTTGGCAGGTACCATGGTTGAATGTTTACCAAAGATGGGGAAATGGATGGAAAAAAATTTAGGACGCGCAAATGATGTAGAAAGGCAATGGGTAGTATGTGATCTATTACAAGGAACATTTGTCAAAAGAAGTGACAATAGCTGTCTATAAGTGTGTGCATCATATAACTTTGTTATATGAAAGTGAAACTTGGGTATGCCAGGAGAAATATAAAAGTAAGTTGAATGTGGTGGGATGGAGTACTTGAGAAGTATGTGTGATAAAACAAGAAGAGATGGGGTCAAGATTGGAGCTGAATGAATGTGGATGGAATACATAATTAGGTAACTGGTATGAAGGAAGTACATTGAGGTGATTTGATCATACAGATACAGGTAATCCTCACTTAAAAACCATTTGTTTAGTGACGGTTTGGACTTAAACGGTACTGGAAAAAGCAATTTATGACCAGTACTCACACTTACGACCGTTGCAGTGTCTCCGCAGTCACGTGATCACGATTTGGGTGCTTGGCAACTGGTTCGCATTTATGACTGTCGCAGCATCACATGGTCACGTGATCGCCATTTTCGACCTTCCCAGCCGGCTTCTGACAAGCAAAATCAATGGGGAACTGTGTGATTTGCTTAACAACCACATGGTTCACTTAACGCCCGTGGTGATTCGCTTAACGGCTGCCTCAAAAAAGGTCATAAAATCAGGTCAGATTTGTTTAATGACTGCTTCGCTTAGCAACCAAAATTCAGGTCCCAATTGTGGTCATTAAGCGAGGACTACCTGTAAATTTAGGATAACTTCCTCCCTCAGAAACTATTGGCCTATGAAAAATGTCAAGTGTCTGGGGCCTTGTGCATCTTTAAGCAGTGCATTTTCCTTAATATTTTCTTAGAACTGTGGACCATCTTGGCATACTGACAGGAGCACAGCTTTTCTCCTTGAACAAAGAAGAATTGAAAAAAGTATGTGGAGAAGAAGGTGCTCGGGTATTTAGCAAAATCACAGTGCAAAAATCTATTCTAGAGGTAAGGTTCCTAAAATAGCAACCATTTGAATATCACATCCATATTTTAAAGGAGAGGTAGTAAGATGGCAGTGCGGTCCTAATCTTTTAAGACTGTTAATACTTTGAGGGCAGCCTTGAGATCCTGGAAAAAGATGCTGCTGCTTTAAAGTGTTGCAGACAGACTAATAGACTTTAGTAAAGGTAAAGGTCCCCCCCGCACATTTGTGCAGTCGTGTCCGACTCTAGGGGCCGGTGCTCATCTCCGTTTGTTAGCCGAAGAGCCAGCGTTGTCCGAAGACGCTTCCACGGTCATGTGGCCGCATGACGCGCGTGGAACGCTGTTACCCACCCACCGAAGTGGTACCTATTAATCTACTTGCATTTGCATGCTTTCGAATTGCTAGGTTGGCAAGAGCTGGGGCTAGTGCGGGAGCTCACTCCGCACGCAGGGCTAGGGATTCAAACCTCCGAACTTGCGATCGACAAGCCTGGCGTCTTACCCGCTACTGCTGTGCTAATAAGGTAGTTTATTGCTCATATACCTTCAGCTACAGCAGAATTTAATTTGTCACCTTTCAGAGCTGAATGTGAGTCTTCAGAAGAAAATGAAGTTTTGTAGGGTTGATGAAACTAATTTATCAATAATCCCTACATTTTATTCTGTGTTATTTTTAAAAAAACTTCAGGCCTTTCTCCATAAGAGACTATAATGCCACTTTGAAAGCAGCTGCGGACCTCTGTGATCCCATGGTCTCAACTCTGTTCAAGAGCTAAGTCAATTATTTCTGGCTCAGATGCACTGTATTTAAAACCACAGTCATATTTTCTCCAAATTAACCGATACCCACCACCATTCTTGGAAAATTAATCGCTTTAACATTAATCAGATTAGGGTATTTGGATATCTAGATGTCTCCTTCCAAGCCTTGGTAACCTGGAACAAACAAGGAAGGGCTAACCCTGCCCAGCCCCAAAATTTTTCAAATACCATCCTCCATTTTGCCAACTATAAAGATAATAACCATGTCGAACTGCCATTAAAAGTTTCAGAGCCAAGGTCATTAGTCACCTACAGTACTGTATGATGCATGGAAGTTACTATTTTGTCCCTGCTCCATGAATATAGTCCAATCCAAATTTCTAAGGGCTTTGCTTCAAATAACTCATTGTTTATCTAACTCCCTGTTGAGACTAAAATTTGGGCTAATTTCTTTGGAGACCAGATGTGAACACTGGTTGAAATATTAGACCAAATTACACTTCTTTGATAGTACCTTTGGCTTGGCCCAGAGATCCTGGTTGGAATTGGAACAGTGGCCCCTCAGCAGTGTCATTTTACAGGATTTAACCAATCCTTCTACACTGTATTTTGCAGGCTTGTATCGGTTTCTCCTCTCTTACACTAACAAATTTAGCAAACATTCTTTGCCTGACCCAGAGAAGATCCTTTACCTTTGCCTAAAGTTGCCACTTTCCTGTTAGGAAGATTTCATAATATTTCTGTGCAAGAAAAACATTGTCCACGTCCATTAGAAGAAAAATAATTTTACATATCCTCTTGCAATGCCCTTTTATATGACGTGGTGCTGAATTAATAGTGCCTCTCTTAACTTCAACCACGCATGATCAAAGAGTGAGATTATTTTCCTCAGCCTATAGATTATAAAATTTCTCTAGAAGGGCTGCTAAATTTGTTGCAGTAGTTATTTCTGCTAGATTTTTAATTATCTAGTGATCCTGATAATTTATTTTCCCTCCAAAGTGGTTTGCATTTTATGTCTATTTTTATTCTCACTCTTTAACTTTTTATACAGTATGTGTGGTTCTTGTAGTTCATGTTTTTATCTTGGACTGTAAAATCAATCAAAAAAAGTTTTTTTTTTCTGCAGTAAAACTGCAGGTCTTATATCTAACTTTTAAGTGATAAGATGGCTTGTGCCATTTTTAGCTCCCCTTCATAGACTCCACCAGGATATTGTCTGTGTATACTACTGGACAAATGGTCAAGTTGAAATAAGGATCTGCAGGGGTTGGGTGCAACATTTATTTTATTTCATTTTTTCAGGAACGGGAGTAAGGAGAGTTTTGTTTCTGCAGGAGCTGCAGCAGCTCAGGACGTAGCTTTGAATCTTTGGCAGCTCAGAGCATGGCAGTAATGCTTTGCTTAGCGTTGTGAGATTGGTGGAAGAGAAGACAATTGCAGGTCATCTCAAACGGCTTCTGAGGAATTGGGGAGAAGAAACCATAGCAATGAACTCATGCTTGAAAATGCTAAATTACCAAAGTGGTTTGCCTTATGTGGTATTTTTTTTTAATTAAAATGCATTACCTTTTCTTTTTCTTTCAGAAAAATAGAGAGAAGTCAGAACTTGAGGAAATCATGCAGCGACGCCAAGAGAGGATTGATTCTGCTTTTTAAGTTCTTTTGGTTTATTTCAACTCGTAGTCACATATATTTACTTGCAGGAAAAAGGGAAAAAAGCAAAAATATAACGGAGTACCTCTTCAAGTGAGACTGCTGGGACTATCGATGTAAATTGCCATTTAGACCAATTGTTCCTTCAGCACTGTTGACAAAGGGAACGCTAAACTCCCTCATTAATTTGACACTGCATTGGGAGAGAAGTTGTAGTATTGAATGAAGTATTATATTTTTATATCACTATATTTTATACATAAATGTTACGTGTATGATTTCAGAGCATGAGGAGGATCAGAATTCTGCTCTAAGCAAAGGTTGGATTGAAGCAAAACAACTCAAAATCATCTATGCAGTATGTTTTCTCTGTGGCCCATCAATGCATCCAGAACTGGCTGGAAATACTGATATAAGCCAGTAAAGCCATGTGCTTTGAAGACTGCATGCTCCTAAATCTTCTGCTATAGTTTGGTACAAAATACAGTACAATCTGTATCTAGCATGTAGTGGGGAATCTTCTGCGCCACCTTTGTTACATATAAAAGCCCATGTAAGATGATCACTAGCAGGCAAGACGTTTACATTTGCCTAGGGTTTTTTTTCCTAGAAAGAATTCAATTAACTGTTTTTTGCTTCCAAGCTGCTTTTAAAAAATTACATGCTATCAGAAAGGGTCTTGGGAAAACATCCTGTACTGTAATAACTAGGGTTCATCCAATGGCAGTTTAATGTTTAACTGCTTCATTCATATTGAAAGTGATAGCATTCACTGCTTGCAAGATCACATCTCTCCATTCTTTGTAAATGTTTTTGTAAAGGGTTTGGCCACCACCACCCCAGGACTTGAATCAACTTGAATGCTTTGCTCTTGCCCAGGCTTGACCCCACATACCTCTATTCTGATCCTGAAGTGATCACATGAGGCATCCCTGATATTTCAACAGCAAATCTAAATAGTTACAATATTCAGATTGTCTTCTGAAAAGGAATGTCAAGGCAAATAAGAGTGCATAACTGAACTGGCCCTTAGCAAAAACTTCCACTTCTCACTTATCAGTATAAGGAAATACCTGGTGTTTCTAGAGTCCAATCCTAGACACATTTACTCAGAAGTGACTACCAGCTTGATTGATGTGTTTAGAACTAGAGCCTAATGGGAAGAGCTCCCAGGTTGCTTTGACATTGGCATCTCTGGCAGATCCAAAGCTCTGCATACATAAATCCAGCAAGGTGGAAGAGAGAAAACAGCATTTCATTTTTTTTCTTTTTCCCCAGACACATTTTATTTTATGCATACCTTCTTTTAAACCAATGGGAGGAAATTGTTCTCCACCAGCTACAACACTGGTGTAGATTAAGAGTAGGCTTAGGGCATGTCAGGAGCCCAAAAAGGCTAGCTATATGCTCTCAGGATATTCCCTGCTTCCATTTCCCTCTGACACTGAAGTTCTGATGTTAGCAAGCAATCCACATGGAAATTTTCAGAGATGTTGGGGAAGAATATTCAAGGCTAGATCTCTCCACTCCAGAGGGAAATTGAAGAAGAACTATTGTCTCTGGAATACTCTTCCAGGAACCAAAGAAATACAGCTTAGAAATCAATGTGTCTTTATTTTAATCCATTATCACCAAACTGTGCTCAGGCCAAGCTTTAGAATGAAGGGCTGAAGACATAAAATTTAGTAACTGTTCTCAGTAATGTATGGCAATTTCTTCAAGGAAAAGGTGGACTGAAATGAAAGCCAAACAAATATATTGGCACTTGCTGATTGGCATGGCCTTATGTTGCTTTTCTTACTTTATCATTTTAATCCTAGGGATGGGCCAAAATTAGCTGTATTTGTTTGGGCATTCTTGACTCATAGGCAGCCTCATTATCGCCCAATTAATAACGATTAATCAAAATGTGAGGAAGAACCCAAGATTTAATTCCAATCTGATGGGATTCACAACATCCCAAATGTATTCAAACATTTGATCTGGGGAGGGATACACAATATATGGTTCATGAAACAATTTATTTTGACTCCAGGAAATACTGTAATGAATATAAACTTTCATAAAAACTAAATTTATGACCCATATAAAAGAGTTTTCAGTTGATTTATAATGCTAAGGTACGGGTGCCACTCTGTACCCTATCTTTTGTAAAGCAAAGTGTCTTCTTTGCTTAACTAGGCATAAGCCAAAATCCACAACCAGTTGTGATTCTCAGATGCTTATCTGTTTCTGTCCAAATTATGTGACTGGCTGTTTATACCCTCAGTTGGAAGCTACTTAGCCCAGACTTGAAAAGTATGCATTTGAAGTGGGACAGCAGTCTTATGACAATTGCTGTAGTCAGTGTTGGTGAATATAACTCCATTTAAGCTTTAATGTTTAAAAACATCTGGAAGTCGAAACTTGGCAAATCAGTATATATATGACATTAGCTGCTAAATGCTCATTTACTTATATTTTGAGTCTGAAAATATGTAAGTTATAAGTCTTGCAGAAATTGTTAAACGTGGACTGTGCCTGGTATGTCATTTATGGCAAGACCAAGCCTTTAAAGAATGCATACTTTGCTGCTTAATGTTCCTCCATCTACTATTATTTGTACATTAACCACAGTGGTTTAGTTTATCTGTACATAAATATGTAGACAAGGTTCTTAACAAAAATGAAACAAAAAGCCTTCATGGAGATATTACTAAATAAAACTATGCTCACATTATGTATTTTAAAGGTAGCTGTGCAGAGATAATTTAATCACTCTTTAAAAATCAGATAAAGTATATATTATATATGAAGCTGACAAATATATAAGCAGCAGCAGCAGATGCACTTATTAATTATAGACCAGATATAGAGCAGGCAAGACTAACTATCTGCTTATCATATGGGATAGTAATAATAAAGCCAAACAAAGTAATACAAATATTGAGAGCTCCTTATATAGGAAGGTTAAACAATAAATATAAATAATAAATAAATGGCTTTGTTCTCACTTTTAAATGTGCATTAACAATAATAGAACTGTACATTTTAATTCACTAAAAATACATGAGTAACACCATTAAGGGACAACTCCAGGAGAGAGGAAGAAATCAAAGTAACAAAACTATCTTTTCCCAAAGCGTATTGCCTGAACATATGGTAGGGCTGAAGTGACATTATCCCTTCTTTCATTTGACTTTTTACAGCTCTGTAAAAATCTTTGCTCCTAGTTGGAGTGAAATACATTTCTCTGGCTCTTATTTTCCAATGACATGTCAGAAGAACAGAAGGGCTTTGGATCCTCTAAATCCACAGCCCACCTTGGCATGTTTGACCTTTCTGTCTGTAGGCATTATAAATAATACCATTAGTGACTTTTCTGCAGCAGCCAATAGGAAGCTTGTGAGACTGAATCTCCCCCTACTTGGAGCAATCACATTTCTCTCTGCCATTGGAGGAGGACCGCCAAACAAATTCTATTGCTGATGTAGTTGTAAGACTCTCCTATATCATATTAATAGAGCAACCGAGGTCTTGATTGCATTGCAAGCCCCAGAAAGCTGCTTTAGAAAAACTAGTCTCTGTCTTGATTTATTTGGAAGTGTTTGAAGCATATCAAATTGAGTATACACTGAAGATATGCCTAACCAAAGATGCTTTGATTAGTGCTACTGAATTGTCTGTATGTACGTACTATAAATCAAAGTGGCAAGTTGGTTTGAAAACTCATATTAATTTTAAAATGTATCCTTATGCAAGATATGGATGGAAATTTTAATGCTTTGCTTAATTGTATCTATATTTCATTTGTTACACAATTTGCATGATTTCAACCAAATGGGAAATTGAGATTTTTTAATATGTGTCCTCTCTTGCATATTAAAATTGTCTGCCAGCGCTGTTCTACCTGAGGGCTGTCTCTTGAAACTTAATATTATTCTATATGGAAAGCTTTCTGCATATATTTGCTTATCATGTGAACAAGACCCAGCCCTGTAGCTTATTTCCATGCATCCATGAGCTGCTATCAAGTAATATTGGTAGGAACTGATGTCAAGATGCTTCCTGTGCTGGCTGGAAATTCTGAAAGTCATATAGTCTGAAGGGCACCAACTTGAAAAACGCCAGACGTGAGATAAACTATGCAGTTGCAGGCACGGCAGTATTTACAAAGCAGCTGACCACCATCTCTTTGACAACTGTTGCTTTGAGGTCTTCTCACCACTCAACTTTGAGTTTTACCTCTATTTTTATCCCAAGTCCAAACTCGGAGCCTTACAAAAGATTTTCTATACCAATGTGCGAAATGTTTTGAATTTGACACAAAATTCCCTGCTCATTTCACATTCCAAACAGGTTGTTTTGGTCATTTTGAAGTCTTTTGAGTTAGATACATGGTGTCAGGCTGCTGAACTAACCAAAAGAGCCCATTGTAGATGTAAAACAGCTGCTTTGCACTCAAAACAACTGTTTTGAATTCAAAATGGGGCATTTCAACTTTGAAATGGCACAAAATCAAAACTATTTGCACACTCCTATCGTGGCCTTTATGTTCCATATGAAGTAGGTGGCTGCTCAATTTGAAATTTTGGTCAAAGTGACAGAAAACTGCAATTTGTTCCATTTTCTCAGGCAAACCATATACCTGGAGCAGGTCTATTATAATTCTGTGGGGGAAAGTTGGTCAATTTCAACAAAAAACTATAGTGAGTGAGTGAGTGAGTGAGTGAGTGAGTGAAAATTGAATGAATGAATGAATGAATGAATGAATGAATGAATGAATGAATGAATGAATGAATGTCTGCTGGGCTATTTTGAATGTCAAGTTAGGGAATTCCTCTTCCAGAAAAAAAAGCAGCAGTAAATTTTGTTTTTACTTTTTACATGTGCTTTCAGTTTTAAAGTTAAAATTGAAACAATAAAAAGAATATTATCTCCCTGATATCCATTGAGTACTCCAATCCACAGTATGCTAGAAATTCATTAGACAAGCAGTATGGGCTGATTCATGAGTGTTTTAGCACAGCAGAAGTGTCTGCTAAATAATTTTCTTTTTTGCTTGAACATTATATTAAAGAAATATCTAATTAGGATTACAACATACCTTTCCCAAATAGTACTTGTGTTCAGTACCAATCAGTTATTCCTCCCAGTTTCTAATATAAGAGCACAAGGAACAGCACTTAGTCAGTGACCTTTCCCCATCTTTAGTTCATGCTGCGTGCATTTGCCTGGCCCTGCTGATTTTTTTCCAAAACCTAATTCCTATTTAAGAGGTAGTGGTACAGGTAGACCTTGTTTAGTGACTGTCTTGTACAGCGATCGTTCAGTTAGACAGTGATGAAAAAGTAACTTTGCAACCAATCCACATATTTACGACCTTCACAGGTCTGTAAAGCAAAAGAAAGCTGAAGTAAGATCATAAGCAGAGTTGAAGTTTCATTTAGTGACTGCTTTGCATGACGACTAAGTTGCCAGTCCCAATTGTGGTTGCTAAACAGGGACTTTTTTTCCCAATCGTGTCTGATTCTTGGAGACTGCCTGAACAAGTCCCTGCAGTTTTCTTGACAAGGTTATTCAGAAGTGGTTTGCCATTGACTCCTTCCTAGGGCTGAGAGAGAGTGACTGGCCCAAAGTCACCCAGCTGGCTTTGTGCCTAAGGTGGGACTAGAACTCATGGTCTCCCGTTTCTAGCCTGATGCCTTAACCCAGAGCTTTCCAAACTTTTCATGTTGGTGACACACTTTTTAGACATGCATCATTTCGCAACACAGTAATTCAGTTTTACTAGCAAACCCTCCGGAGGTTAAACTAACCCCTTATAAGAGATACTGTCAGGGAGATACACATACATAAATTGTAATAGCGAAATGTATGGGGACACAACATATCTCATGAAAACCTTTCATTTATATTTTTAAAAATATATGATTTGTAAGATAACAACATACAGTACATTTCCAAGATTGTTGTAATTTATGAGTAACAATATGTAAATATGTGCAAGAATTAAAAAATATTTTTGAATAACACCAATAACTACTTACCATTTTAATGAGATGTATGAGGTTGATGGGATGAACACAGCTTTTGAATATTTGGTGGAATATTAGATAAAGACACTCGCATTTCGTCATCAAGCATTTTTAAGCTTCCGTGTTTCAGTGTCTTTAAGCTTGTCATAGTTGAAAAGGATACTTCACAAATGTATGTAGTAGAAAACTACAGAAGAATTTTTAATGAGTTTTTACCTATGTTTGGATTCATTTTTGAAACACGAATCCAAAAGCTGTCTAAGTCACCCTCTTCATACATCATTAACAGACTTCGATCATTTTTTATTTCAGCTAATTCTTCTTCAATAAGTGAAAAGTTCCTCATTCTAGTTGAAAGAAATGGATTTCTGATCCAATCATAGTCTTGGACTTCAACATTAGGGAAGTAATGATTAACTTTCTCTCCGAGCAATATTAAATGGTCAACAATTAGCAAGCTGATATCACATTTTAGCTCGCACTCAGCAGTTTTGGAAAACATTTCAAAATTTCCTTCTTTCACTTTCCTTTTCCAAATTGCTATTTTGTCTCTCATAGCACAAATTTTATCTACCGCTGTTAAGATATTGTCTCCTTTTCCTTGCATACTGTTTATTTTATTCAAATGTTTAAATATGTCAACAAGATATGCCAATTTTGTGCACCAAAGTTTGTTTTGAATTAGATCGCAGAATTCATTTTGCTGATTTTCCTCAAAAAGTTCAAGCATCATTTCCCTATAATTCGTATACATGACAAAGCACTCGACCTCTTGAGAGCTAACGAATCTCTGTGTGCAGAAGCTTTTTAAACCTTGCCCCCATTTCTTCAAATATAAGGAAATAGTCTTGATTTAAGAGGTCTACTTTTAATGTAATTGACCATTTGAACCACTTTGTCCATAACTTTTCTTAATTCATTTCCAATGGTTTGTGCGACTAGTGCCTTGCGATGTAAAAAGCAATGAGTAATTATAATATTTTCATTCTCTTTCTTTGCTAAAGCTATAAAACCTTTTGTTGAACCAACCATTGAGGGTGCGGCATCTGTGCATATTCCTACACAATTTAACCATTGCAAATTATTTTCCTTCATGAAGCAATCTGAAGTTTTAAATATATCTTCACCTCTAGTTCTCATTGGAAGTTCTAGACAACACAAGAATTGCTCAATAATTCTGTCAGTATGAATGAAACGTATAAAAACCAATAATTGTGCTAACCCACTGACATCTGTTGATTCATCTAATTGCAATGTAAAGATCATATTATTGTCTTGAAAAATATCCTTCATTTGCAGCTTAATGTCATCAGACATGTCTTGAATACGTCTTCCAATCGTGTTATCTGCCAAAGGGATTTTATTAATTTCTATCTCAAATTCGGGCCCAAACATTGTTCAAGCAATAGCACAGCAAGATTCCTTTATGGTGGTTTCGGCAATCGTGTGTGGGTCCTTGTTTCGGCAATTATTTGTGCAACCAAGTAACTTACCTTTTGAGCTTTCTCTGATGTCTTCATTCTCTTTGTGAATGATGCAGACTGCTTCTTTATAGATTTTGAAAGCTCAGTAAAGTATTGTACTGGTTTTCCTGACAAATGATTGTGTTTTGAGGTAAAATGGCACTTTGTTTGGTACCATACTTTCATTTGCAAGTATATCCCCACAAACTAAACACTCGGGACAAGGATTGTTTTCATTACCATAAAATGTGAACCCTAGTTTCATATAATCTTTACTGTATAAACGAGGCTTGGAAATTTTTCCTTTACACTTCTTACATACGAATACAGACCGTTCAACAGTTGATTCTTCCGTAGTTTCCTCTATAGCCGCTACATTTTGTTCATCACAAACATCATCTTCACCAGCTTTTCTTAATTAGAAACTTATCCATTTTAGGGGTAATTCAACTGCAATTGGTTACAAGTCGAGGCTTGGCAGAGTTCACACTGGGTACAAGTCAAGGCTTGTCAGAGTTCGCACAGTTTGGAAAGCTCTGCTCTATGGGGAAGGAGAGGGGGCTGATATGAACACAGAGCTGGGAGGTGGGGTGAAGCAAGTTCCTGCCAAAAGTAAATGGCCACTCATAAGCTCTGCAGAGCATGAACATGAGAAATGGAAATATCACCTCCCAGTGATTCTAGACACAAAGCAGCTGAGCTGTAAATATATTGGCCTGGCCAAACACCAACAAAAAATCACACAGGTGTGCAGTTGCTTCTGGACTGGCAGAAGGACTGACTGTGGAAGAATTCTCACTAGATTGGTAGAGGTGCTTCCTCTCCCATGCAGCTCTCCAAAGGTACTTAAATACTAAAGACATATTACGAACCCTTGACTCCATTTTCAATTTAGCAAACTAAATTCCTTTCCTGTAGTCCATTGACCAGAATTTTGTACAATTATGTAATAAAACTTACAACATGCAAAAAAAAAAAAAAAAAACCAGGGCAAGTTAAACCAGACTGAACAAACATGCAAATTTTATTTATTTATTTATTTGTAAAATTTATATCACCGCCCATCTCCCTCCGCTGGAGGGACTCTGGGCGGTTTACAAATACTAAAATACCAGGAGTAAACTAAAATACTTTTAAAAAATTAGATTACTGAACTACTGGGTAATTGTTAAATATTATTGCATGTAGAATATTAACATTCTAATGTACTAAAACACTGGATTATTTCCTAACTACCAAACATCTAATGCTAAAACACTATTCAATATGAAACCAATGTCAATGATTCATTATATTGCTTTATATATGTCAGCCCTTTGAGGTAGTCCAGACAAGAAGCACCAACCATGAGTACTAACACTACTTTTATTGTAAGGTTACAGTAACAGACTCTTGCAAGTCTGAAAGCACTTCCCCCTTCCTTTGCCTTTACTTTCCAGAGAACTAGGGAGGGTCCCCTCTGAGACGCTTTCACCACCCCTGTTCCTTCTGTGGGCTGAGAGATCTCTTGTCTGACTGTTGCCCTGGCTGCGGCTCTTCCTCCTGCCTCCCCAGGTTATTCTCGCATCCCATTACATCCACAAGGAACTGCCCAATATGTTATATAATTCATTAAAAGGGTAGACCATTAATTTTTATCTTACCAAATTTTGTGTTCCTCAGGCAAACACTGTATCTCTGGCAAGCTGCCAAACACAATTTTGCTATTTGCCACAAAATATGGGACCTTTTATCTTCAAATAGATAATTTACATAAAAATCATTCATAGCATATTTTGTATTATGGGGCTATCATTGGGTATTGTGTGTTGTGGGGCTATCTAGGAGCTACAGATCTCTCTGTAAAAGATGCACTACCAAAACTAGCTTGAGCCAAGGTTTCTAGCATACCTCCTCACACAGGCAGGTATTCTAATCTCAAGAGCTGAAGGAAAGATGTTAAGAACTGCATTATTTTGAGAAAGTAAATTGTTTAAGGTCCTGTGCTGTCTGGGTGCTTGCTATGCAGCCCAATCCCAGCTCCTTTGCACGTTTCTAAGTGTCTGCTTTTGCACATATTTGATCTTGCCCAGTCATAGCCTGCTCCCACCAGTATCTGGGGAGAAAGCCCATTCGGCAGCATTTTCTGTTCTACTTTTGATTTTCCATGAAGCTTGGAAAGAATCCGCTAGCGTCAGAGAGGGTAGGTCTTGTGATTAGTTCAGTTTTAAACAAAAGTTAAATATCTTCAGTCCCTAGTTTTCACCTTCAATAGGACCATCTTTGAGTGGAGGTCAAAAACTGAAATGAAATGCAAGTGTACTGGCAATCTCTGGCTAAAATAAGGGAAAAGGCAATAGAACATTTTCACTGAGACAATGCCTGTATTTATTTGACATTTCTGCACAATGCTTCTGGGTATAACTTTACTTTGATTAGAAATCATGGGAATATTTGTTCATCAAGAAGAGAATATTTATTTACTCCTAATCTGTCCAGACTAACAGACCTGCATCCTATCAAGTAATAAGAAATTAAGGGAGATTATTCTTCTTAGATTTTTATCCCATATTTTTTCATATATAACTCAAGGCAGTGAATATACCTAATACTCCTGCCTCCTATTTTTTCCATAACAACCACCCTGTGTGGTGGGTTGGGCCCAAAGAGTGTGACCGGCCCAAAGTCACCCAGCCGGCTTTTATGCCTAAGGCAGGACTAGAACTCGGTCTCCTGGTTTCTAGGACAGCACCTTCATCACTACAGCAAACTGGCTCTCAATTATGGATTATGACTGTTATTCCAGATTATGGATGATGGATGGATGATATTCTGGAGGTGACGGACTCAACCATGGGGGAGCTGGGGATGGTGACGGCCGACAGGAAGCTCTGGCGTGGGCTGGTCCATGAAGTCATGAAGAGTCAGAAGCGACTGAACGAATAAACAACAAAAATGGCTGTAGTGAAAATATTTTGCCCCATTTGTTTTTATGTTATAAATAACAAAGGTAAAGGTTCCCCCGCACATTTGTGCAGTCGTGTCCCACTCTAGGGGCCGGTGCTCATCTCCGTTTGTTAGCGGAAGAGCCAACGTCGTCCAAAGACGCTTCCACGGTCATGTGGCCAGCATGACGCACGCGGAACGCTGTTACCTTCCCACCGAAGTGGTACCCTACTCCCCTACTTTTTCACAGCATCTTTTTTTCAAACGGTAAATGATGTTTTACTTCATTAATTCCTACGTTTTAAGCCGCCAAGGACTCAGAAAAGGATATCAGATAAAATGGAGGAGACCAAGGAAAGATTGCAGGTGAGGGAAGAAAATAACCCTGATTTATAACATCTTGCTTCTCAAACGCAGGTAAGGGCAAAGAATGCTCCGCGGCTTTTCTCTCCCGCCCTTCTCTTCGGATGGTCCGTTCCAGCGCTCTCACGCGGAGGCTACAACGTTGTTCACCGCCCGCTAGTCCTGCAACCCAAAGCAACCCTGACTGGCTGCCGAGCCGGAAAAACCAAAGGCTACACGAATCGCCCGCGCCCACTGCCGAGGGCAAGCTTAGCGCCCCGCCCGCGCTCTTTGGAAGGGAGAGAGAAGGCTCGAGATCCGGGTAAGGAGTTCTGCGATGACGTAGGCTCTGGGTTCGCCCCGCCCCACCTGACTAAGCCTCCCGCCGCCGCCTGTGACAGCCTCGTGCGGCGCAAACCCGGAGAACGCGCGCTAGTTCCCTGATTTTTCCTCCGAGTCTACGGAAACGGCCTCAGCCGCCGCAGCCGCGCCCCCTTCTTCTTCCGCAACCGCGCCAACTATGTCAGTTTCCCCTGTGAAGAAGCAGAAGATGGAGTCGGCTCTGGAGCAGCTCAAGCAACACACCACCGTGGTGGCCGATACGGGAGATTTCCATGGTGAGGAGTGGTTCCGGTGGCCCCCTTTTTAGCCCTTCCAGACAGAGTCCGGGAGAGATTCGTGGAGCGGGGCGCTTCCTTTGGCCTCTGGGGCTCCCCACAAAGTCCGCTCCACCTGGATTTAACGCTCATGCGCACAGCTGGTTTCTTCCGGGTGCGGCGGAGCTCCCGTCTTCCGATCTCCGTCTCTCCGCGAGAAAGGAAAGCTAGTTGGAGGGAGCAGATGAGGAAGTCGTGTTTTTCGTAGCCCGGCGCAATGCTTATTTTCCTCACAGTCCCCACCGTGCCTGCGGTGCTCGTCCTCAGATAAGTAGGCCTAGTAAGTCTACCCACTCAGTAGAAGCAATACATTTACTGTATAAACACTCTGCAGTGATGGAATGTTGATAAACTTTCTATAGTTGACCTAAGAAAGGTACTGTTTTATTGAATTCGGGGGTTTTTTTATGGGCAACTTGGGGGTACTCTTGACTTTTTATGAGTTGTAGATTAAACTAATGTTGGGGGGGGGGGAAACATCTCAGAAGAAGGAATTGGCATTCCACTTCTTTATTGTTGCTAAGTAAACAACATGGATCAATCTCTCTAGCCCCTGTGTCTACTGAGTGGGGAAATACAATACTGTATATGTCAGGTCTTCATGCTATTGCTATATTTTGTTGCCCTTATCGCCAATTTGAGTCTAGGGATTAAGGAAGGTAGACTTCAACTCATTTTAAACACAAGGCTTTTAAAAAGCTTACATACTACTAACCTGTAGCATTTTTAACATGGTGTTCAGTATTCCTTTCTGCATCCTCACTGTGAACAGGCCTTAAAAACGTCCCACCTCTTCCATTGTGGAATGACACAAGCCACTTAGAACGTTATTTATGCAGAAGCATGACAACAGTAACTCACAGTGTGGAATAATAATTTATTAAGTGTATATGCCACCCTACTCCCAGCAACTCTGGGCAGTTGACTATTGTTAAAACATTGTATATTTTTTAATATTTTGGATAATATTTTTCTCACAGTTTAGGCAGAACTTTTCAATTGGTTTGCATACTTCGTGCAAGTAATTGATATATGTTTTTCTGAAGCATGTGCCTATTGATCTTTTTGAATCCTAGCTTAATTCTTGGTGGACCTAATGGACTGGTCTTTTAAGAGAGAAGTATAATAATATCTGGAAAAACCCTTTTCTATTGAAAATCTGCTTTTAAAGTAAACTAATCTATATACAATTATGCTTTTGATAGTGCTCTATGTGTTCTACCAGTAGGCTATATAATTGCAGAAAATAGTATTGCTTGCAAAATTCAATATTTCTTGATCTGTTTAGATTGTCAATGTACAGTATACATAGGTAACAAGCAATTTTTCAAAGTAAAAGCTGCTCAGAGAATGTAACCTAACATGAAATATTAACTATTTTGTAAATAGACTTATGAAAGACATTTCTCCTTCCTGTTGCTTAACAGATGATTGCATCTTGCTGATGGGCTATGAGTTAGCAGATTTTGACAAAAAAAGGTCCACTTTAACCTGAGAATAAAACTTGTAGTGCAGGAAATTACCCTGTTGAATATGATGGTGTTAAATATTTGATGTAAAAATACTTCGTAAATTTTCTATGGAAATATTGCACAATATCTTTAAGAATATCACATGGCTATATTGCATTTCTGTGGTGCCAGTTATGTAACTTTGCCGAGGAATTTGGTATGTCCTCCTTAAGTAGTTGGAGATGATTGCCACCATATGCATGTTCAAAAACACGTAGGAGTTTCACCATGAAAAGCACAATTTTCTAGTCTGTATATGTAGCTTTTTAGAATTTAAAAAAAGTTTAAATGTATGCTGGGCATTGTAGTAACTACTTACACATGCCAGTTCAGTAATATTTTATTTATTTATTAAATTTCTCTACCGCCCATCTCGCGTACAACAACTCTGGGTGGCTTACAATAATAAAAATGGCAGATTGCTAAAAACAATTCAATATAACTATAAATATAAATATAGTAAAGGTAAAGGTTCCCCCCGCACATTTGTGCAGTTGTGTCCAACTCTAGGGGCCGGTGCTCATCTCCGTTTGTTAGCCGAACAGCCAGCGTTGTCCAAAGATGCTTCTGCGGTCATGTGGCCGGCATGATGTGCGCGGAACGATGTTACCTACCCACCGAAGTGGTACCTATTCATCTACTTGCATTTGCATGCTTTCGAATTGCTAGGTTGGCAAGAGCTGGGGCGAGTGCGGGAGCTCACTCCGACACGCGGGACTAGGGATTCGAACCTCCGAACTTGCGATCTTCCAATCGACAAGCCTGGCGTCTTACCCACTGAGCCACCACGCCCATAAGTATAAATATAAATACATACAAATACAGAATATAAAATATAAAATATAAAATTCAAGATGGGAAATAAGATCTTATCCTGGGACCCTCATGGGGCCAACTACCCCCATGAATAGCTGTCTCCCCTTCCATCCCAGGCCAGGTGTCATAACCACGTCTTTACTCCCTTCCGAAAGGCCGGGAGAGGGGGGGCTGTCTTATCTTGGGGGGTAGTTTGTTCCAGAGGGCGGGTGCCACGGCAGAGAAGGCCCTCCTCCTGGACCCTGCCAATCGGCAGTCCCTCATGGACAGGGTCCATAACCTGCCCTCTCTGCCTGACCGGGTGGGACGGGTCGATGTAGTGGGGGTGAGGCGGTTCCTCAGGTAACCTGGACCCAGGGCTTTAAAGGTGATAACCAACACCTTGAATTGGACCTGGAAGCAAACCGGCACCCAATGCAGCTCATTGTGAGGTGCCCCTCGTGCAGTGTGCACGGATTCTCTTAAAAGAAAAACTTCAGCTCTCTTATTAAGTAGTAAACGATTTATTATATACACTAAGGTAAGCACAAGTTAAAGGCAAGAATGGCGGCCAGAGTCCTGGGTTGGCTTTTTATACTCTCCCGCCTGAGCACCCAAACCCCTCCCCGTTGCAGGCTTCAGTCCGGTCCACCGGTCTGGTGTCGTTGTTCTCGACCGCTGACGCGTTCGTCGGCAGAGGGGTGTGACGGGAGTTTGCCGCGCTCGTAAATGGCGGGACCCTGGGGCCATGCCAGGGTTCTGACATGCCGCCGTCCCAAGGTCTCCCCCCCCCCTTTTCCACATCCCGCACTCGTGGGTCTTCATCCTGTCCGTGGTCTTGGTGTCTAGAATATATAAAACGCAGTTAGCATAGGGGTCAACGGGGTTTGTCGGGGAACTTGCGATGGAATTTCCTGATTAGGGCTGGTGCCTGCATATGTTCTGCTGCCACCCATTCCTTGAAACCCTCTGGAAGGTGCTGCCATTTGACTAAGTATTGCAGCCGCCCTCTGTGATGTCGCAAGTCGCAGATGTGCTCGATTTCAAAATGCGGCTCCCCATTAACTAATGTTGGTGTCGGTTCTGGAGCTCCTGGATGCCATCGTTCTGATGGGTGGTACTGTTTTAGCAGGCTCACGTGAAACACTGGATGTACTTTCCGCAGCGACTTAGGCAGTTGCAGTCGTGCTGTCACTGGGTTGTCACTGGGCTGTCACTGGGTGGGCCTGGAAGGTGTGGCGCAGCGGTTTGGTGCCGCAGGGAGCCCTTGGGGTGGCCTGGCAGACTCAGGGGACCGAGACTGAGCCCTCCAGAATGGTGGAGGCGAAGTGCGGCAGCCGGCCTCAGAAGGAATTTGCCATCTTTGGCTCTGGATGGGGTTGCACTGCCCCAGACAGATCCGGTGCGGAACCTGGGGGTTCTCCTGGACTGACAACTCCTGCTTGAAGAGCAGGTGGCAGTCGTGGCCAGGGGAGCCTTTGCACAACTTCGTGTTGTGCACCAGCTACGCCCTTTCCTGGATCGGGAGTCCCTCCAAACCGTCACTCATGCCCTGGTCATCTCCCGCATAGACTACTGCAATGCGCTCTACATGGGGCTACCCTTGAAGAGTATCTGGGTTAATGACCCTTGTTATGGGAAATGGCCCAATGTACCTTGGGGCTAGTTAGTCTGCTCTGTGACCCTTAACTGTAGATTGCAGGCGTATTCCACCTGGATAGACAATTCCACCTGGATGACTGAGAACCTTCATAGACATATTGCCATACATTTTGGGGATGAAACCCTGAAGTTGGTAAGGAAATTCGAGAAGACAGCAAGAAAGGTGGCAGACTATAGAAACCACCTACGTTTTAACCTCAGATGCAGACAACAGAGACTCATCCTGACAAGCCTACGCCTGCAATCTACAGTTAAGGGTCACAGAGCAGATCAGATCCTGCAGCAGGCACAAAGACATCTTCTAAATGAAAGAATAAGGCAAGTCCACTTCACCATTGACCTAGCCCCAGGTGTAAGGTCACACAGCTACCTAGAAACATATTTAGGATTCCCTCACCAACTTTGTTCAGACTGAAGAAGCTCCTTGGATAAGGAGCGAAACGTTTCCACTGAGAAAATAGAAATCCAGTTGACATGATTCAAGCTACAGAAAAGTCTGGTAGCTGTTGATGGGATTTGGGGGTGGGGTTCCATGTGCTCAGGCCCATCTTCCTTTGTCTGGTTCAGGTGACATTTTTCCTTTGTTTCCTTAACGACTTGCTTCCTTCTTATCTACCTCCCCTACGGGACCTTATAGACAGGATTCCTGGCTTTTTGTCCTCTCTGCTTCCGTGCCTGCTTCATCTTTAGGTTATGGCAGCTTCAGCCTAGTCTCACACTAATTCTACATAAATAAGTTCACAGCCACTGAATAGTTTGCATAACTGGATTTCAATCTTAATGGATCTTAATTAAATTCTCTTCCAAGCATCTTGCTATCCAGATGTTTGAGACAAAGGTCATGTTGCTTTTTATGCTCTGAAAAATGCTGGTTACTAACAAAAACTGCACTAAAAGTAAAAAAAATAAAATTTGTATAATTACATGCTTGATGGACTGTAGGGAGCTCACATTAATTTGTATGTATTGTCCAATGGGAAAGCTGAATTATATCTATTTCTATTCTTGACCAAGGTTTTCTATAGTGAAAAGTACTGAAAGAGCTAATTTACTCATCTGCGCTCAATTATATATGACATCTTTTTTTACAGCTTAAATACTGTCTTGACCGAACAGTCTTTACTATATTGGTTCCAGATGGACTGCTCCTAGGACAGCTTATCAAACAACTCTGCAAAATCCCAAAGTGCTAATATAGATGTCATTTTTTTTAATGTTCCCTCGTGTAAAAAGAAACAAGTTGGGGAAAGCATGCAGGGCAGGCCTTTAGAATTCTTTCCAACCCCTTAAAAATAGCTTTGCTCTGGGTCGCAGGAAGAGGGAGGGTGGCTTAGAACGGAACAGTCGGCAACTTTCTGAGTCACTGCCCAACTTCTCTTCCATAGGGATACATTTCATTCTGTTGGTTTGGTAGATTTTCCTTTTTTAATTAAATCTCTATAATTCCCTATGTTTTGTTCAACTATGTTCATCAGTTCATTGTTTTAATTGTCACACTCTGAGTTAGATTCAAATGTTGTAGATGTCTGTTTGACTGCATGTTTTCATATTATGAATAGGAGGTCACATTACTGAAGGGCCTTTTTATTAGGCATGTCTCATTAGTAATGTTCTCCCCGCTGACACTAACTTGAATTTACCTTGTTATCACTTTGGTGCCAAAGAAATGCCATTTCCCCCCCAGATTATTGTTTTTTTTTCTGCTGTTACATTGCTCTTTTTAGACTGATTTCTTTTAGTGGATTGTTTCTGTATTTAAATTTATTTGCACAGTGGGATGGTAAAAATCACTATTACGTTAGTCAATACAGGACATAGCAAGAAAGATGTTATGGAGAGCAGCCTTCCTAGTATGTAACTTCCTGTGTGGCTTTGAATGAGTCTCTGAAAGTAATATAGCCTAGCTACAAGTTTGCATTTTACTAAGAACTGTATCTGTCTCTTTTTAATCATTAATTCTCAATCATGTTATGTGCAAACATAACTTACAGCACTGGAATAACTACATTAATTACATTGCATATCCTTAAGAAAATTCTTATCAAGCTGAGAGCCTAACACTCCCTCTTCCCCACTTTTTTGTTCTTTTTTGCTGCTTTTGTTTCCACAGCTATTGAAGAGTACAAGCCTCTAGATGCTACTACCAACCCTTCCCTGATACTAGCTGCAGCTCAGATGCCAGCCTATCAGCAGCTGGTAGAAGATGCTATTGCACATGGGAGGAAACTTGGTGGGTGAGTAAGCCCACTAATGTTCAAACTTTGCAATTGTGACACCTCGTTGGGTTATCAGTATGTGTCCTCTGTCTCTGTTATCTTTCATCTTCACATATTACGCTGTTAGACTTAAACCAGGATTGTGAAATTAAATAATGGCAGAGTAGAGGAAGTGGAAACCCTTCTGCAGACTACCAGCCACTCTCAGTTCTTTCTCATTGCAGAAGGAAGAACAGAAGAGTTGGTTCAATCCCGCTCCCTACATGGAGTGCAGCATTAGAGAATGAGTCAGAGGTTCAAGTAGAGGCCTCTACTGATGCTGCATCAGTCACATTTGCCCAGGAGTTAGAGATTTACATTAATGTTGATAAAGTTCAGAATGTGTGTGCGTGCACATGTGTATGCACACCTTTCAGTCAGTGTTGACTCCTGGCGATTGCCTGGACAAGTCCCTGCAGTTTTCTTGGCAAGGTTTTTCAGAAGTGGTTTGCCCTTGCCTGCTTCCCAGGGCTGAGAGAGTGACTGGCCCAAGGTCACCCTGCTGGCTTTGTGCCTAAGGTGGGACTATAACTCTCGGTCTCCCGGTTTCTACCTTGGTGCCTTAAGCACTACAGCAAACTGACTCTAAAATTCAGAACTTAGTTCAAAGAATTCATATTACCATTCCAATTTGACTCATTTATTTCTGTAAATGTCACATTAGTGCCACATTTTCCCCTCAGTACATGAAATTCTGTTTTGGTAATTATATAATTCCAGGTCAGAAAATGATCAAGTTACAAATGCTTGTGACAAGCTTTTTGTACTGTTTGGGGCAGAAATACTGAAGAGGATACCTGGGCGTGTGTCCACAGAAGTAGATGCAAGGTGGGTATTTTCTGAATTCATCAAGATCAAGTATCATTTTTATTTATTTGTTTGTTTGTTCATTTGTTTGTTTGTTAGATTTGTATCCAGCCTTTACTTCAGGAGCTCAAAGTAGCATGCATCCCTTCTCTTATTTTTACCTACAACAGCAAAACTGTGAGATAGGCTGGGCCAAGAGTAACTGGCCCAGAGTCACCAGTGAGCTCCTGAGGCTGAAGGTGGACTTGAATATGTGTCTACCTACTTCTAGTCTAACATCATAACTACAACCCCATACTGGCTCTCATAATCATCTGTATGAGCCTGTGAAGGTTATCAGTGGAGGTATTTATTTATTCAATTTAGACACCACCCAACTCCAATTGACTCTGAGTGGCTCACGGCATAAAAACAGAACAACAGATATACAATAAAAACATAGCAAAAAAACAGATGGCAGATCCAGTCAACACAATATACCACATACCCAACAAGGGGCTCCAACCAGTGTAGCCCAAAGCCTCTTTTGTTCTGTTAAGTCTGTCTGTCTGTCTGTCTTGCATGGATTAGAGCAGTGTTTCTCAACCTTGGCAACTTTAAGATGTGTGGACTTCAACTCCCAGAATTCCCCAGGCAGCATGCTGGGAGTTGAAGTCCACACATCTTAAAGTTGCCAAGGTTGAGAAACACTGGATTAGAGAGATGGCCATCCTGTTATTTGCACCTATGTACTGGAGACTTTTGCTCAGCTTACTATTACTATACTTCTCTTATGGCTTTCAGTTGAAGATGTTGTTGTTGTTGTTTAGAAAGGCCTTTTAATAAGCCCTTTGTAATATCTTAAGGTATTTATTAATTTTCTTAATGGTATTTGTGTTTCTTTAATATTATTCAAATTTATTTATTTAGTGAGGTGTAATGTTTAAGATAATCAAATTATGCAGAAGTAGTAGAAATGGCACATGATGAATAAATATATTGTGACGCTGTGAGTTTGTAATGGTGCGCTCCCTATAATGACATTTGCCTTCTGAAGCATAGGGCTGAAGTGTGGCAAGTGGTATGGAAAGGCATGCACGTGGCGTCCCATATCTTTGCATATTTGCCTACTTGAGTATAGTTAACACAAGTTATAATGAAACAAAATATATATCCCTTTATTTTAAAGGTTGTCTTTTGATAAGGAAGGCATGGTTAAGAGGGCCAGACACTTCGTAGATCTTTATAAAGAAATAGGAATTAGCAAAGATCGTATCCTCATCAAGCTGTCATCAACATGGGAGGGCATCCAAGCTGGCAAGTAAGTATACCAGGAACAGTCGTGTAACACTCATTTGATGGCTATTTAATATTCCATGTTTGTCACTTTCTGGATAGAAATTTCCCTATCTTGACCCTATCTCTTCTCGTTTTACCACACATACTTCTTAAACAGCTCATTCTGATTACATTCAGCTTTCAGGTTTCTTCTGACATAGCCAGTTCTCACTTCCATATAACAAAGTGGGCAGAAAAGCATGCTGTTATGCAAAGCCATTTTAATTTCTTTCAAGAAATGTTTATTCCTTGCAACATGCTGCATCAGAAGCCTCAAAGTCAAAGCCCTCCAGGTCATTTTGTGCAGCCCACTCCTCACACACATAACAGGAGAGCAATGACCAGACACAGGACAGTAGCATGCCAATATTGGACAGAAGCTACAGATCCCCCCCTCACATTAAGAAGAAAACATGGTGTGACAAGCCAATTGGCAGCTGCAGTCCTAGCCCCATATCAAGGCCCAGTGGGGCCTGTCAGTTTGGCACTGGTCGTGATGAGCTGTGGTCCTGGGGATAGAAACAGGCACCCCTACCTCTGGCAGTCATGCTCCTGGGTCTCTGTGTGGTGAATGAGGTACTTTCTGTTCTCAGGTACTGACAAGCTGGCACTGTCTCCTCTTCCTCCTCGTCTTCCACCCATATTTTAATTTTAGAGCTCTAAAGATGCACTTCTGTTTTCTCTTGGAATGCTGAACAACAAGGCTACCAAGTTAAGTTTCCAGCTCAATACAATTATATACATCAGTGTATTGTTAAAGGTTTGGACCTTGGTTAGGTGAGCTGAGGGAGGAAAAGAGGCCATATTTTTAATTTAGGCTAAGATTTTAAACATGATTTGAAACCCCAAACCTCCTTGCTTTTCCATTAGGTAGAACTGGAAATCACCAATGTCAGTGGCTTTTTTTCCTACCAGATAGTATGCTCTCTTCTTTTTGCCTGCTTTCCATTAAAAATAAACTGAATCTGCTGGAATTATAGCCTTTTTTAATAGGATGACACATGCCAAATTGAAGACAAAACAATTTTTTTTCCTTTAAAGAGATCTGCCATGCACCATCCTTTTCCCCATCTTTAATAAACATTCTACCAAGGTACCTAAATTCATCTGCTTACTCTGATTTTTTGCCAAGTATCTATAATTTGCAATCATTCACTCTATTTTCTCTGTTAAAAACCTTGGATTTCAATACATCAGTTTTCAGAGCTATACTCTTCCTTGGATCATACAGTATATATAACATCATACAAACCATTTGGATTTGCAAACAACAACATGGATCTTCTGTATACGGACATACAGTGTATATATATTCACACCACCAAGAAATACATCTCTGTTGTTAGTGTAAGTATTCCTTATACATTTATCCATTTATCCATAAAATAACCAAGGGGCTATAAGGCATTCTTGTCTTATTCCCTACTCAGTGTTAAACCATTCACTAAGTATTCCATTTATTCTCATGCATACTTTACAGTTCTTAACCATTCATCAATCAGCTATCGGCTCCCTACAGTATTTATGCAAAAGTTTCCACCATTCAAGCCTATTCTATTATAAGCCTTCTCAGACTCAACAAATGTTCTGTAAACACTTTCTCACATTCATTGACCTGCTGAACAGTGAAAATCTGGTCTGCACCCGTTTCATACCCTTTCAGTGAGAATCCTGACAAACATTCAGCTTTTTTCATTGTATTGTTAGAAGTAAATTTTATCTTACCAAGTTCGTTCCTGAGCCGGGAGTAAAGAAACTGACAAATTGCATGAAGTTAGGAGTTTATTCACCCAAGAGCAAAAGCAATGACAGCAAGCTGTTAGGTGGGCGGCCGCGCAGGACCCCCTTCCTACAGCACATTATATAGATTCCATTCAACTCCACCTTTAGAAGACCACCCCTTACTCAGTTACCCATACTCCACCTTGCCCTCATTCCATATTAGGAATTTCCTTCCTTCACTCCATATTAGGAACTTCCTTCCATCCTTGCTAGGGCTCCTTGACCGTTATTAAACAATATATTTCCCCTGGAGAAGCTATCCTTGGAAAGTACACTTTATCTTTCTATGGGCACAGCTATCTATCAAGGCCTGCTAGAAAGGAAGGGTAAGAAAGTTAACAAAACTCTTCAAGGAAATACAACATGGTTTCAGAGTCATAATGCAAGTGCAAATGTTTCTAATATATGAATATGAAATATATTTGTATTTATATATACAGAAATGTAAGAACATGTTTACAATCCAACAATCCCATCTCTTTGCATGGGAAAGCATATTCCCATAGCACACCTAGGAATGGTCCAGTCAGTAGTTGTGGTTGAGGAAGCAAAGGGAATAGCGACTGGATTCCCTTTAGAAACCTCTAGTAGGAGGGTCCACAGCATTATAAGCCAAGACATTCTTTCAAACCCCAAATGTCAGAATCCGGATCCCTAACAAGCTTGATGGGAGGCCAAGGCAGGAAGGGGGCTGTGATCTTGGATTGCTGGTTTGACGTGTGTCGAATGAAGCCAGGTGTTTCGTTCAGCAACCTGAACTGCTGTTTGTGTTGTCAAAAGGATATCCACACCCAATCACCTGGTTCAAAAGGATGAAGAGTTTCTTCCAATGGCAAGGTCTGGAGTAGAGCACTTCATTTCCATAGAGATCGCAAGTACCTGCACATAGAGAGGAGATAAGAAAATAACGTAGAATCCCCCCTCATGTTTACAATCCAACAGTATATACTGTATTATATAATAACATCCCCTCATTTTTTGCAGCAATCATTCTTATATGTGGTTTTTATCTCATCCACAACTAAAAGCCCACTTTCCATTCATTCAGCCTTCTCATATTTGATTATCCAGAGCTGATATTTTCTTTACTGCAGTTCTATTTTTTGACTTATTTCTTTCCCTTCTTTCCTTTTCTTTCATGTCCATTTTCTCAAGATTCACTCTTGACATTACCCAAAAAGCATTTGTCTAACATTCAGAATCTCTTATCACCCTTGTATCCTTCACAGATTCTCTCAATCTTTCCTCATAAATAAGCAAATCAATCATGATTTCAGATGTAAATGTCTTCCTTCACCATCTGAACACATGAATGAATGTGCTTAAGCAACGTGTTCAAAACAAGGAGATGTTTTTCTAAGCAGATACTCACCAAACAATCATTTGGTGCCACTATATATAAGCAGGGAGCAAACTCCACACTCGCTAGCACTGAAGTTGTTACCTAATCAGGTAATGAAACGTCTGCAAGAAAACAACCAAGCTCAGAGAGCACCAAGGACTCCACAGTTCAACCCTGAGCTCCAGATATTCTTTTCTATTGAAAATTGTATATATATTTAATAAAATTATATGCATAGCCTCAACAGAAGTGATACTGATAGGAAAAGTAATTCTGCTGTTTTGTCTTGCAGGATTCTTGAAGAGCAACATGGGATCCATTGTAATATGACCTTGCTGTTTTCCTTTGCTCAGGCAGTTGCCTGTGCAGAAGCAGGGGTCACCCTCATTTCTCCTTTTGTTGGGCGTATTCTGGATTGGCATGTTGCAAATACAGACAAAAAAACCTATGAACCATCAGAGGACCCAGGTAATTGGTTAAATGTGGCTAAGAATTTAAGATTACAATTGAATCAAACTGAAACGTTTCGTATTTGAAAACAAGCCATTCAAAAGAGTCGGGTTCTGAGTGTGTGTTCACACCTGAGTGAAGTTGCAGTAATTGCTTTAAATAGTTACCTTATATTCTTTTTTTTCAGGGGTAAAGAGTGTCACTAAAATCTACCATTATTACAAAAAGTTTGGCTATAAAACTATTGTAATGGGAGCTTCTTTTCGAAACACTGGAGAAATCAAAGCATTGAATGGCTGTGACTTTCTCACCATTTCACCTAAACTTCTGGGAGAGCTCAGTAAAGATAATAGCAAACTAACACCAAAGCTGAGTGCCAAAGATGGTAAGTTTTCTG
The DNA here is from genome assembly GCA_023362775.1 of Charina bottae. Taxonomy (NCBI): domain Eukaryota; kingdom Metazoa; phylum Chordata; class Lepidosauria; order Squamata; family Charinaidae; genus Charina; species Charina bottae. Next base: position 191,701,303 of record JALMGJ010000001.1, on the reverse strand, counting down.
TCTCGTTAACATTTGGAGTGTGATAGCCTTAGACAAACAGTGCTCAGTAAAAAAAAGTTTAATAATGATCTTTCACCACATCCTCTCAATGTGTAAGGATTTAATCTTACTTAAATACCTGTTAAATACAGGGCTGTAACTTTATATGTAACTGTTAATCGTCTTTCAGTGCTCAATAGGTAAGTTTACCTTTTGAGCAAAAATGTCTCAAAGTGTTACATCAGCATTTTTTTTATACTTACCATTCAGGAATCTATAATACTTCTGCCATGGGACTGAAAGGATAATGTCAACACCCGCATGAAAGTTCAGTGTTTCTTAGCTGAATGGTTTCTGTAAGATGTTGAGACGCAGCATTTTCTGTGATAACTGTACAATATCCTAAGTAATAGCATTGCCTACTTCTGTAATTTGGTACTCCTATCATCTTCAATGCAGCCCAAGCATCTGACTTGGAGAAGATCCATCTGGATGAAAAGGCATTCCGTTGGCTTCATAATGAAGACCAAATGGCTGTGGAGAAACTGTCGGATGGAATCAGAAAGTTTGCTGCTGATGCAGTTAAACTGGAGGTCATGATAAAGGTAAAATCAAGGGTTTCTTATCTTATTAACTGTATTTCCCAAGTTCCTTCACATGGTACATGTTCACAAGTACTGCAAATATAAATATTATTTGTATCTTTTGTTGCATGTTTTCATTCATACATGATATCAATGTTAAATACAAAGTATAAAATCAATCTAATAGCAAATTATGGGTAAAGAGATTAAATTATAAGTACATTATTTTATAACAAGGCTGTTGATCCCGTAATCCATACTGTATATTATGAATTTTATTCATTCTCCATCTAGAATTAAACGTGCTTTAAAAAAAACACTGTAAATCCATGGATGGCAGATTCTAGCTTACACTATTGTGCTTTTCTTTTATAAATCTGAAATACCTGTGATACATTAAACTTTCTAAATTTAAGTATCTTAAAAATAATGCTGAAGTTTACAAATTGGCTATTTTTCAAAAGCGTTACATTAGGGTTGGACCACTAGATGTTAACATGCAACATTCAAATCTAGGATATGGATTTTCAGTATTTAACGATTTTTTAAGTATCTTGAATGCTGTTCTCTTGAACTCAAAGAAAATCAAAATGAAACTTGTTTCTCCTTTCCCTGTATTAATAACTTTGCTATTTATAACCTTCCAACTTGAAATTTAGAGATTGCAGGTATATGAATTCAAAGTTGATATATGCTAAACTGTGTATCACTTGCCAGTATTTTCTGGCCTTAGGTGCTATCACACGTTCTTCTGCATTGGCCTTAGTACCTCCATCCCTAAATAAATGAAATCTTGCGGGATTTGAGTCTGGCAGAAGTTTGCTATCTTGCCAATCTCTCATTCTAGATTAAATGGCAATGATTTCTTAAAATGTCTTTGACCAGTTTACTAAGTAACTTGTATATTTTTTCTCCCTTCTTCTTAGGAACGAATGTTCGGTACTGCAAATGGAAAGTAGACATGCCAAACTTCATGGATGCTATATAGATGTGAAGATTTACATGCTGCACATGAAAAAAATTTCTGTATTCAGATTTCTATATGAATTTGCAGAGAAAAGATTCTCCGTGTCTGCTGCGCTTTTATATATCAGGATTGTATTATTACAATTCTGTATTACCAATATTTTTATTCTTCACTATATTGCAGATGCATAAAGGACCAATTGACTAGCTTTTTTCTTCAAGGTACTATTACTAATAACAATAAAACATTCTGATGTATGGGTGCATTCCAAAAGAATAAAATGTACTACATTTTATACGGATTGTTGAATCTTACTGAGGCAAGTCCTCCATTTGAAGGGCATGTACATGCTGTTTCTACAAACAAAATTACTGTAAGATTCTAGCAAATGTGTTTTATAAACATTCTGTTCTTAGAATTATGAGAAGCCTCCCTACTACTCTTGTAATGCAGAGAGTTAATTATGTCTCACAGGGTTGTTGTGGAAAAAATAGGAGAAGGAAGCATTGATGTACAAACTGGGACTCCCTCGATCCCCAGTATTTCCCTTAGAATGGAAGTTATGATGTTAGACTAGAAGTAGGGAGACCCATATTCAAGTCCACCTTCAGCCTCAGGAGCTCACACCGGTGACTCTGGGCCAGTTACTCTCGGCCCAGCCTATCTAACAGAATGAAATCAGAGACAAATAAAATTACTCTATTTGAGGGAGGCACAGTGGCAACAGCAGCCAGGGAAGGAGACTGCATTATAATTTAGATTTATATCCCATCTCAAGATGGGATATAAATTATAATGCAGTCAAGTATTGATTGATCAACTCTACCCCTCAAGTAGAGTAATTTTATTTGTCTCCGATTTATGATCTCCAGATCTGTAAGTGGGATTTTGGTGCCCAGTGATATTTTGGCCTGGGTCATACTCCTGTCTGCTGTTTTCCCACATGCCTAAACTTTAAACTGATACTGCCTTTTCTCAGAATCGGAACAATGTTGTAGCTGCACTGAACATCTTCACTAACTCCTTCATTTTAAATGTAAGTTTCAATCAGTGTCAGTCCTTTTCAAATGGCCATTAATAGTACACTGTATCTCCTTGGATTGAACCATCAGATATAATACAGAACTTCCATTCTAAGGGAAATACTGGGGATCGAGGGAGTCCCAGTTTGGTACAGTTCTGGTTTAAGAGTACAGTGGCGGTATCTAATGGTAGCATGAGTCAAGAAAGAATTCATGTATTTCATTAAGCACTTCTATTTTCCCATCATCTTATAGATTAAGTCCATATATTTTTATACTGCTCTGTTTTATTAACTGGTAATATTCTTTTATGCAAGGAAGAGGTGTTTTGTAGTAGTTTTAAAGTATAACTGATAGCAGCTTGGGACCAAAACATCAGCAACCTTCTCTTTCTAACTTGTTTTTTTCCCCCATGAGCTGTCCACTTGGCAACAATGGAACAGTTTCTACAAAATGCAAATCATTCCTGCCTTGCTATTTTAGTGGAATCTAAAAAACCAGAGCACAAATATTATTGCAATACCTTTTTAGGTTTTGTAATTCTGGAAAAGTTGCTTTTCTTTTGGTGTTACATGCAAGTGCACTGGAGAAGATAGTTTGCTTTAAAAAAACATTTTTAACTGTAATGGAAAGCATTCTTCCTCTGGTTCCTGTGCTGTAGTAAAACTACTCTATGATATTGTGTGCGTTACCCAACCAAGTTGTCTGAGTCTACACAATACACTGAACCATAAGGTAACCATATGGGATAGATTTGCACTAGGCTACAGGGGTTGGCTGGTTTGTTATTTAGCCTGTTATATGAATCCAGCCCTTGATTCCCAAACTGTAGTTAACAAGAAAATCTCAAGTACTGCTTCAGTCTTGAGTCAAAATTGTACTGTACGTAATCTCTGCAAGTAGGGTGCCATTTCTATCATTAGTAAATAAGATCCACAATTTGAATATAATTAATGATAGTATGAAGCCTTCATATTGTCAATGATTTACTTTAAGAATAAAATTGAATAATTACATACACGAATATGGCTAATCACCATCATGTTAGATGACACAAGCAAATAAAAACCGAAGTAAAATTTAGTCAATCAAATAACTTTCTTCTATAGTAGGCAAAATAAATGAACCACCATTGTCATGCTGCAACAAACGATCACATGGAAGACACTAACCATCCCCATTAAATGCAATTAACCAATCCTATTGTAAAATTAAATATTTTTACAGTCAATTGTTCCTTTTTTTTTGAAGTTCACAACTTCTGTTACTAGTCATATCACTCACTGTAACCTTCACAATAATATATTTAGTCGTATAGCTTGAAACCTAATTCACAATTACCTGAAATGATAACATGGAGCTAACAGATTTGGCGTTGACTTACAAGATTACATCACACACGCTTAAGCAGATCTTACATTGGTTTTGCCCAGTCAGGCACAATGGGAAACTTAGATAAGAAGCAATGGTTTACACAGACTACAGTTGACAAAGTTCAGAAATACAAGGAATTGTGACAAAGCTTTCAAATCAATTTCCCCTTAGTTTATGAAGAAAATATATTATTCTTAGACTCATGCACACAGTGAGCATCTATGGATACTGTTACAGCTGATATTGGGCTTTACTATTTGAATTAAGAATATTGTTTTTCAAAAATCAGCTTGCTTGTTCATGAGTTACAAAATACCATCTTTAGAAATCATCTGTGTTCTTTTCTATTGGTTGATAAATGAAAGATTACATATTTTCACAAGCCAAAGAACACTTCTTCCATGTTCATTTATTCTGCTTATTCACAGGGATGTTTCAGTCATTTTCTGCTGTAAGAAACATTACACAAAGTTAGATACAGTAAGCAAAAGTCTGCATCTACAGCTAAAGAGTGATGTTCATATGATAGATTTAGGAATAAAATGCTTGAGAATACTCCTACCAACAACTAAACAATATACATTTTCTCATTTTAGCAACAACCCCAAATTGAGCAATTTCAGAGGAGGGGGGGGAACGCTGGCACAAATCACCACAGCTGTTATAGCAGAGCTTTCCAAACTTTTTATGTTTTAGACATGCATCATTTTGCAACACACTCTTACAGCAGGGCACAAGGCAGGCACTAGGACCTGCGCGGAATCACAGCAGGTTTGGAGGCAGCAAGGCACAAGGCAGGCACTAGGACCTGCGCGGAATCACAGCAGGTTTGGAGGCAGCAAGGCACAAGGCAGGCACTAGGACCTGCGTGGAATCCTGGCAGGGCTCGGAGGCAGCAGCAGCCGCGACACACCCAGACACTGCAGCCGACCCACTAATGTGTCCCGACACAGAGTTTGGAAAGCTCCGTGTTATAGTAACACCCAGTAATACGGGGATGCATTTGCAAAGGCCAAAATTCCGTATTTTACTAAGTTTCACCTGCCTTTTCTCACCTGCCATTGCAGAGAAAAATAAGATTCTGCACAGCTGTAACAGTAGAATTTTCATTTTGTCCAGTGACAAGATGCCTATCAAGCACTACATGAACTGCATCTACCTTGCTGGCTGTATTGGAAAAAAATATACATATATTCACATCTTAATTCACACTTGTAACTTAGGTCATTTTTCTAAAACCTCAGAAAAACGTTAGCTATTTTTTAAAATTAATAGTTTAAGAAATTACTTTCTCTAATAGTTTTGTCTTGCTTGCTTATTTTCCTTTACAGTGTGTGAAATTCACAATTGAATCCTGCATTGGTAAGATGTAGGGATTCATCTTTAACAACCCTGGGTCAAACCTTTATTTAGAAGGTCAAGATTGAGCCAGGGTAAGTCCCACGCTTGGGTGCCCTCCTTTCTCATTATATGGAAAAGGAGGAAAAGTCGATATCCTGGTTGGATTTCACCTCCTCCTCTTGCAGGTAAAGGAGGATATGGAGAATGACCATCACTCATTGCAGTTCATTTCACTACAGGATTATCTAAACCAGGATCTCAAACTTGCAGGCTGCATGCAGCTCTCCACCTTATTTTTTATGGTTTGCACCTCACACACGACCGGATGGAATAGAGTATCACCCTGGTAATCTTTAGGCTGGTAAGAAAATGAAATATAGATATGTGCCAGGACATGGCCCTTCAATGAGGCATGGAGCCACACTTTTCATTCTAAAGCAGTGTTTTTCAAACTTGGCCACTTTAAGAGGTGTGGACTTCAACTCCCAGAATTCCCCAGCCAGCCATGCTGGCTGGGGAATTCTGGGAGTTGAATTCCACACCTCTTAAAGTGGCCAAGTTTGAAAAACACTGCTCTAAAGCTATAGGAAGCTGGAGATGCAGCAGTGGCGGTGGGGGCAGGTCCCAACTCTGGCTGGGATGGCATCTTGTCCTGCCCACCCCGTTGTAAAATCATGCTTCTCAAGCTGTAGCAAGGAGTAGCTATGGCCATGGCAGGGAGAACGGGTCCTGGCCCTAACTTTGCCATAGTTGTGATGGCCTTGCTGCCTCACTCTCCTATGTTACCTCAGATAGAGGGGAGGCTCCATAAGCCCAGTGAATGACAACAGTCCAGGAGTGGCTCTGCGCGCAAGAGCCGTTAATCACATACCCAGCTCCAATGCCAGTAAAAACCACCACCACTATGCAGATCTCACTGCAGACACGCTGCCACTCTTATCACATTCCAGTCACCAGGCACATTCCAGTCACCAGGAAAGCAGGCCGGCTCTGCTAACTTAACCCCCTGCACAGGCCCCAGTTGATGTTAGTGCTGCTATTCAGGCTGCCGAGACTGCTACTTTGCACAATTTGCTATTAATCAGTCAGCAACAGCACTGTTTGAGATTGGTCCCACAAACAAGAATAAAGTAGAGTTTAGTTTGCTAATTTAGGAACAATACACCTCTTAATGCTTTTTACTGGGGGGTGGGGTCTAACTATTCATTGCTATGACCTCCACAGTGCTGCAAGTTTGATGCTATTAATCAGGTGGATCCAGGGCAAAGAAGTAACTTCTACAGGCTTAAGAAAACCACTGTTGTCTCACTGTACTGCATTCTTAAGATGTGCAAAAAGAAACCCTAGTCATCAATACTTTAAACCAGGGTTTCTCAACCAGGGTTCCGTGGAACCCTAGGGTTCCGCAAGAGGTCACTAGGGGTTCCCTGGGAGATCACGGTTTATTTAAAAAATTATTTCAAATTTGGGCAACTTCACATTAAAGAGGTAAGTTTCATTCTTTATTTTTAGTTTAAGAACATTGTTAATGCATATATACAGGCCTACACATGAAACAAATATAATAATTTTGTAACTTCTGGCCTCTGTTTGAGCCTGAATGTGCAGGGGTTCTTGGAGGCCTGAAAAATATTTCAAGGGCTCCTCCAGGGTCAAAGGTTGAGAAAGGCGGCTTTAAACTCCTATAAATTATTACCATGTGACACATTTTAATGAGTTATAATTGCAAAATTATTTTGTGATCCTACATAAATATTGATTTTATCAATTATTAATAAAAATCTATGGCAGCAGAAAATATTAAAACGACATACCACTAAAGGTAGCTCCAGAATCTTTTGAAAAGTCTTCAACAATAATGGGCAAACTAGCAAAACTAGGAAGTCTTACCAGTTCATAGACAGAAGGCTGGAAGAAACAAAATGATTAAAGATAATATTTTTACATTGTAATATAGTGAAACCTCTGCAGGAAGATACTTATAGTTTGGTTACAGAAATAAACTTCCATGTAATTCAACAAGGCAATTCCTAACCATACAGTATAGAGTCAGGATCACTTCTTATGACATACAGAATTAAATGCATTACTGTTGCAAACTATGCAGCCTCTAGGCCAGTGTTTCTCAACCTTGGCAGTTTGAAGATGTATGGACTTCAACTCCCCGAATTCCCTAGCCAGCATGGTTGAGAAACACTGCTCTAGACCACAAATTTATTTTTTTTAAAAGGGTATATTTTATTCATCTGACAGTTGAATTACTAATTCAGTTTCATCATGGCTATAATTTTGTTTATACTCACTGAAAGTGATTTTCTTGGAATTATTTTACTAAAGTACTTTGAGAGCCTCTTGGACATAAAGCAGGATTTTAAAGTTTTTTTTTAAAAGCAACTATAACAATCGCTCCCTTTGTGGTCATAAAATTAAATGCAAGTAAATGTGACATGCTTCAGCAAAAACAAAAACCTTGGGAAAGATCTGTGACTGTAATCTGAGAAATTCAGCCACACATGAAAAACAAAAATAAGCTACATCACGCTGCCCAGTTATCTAGCAGCACCTGGCCAATCTTGGTCCATCTCCAAAAACATAACAGGATCAGGCTAGTTTAGCATTTGGATTGGAAACCACTAGTAAATCCCAGGGTTGTAGACTAGACCAGGACATTGAAAAACATCAAAAATAAGACAATGGCCAGCAAAAGCTAAAATTTTCAGAGGCTAATATTCTTTTGAATTCTATACTTAGTCATCATCATCACCATTGGCGATCACTCGTAGCCGAGTAAGATTGTCTTCCAAAGGTAAAATTTTAACAGTGGATCCGTAAGTAGCTATAAAGGCCAATTCTGGATCCGCACAACCTCCCACAGTGAGGGCATAGGTTTCTGGGTGGGAGACGGTCATGATGAGGGTTTGCTTGACGTGCCTTCCTTTTAGCTCTTTTCTCCCTTTCGCCCTGTACTCGTGCTTCTTCAAAGTCCATAGCGCCATTAATAAAGGATGACCTCCAATTGAAACGCTCATGAGTTAGGGCTTCCCAGTTCTCAATGCTGATATTACATTTTTTTTTAAATTAGCTTTGAGATGGTCTTTGAATCTCTTTTGCTGTCCACCAATATTCCGTTTTCCATTCTTAAGTTGGGAGTAAAGTAGCTGCTTTGGAAGACGATGGTCAGGCATTCGAACAACATGGCCGGTCCAGCGAAGTTGATGTTGGATTATCATTGTTTCAATACTGGTGGTTTTCGCTTCTTCTAATACGCTAACATTAGTCCGCCTATCTTCCCAAGTAATTTGCAGAATTTTTCGGAGGCAGCGTTGATGGAATCTTTCAAGAAGTTGGAGGTGGCGATTGTACATGGAGCTTGACAACTGGACAATGTAAATGGATTCTCCGTGCCCTTACTATGGCTAAAAGACTGATATTGCAGCATTGGAAAGATAAATGTATGGCCCCATTTACTCAGTGGATTGAGGACCTGATTGCACTTGCCACTTATGAGCGGATTGCCTATAGACGTAGACTTTGTATGGACAAATATAATAAAATATGGGACTCATTTATACAAATTACAGGTGGTTAAAAAAATGATAGTCATACAAATGTATTAGAAATATATACATCCTTGAATAATATTTCTGTTAGATAAGTATATATAGAATTGTAACAGGTTACTGCTATAATGTCCTATTATACTGTTTTTTAATTTTTTTATATTTTTGTTGCACTTCCACTTTTTTGTAAAACAATTTTTGTTTTTTCCCACTCTATGACAATGTATGTATCTCCATCAGTATTATCATTGTTTTTTTATTTTTTGTTATTAATTAAAAAGCTATAAAAATAAATATTAAAAAATAAGACAATGGCAAAACACTTCCATACTGTTGCCAAGTAAACTACATAGGCAAGTCTGTGAAGTTATCAGGAATCAAGTTTCATTCAAGGAGATTCAACTTTACATCACACAAGTTTCTACAGGAACTTTTCAGAACAGCTATCTATTGTGAAAAATCCACTCTTGCTTCAGCATACAACACCTACCCCTGTTAAGCTGTATTCCTGAAACACCCAGGATTTGTCTTCATTTGTGGCACAACATAAGGCAGCAACTCCATTTCCAATAGCACAAATAGGCTCTATAAAGAGAAACAACTTTATATAAAAACCCTTAGGGTTGTATGAAAACATTACTTTGAAATGGGTTTTCCTTTCAAAAACAGAATATACATCATATGCTGTATAATGCAGTATTTATTATTCCCTATTTAACATTTTTTTAAAAATGCAATGGGGGAAGGGATCAAACAGGTAGCAGAGGGAGATATAATATGGATGAGAACAGAATAAGCAATGCATATTCAAATGTACTATTTTCACTGTGCATTCCTAGCAATTATTGAGCAGATTATGTGTCTGGTATCATATTATCCGTATTTTTTAAGGACTAGAGTCAAAAAAAGAAGAAGTACTATGGTATGTGCATTTTATGCATTAATCATCACTTCTTGCTCGATGCTTCCTAATCTACGATGTCGGGATGTACACAATAGCACATGAAACACCAAGGAAGTTTACCTACTGTTCTCCGAACTGAAATGCTGCAATATTCTAGCTAAGTAGCCACTGTTTGCTAGATCTGTCAAAGCACCAGGACAGTCAGGGATCAACAAAGCGTGGTATCTTGCACCTAAGTAGGAAGCACAGGCAAAGCTCAGTTCTACTACTTCAAAACCAGCTCATTTGCTTTGGCAGACAGGCAGAGATGACTCAAAGGAATGGTGGACAGTGCTCCCTTGAAGTATTTCCTGCTGCCCTATTTGCTCTAACAGCTTTCAATAGCAATATATTAAGGGCCTATAAAATAACAAGCTTGTCTGGTAATAGTTTTTGCAACCCCCTCAGTCTTGGGGAAGTAAGTTCAAGCCCGGGAGAAGATAAATGTATCCCAGAGGCATATTCAATCTGCCCAGCCTTTCTGCTAAATAGAACGAACTGATTTACTCCCACATTTGCCCCTAAAAGCTCAGCACCCTTTGGGGTAAATTTGGATATCCGTGTGAAAGTCAGGGAGGAAACAAGCAAAGGGAGGTCTGCTCACATATTAGCCATCCTTTAAAAAAATAATTATTACACCCATCCATCCCACCATCACTGCTGCCCAATGTCTTGAGTTTGTTCTGCCTGGATTCTGAAGACAGAATCTGAAACTAGTTTGATCCTAACTTGCTGCCAATTAAAATAATTTAAAGAAACCATTAAGTAAGTTTGGTTAGATAAAGGTGAAAACAAACTCCTAAAATATGCCAAGAGGAAGTAGGAAACCATGGTTTTTATTGTGTCTGAACTACAAGAACAATCAAGGCTTTGAGAGCAAACTATATCTTTTCCTCCTAAAAATGCAAATGGAACAGTAATAGCTTCAAGGCAACTTAATTATCTATTTAAATTATCTTCATTTTAAAATGCTATAATCTGGTAGAATTGTACACAGGTACTGAAAAGACCATTACCGTGTAGGTAATGAAGCAAGACCCACTGAATCACAAGTCAAAATATACCTCACCATCAGTTGATTCCAACTTGGCCGGATTTGCGTAGGATTTCATACGGAAATCCTGGATCCAACGCATGTTTGCTTCATTAACCCCAACAAAATCAATTGGCTTCCCCTAGAAGAGCAATCCTCAATTAATGCATCTATGTATAATAAGCCTTTGGGGTAAACATTTAGCGAAACAAAAACTATTTGAAAAAATAATAACCTGTCTCCGTGAAGTACTGTACAAACACTTTTCATATGATCCAAAATAGAAATACTTGCCATACACACAAAGACACACCAAAGAAAATATAGTATATTCACAACTCAGGTACACTCTTTCCAAAGAGCACAGCTAGAATTGTTGCTTTCTATTAAAACAATATGTTTGCCTGTTCCTGCATTCTGAGAACTCACTAGGAAATTGCAGATGGAAAAAGAAGAGGACTCTGTAGAAAAATAAATCTACAAAAGGAATGGTGGATAAAAACTATTTTCCACTACCTCACTAAAAGCAAGCCAATGTTACCTGTGGCTGCCTAGTTTGGATCACTGCAACCTCTGACCACATTCCATTCTAAGACCATTACTGAAGCCCATCACTCCCTGGAACAGCCATTTTCTTCTTCTTCTTAATTATCTTGCCAGAGGAAGAATCTATTTCATCACCTACTTAATAAAACTAATGTGGAACATTTACAACTACTTACCCCTGGGGTAGCGACTTGTAGATTAAAAGCAGAGCTTGCCAATGTAAAAGAGTGGAAGAAAGAGTCTGCTGACACACCTGGTAGACAGATACAAGCACATTATATGTAGTGAGAGCTTCTTAATGGGAAAAAATAATATTGGTATGGCAGCCATACCTGAGGAATAAAATCTGGATGTCACCTAGATAGCAGCAGAGACATACTGGAAAAGCAGCTGCCACCTGGCTTTTTTGTACCCCGAGTATGGGAGCCCCAGGATTCACTGATTATTCCTACTAAACGTTCATACGCAACAGCCTTCACACTCCTCAAAATAAAAAAGCGAAAGATTTAATAATGTTCATGTTTGTCTTGAACACACAAAAACAGGATTGGCAAAACTTGCTAAGGCTAACCAACTTCGGTGAGCTACCCCAAATTCATAATTCTGTAAGAGGAGAATTATTGAAAATTTATTTTAGGTTTTGTAACAAAAGAGGAAAGGAATATATATAAAAAGAAACAGCACATGATGTGTTTAAAGGCAGTGTGGTAAAGAGGTGAAGCTGTTGTTGTACCATGGGGAGGCCTCGATTGAAATCCACCTTTATCCTTGAAAGCTGCTAGGTGATTTTGAACCAGTCACACTCTCTTGGGTCAACCTACCTCACAGGGTTGTTGTGGAAGAAGGAAATACTGTGTACATAAACGAAGTAAAATAGAAGATTCAATCAGGAGCACTAATAAGCCTCAGTGAACAGCTTATTAACTATAGTTTCTATGTTCTTGCAGGCAGAAAGCAGCCCTGGCTAGGGTTTACGGGAGCTGAAGCCTAACACATTTATAAGAGACCATAAAAACATGTTAATACCATGTAGAAATTATAGTATGGCAACTATCATATATTGATTCTGCACACATAAAATGCAACAGACACCTAACTACAGTAGATGCAGCCCTAGTTGTCCTTGGCAGATTAAAAAAGAAAAAGGTTTGGGCCAGGTTGGCCTTTGGATGGGAGACCACCAAGAAATCTCAGGGCTGTAGACTACATTGGGAAGGCCATCCAGCCCAGGAGAAAGCAACGGCAAACCACTTCCACGCTGCTGCCAGGAAAATTATACGGAACTGTCCATGTAAACAGAGAAGCTGAACTCCACCTGAAGTAGTGTTTATTTTTTGCCCTAAAGACCCATCACTCCGACGCAGCCAGACAGACTTCCCCTGCAGTTATCGATCAAGCTTCCCGGGTACAGCCTTCTTCAATCTCCTGCGTCCAGCTGCGTGGGACTCTTAGCCAGCCAGGCGCATCGCGGGATATCAAAGGCTGGAAAAGACACCCCCTACCCGGAAAGCCGATACAGACGGGGGGCTGCTACCCGCCTTTTTCGGGACGATCCTCTCAACCCCCCGCTTCATCTTCCCTCCCAGCGCTCAGGTCCGCCGCCCCCGCCAGGAAGAGCCGAGGAGGAGGGCGGGGAGGCCCAGGGCCGCCGGCCTCACCTGCAGCAGCGGCGCTGGCCACAATGAGGCACGTCGGCTTGCTGAGCCTCTCCGACATGCCGGCGGCGGCCTCCTCAGCGGGAGCGTCCCGGGGAAAAGGGAAGCGGGCAGAGAGGAAAAGCCTCGCCGCGTTTTCCGCCCGCCCACCAGCCCGCGCCGCCTTCGCCTTCGCCTTGCGCAAGCGCCCTCGGCCACCCTCTCCGGGGGCAACCGGGCGAGGGAAGGGCGGGTCACCTTCCCGCCAGCGTTGCCAGTTGCGTGGTTTTCCCACCCAATTGGGCTAGTTTTAGAGATCAGTTGCGGGAAATTTTTGGCGTTTGCGGGTTGCTATTTTGGGCTATTTTTAAGGGCGTGTTTAAGGGCGTGTTAGGCTATAAAAATTTTGGGCATCTGGCAACACTGCTTCCTCCGCGGGTCTGGGATTTGGCGCGCGGAGAGTGGGAGGAAACGAGACCAGAGTTTGTAGGCGACGTTTTTCTAACCCGGCGCCAATATTGTAGCCATGTACCTTCTGGGATCTGTTTCTTGTACCCAGAAGCCCCCTTAGGCAAAATGTACGTGTTTGGTTTTTTTGGTTTTTTTTTGCTTTTCTAGTTTAGCTTGCTTTGAAGAAGGCCAGGATAGCTTATAGCTAATAAATGATGTTTGTTTTATTTACTGGTGAGCTGAACACTGAAAGGGGTCTTTTGGTGTTAAATCTTCACTGTTTTCTGCATTGCTAGGAATACCACTACTTTCTATTCAGGATCTGCTGCTGCTCGTGCTTCTTGGAAAAAAAAAATACTCCTTCCTCTCTCCATAACAGTAAGTGCTGTCTTTTAACAGGAGAAATGGATTGAGTCTTGTAGCTGCAACTGTTTTAACTTTTTTAGGGCAACCTCAGTCTCTCAAATATGTTGTTACTGGAGCACTACATTCCTGCAGTGCTCCGGGTTATATAAAGAACAGACAGGTTGCCGACCCCTGGATTAAGGAACAGGAATTGTAGCTTCATTCTGGCCTCTCATCTGCAGAAAACCTTAGAAAAACTAAATATATTGTTGTAAGAGGCTTTTCTCACAGTGCTATCCCTATCATAATGTAGAATGAACTGATCTGGGTGTGATTATCAGGGGCAGCAGAGAGAGAGAGAGAGAGGGAGAGAGAGAGAGAGATGATAGAGAGAGATGATAGAGAGAGATTGATAGATAGATGATAGATAGAGAGAGATTGATAGATAGATGATCGATAGATAGATAGATAGATAGATAGAAGATAGATAGATAGATAGATAGATAGATAGATAGATAGATAGATGATAGATAGATAGATAGATAGATGATAGATAGATAGATGATAGATAGATGATAGATAGATAGATAGATAGATAGATAGATAGATAGATAGATAGAGATAGATAGATGATAGAGAGATAGAGAGATTGATAGATGATAGAGAGATTGATAGATGATAGATAGATAGATGATAGATAGATAGATAGATAGATAGATAGATGATAGAGAGAGATGATAGAGAGATTGATAGATGATAGATTGATTGATTGATAGATGATAGATTGATTGATAGATGATAGATAGATAGATAGATTGATAGATGATAGATATATTCTGTTGTTCTCCCACAGAGACACACACTTGTGGGATTTTCCATCTCAAGCACTTTGGATGTTCTGCACCTTGACTTGGGCAAATGAATACCATTTGTTAGTCCACCACTGTCAGTTAACTGTCTTGGACAGGCTGAAATTTGGTATGTATAAAGGCCAATATATTCACATGATTAAAACATTCTGGAAAGAGAACCTTTTTAAATCTCATCCTCCAAACGTGAGACACCAGTTGTAATCTGGATTGGGTTTTTTTTTTCGTGTCAGAAGCACCAAGGCGCTTTTGTAGCGAAAGGATTTGCAGTGAAAGGATTTGCCGGTGACATCACTGTTGCCCGGGGGACGCCCGAGGAGGCTCCTTTCATGTCCCTGTGATTTTTCCCACCGAAGTGGTACCTATTTATCTAATTGCATTTCCATGCTTTTGAAAGGTTGGCAGGAGCTGGGACAAATTGCCGGGAGCTCAGTCCGGCATGCGGCGTTCTTGGGATTCGAACTGCCGAGCTTTCAGCCTTAATGGCCTCTGACTAAGCATCTTAACCACTGAGCCACCACGGTCCCTATCTGGATTGGTGAAGGAGCCACTTACAGTCCAGAAAACTGGCATTTAGTATGTCATATATCAAATGGTCAAAAATGTTGTCTAAAACTGGAAATTGTAAAATCTTATAAATAAAAGAGTGAAGTGCAATGTTTATCTTATAATAAGATAATAACGTTACACAGAGGAACCAGAACTATATCAAATGAAATAATAGAACATGAGAGTTCTGTGGGTCTTTACATAGCCTTAAAGAGATTTGCAGTTTCCACCAGGAATATGTTTCTGTGCTTGCAGAATGCGTGCTGATTTTCTGGTGCTAGGACTGCACATACCAGTGATTTTTCACCTGGATACAATCACAGTCATGTGATTTATACAATCTTCCCTCTAACTGCCCTCCCCACAAAAAAGGAAAGGCCAAACTGGCTGTATAGAAACAAATTTAGAAATAATTACATACCTCTCCCTATATTCCCTTACCTTTAGAAAAGAAACAGCGTTTCAAAGAAGAGAACAGTCCCTGCCCTAAAAGGATACTTGACCACCATTGCTTTTAAGGCAGGGGTGGGGAACCTTTTTTCTGCCAAGGGCCATTTGGATATTTATAACCGGGGACCAGGGGGGTGGGGTTTCTGGGATTTCCGCAGGCCGGGGGCTGGAGTTTGCGGGCGGGAGCCAATCACAAGCACTGGGGGGGCGGGGTTTGCGGGCGGGAGCCCCGCGGGCTTTATACGGCCCGTGGGCCTGACATTGCCCACCCCTGTTTTAAGGGAACAAGAGGAAGGCATTTAGATTATAAAAAACAATATGGGAGAACAGGATATTTAACTCTTTCACAGTGCTCCATTTACAGATTCTCTACTGCAGAGCTTTCCAAACTGCGTGTCGCGACACAAAAGTGTGTCGCCTGCGGGGCCCAGATGTGTCGCGTCAAAACCCGGAAGCGGTGATGGTGCGCCATCAGCGCTTCCGAGTTTTCCTGCGTCGACACACCAACGGCGGCGCGCAAAAATCCGAAAGCGCCACAGCCACGGCGGCGCGAGCAGCAGCAACGCTTCCAGGTTTTTGCGCGCTGCCGCAATGGCGGCACTTCCGGGTTTTCCCGCGGCGACACACCAACGGCGGTTGGTGTGTCGCCGCAGGAAAACTTTGGAAAGACCTGCTCTACTGTATATGATTCATAGAAATTAAATGCCTGTGATTTGGTTGTCCCCAGGAAAGGGTTAAATGATATAGCTGTGCAAAGCATTTGCTTGGCAAAGCCATCTGTGCATCCATGCACAACTGCTTCACTTTAGCCTAGCACAGACACACGCACAGACAGGCACAAAGATAGCTCTCAAAGACACAGCTTTTTAATGTTTTGAGGAAGTTTACTGCTTTGTGAAGCACCTCTTTCATTGACTTAGGCATAATGTAAAATTTATTTTTACAAACCGATATTCCCTTCTTGAAGCTCATTTATGTTTGCACTGTTTTTAATTGTGACATGATTGATTTTTCTTAATTAATAGGCCTACTCATTATAATGTAGTTTTATTGTTGCCATGCGCTGGCTTTCCTTGTGCAGTATGCATGGGGCATGCAAGCACAAATAGATGAATAAACACTGCTTTTCCACTTTTTTTTTTCACCCTAAAATTATTTATTTTTATATTATGGGGAATTGAAAATTGCTGCATGTCTGCAAGATGTAGTTTCCTACTCAGATACATACAGCCTGCTTTTTCATCTGTGGACACAATCCTATACACCAGAGCTTTCCAAACTGTGTGTCGCGACACAAAAGTGTGTCGCCACACACAGCGTGGTGTGTCGCCACACCACCCGGAAGCGGCGGCGCGCGCGTGCACGGCGGCCGCCATGCACGTGCGCGCCGCCGCACGCCCCCCGCGCCGCCGCACGCCCCCCGCACCGCCGCACGCCCCTCCCGCGCCGCCACCGTGCGCGCGCCGCCGCACGCCTCCCCGCGCCGCCGCCGTGCGCGCGCGCCGCCGCACACACCCCCGCGCCCCCCCGCGCCGCCGCCGTGCGCGCGCGTGTCGCCGCCGCCACCGCCGGGTGTGTCGCCAGCGGCGGCACTTTGGAAAGCCCTGCTATACACACTTACATAGGAATAAGTCCCAAGGAATTTGGTCAAAAACCTGCATAGAATTATGGTGCAATTCTCCAGCCACAACACTTAGTCGCCAAACCATGTCTTAAATTGGAACATATTAAAACTGGGTGACCATCTTTTGTGTTAATTACTAGCAAACAAAGTGACTCTCATTGCAATTCATCATTCTCACTGTCCTAGACCAATACCCCTCTTCTTCAGATACATTCTATGCATTTAATCCACACCACCTTTGTGGTGGTTGCTGTGAGAGACCAGTTCTTCAGTAGCATGATATGACACCACGTGTATCTTCCTAAGCATTATGAGAAAATTCAAGAACACTGAAAATGTGGTTCTTATGCTTAGCAGGAGACCTGCACGTGGAATCATTAGTTCCAACGTGAGCTGCCAACAAATCAGTGGTGAATATGGGTGAAGGCTGAATTCCTATTTCCAGGCTAACTAATTTTGTAAAGAAGACATTACCTTCCAGTTAGGAATAGAGGTACACAATCTAGAGAAGTGTTGTACAGCTGAAATTATCTCAAAGGTGTTACTCTTCTTGTAAGGTATATATTTCCTTAATGGGCTGCCATTTAAGGAATAAGGAAAGCCACTCCCTACATTCCAACACTCTATTATACTATATGCTGTTCTTTAGGAACATTTTTAAGTATCTGATTCTTTTGTGGTAATAGTAGCTGAAACAAGCATTCTCAATATTTTATTGCAGCAGTTTGAACCCTTGAACTATTGAACTATAATCAATAGTTCGATTATATTTCAGAATTGTTGTGAGCCAGGCCCAGCTGTCCCTTCGCTATCTCCCACAGAAGACTGGCATGGTCCCCTATATTTTAGCATCTGTACAAGCTGATAAATCTGTCATAAAGCCAAACAACGTCATATAAATTTAGATGACATATTTAATTTGCCAATCTATTTTCCTTACAGACTAGAGAAAACAATAGTCTAATACCATGTGTGATAACGAACCTTATATTCTAAATCCCTTTCCCAGAGGCATAAAAAAAGAAAAGCCCATAAAAAAGAAAATCAATAGTTTCACTTAAATTGCTCCTGAATAATAATATGATTATGTTATAAAAAAACCTGTGAAAATGTATTGCCAGCAGCATTGTTCTGAATATTGTTCTATATAATTCCCAGACCCTTCAGCTATTTCTACTATTCTTTACTATTATTTTCCCTGTGTTACTTCCTGAAATTATATCAGGGCAGAATAAAGTATAGCCATATAATGCAAGCCTGAATAAATTGGTGTAATATTCATATTACTTTGCATCCCCCAAATTCCCCGTCTTGAGGGTCCTTTTACTGTTGGTTTTAAATAGATGTGTAAATAAATAATAAATATCAGTTTTGAGTATGCATTTGTCTAATTTATAGGTTTTTTTTAAATAACAGGATTCCTATTACTATACTAACTGATAAAACATTCTTGGTCTGTGTTCAGAAAACACTCTTACCCTAATGCAGAGCTTTCCAAACTGTGTGTCGGGACACGTTAGTGTGTCGGCTGCAGTGTCTGGGTGTGTCGCGGCTGCTGCTGCTGCTGCCCCCGAGCCCTGCCAGGATTCCACGCAGGTCCTAGTGCCTGCCTTGTGCCCTGCTGTAAGAGTGTGTCGCGAAATGATGCCCTGCTGTGTGTGTTGCAAAATGATGCATGTCTAAAAAGTGTGTCACCAACATGAAAAGTTTGGAAAGCTCTGCCCTAATGAGTTATGTATTACAGGTTTTTTTTAAAGGAGTATACTGAAAATAAAATATGAAGATAACTGTAGGAATTATACAATATACATGTATATCTATATATATATATATAGTTTATTTCACACAGTCCTGATAAGAGTTACAGGTATATTGGGAATCATTTACAGTTCCATAGAAAATGGAATGGCCATATAGCTTCTGATGCAAATAACATACGGTGTGTAAAGCATACACATTCCCAGTCAGCCCACCCCACCATTCACACAATGAATGTTCAAAGCTAAGACTAGATTCAGCTACGTAGGAAAGCCTTGAGAATGCTAGGATACAGTGTTGGGTGTCATACAACACTGTAGGTCACGAATGGGACAAGCTAAACTACTTTAATTTTCAGTCTAATATTTCTAGTCTACCTGCATTATTGCATTTATACGCATTTTAAAATTCAAATAAAAGAGAATACTATATGGGAAAGGAAAAATTATTTGCCATTTTAAGGAGCTGAGCTGCAGCCCATACAAAGTGTCCATAGAAGCATAGGTAATATCAGAAAATTTAAAAGGTACAAATTTGTTTTCTAACTTAGTGGTGTTATTTCACATTTGCTTTGAGAAAGGTTGTCTGCAATAGCTGACTTCAAAGTGAAAAAGAAAAAACACCCAAATCTCTTTGTTATGCATAGGCCAACATAGGTTAAGTTAGCATTCTCCAACTTTGTTCTTTCCAGTTCTGTTGGACTACACCTCTGAACTGGTCAGGTTGTAGTCCAGCACATATGGAGGACCTCAAGTTGGTCATGTAAGTGGGCCTGTTAACCAAGGGAAATAATCAATGTTACAGGCTACTCAAGTTAATAGGGAGACCTTTTAGAAATGTTACATTGTTTTTAGAAATGATTTTGCTGTGTAGTACATTTTGTATGGTTTTGTTGTTTTGTTCAAATGAATCTAGGAGCAGATAGCAAACATTCAGATTGAATCAACTAGCATTTCCCATCTACAAGTATTACTTTGGGCCTTCCCTTAACCATCAGTATAGGAAAAGACGTAAGAAATATGAGGGGTGGGAGGTCACCTCAAGTACATTTACAAACAAGGACACAGGCATATCACAAAAGGGATGTTCTCCTTGCATTTTTGATAGCTTGGGAAACCGGTTGAAGCTTCTACGATTGAAAAACTAGCAAGTGATTAGACAATTTAATTGCATCAACGTAGCACTCATCAATACTGCACAATGAGGTATAATGATGGAACTGTAGCTGCCTGTGTTAACAGGTTGTTTATAATCAAGGCATGGCTTTGAGACTGAAATAGAAAATTATAACGGAGCTATCTTTCATATGCCAGTTGCTTTGGGCCATGTTTATGTAAGAAACAGAAGAAAGATTAAGTGATTACATCAGCCAGTGCTGTTTTTTTCATTCATCCTGGAGTAGAATTCAATCATAATTCAAGATGACCTTAGAGTCAAACTAAAATGAAGACTGCTTGGCAGAGAGTGGGAGGTTCTGTGATGTGGAGAAGGTGAAGTGGGCTTTGCACACTGTGCATCTTAATCAAGGGTTCAGGGAAAAAGGAGTGGTGTAAGAATGGGGGAATGTAAGGTAGATGGAGCCAGGATTTTGGACAGAAGCAACTTTAGTTGTCACATTTGCCTACTTGTACATATATTTGTCAAAACTGTAAATCACTTTGTTTTTACCTACTAGTTTTTATCGTGACATTTTATTGTCCTCACATACCTAAAACAGCCATCCAGACCATAATATACAACAAAAGTGGCTTTTGGGGGTGAGGAGGAGTTTCTTATCCTTTTGCTACTTTTCCCTCATTCTTTTTCACACTTTAGCCACAAAAGAGAGAAACACTATCCATTTCTGTGAACTGCATGGGGGCAACACCTAATTTAAAACCAGAGAAGAATATATGGCATCCCTCCCCTAGCTCATTTTTTAACATTGGATAGTGAAATCTGAGTCTTTCTTTCAGGCCAAACAAGCAAAAACATTAAGTTGGGAAAAACCTTACACACTGAATTAAAGTATCAGCAAGAATGAATTACTGGTGCAATTGAAACATTGCTGCAGTTATATATGTGTCACCTTGAATACTCAGTTCATGCATAAGTGCCAGTTTGTTTAATAGAGCAACCCTCCTTAATCTCCTGTACACAAGGTTGATAAAGGGCTGATCTTCCTGACTCTAGTAATACATGTTTATGGCCAAACTGAGGTTGCTAATACATCTTAACATTTTGTATTGAGAGGCTGCATTGTATAGTACCACGACATGTCAAAGAGGGAATGTGAGGGAACAGTACTTCCAAATTAATATGCAGAATGAAAACTTTTGTATCATCTCCATAAAAATGAGAATAACTGATGTATTCCCCAGCAAACATGCATATACAGGAAATTCAGCATGCTGAATGTGGGTTTTTTGATAATGCATGATAGACTTAAAATAAATGTGTATTCCTTTATTAGCAGGTTATACATGGACATCCACAGGGTAGACTGGGAGAGGGGAGAATGAGGATATATGCATCATGACATCATCATACAATACAAAAGCTGTGACTTAGCTACTTGCATCAGATGTTGTGATGTCATTACATAATTGCACCATTTGTATAATGATATCATGACACGTTACTTTGATATCACAGCAGTTTGTTAATGAATTTGCTGAAGTTATCATGTCTATTCAGTATTCAAAAACTGTCCCAAGGTCAGTTGCCCCCAACTTCCATGAAATTAAAATTAAAAGATGGGGGCAAGAATTACAGTTCTAATATGTGGAACAAAATTTACTGTGATTACTAAGAAGTAGTATCCAGCTATTCTTCACATCCTCCATGTTTTAATATTAGCTCCAGCTACACTTACACTGATGCATGCCATTTGATACAGGAAATGCCCAGTTGGAGCAGACATTTAGTGGAGTCCTTGGTGCTCTGAGCTTGGTTGTTTGCTTGCAGACGTTTTATTACCTAGTCGGGTAATGAAACGTCTGCAAGCAAACAACCAAGCTTAGAGAGCACCAAGGACTCCACAGTTCAATCCTGTGCTACATATATTCTCTTCTATTGGAGACATTTAGTATTAGCTGACCATTTCCTACCCACAGAAAAAGCTGCACTCACTTATTTGGGGGGGGGGACCTTAAAAGTCAGTGCAGTTTACTCCTGAATATACTTTCTGAGGATTGCACTGTAAAAAAATTTTTAAAAAACAGTGTAATGTTGAATCTTGGGACCTGAAGTTCTAGACTTTTCTCAGCCACAAAGCTCACAGAATCACCTCGGTCCATTCACTCTCAATCTAAACAATGGAGGAAGGGTAGTATGTGAACTTGGGAGGAAGGGAAGAATAAAAATACCAAGTACAAAAACAGTTAGTTGATGAGTTGTATAATAATCCAGCTGATCTGCAACAATAAACAGAAACAATACAATTTTGCTAGTAGCAGTTTGGCAAAGATTGAAGTTGGGGAAAAAACCTTAAAAAATCAATAGAAGTAATCCTGATTCCACTCAAGACAAACACTGTCAGAAGAGTCCCAGCTGAAGAGGTCTAGCCTTCTGAAGGAAGTGTTTTGTTACTTTATCACTAGTGATAATAGATGTGTATTAACCACCTCGGAACTAGAGAAGTGCTTACATTGGATCATTGTATTGTAGGAAGTATAGCCAATATTAGGGATGCCAATGCCAAACTTAGCAGCAATCTCCCTAGTGCCAATAAGCAGCAACCAAAAGCCACTAATGAGGAGACAGACACATGAGGGATTGTACAAATCAGGATGCAGGGCATGCCGATTTGTTCTGCTTTCACAGTGAAACAAATTAAAAAAAAAACTGTTGACAGGATGCACATTCAAAAGCTTACACGGCATTGCTTACCAAATTCCAACATAATTGGGCTTTCCACTACAAGTTACACATCTCCATAAAGCACAAGTTCACTGAGCCTTGTGGCCTACATACATAAACACATTTTCCAGGTGTCCGCTGTCCAAAGCAGGAATGAGGAAGCTTGTGCCTTGTTTATTGTTGCAGTGAAATAGTAGGGAGATGTATTTGTAGAGCATACAAGGACACATGTAGCAAATCAGCCCAGGTTCTGCATCACTCTCGCTATGGCCAGGAGGCAGCAACACGGTGACCTTCTGCTTCCCTAAGGGTCAGTTATGGGCAGGGGCAAGGATGATACACCACCACCACATTTACATTAAACCTCAAGGGAGGAATACGTTTGCACATGTTATCACACAAAACCAGTGTTACACCAGCAAATTATATTGACTTCAGTGTATTGGGGAGTGTCTGATGATGCCATTCCTTGGGCAGAATAGCTTCTTCCTTCCCTGGCCACCCCTTTTCTGCTCCAGACTGTTATAAATTGCTCCAGAATAGTTTTGGAACATGTATTAGGGGCAAGCAAGGAAAGGAAAGTTCTTTTGTATGAGCAATAGTCCATCAATCGTAGAGGAATTCCTTAGAAGCACAAGACGGATTATTATACATTCATCAATTAGCTAAATGTATCTTTGTTTATTGAAAGGAAATCTTGGTTTTGGCTACTGTACAATGGAATGCAAGTGGCACAAGCACAGACACTTTGTGTGAATGCAGGTGTGCAAATAAATGGTTGCGTTTTGCTTTTCTACAAAGAATACAGGTTTTGTAGCTTTACAAAGGCTTCATAAATTGTAATGTATATACACATATTCTCAAATAAGGCAGGGTTAGGAAAGCTTGTACACATATACACAAGAATACAGGTTTTCAGATGGGGAGCAGGTTCTGAAAAATTATTCAGAACAGCGGGAGACCACGATATTAAACAATGGCTGCCAGTGAATGATTCCTTTATAGACCTAACCTATGACATCACAGCCATAAATGCAAGAGAGAGATGATTAATTGTAGTCTAGGCACTGCCATCATTTTACCATACTTTTGGATTTATGGTTTGTGAGTTTAAAGTTAGTGGGGCTAAAAATACAAAAAAAATGTAGTGTGTAGGTTAATTTCTGAACATGATGGGATGAAAATGTGATACGCACATACACACACACCACAAACATCAACCTTTTACTAAAATTAATCTAATTGGTATGGGTGTGTTTGTATAATTAATACACACACACACACCTGCTTCACTGGCATGGTCCAAGCAAAAAAAATTATCTACTAAAGTAAGGGTTTATTCATTCAGTCAGTCATCTTACATTATAATCTATGCTCCAGTGTCCAAACTCTTTCTGTCGAGGAAACATCTTTAGTAAATATATCAAAGATTGATAACTGTTTTCCCCCTCTCAATCTGGTTTTAATTATTTCAAGAAGACCACCAACACAGCAAGGCTATTTCAAAACAGGGAATTTCCTCTCATCTTCAGCATCCCAGTTCAAATGTTATGGGGGAAAAATGACTCCTGTGAATCAATTTTTGTTATTTCTTTGCATAATTTCCAATGAAATGTATGAGATTATATAATTCCTCTGGTAAATCTTGCATTAAAGCTGTAAAATATCATTGAAATGAAGATCATCTATTGGGTTCAAATTCTTGCGTTTGGGCAGTATATATCAATATTTCTTAAATCCATATTCCATATGAAGGAAAATACACATGCTTATTCCTATAGTAGTTCGCTTTTTTCCTTATTTCCCATTCATAGCACAAAAAGGTATGTAACTTTATATGGAGAACCTCCAGCATTTGTTCAAAATCCATAAGCACAGATGAGCTCATCAACATCCCAAAGGTTTAAATATCTGAAGTTTTTTTTAAAAAAAACCCCACTCTTTTAAAGGTATCTAAATTCTACAAAGGTACTTGGCCAATGCAGAGCCAGGGTTGCATTTAAGTGGTGGAGAAAGACTACTTTACTAAGTTCCAAAGCTATTCAAATCAATGCCAGGCTATCTTTAGTACCATGCTTTGTAGACATTGTGTGATGGATGGCAAGCCAAGATGATGCTTTCTGGGCTGCAGTTAGTAATTGCAGTAGACTAAGTTTGCTTCTTGAACTCCGATAGCTTCTCATACTCCAAAGAGAACTTTGTAATTTAGGTGAGAGTGTACTTCGATGCTCGGACAATGAACTGAAGTAGATGAATACTGGATGGGACCATGTGGTCCTCAGAGAAGATGCTGCCATCTTAATGCATCTTTGAAAGGACTGTAGCTGAGCTACAGGATACTAGACAGTCCTCTTGAAGGGAAATGGTCATTTCATCTGCTCTTCCATGACCCAACTAAAAGCAAAGGATTCTGAAAATGATGCTGGAACCAAGTTTAAAAGCTGACCAAAAGGTGGGATGGGAAAGAGCTATGGAAAGAAAACACAGAACAGCATCTATTGACCAGAAAAAAAACTATCTATTTTTCCCCCCACAAGTTATATGACACGTGAGAGCACAAATGGACAGAGGACCCTGGCACACTAGCCTCAAGCAAGGCCTACCTACCTCTCTCTTGCTATATACTGCGTATTTATAGGTATGTATAGAAGTGACTGCATGCATTGATGTCAAAAGGAACAGTACACGACCCAGGGGAAATTCTCTCCCCTGCGTTCCTCAGGTTTTCTTATTTTTTCCGAGCTAGGATGGCTACTCCTATGATCACAGCTATGGCAGCTACTGCTGCCCCCCCAAAGATGAGCAGGGGCTTGATGTTCTCAAAGTTGCTGCTCCCCGGCGACTCCTCTGCACTGTTCCCTTTATGCTCGGAGTTGGCAGGATGGGCGGATGCGTCAGGCCCCTCAGCTGCAGGCCCTGCGGTAGGTTTCAGGTTGCTGTGGTCGTTCAGCATGGCTGCCTCGCTGGTTGCCGTAGCCCCCTTTTTCGCAGGGGTAGTGGCAGCAGGAGCGGGCTGCTCCCTAGGAGCTTCCTTCTTATCAGCACTTGCCGCAGGCCCAGAATGAGGCTTCTCAGGCTTTGCTGAGCTGGCAGTCTTGCTATCAGTCTTGTTTCCACTTCGGGTGCTTTCTTTAGACTCCATTCTGCTCATGAGAGTGGCAAAGGTGGATATCGCCTAAACTCAGCTCAACCAAAGCAGAGGGAGGTGGAGGCGGCTGTTGAGATGGCTCTCTTCAGTTGGCCCTTCTTACCAGCCCAAAAGGAGGACCTGCCTCTCACTTCTGGGCCTTGGGAAAGCTCTGGCTCTGTCTCTCCAAAAGTTGTCTTGCTCAAATGATATCCTGCCTGAACACAGTACAAATCCTGCAAGATCAAGCAGAAACACCCAGGTCAGAATATAATTTTATAATTTATAATTTTATTGTAATCCGCCCAGAGTCTACTTTTGTAGAGATGGGCGGTGATAAATTTGACAAACAAACAAACCCCATATAGAGTAGCATTCTTCACACCATGCACTTGGACACTACTTTTCATTTTTAATTTCCGTTTGTACTATAGTATTTTTATGCTATGCACCTGTATGGTGGTATGGCTGCTGTTACAACAAACTTGGTCATGCACCAACATTTTTTTCCATTAACAGCATTAAGTCTTTGGACAAGTTCTACTCTTCTCTTTCAAGCCCTGGGCCACAACTGGAGCCTTCCATTTCAGTCTCCTGCATAATGGTTTCAAGAATCCCTGCCGACAACTCAATGATCAACCCACAAGGTTTCCAAAATCTTTATACTGCTAGTATCAGATCAGGAATCTGAATCTAATAAAATGTGGATAATCACTTCACACAGACAGTTATTGTGAATTTGTAAGACAAACAGCACAATCCTTAAATGTGAAACTCCCCATGCTAGCTGGGTTTATTAATAAGCCTACATTTAAGTTTCCTCGTACAAAAGCTCTTCACAGGGCTCCGAAACACTGAAGGCTCATGAGGACATAATAATGCAAATTGTTTACAGTACTCCTGATTCATAAGCCTGTCAGTTCATATGCCAGCCTTCCTTAACCTGGGGTATCTTCAGTTGCATAGATTTCAGTTTCCAAAATTCTCAGCAATCACCATGTTGATTGGGAATTCTGGAGGTAGACGTCCATATATCTGGGAGGGAAACTAGATTGGGGAAAGCTTTGTATAAAAGGTAAAGGTAAAGGTTTTCCCCTGCACAGTTGTGTCTAACTCTAGGGGCCGGTGCTTATCTCTGTTTGTTAGCCGAAGAGCCAGCGTTGTCCGAAGACGCTTCCGTGGTCATGTGGCCAGTATGACACGCGCGGAACACTGTTACCATCCCACCGAAGTGGTACCTATTCACCTACTTGCATTTGCATGTTTTCGAATTGCTAGGTTGGCAAGAGCTGGGGCTAGTGCGGGAGCTCACTCCGTCACGTGGTGCTCAGGTCTCGAACCGCTGACCTTCCGATCGACAAGCCTGGCGTCTTAACCACTGAGCCATTGCGCCCCTAAGCTTTGTATACCATCCTTTTTATTTTTATTATTAAATATATACCCCACCTTTCTTTGGACACCTTGTGCGAAGACCCAGCTCTCTGGAGAAGTCTGTAATGCTGGGAAAGGTGGAAAGAAAGAGAAGAAGAGGATGACCAGCAGCCAGGTGGATGGACTCGGTTACAGCAATGATGGGTGTACTGTTGGAAGACCTAAGGACCAGGTTGGGGACAGATCCTCCTGGAGAAAATCTATTTGTGTGGTCGCTCAGAGCTGACACATAGGTAGCGTATTATCAATCAATCACCCCACCTTTCTATTTGTATAATATGCAATATAAGCACACGGACTTTCAGCAGATGAACTAGCTGATGTGTATATTCCTATGCATCTCCTGGCTCCTTCTGCATAAGTTCATTTCCTTCTGATCTACTGAGTCTCCAGTAAGCAGTAAAACCAGGATATGGCCATTTTTAACGCATACTCTAGCAAGCTGTTTTAATGTGCTGCACATCATAATTTGTTAAACAAACTAGAGCATAGATTTCCAAAGTGTGTGTCGCAACACACTACTGTGTCGCCTGCGGTATCCTGGTGTGTCGTGCAAAAACCCGGAAGCACTGATGGGGGAACCGAAAGAAGCGGCACCCCCGCCGATCAGCACTGCCGCCAGCAGCGCAGCGGCGGCGCTGATCGGCGGTGGTGCCGCTTCTTTCAGTTCCACCCATAAGCGCTTCTGGGTTTTTTGCGTGACACACCAGGACACTGCAGGCCGCGCCGCGCCATTGGTGTGTGTCGCCAATGTGAAAAATTTGGAAAGCTCTGCACTAGAGTGTCTTGCAGAAGAGGAAAGTAATTACGGTTTCTTAGAGTAATACCTAGTTTTCCTGCCTTTTTCAATGGGTTTGCTTTCACAACTCTGTGAACTGGGTTGCAATAAGGAAGGGTTGGGGGGGTTTATTGTCTTTACTGGTTTGCTTTGTTTCTATAAATTAGATATTAAAATCCAGATATTTTTAATAGAAAAATAGTGCAAATGCAATATAGAGAGCTTTGGTGATTGTTTAGAAAATGCAGTGTGTTCCTATGGCCCAAAAGTTATGGACTGGGTAAAATTGCAAAGCCTAAGGAGCTTGCTTCAAAGCATACTTACAGTCCATTTTTCTGTTTTAGCCATCTGGGTTTTGTTTATAATGGGTTTGGAATAGGCTGTATTTAGTTTAAAAACTAAACATATAAAAGCCATGACTTAATACCAAAGACTCATTAGAAGGACAAGATTCACCCAGGCAGAACTAGAGAAACCTTAAGCTTGGTCCACTAATGTATGGTCATCTTATGACGACTGTAGAAATAATTCCTTACACATTCAGATAAATGTTTGTGAACGCTATTCACACACACCAATTCTTAAGCACCACTGAAAAGCATCAGATCAGTTCATGCATTCAACTGCATGTGATGAAAAGATAATGGTACATATTAATGAGTACTGTAGAGCAAGCAACACCCACCCACCCAAATCTATAAGCTGAGCACGTCTCTGGGGCACCAATGTGTCAATCATCACAAAGCAAACTGCCAGAATCATTTGCTCACCAGTAACTATCCTAAACCAATCCAATGCTCGGTAAACTCTTCCTATGGAACTATGTTAGAATACGATCTAAATTGTACAAAGGTTGATTTTCCAAATAAATAGCCTACTTTTCCCTGCACCTGGACAAAAGATGAAACTAAAGAGTTTCTATTTTGTACCAGCTTCAACCCACTTCTCTCTGCATTTTCTTAGTTTTGGAAGAAGTAGAGCTGGTATCTGGAATGGGTTTTTAATTATGGAACAAAACTTCTTCTTTTCCCCCCATATGATTCGTACTCTGGTCAATCTTTTTCCATGTTTCAGATCTGCTGACAATTTATCCATGCTTTTTCTCCATAGGTTCAGCATCCTGCACTGATGAGAGAACACACAAAACATGGCTTACAAAGCCAGCCTTTCCCACTTTCCTTTTATTTAGCATTCTGCAGTAATACTCACTTTTGCCAAATTATTGGTTTCTGTTAGCCTTTCTGCATAAAGGAGGAAGCAGAGCTTACGAAACGGATAATTCAAAAGGAAAAAAATAAACAAACCCAGTGGAATGCTATCTTCAGGGTGAAGACTATTTTTGAAAGATCTGTACAGCCAAAAGAAGCCAATAGCTAACAGGCACGGGACATACAGTATCAGAGAAGAAGAGAAAAGTGGATAAAGCAGTCCTGGTCAACACAAGGAAGAGTCATTCTTCCCTGCTTTTCATAAAATCATGTCATTGGACCTGCTCAATTCCAGCTTCTTCTTTTTTCATGGGAGGTTTATTCTGCATTCAGTGGGCTTGATCTCTCCCAAGTGACCCAAATCATCATCCCATTCCCATTCTCAGAAATTCCTCTTTCCCCAGGAAGAACAGAAACGAAGCATATTCACTTTTTTTCTTGACCACCCTGTTGAAACACATCTACTCTGCAACAAATGGATGAGTCACTCTACTTTTCTTATAAAGAGTTATCTTTATAAATAAAATTTTCTTCTACAAGTACCACCCTCTGTGTCCAACACTAATTATTTCCTTCCTAAAAGATACCAGATTAAGAACAGGGATATACGTTGTTCCACACAACTACTTCCAGGATTCCTGGTCAGCCTGCATTTTGGTATCTAGTTCCAAGTTGCTTCAAATTCCTACTTTTGACCAGGACAGTCTATCAGGCATGACTCCTTGACTTTGCAGTAGGCGAGCAGGGTAGGAACTTTAGATTGCACTAATTTTAGGATTTGTTTCAGATTTGGTTTGTCAATTTGATTCAATTCAAATCAAAGGATATTATAATATTCAATATCTGATAAAGCACTGGAAAACTGATCCCTTTGATTAGAAAGTCTCAATCACTCGATTCATCCTGCTCCATCATCTTGGTATTCATAGGCAAAGTAAAGCTCAAAGTAGCTTTTTTTTTTTGCAGCTACAGCTAGGAGTACTCATCACATTCAGTCATGATTTCTACCCATGGCTTGTTGAATAAGCCACAGTGGGTAAATTCATAGTTAAGCCATAAACCATGGTTTACAAGGCACAGCAGGTGGATTTACACATTAACTTAAGACAAATCCAAACAAACTGTATGATAACGTATAGTCGAAGGCTTTCACAGCCGGAATCCAATGGTTGTGGTGGGTTTTCCGGGCTGTGTGGCCGTGTTCTGGCAGTTTTTGTTCCTAACGTTTTGCCAGTAGCTGTGGCTGGCATCTTCAACTGTATGATAGTTTAGAACAAAGTTGAACCCACTCACTGATTAGGTCAGCTGTCCCCGATCCGCTCCTCTTCAGGGCTAAGATTTCAGGACCCAAGACAACAATCAAAGGTGCTGTGGGGATTTTAGTGTTAATCAAGGAAATTAAATGTACCAGTCTTATATGTACAATTGCTTGTATAAGCACTTCACCTGATAGTCCAACTACCTCTCATGTTTTTATTCTAAAATTCAAAAACCAGAAAGTAATAACTTTTCTGGGATTTTTAAAAATATCATAGAAGACTGTGTAGGTTTTCAGCTTCTCTAGAACTCTTCATCAAGAAAATGGCAAAGAAATGGGATGCATTCTTCCTGATGAAGAAGATAATTTTATATATTTATGATTAGGCTTTTGTTGTTGTTCAGTCGTTTAGTCGTGTCTGACTCTTCGTGACCTCATGGACCATAGCACGCCAGGCCTTCCTGTCCTCCACTGTCTCCCGGAGTTTACTCAAATTCATGTTCATTACATCGGTGATGCTACTGTATCTAACCATCTCATCCTCTGCTGTCCCCTTCTCCTTTTGCCTTCAGTCTTTCCCAGCATCAGGGTCTTTTCCGGTGAGCCCTCTCTTCGCATTAGGTGGCCAAAGGATTTGAGCTTCAGCTTCAGCATCTGTCCTTCTGTATCTGAACTGCAAAACTGATCCCCCTAGTGGTCATCTGGAGCGTTGCAAACCTGATATGGCAGAGTTGCTAATTGGCTTTGTGTTTTCAGAATTCTCTCTCCCTGAAGATTAGATATGACCTGATGTCAACAACCTGCAGCACTAACTAGACATTCAGTTCACCATCTCCATCTTCAGGATGATGCTGAGCTGAAGGCTTCATGGTTTAAACATTTGGCTTTGGGGGCCTTCTCACATCTCTCTTGTGCTCTGCTTTTTCTTTTTTCTTTTTCTTTTTTTGACATCTTACCTAACGAAAAGGTCTGGAGAATTCAAAATCTTTCACATGCTTGGTATCAATCAAGTTATTCCCCCTCCCTGCTCAGTCAACATGGCTATGACTGTTCTTTATGTGTGCCTATTTTATTGTTTCCTTGCAGGAACTTCATTCCTGCCTGGCCTTCTTTTCCACTCCTTTTATTATAAATAAATATGTATTGTACTGTTAAATATAGTGATATGTGTATAAAAGCATTGCTAAAAATCTTTTTCAATAAATACAATCAAGTACCTGTATGAGAAATGTTAGTACTTCTGACTAAAATTAAATAATTCACTGCATTTAAATTACATTTAATTTAAATTTCATTAAATAAAGTAGCTGACAAAGAAATCAGAATAAAGGACATTGCCTGTTAGGATGGATATCACAGGAAATAATCCAGTAGAAATGTATAGCTCAAGAGCCGAAACGTCAAAGGGATTATTCTGTACAAAAGTTCTACAGTTCTTGCAGCAAGGGAACAAGAGATGTTCGTGGTACAAATGGCATCATGCCTCTGCGTGCAGCCCTGCAGACACAGACCTGGTTCACACATGGTGTTAAGCCATGGCCTGTTTAATTTTCTTTTGTTGAATAAGTTGCAACTGCAGCTGTATGTTCTTGCAACATGCTAAGCCAAAACCAAACCAACCACATTCTGGGCTCAGCATATTTGAACCAGATTCCGGTTTGGGCCAGGGTCAAAATGTCTAGTCCTGCATTAACAGAGACCACTGGGTAAACCTGCTAGTGGAAAAGTCTGCTTACATCTTTTGATCGATTTGTCGATTGACTGATTGTGTGACATCAAGTCAGCGATAGAGGGCCGGTGATGCCTCCCTTGCCTCTGTGTCGCATACGACTTATTACACGTTTTAAAAGTAATTTAATTATAAAAATGGGAAGATGACATGCTTCAAACCAACGTAAGGGCCAGCCTTCAGCATCTTCTTTATTGGGGAGTCTTTGGTGCTCTCTGAGCCTTGTTGTTTTCATGCAGGCGTTTCATTGCCAGGCTAGGCAACATCTTCAGTGCGAAAAGGGAGTGGAACTGTTCAGTTTCGCACTGAAGATGTTGCCTAGCCTGGCAATGAAACGTCTGCATGAAAACAACAAGGCTCAGAGAGCACCAAAGACTCCCCAGTTCAACCCTGAGCTACAAATATTCTCTTCGATCTTCTTTATTTCCCAGAATTTCTCTGGAGACCAAATGGGCCCTATCAACTTCATTAGAAAATAAAAATGCTGCGGTGTGCAGGCTAGTGCCTTCTTTTGGAGACGTGTCCACCTGCCCTGGAGAAGAACAAAGGTAAGCAGAATAACTAAGAGTGTCCCAAGGGGAGAGGACAAGAAGTGATGACAGGTCATGTTCTGGTAAATCGGTGCTTGGTAACTGGCTGTAGTCCCCATGAAAACCCATGTCGTGAATAGGCCATCCCTCCCACCCTCCTTTTCGCCAGAGCATCTCTAATGCATCTACAGCGTTCCACATGTATCTAATAGCTCCCAAATGTTAGGGCATTTTGCTTTCATGAAGTGTGGTCTTAGCTTTCAGTTCAAATTCAGGAAGGCTCAAGTACCTATCCAGACAAGGTCTGAAATGTGAAAAGCACATTCAACCTCTTCGTTCTCCAATGATGCCATTGATTCAAATGTATACAGTGGCTATTTTCACACAACACAGCTGATTGAGTTTCCAGTTTCCCTGATGAACAGACTCACTTCTCTGACCAAGTTGTCTGGGGAAGAGTCATTTTCTAAATCCCCCCAGCCCTCATAGGGCTGTCATTTCCATTTATCCCCCATCTACCAGAGGGATTTTTAAAAACTAGAAAGTTAGATGTGATTAATGCAATTGCTGATGGATTTATAGAGCATTTACCCATATCCTCCCCATTTTGCCCTTTTTCACCCCTGCTCGTGTAGCTGTGAAGGATTTATATATGTAAATATAGATCGAATTCCTAGAGAAGCTTTGCAAGTCATTGAGGACAATTTGGAGCTAAAACTAATACCTCTGGGGTAGATGTTTATACAAGATACTTATTTCCCACCCCCACCCTCCATTATCCAATTAAGTGTGTGATGTGAACAGGGCCTGAGAGCATTGTTGCTGAGGATCACACATAATCTATATGTACATCTGTCCTTATATTGGAAACACTTCATGTACCAAAGTTACGTAATAAGTGAAGCAGCCTTCAGGATCACATATAGTTGTGCAGCACCTGGAGAAATATTCTTGCAAACACATTTTGTCGGTGCTCATGAGACATAGCAAGCAACATGGATCCATCGTTTTGTGATCATGTATTTGTAACTCAGTTTCTCAAACCACCAGTCTCTCCCTCTCCCAACTCCAGCTCCTCAAAGGATCTCCCCTCCTCTGGAATTGTGACACAGTTCAGAATCAAATATTAGCAATTGCTTCTGCAAGCTGCAGCCTCCCCACAAGGCGGAGAGCTGGCCTTCTAAACTTGACCAAACATGCTGAAAATCACGCTGTACTGGCCCAATGGAGGTCACCTGAACACCTTCTACCCAATCTGACAGTGAGGGAACAAGGTTCCTTTCCTTAATTATGCCACCCATTGGCTCTGCAAGGCAAGTTTAAGTAATCAGAAAAACCAAATGCTTCCCATTTGTCTTTCCCAGAAGTGATTGCCCAGCAAGCATACCCCTTCATGTGGCCCATAGCGTAATTCCTCACATAGGGAAAACTGGCATGCCAAGGGGAAGCATCAAGTCTTGATATCCCCTCAAGGAGCTACTTTTCAGTGATCTGGAGATGGAACCCACGGGGCATCAAATGCAAACATGCAAAATCATTCGTATCTATGACTGTACGCCTGTGAAACATGGACCCTCTACAAACGCCACCTCCAACTTCTTGAAAGATTCCATCAACGCTGCCTCCGAAAAATTCTGCAAATTACTTGGGAAGATAGGCGGACTAATGTTAGCGTATTAGAAGCAGCGAAAACCACCAGCATTGAAACAATGATCATCCAACATCAACTTCGCTGGACCGGCCATGTTGTTCGAATGCCTGACCATCATCTTCCAAAGCAGCTACTTTACTCCCAACTTAAGAATGGAAAACGGAATATTGGTGGACAGCAAAAGAGATTCAAAGACACTCTCAAAGCTAATTTTAAAAAATGTAATATCAGCATTGAGAACTGGGAAGCCCTAACTCATGAGTGTTTCAATTGGAGGTCAGCCTTTATTAAAGGCGCTATGGACTTTGAAGAAGCACGAGTACAGGGCGAAAGGGAGAAAAGAGCTAAAAGGAAGGCACGTCAGGCAAACTCTCATCATGACCGTCTCCCACCCGGAAACCTATGCCCTCATTGTGGGAGGTTGTGCGGATCCAGAATTGGCCTTTACAGCCACTTACGGATCCACTGTTAAAATTTTACCCTTGGAAGACAATCTTACTCGGCTACGAGTGATCGCCAATGATGAATGATGACCAAGGGGAAAAAATACTGCTTGAGTTCATTAATTCATAAACTAATGCTCTGTTCCATCAAAGGACGGGGCACATCATTTATGAAATGCAAAAGGAAAATTGCCAAAGAGCAACACAGTTTGGATTCGGACATTATGCTAAGCCAAAACTAAATAATGTAAGTTACAAGATAGCTTAGCAGAATGTGTAAATTCATCCATTTTGATCTGTACATCATAGCTACGGTTTCATATCAAGTATATCCTGGCAATTAAGACTTAAACTTATAAACCATTGTTAAAACATGTGTGGTACCCCTCCACACACACGTGAGCTGCATTCTCTACCGAACCTATGAGATGCCCCCGCATACATGTGAACTACTTAAAGCGTTCTTGTAATAAAACATTCACAGCAAGCTGAATTGACCCTGAGTGGCAACGGGGGGAGGAATCAGTCAGGGACCTGTGACCCAGTAAGCCAAATTGTTTATATTCACTGACCCTATCTCAAAGATAGTATAGCTAGTATGATGACCTAGTAGGAAGGGATAAATAATGAGAAGGCCATCCAGATCGGTTTATCTAAAACATTCCAATGTCATGCTGTAATTTACACGGTGGCTGCCTTTTTCTTTGTCTCGTCTTTGAAATGTAGTAGGCCAAAGATATATAAAGCTGTGGTTCTGCTTTTGCCCAGGGCTGCCCAGCAAGCTGCCAATGGTTTGCATGCCTAATAACATTATTTTTGTATCTTCAAAGTGCCTTGGTTGCTTTAGGTGGGCCAGGTTTTGGCCACAACACCTGGTTGAATTTGAAGCGTGAACCTAGGCACCATCTCACTGACCTTGAGAAAGGGGACATAAAAATTATGGCATGGTACCAAGTGGGCAGAAAGGGAAAGTCAAGCCTCTTTGGGTGTTATTACAACCCACAACACAGAAGCTGCACTGAAATGGTTAGTGCACAGCAAGAAAGTGAGGCCAAGAGGAAGGTCACTGGCACATTTGACAAACAGAGTTGAGGTCAAGGAAAGTTTCAGATGGAAGTATTGCATAAATAAGTGCACAGATTCACAGTGGCCCCAGACTTTGCTCTGTCTTTATCAATCTAGAGTTTTTTCCTTCATTCTCTCATTATTAGGACTCTTGCCTCTGACAGAGGAGAAGTAGCAAGTTTATTTTGCAGACATAACTCCTTTCTAAAGCTCTATGCTTAACATGGCCTCTGGGTTCCAAGAAAGAAATAAACATGCACGCACACACCCTATCAAACTTGGAAGTGGCGCTTAAACAGCTGACATATAGATTTTAATCTTAATGCACTACTGTCTTAAGTTCAACTCAGAAATAAATTTTCAAAAGTAAAGAGATGCATATGGATCCTGGGCAAATCACCCAGCCATCTTGCCCCAGCAGGGGGACATCCTGTTAACCATTTCCCAAGCACATGAACACATGCCTCCACTTGCATCCTGTTTCAGGCTCCTCCCCTGCTGGGGCAGCCAGAGGACAGCTGAATGTGCTCGGTTCTGGAAGTGGTGTTTTCCATAATATCCCACTTCAAGATACTGCATACAAGCAATGTAGGTACGGTGGGTTAATGTGCATCAGACAGATGGCCTGAAACAACATGCTTTGTGCCTGCAATCTTGTGGCTCCAGTCATTTTCTATGGGATCACCCCTTTCAGTCTGGGTCCTGATTTCGTTGCTCACCCTTCAGTCCTCTTTTGGCTGCAAGGGAGACCGGATCTCCAGCTTCCACAGACACTTTTTTTTTATGGACTAGTCAACTGGTTGACCTAGGTCAGTGTTTTATTTTATTTATTTATTTAATTTTTATCCCGCCTTTATTATTTTTATAAATAACTCAAGGTGGTGAACATACCTAATACTCCTTCCTCCTCCTATTTTCCCCACAACAACAACCCTGTGAGGTGAGTTGGGCTGAGTGTGTGTGACTGGCCCAAGGTCACCCAGCTGGCTTTCATGCCTAAGGCGGGACTAGAACTCACAGACTCCTGGTTTGCCATTGGCTCCTTCCTAGGTCTGAGAGACAGGGACTGGCCCAGGGTCACCCAGCCGGCTTTCATGCCTAAGGCGGGACTAGAACTCACAGACTCCTGGTTTGCCATTGGCTCCTTCCTAGGTCTGAGAGACAGGGACTGGCCCAAGGTCACCCAGCCGGCTTTCATGCCTAAGGCGGGACTAGAACTCACAGACTCCTGGTTTGCCATTGGCTCCTTCCTAGGTCTGAGAGACAGGGACTGGCCCAAGGTCACCCAGCCGGCTTTCATGCCTAAGGCGGGACTAGAACTCACAGACTCCTGGTTTGCCATTGACTCCTTCCTAGGTCTGAGAGACAGGGACTGGCCCAAGGTCACCCAGCCGGCTTTCATGCCTAAGGTGGGACTAGAACTCACAGACTCCTGGTTTCTAGCCCAGCACTTTAACCACTAGACCAAACTGGCTCTCAACCTTGGCAATTTTAAGATGTATGGGGGTCCCCGAATTCCCCAGCCAGTGTTGAGAAACACTGACCTAGACAGTGCAAAGCCTTGAAATTGACCAACCTAAGCCTGGTTTAATGCAAGAAATAGTTGAAAGGTGTATTCCTGGCAGGGCATTCCTTCCCACTGCTCCTAGGAAAGCCTTGGCTCCTGGCTTCCTCTTCTCATCTTATGCGCTCAGGATGGTTATAGCTCCACAGCTCAATCCCTTTCTCCAATGCCAGCTTTTCACTGGCACTTCCCCACTGGCTAATAACCATTTCATGGCAGCTAAAAGTTACTAAAAAGCCGTATTTTGTTACTACCACATTTTGTTGCTACCACCATAGCAGCTAAAAGTTATTAAAAAGCCATGTTTTGTTACTACCACCTTGACCAGTTAACCCATAGTTTCAAGGATGACTGAAACAAATGAACAAACAAAAAGTTAAGGTGGTCTTTACTGACCAGAGGTAAAGGGGGAAAAAAATGCATCACGTGGCAGCACGGTGCATGCCAACTGGATGTACCTTTTGATGTGTCATTGGGCAGGGCTGGAATTTCCGCCAAGGGAACCACCACTCATGGCTTTAAAAGTTGCACTAAACCTGTATGGACAGCTGCGCAGCACACACTTGTCCCAGGTGCACAGTAAGGATTTGCTGGGGGGGGGGGCAGCAAGAGATAGGGTGGCATGATTTCCTTCTGGCTCCTGGATGGGAGGGAAGCAAAGCAAAGCAGCTGTATGAATGCAGCCCTAGTGGGATGAGGTGGTTCTTGGGACTAGTAAACTAAACTAATAAAAATCATGCCTGGGTCCGTTTACACAGCATCCTTCCCTAACCTGATATGTACGTTCAGATATGTGTGGGACTTCACTCCCATTGACTTCAGTGAGCATGGCCAGTCCATAGTAAGGACACCAGGTTGAAGAAGACTGATCTAAGTTCTGGCTGAATTCATTCATCGTGCTAAGCTGTAATACTGCTGGTTTTATTTTGGTCTAGTGTGCCACTAAACCCAGCCATCATGGCTTACAAATGATGAGTTTACGACATAAGAGAGAGCCAGTTTGGTCTAGTGGTTAAGGCACCAGGCTAGAAACCAGGAGACCGTGAGTTCTAGTCCCGCCTTAGGCATGAATGCCAGCTGGGTGACCTTGGCCAGTCACACTCTCTCAGCCCAACTCACCTCACAGGGTTGTTGTTGTGGGGAAAATAGGAGGAGGAAGGAGTATTAGGTATGTTCACCACCTTGAGTTATTTATAAAAATAATAAAGGCGGGATAAAAAATTAAATAAATAAGAAACTTGTGCAAATTTAGCCTATTATGATTTTGTGGCCATCCTGTTTCTTAGTCACCAAACAGCTGAGAAATACCTTGAGACAGATGGAAGCTGAATGTTGTTGGTTCCCATTTTCATATCCTTTCCTGGGCTGCATGTATTTTGCCTAGCCATTTCACAACCAAGAGCTCAGTTACACAGAAATCTTATCTCAAGGTTCACCCTTTGGCTCATAGATTAATTTTCTTGGCAAATGGAGCCACTACACATTAAAAATTACAATTTGTGGAGGAGGAAGAGGATATGTAATAAACAGCACCCAATAAGACTGTGCTTGGTAAGAGAAACATGACGCTTGGATGCCAATACCCTCTTATATTCCTTCTTAGCTACAATGGGAAGAGCAAAGAAGAAGAAATATACTATACCGAGTGGTAGTAGAGGAATACAAGATTTGAGTGGGCTTTTATGGTTCTGATCACCACTGAGTTGCATTGCTTGCAACAGGGTGCTTTGCACAACCCATTTAAGTGGGTTTATCCCGTGCTACTCTTTGGGGTTAATGTTTAACTATCTCCCAAACATTGCACATAGAGAGGCACAGTTTAACTGCAGAAAGCTACTGTTAACATTGTGAAAAAGTTGGTTTAACATGGCTTAGTTTAGAATTCTATCAGCTACAATACTGCTGTTCTATTTTGGGGGAGAGGGGGTTGATACAAGCTTGTGCATTGGTGTTTCCTTTTCTTTGTCAAATGCAGAGATTCAGAGCACCACAAAGAAAGAACAAAACCTTCAGTGTCGTGACACAAGACTGAGCAGTGATTCTAAAGAGAGTGATAGCTTTTTTCTTTTTTTTTGCTCATCGATATTTCTAGTAACTAGCTCCTTCTGTTTCCATCTGATTGGATTCCAAGCAATGCAGTGGCCCAGATGTCACCAGCAATTCCTCTGTTTGCTGTGTTGGGTGAAAGCAAAGATTGGGCAGCACCTCACAAGACGTCTTTCACAGGCACCAGTCCAAAGCTACTGTGTTGCACTGGAAATTCAAGAAGCCACTGCAGAGAAAGATCCTGACTCAGCTTGAAGCAATGACCTTTAACGAATAATAGCACACAACCCAGTGGGAGGGCCTGGATTCAACAGTCTTCTCCTGCCCATTCCCCTGTGCAAACTGAGAGGGGATGTAGTGGAAATTGTGCATCTCTAAGCTACTTAGCTCCAGATGCTTTCCGTGATGGATGATTTATACTCAAATGATCAAGGAACAAGAGAAAAACAAAGGAGGAGCAAAATCGTCTTCCTGTTGCAGTAAGCTTTCAGTCAACAATCTGGCCAAAAGAACTGACTACTACTGAGCTCTGAAGCTTGCCAGGGATAGCGGTGGCAGAATGCCAGGAGGGTGGGTGGTGGTAAAGGAAAGCAGCTGCCAAAGAATGCCCGGCTTCTATATGAGTCTTGACATTTCTATGCCCCACCTACAGCAAGGAGCTTTCAAAACATCCTCCAGATGTGAGGACATGTCCTAACTAGCTAATCCTGATGAAGACCTCCAGAGAAACCAGTGGATTTCAATCCATGTATTTCCTTAATCACTCCAAAAGCACCACACATGAGAGCTGAAAAAAGGGGAATAGTCCAATCTTTTGGTCCTTGTGCAAAATAAATTATAATGTTGAAGGCAAACTACAGTCATGGAAAAGAATAATCTAGTACCTTATTCACATAATTATGAAATAAGGCTGTCCAATGGAAAATGCAAAAACAGTCCTGTGAGAATTACACACACACACTCAAAAAGATTAAAAATCAACAGAAAACCTGTGTTCTTCTCTGTACACTGAATAAAAGCAACTTAAGTCCACTTCATTTTTTTCATTGATCTGGGTTGCACTTCATTTTTCTTCATTGATCTGGGTTGTGGATCTGTGATGAAACTGTTTCCTTGAGTGCACTGGGAAAGTGTACAGTCCAGAAACCAAGAGGAGCATCCAGTGCATTATACTGGAATTATAATTCAATCTCAAACAAAACACAGTCCTTCCAAAGAAAGGGTCTGTAGCAGAAATCTTAGACTAAGTGCATGTTGTTGTTATGGTTTGTCAAACTGTAGCCAACTCCTGGTGAGCCGATGGATAAAAATGCTCCAAGAGCATAGATTTCTCAACATCTCCAACATTTAGTCATAAACAAAACTACAGCAGTTGTGGTTTGCAAAATTTTTATTTATTTATTTGCTTATTTATTTTATTACTGATATTTTTATGCAACTCTACTCCAAATAGCTATGAGCACTGCTCTTTGGCCTTCTTAGGCAGGCTAGAAAAACATCCACTCCTTCTGTGAAGGGTGAAAAGAAAGCTAAGCTTTTCTGGACCCCAGATCCAGAAATTTGATATTGAATTCACTTTTTTCCTCTGGAATTTCAAGCAGTACAGGAGTGATCAAGGCAGAAGTGGATAAACTGTCAGCATTTCCAGCATTATACAGATGCTACCTAGTTCTGTATGAATTCAACAACTAGCTAGTAAATTCATTTTTAGAAAACAGCAAAGGACAACTATTCCTTAGTCATTAGGTTCTTTCCTACTTTTTATAAACTCAACTGTAAATCTGAAAAAAGCTATGATACAGTAAGTGCCATTCTTTTCTAGTAGAAAGTGTGTGTGTATCTGGGTGTAGGTGGGGAAAGAACACAATCCATAGATTATAATCCCAGATGAAGATGATACTTTTGATTGGATGCAAGTTATTATATTTTCTGTGCAAACCAGCATTCAGGCTGGCATCACATCAAATGGCAGAAAATAAAAAATCTCAGACACAACAAAATTGCAGCAAAATGCAATATAAGATTAATCAGATTGCTCATTAAAGATTGAAAAGAGTTGTTATATGCTGAGACAGACCTTTATTGCAAAAGGTGCCTTTTTTCCCTTTAAAAATGTCGCAATTTTCTCCCCGCTCCCCTCCTGGTTTAATTTAAACTAAGCATAGCTATATTTCTGGACTATGACAGTATGCTTTAGTTGGCCTTCTATTTCTTGGGACTGGATGGTAACATTTTCTCCAGGAAAATGTAATGTGAGCTGAAATATTTCTGAGCACTCAGGGAAACCATTATGCAGAATACTGGTAGCTGCAAATGACTAAAGCAAAAGGCACATGATGCTGTTCAGCCATTTAAGCCTGAGGTTAGGATGTTCCACTTCAGCTTCTGTGCTGCTCACACCCACAATCTGACCTTCAAGAGAGACAGCAGGGCATAGCAACCAGAGGCGCAACCTTCATTTTAAGGCACTCAGGTGCCAGGATCCGGGTTAATGGCACCTAGAAGGCTGACGCTCCTGCTCTAATCAAAAAGCTTTTGTCCTAGCAGCGGCAGTCAAATGACCTCCCGTACATATTCAGAGAAGGGATGGCATAGATAGGCCGCAAACATCCAGACCACCACAAGAGGAAGGCAAGTTGATATAGAAGAAGGTGAATTATTTACTGTCATCTAACGGTCGTCCTGAGATTTGCAAACCAGATCTGTTCCCCACGTTAGAGCCTCACCACCTTTCACAAACACCGCCGGAGCATTCCCAATCCCGATTCTCCTCCCGCTGTACTTTTAAAATATATTTCCCACACTTTGGAGTCTTACCACGTTCGAGAAAAGCAAGAGGAAAACCCATCCATACCTTCACTCCCACCTTCGGCTTCTGGCTGCTGCTGTCACACCTTGAAAGCCAGATGCTCCGCAGAAAGGAGGAACGGATGAACAGGAGAGGGCGGTGGGATCGACTGGGAGTTTCCCACAATGCCTCGCTGCAGGTCTTTGCCAAACCAAGGAGCCGGCGAGAGGCGGGGAAAGGGTGGAGCGGAGGGAAGGGCTAAATGCGGGGCTAAAAAGTAGATGAGGTAACGTTGGTTTGGCTCCCGGGCCGTCTCAGCTGAAATGCATGCAGAGAAAGCGGCGTTAGGGCTAATTGCCATCAGGGTGGGAAGTGCCTGCTTAGGGAGCGTCCGGTGATGGGTGCGTTTACTTGCAAAGATTGGAAAAGGGCGGCTAACTAGCCAGAATTTGATCTTGGAGGCAGGGACTGGGGTGGGTTTCAGAACGTTTTATGCACCAAATACCTTGAAGCAATGAGAAAGCAAAGTGCTCTTAATGTGTTTGTTTTTAATAGCGCCTCTCTGCAGAAGTCAACAAGGCTGACTAAATAAAAAGCATAAATAAAATAAAGCCAGCAATAAAACCGTAACGGAACAGTGCAAACAGTTATAAAGCCACTGGAAAGTATTCGGGTTAAACGGCTTCTCTGCGATACAGAAGAGGCCAAGCGCAAGGCTGAAGCGAGCGAGCGCACGCAGGAGCGCGCGGTGCTACGTAAGGAAAAGGGACGGCTTGGAATAGGGACGAGTTATGTAATGGGATGGAGAAGTTAGTGCGCCCTGCTCAGATGTGAGCCTGCTCCTGCCAGGATGACAGTAAAATGGATTTCCGCTTCCGCTTGCAAAGTAGAACCATCTCCACGATCACTTATTCGAGGAAGCGCGTGTATCTCAAGCTACCTTACACTGGGAAGGCCACCCGCGTGTGCGGCCTCGCTTGTAGCTGAGAACGGGAGGCAACGCGACGGGACTGTCCTCTAGCCGCTTCTCCAACTTCGGTGCCTCCCCCCACAACATGTTCCGCTTCTGTAGCTGGCTTCAGTTCGTGCACACCAAAGGTTTATTACAGACTTGAAGCGCGCTTCAACACTGCACTTGTTGAAGTCCCGTTATGTCCTCTTAATGGTTGCGTTTTATGGTGTGGTCACAAGGTGACGCTGGACTTAATTTTATCTGAATGGAATCAGTTTTATGATCTTCCAGCTTGGTGTGCCTTCAAATCCATCCATGACATAGAA
Source organism: Charina bottae (assembly GCA_023362775.1). Classification (NCBI taxonomy): domain Eukaryota; kingdom Metazoa; phylum Chordata; class Lepidosauria; order Squamata; family Charinaidae; genus Charina; species Charina bottae. The sequence continues at coordinate 191,657,539 of JALMGJ010000001.1, read as the reverse complement.
TAATATAACTAATCACCTTCTCTACTTACCTAATAGTTCTAGAAATCAGTTTTGGGTTCTTTTAAAGGGAACTCTTACTTCAATAGATTGTCCATGGTAATTTTTTTTTTGGGGGGGGGTGCCTTCGAGTCATTCTTTGACTCCTGGCAATTGCCCTTGCCTGCTTCCTAGGGCTGAGAGTGAGTGACTGGCTGAAGGCTTTGTGCTTAAGGTGGGACTAGAACTCACGGTCTCCTGGTTTCTAGCCTGGTGCCTTGACCGCTACACCAAATGGCTCTCCATGGTAGATATTACCCTTTTGTATCAAGTGACTCTCATTGTTACAAATAGAAGCTTCATTGGGTCACCCATCCTCATTTGACTTCATTAATAAGATTAGCAAGAAAGCTTTAATATAATTAAGTTACTAAAGAAGGCACGTGTTCCCTTTTATCAGCCAATTATGTTTTCAAACCACAGATCCTGGGAAATTCATGGTTGAGTAGGTTGAATATTATGTTGCTTTTATTGCATTTATCCTTTATATAGTATCCAAACAGTATATTTGGGGGGGTGTCAAACCCACCTTTTGGGGACTTATGTTGTAAGCCTCCAAAGAAGTATTTTAACCCTATGGTGTGAGCCACCTGGAGTCACTCTGTAACTGAGGTGATATACAAATCAATAAAAAATATTGGTTGACATCCATTTAAAACTAATAAATTTGGCATCTCTCCAAAAAGCTTCAAGTGCGTGTTTGCATTACTCCAAGGAACGGTGGTTTGCATCTGGCCACACTTCCTTTTCCTCTTGCAGGTTATCAGTGATACATGGTGGTACACTCAATTTGGTACCTTAATAAATCCCATTTCAAATCCCATTCTTTATTTACCTGAATGGTAAAAAAAAATACACAGAGCAAGATAAGCCAGGAACAGGAGATTTACAAGTGGCCACAAGATGGTAGTAAACTGAGTGGAGAGAATATGTCTATGAAAGTGGAGTGGAGAGAAAGAAAAGGAGGGAGGGAAGCTAACAGAAAAAATGAACAAGGTGACCCTGTTGCTTGTGCAAAAAGACAGATCAGATTTTCTTAAGAATTCAGACAAGAGGAAAATGAAGACTGAATAAAATCACTGTGTCATGATGAGAATCAGCTCATGAAACTATTAAGCTGTAGCTTGATTTTTTAATCTTTTTACATGGATCTCGCTGGGGAAAAGTGGGGGCTGTAACAGGGTGGTAAGTAGATAGCTTGTATTTGTGACAAACAACCAGCCATACAGACACATACCCAACTATCTTGCGTATAATTGGGTCTTAAGGGAAAGAGAGAAACCAGACTGCATTAACAAGTTCCCAGAGTTGCTAAATTTGGATTTCTGCATTGAAGTGACCCATGAATATTCCAAATGGTTTGCTTGATTTCAAGAAGCAAAAGGAAATTTGATCTTCTGCTCCAACTTGAAATTTCAATGGATATTACCTTAAATGGACACTTGAAATAAAGGTTGACATGGTGTTTAATGCTGTGTAAAAATTGAAAACCCTGCCTTTAAGCTACATACTGAACTTGGGGCTTAAGCAAACTGTGTTCAAGCAAGCTCAGAACTGAGTTTGACTCCATTGTGTGGAAGCCCAGCAGACTTTTGTGGATTTTAAAATCACTTTTGCATCATACTTCAGTTCAACATTTTTGTAGTGATGAAAAATGGTCATATATAAAAGGCAGACTAAAATATGTTCAGTTGATCCTTTTCTCTATTATGCCAAAGAGAAAGAGGACACCATTATATATTTGACTTTCATTAATAAGACTAGCACGAAAGCTTTAATATAATTATGTTACTAAAGAAGGCATGTGTTCTCTTTTATCAGCCAATTATGTTTTCAAACCACAGATCCTGAGAAATTCATTGTTGGATAGGTTGCATATTATATTACTTTTACAGTATTGTACTTGTCCTTTATATAGTATCCAAACAGTATATTTGGGGGGTGGGGGATCAAACCTACCTTTTGGGGACTTCTTGAGTGAAATTTCAACTAGGACATATCTTCTGAACGCACTACTGAATGTGGGCAGTTGCTATTGGTCAATAGTCACTGATTTAACTCAATATAATAATGCCTCCCATGTTCCTATTAATATCAGGGTGACTTAGTTCAACTTATCTTTGATTTTCCAACCTGAAGAATAAATACATTTTTAATTTAGGTAATTACTATGAGGATCACAAATAGAAGTAAAAAACACAAGCAAAAAGATCTTATAGCACTGGAGAATCAGGTTTTAATTCTACTTAGATATTTATTTTACATGACAATACACAGAAGTAATTTTCAAAATTCTCCAGGAGAAAAAAATCACTCTCCTTTTAAATTTTATCTTTAAGTAGCACTTTAAAAGAACCACAGTACAAGTAGTTTAGGATTCGTATTCAGTAACAGGATATACTAAAAATGTAATCTGAAACTTCATTCGGGAACATCTCAAAACAAAGTTGTGTGTACACACACTCACACACACTCACACAGAGGCCAAAGTTGTGAACTGAATCATGAAATGTTATTTAACTGAACAAATGAGCATTTAAGATAAGGAATAACAAGATCTTTTAACATCAGCAAATAAATAGTGCACACAAGATGACAAAGTCGTCAACTGACATGCTATTAACAGAAATTACCACTATTAAAAATTACCACATTACAGAAGAGTTGATGGGTCCTTCCCGTTTCTTGCTGAAACTGACCAAGGCTTTAAACCCCAAAATGTCAGTCTAAGAAATTTTGAAATAGAAGGCCTATGTGACCTTGAGCTCACAAAGAAAGTCAACTCTAGCAGATGAAGAAAGAGGATGTCACAAGTACATTCCTAACTTAGATTAAGAATGAGGGAGTTGGTCCAAAACCATTTTACCATGTTAATCCCCATCCCTCCAGTGTTGCATTGGACACTAAATAAACACACACTAAACTGCACCACTGAAGAAACAGTTGTGGGGACTGAAAAATACAGCCAAGGAAACAGAAAAGCCAAAGTGAGGGGTGGGGGGGGGAAGCATCTATGGTTTAGGCAAAAAAGAGGAGAACCTATGCTACTGCTGCTCTCCAGAATAATATATGGTCCAAACAAACCCACTGATACAACAAGGAGAACCGGTGATAAATCTGCAGGTTCTAAAAATAAAAGAGATACCCCCCTCGCCACTCCTCAAAAGCAAATGGTATAAGAACCATTTCAAAACATTCCCATCTCGAACATCCAGCAGTGCACATTCTTACACAAAAATACAGCCCCATACAAAAAAGCTGAACTCTGCATGCCAAAAAAGACCTCACACTAAGAACTCATGTTAGAAGAGTGTTCACTGCATACACGCTTAACACAAAATGGATGCCTGGGGTCCTACGGTTTCCACAAAGGCAGGCTTAAAATGAACATTTTCACTATCATTTAACAAGGGGCATCTGCTCCCTTTCACACTCGCTCTCATATTTGCTCAATTTATTGGAATAACCTGGCTTTAAATGAGAGCAAGAAACATTGGTTTGGTTCACATAACTGTCTGGTGCATAGTTGTTGGCCTTTGTGCATACCTCAAGGTGTTTTCTGGAACGCAGAAAGAGGATTCTACGTTCCACAAACCACTGTAACAACGCCAGGTGACAGAACAGAGACCAATTTATGCTGAAAATATCGGTCAGATCAATTCATTTGCCAAGACACTGTATTATGTATTTTGAAGCTCTCTACACAGCTTTACATACAATATTTTTTTATAAGTATGAGCCAGAATTCTCTTTCCAGTTCAGATCAACAAAAAGAGGTTAAAAAATGGAATACACAAGGGCTAGCTGCTCTCTCAGAACTTTTTAAAAAAGTTTCTCCAGATATACCCTAAATAAAGGGCTAGGGTGCTAGAGAGACCTAAACCCGCTGTTGGATACCGACATAAAATCTATTTTCTAGGACTGAATAGTAGTGGTAGTGAGTGCACACAGCATTGACTAGTTTGTGCTTGTGATACCACAAACCCACTTTCCCAATTGTTGCTTTTCATGCTTTCCAACTCAACAGACTGTTAGAAATTATATAAAGGATCTTGGGACCTTGTCAGCAGGATAACTCTCCAAAAACAGAACTGATGGGACCAAATTTGGTGTAGGCAAATAAGCCAGCAAAAGACAGACAGAGTTTGAAAATGGGCCTGATCCAAGCAGGGGCTGCAGAGAAAAACATGGTGGAATAACTCCCCCCATGCATCCCTATGGGAGAGGCTGTCACGCAGCTGCTCAGAATGCTGCCAACTCCTCCATTCTAAGCCCCTCCCTCCTCATCATGTCACCAAGAGGGTGGAACTATTATTAAGGGTTGGGGGGAATTCATGTTCCAAATGCGCTCCCTAACTTGTTTTACAATGGATGTTCCTTTCAAAATAATTAAGCAACAACTAATCATGGTGTGGGTGAAGTTGATTTTTTAAGGCACTTAGGCTACCCTGAAGATTAGAAAGAGCAGCAAGAAAGATAAGTGAGCTATTTATCCTTTCAATGATCAGCCATCACATTTTTTGAGAGAGCAAAGCTGAGCAAATCTGTGGGTACAAATCTGTTTGCCAACATGCCCTTGCAAAACACAATTCACAACAACCTGGAAAAAATTCTATGAAGTGTCTCAAACAAGCCTGCAGAAGTGTGCTGCTGCCTATTACTGATATTTGATTTCATCTCTAGACAGAGAAACAACTCTGACATTGTGAAGACAGAAAAAAACCCTACAGAAATGAGCTGATCAGAAATAAAAACAGTCCTTGGAGACATTTACATGGGCTTGTTATCTCTGTGAAGCTGTAACTCCGTTACATCGCTGCATTCAAAAACTTGGCATGCAAAACTTGAATATATTCTCTCTCTCTCTCTCTCTCTCTCTCACTCACTCACACACACACACACTCACACAGAGTTAGCAACTTAGCATTTATATAACAGAGTTGGGGGAGGACCAAAACTTGTCATGTTGAATCCAACTCATTGTTATGAGATGGGAAAAGGTTTTGTTTGCTTTAGTAGTTTTCTATGCTACATGTTGTCTGGGTAACTAGTAGCTCTTTATATTGTTGAAACATTTTCTGTCCCCTACTTTGTGGAAGTTTCCAGCAAAGAAGGTTCTACAGTCCAACTAGTTTTGGAATAACAGGACAGGAATTTCTGTTGAGAGAAGCTTGTGCTAGGTACAAGTTTGCTAATTAAATGTATTCTCTACATTTTTGTCATATTTCTGGATACCAAGTGTATTGTTTTGCTGTATGGTAGATTTGGAGGTAAATATTGTCCACAAAGCCCCAGATGACAGATCTCTTTTCTGCCCAGGTAAGGATCACTTCAGTTCAATAACTGTATGTGTTCCAAGTACTGGTCCATCTCTCAGTCTTTTTCCTCACCCTCCCACCCCAAACAATGATCATACTGCCAATAAATATATGTACAGTTGGAAGTCAACCTCCTATGCATCAATTAAATTAATTAACTGCCTGAATATTTTTCATTAGTGTGAAAACTGAGTTTGGAAAAACATTGAGAGTCTGAATAGGGAAGGGATTGAGACAAAGATGCATATTGTCTCCATATTTGTTTAACTTGTTTAGCGAATAATAAAAGTAGCAGGATTGTTAGAGATGACAGCTGGAACAAAAATTAGAGATCAAAACTCTTTTAACAATTTAAAATAGGCAGACAACACCATGTTGTGCTGAAAGTGAAGACACAGAAGAGCTATGAAATTATGAAATCAAAAATGGAAACTAAACAATCAGGGTTACTATTAAATATTACGATAAAGGTAATGTCAATCTGCATATTTTGAGAACTTATAGTTGATGGGAAGAATGATAGTGGGAGATACTTTTGTCTTATTATGTTCAAGAATATATACAGATGGACTGTGTGTTGGAGAAATAAAAAAGAAATTTATTGTAGAGAGAACACAATCACAAATTTAAACAAGTTCATGAAGGGTAAGGACACTTTAATGCCATTAAAATTCAGAATAGCAGTGTTTTTTCCAGTGATAATATATGTCTGTTAAAGCTGGGCACTGAAAGTAAAAGAAAGAAAATAGACACCTTCAAATTATGGATTTGGGGACTATTACTGAGAGAACCTTGGACAGCAAGAAGAACCAATCAATCCTTTCTAAAGAAAATAAAGACTGTTCCCTTGAGACAGTGATCAACAAGCAGAAACTTGATAAGCTGGGCATGTGACTCAAGTGAATGGTGAACTGGAAGAAAAACTATTCTTGGCAAGGCTGAAGGAAGCAGAAGAAGGGGGAGACAACATGGATAAACAGGATTAAGGAGATCGCTGGAATATCTGTGGAAGAGCTATGGATTATCACTGGGACAGACGGTGGGCATTTGTCCTTATAGACATATTTGGCCTAAAATTATGACATCTAACATTTCTTATAGCAAAGCTAGATGACATGTCTTCTGAAATAGACTTAGACCTAAGTCTTTGCCCCTTACCTTTTTAAAGGTTTTAATGGATATTTTTTTTAAAAAAATGATTATCATGCAAGATCCTAAAGGAAAAGAAAACCCATTACTCATTGGCACAAGGAAATATATTTTACAATGCCCATTATGGCTATGGGTAATTGCTGTAGTCTATTACACGCAGAGACTACCTGCCTGTTTTTCTTCCAGTTTTAAAATGCATATTGTTATCTCATCATTTCCCTACTTTTCAAGCAAGTGTCTCATATGGAATAGGCTGGAAACTTATCTATGGCATGAGCAACTTCCGAACAGGTGCATCAAAAGATAGAGCATCAAAAAGAAAACCTGCACTATTATTTAAAAAAAAATCCAAGGCCAGAGAAGCAGCAAGTAAGTTACATATAGGCAATTGAAAGATTATTTGAGCAATGGCAGTTGGATTCTGTTCAGGGACACAAGGAAGGACATGCTGCTGCTGCTATAAAGAACGTGGCAAGAAGCAGAATGCAAGTAATGCTTGCATTCTGCTTAGACGCCAATGCTTTGGGGGGGGGGGAGGCAGGAGGCTGAACAAAATACAAATGAATCAGGCCATACATTTTAGCTGTCTGTATGGACTGTGACAGGAAGGAGATGGAACTGAAAATCCGTATCTAAACATTAAAAGTCAGCTGATTTTCACAGTCTCCTTTTCTTCAAACAAAAACAACAGTTTCCTTCCTTTAATAATTAAATACAATTCCCATATTTCACATCATCTGAATTTTCAGATTGATTTCAAGTATACCTTGATTTCATATTCAAAGCACATTCACTGGTTCAAGCAGTTGGGTTCCTTAGACTTTCTTCTAACGTTACAGTGACATGATACACAGCTATAAAATATTAATTCCCTTTCTCATATGGCAGCTTTCACCAGAAAAATGGAAATTTTTAATTTTAGTCTCCCAAACCCGATCCCATAAATGTCTCTAGAAAACTGCAACCTTACAGTATTATACAGATACTTTAAAAATATTACTATGTAATTGCTTCCTTTTCATGTCATAAGAATATACTGTAAGCTAGCTCACAGTAACATAACAGGATTCTTAATAGTTTAATTATGTGATACAAATTTAAATAATAAAAAATAAATAATAGTTTAATTAGCTATTTTTTATTTTTATACAACAATCAGAGCTGTAATATATATATCAAGTATTGAAATCTGTTTCATAGCAGCAAATGACTTACTGAGTACTGGTATAATGCAAGTTTTGAAGAAGTAACAAGGAATCTTATAGCACCTTAAACATTAGTATCCACTTTGTAAGTCAAATACAAGTAGCAACTGGAATTTTTTCCTCCTCAATAGGTGGAGCTTGATAGCAAATATTGACTACTGAAATCTCAAGGATTTCAATTAATTATGTGGGGAAAACAACATTCAGATTAACCCTTCCCATCAGCAGCCATGTCATCAAAATGTTAAGTTGCTGCCTGAAGCACATCAACTGGAAGCTTTTCCAGGCACTATTTCATACAAAGGCACTGGCGCATAAACAACTGTAATACAATAATGATAAAAATCTGCAAAGTTCAATGATATCATATCCAAGATCTCACGTGACAATGCCAGTGTCTTGCATGAGATGTTGTGTTCAGCTGCCTGAAATCTTGCAAGGTTTCAATAGCAAACTCCTCCAAAATTTAATGATTTTGTTTGTAAAAGTAAGCATTATTTAATGTCAAGTTTCTATAGATGCTATTGCAAGCCCTGCCCGAATGGAAAAATAATGGAACAAGACACATCATATAGTTGTGTTAATATGCATCAATACCTAGAGCAGAGATCCAAACCTGGGCACCTACTCCCTAGCAAGGGCTTACATGTAGCTCTAGAAAGCCTCTGCTAAATTTCAGTGGCACAGCAGCAAGCAGTATCAAACACAAATTTAATGGCCAACTCTAATGTTTTCTGTACTATTTTTCTGTGCCACCTTTCATCTCGTGCTGTTTGCATCAGATTAAACAAGGTAATTTTAAATTCCCCATTTTGTCACTGCCTCTTTTAGCCCTGCTAAGTAAAGGTAAAGGTACCCCCCGCACATTTGTGCAGTCGTGTCCGACTCTAGGGGCCGGTGCTCATCTCCGTTTGTTAGCCAAAGAGCCAGCGTTGTCCGAAGACGCTTCCACGGTCATGTGGCCACGACACGCGCGGAACGCTGTTACCTACCCACCAAAGTGGTACCCATTCATCTACTTGCATTTGCATGCTTTTGAATTGCTAAGTTGGCAAGAGCTGGGGTGAGTGCGGGAGCTCACTCCACACGCAGGGCTAGGGATTCGAACCTCCGAACTTGTGATTTTCCTATCGACAAGCCTGGCGTCTTACCCGCTGAGCCACCACGCCCCTCAACTAAGTTAGCCCTGCTAGCTTAGTTCAAATTGGCAGTGAGCTTGTTTTAAATTACCTCATTCCTTGATCCGGATGTTATCAATACCACTGTCTTTTCATCATGCTCTTCCTTCCCTGATGCGGATCCCATAGATTTTGTTATCCTCTAAGTATACCTAAGTGTGATCCTCCTTCTTCTTCCCGTTCACTTTTTTATGGGTATCTAAGCCTGAATGCCAGGTACCTTCCAATGCACACAGACTCCCAGACTCAAAGGGACCATAATTGAGAAATAACTGATAACATTCATTTAATGGAGGAACAGAGGGAGAAATGGCACACAGCACAGAATTTGATCAGGGGAAGTCTGCATCTCCTAATTAACATTATATCTGATTTTATAGCAGAAACTTTTATGGGGGAAATTATCAAGTCTACCCAGAATCTAATTTATAAATTCATTATAGCAACAGAGGATCTGAAGGTGAGGGAAATCAATGAACTGTACTGATTCTACAGTAAAAGACTGATTTTACAGCAGAACACTTAGAAAGCCCTTTCCTGGATCCGGAGGCCCTCCGAACAGTCACTCATGCCCTTGTCATCTCCCGCATAGACTATTGTAATGTGCTCTACATGGGGCTACCCTTGAAGAGTATCCGGAAGCTTCAGCTGGTGCAAAATGCGACAGCACGAGCAGTTATGGGTGCTACGAGATCGGCACATGTGACACCTCTGCTACGCGAGCTGTATTGGGTGCCAGTTTGCTTCCGGGTTCAATTCAAGGTGTTGGTGATTACCTTTAAAGCCCTACATGGCATAGGGCCAGGGTATCTGAGGGACCGTCTCGTCCTGATAACATCGGCCCGCCCCACCCGTGCATGCAGAGAGGGCATGCTTCGGACCCCCTCAACAAGAGAATTCCATCTAGCGGGGTCCAGAAGGCGTGCCTTCTCTGCGATAGCGCCTACCTTATGGAATATCTTGCCCCCGGAGGTGAGACTGGCTCCCTCACTCCTGGCCTTTCGGAAGGCTCTTAAGACCTGGCTCTGCCGCCTGGCCTGGGACGACGGAGGTGATAGTGCCTCCTGGGGTTGGCTGGCCCCGTAGGATTATGATCTACACTGCGGTTTTTAACCATCTTGGACTTTATTTTTCGGTTTGTTGTGTTTTTAGAAATTTTGTATAGATTTTAGACTTCTTGCTTGTTGTAACCCGCCCAGAGTCCCTTGTTCGGGAGATGGGCGGGGGATAAACTGAATAAATAATAATAAATAATAATGAAGTCTTTCAAGTCAACCCAGAAGCAAATGTACTCCATTATTTATTAATTTTGGAACAGAGAAACTGAGATGGAATTCTTTGTCCAATGATTCTCATGGGCTTTCTCACTTTTTTTTCTTATTTTTTTCCCTCCCATTACAGACCCCCAATTTTTATTCTGTCCCATGGCATGCCCTTTGAAGGTCAGAGCTGTCCTCTGTCCAAACAAAGTTATGCACCTAGAGTAGACATTAGCATCTCTGCAGAGGTTTGCTACATCTATAGGCTCTTTAGCTACAAAGCAGGAATCCACCCTCCATCTGCTCACCAGTTTCTCCAACGCTCAGAAGTTATATCCTACCCTGTGGATGCAGGCTGCTCTGGAACAGTACTCTCTCCGCTTGACTGCAGAACCATCAGCCCTTGCAAAGGAGGACATAAGAGTACTAGAGCTCCTTCCCATCTAACATGGCAGGAAGACAAAGCTGCATGTGAAAAAGGTTCTACTTGGCTATAATACACCAACTAGCTTTAAAGATTATACTGTTAAAACAAGAAGTCTAAAATCTGACTTTCACTGACAAGAATTTTGACAGAATGTTACATACAGGAGCTACTATTTCTGTGAGAGGAATAAAAGCTAGACTTAATTATTTCCTAAAATAAAAAAAATCATGCTAAAGCAAGGCCTGAGTTTTAAGAAAAGGCAACCAGCACAACATATCTTACAATCAACATATATTTGAAGCATGAGAGACTTTATCTAGGAATGTCCCTTTAAATTCAGAAGTAATTCTAGTTAGATATGTACAGGATTGTATTACAAATATCTTGGACCTTGATTGTGCTAATTTCTGTCAAAAGAAGCAAGATTTGGTTAAGGGTTGGAGGTATGCTCTACCAATGAGTCTACTGAAAATAACTTTTCAGATAGGACTCATAGATTCTATGAAAAATAGCTCTTTAGATAACCAAGCATCCATAACCAAGAATTATTTCAAAGTATACAAACTGTCCATGTGAGAGAGACATTTGTCTTCTGTCAGTGTTACTCAGTAAAAGACTATGGATTCATAAAAACCACCAGAATCATGCCCAAGGAGATGTTGTATATATTTTTTATGTCTGTAGAATATGTGGCTGAGTTTTTAAAAAGCCAGGCCTCAAAACTTTTTTCCTGTTTGGGCTCAGAGAGCACATGTTCACCCCCCACTCAGGAATGCTAATTGCCCCCAGGTGCCGGCCAGTCTGAGAGTTTCTGACCAATCAGAATTAGCTGTTAGAGCTTTGCCCATATTGGGAATCTGTTGCCTAGGTGTTTTTGGTCACATGGTGGATCCTGTCCACTCAGAGGCTGGTCAGGTAAAGGTTTAAAAATGTAAATGCCTTTTGTCCTTTTGTTCTCTGCATTCTGCTCTCTGCTATCTAAATGGCTATGTTAATCAACCATGCCATGCTTTGGCTGAAGAAGATTCAAGGTTTGTTCCTATGTTTTGTTTTAAATAAAGCAACGTTTTACTACAAACTTATCTCTTAGTTTTTCCATAACTCTGATCACAAATTTTATAAAAATACAAAAGGAGATGAATCTGCTAATGCTTTACTTTTCCCAAGTTTCACAGATAAGTTATATTGTAATCATTAATTACAATCAATTGTGTAATTTTCACAGAATCTAGTTGCTGCTTTTAGAATTTCAGAGTACAAAGTGCATGTGAGAGGCAAACCTGTCACAAATGGGTTTTTGATTGTAGTTATTAGATTGCTTTGTTCATTAGATGGTTTTATTTGTATTTAAATATTGTTTTAATGATATATTAAGATAAAAAAATAATAGTTGGTAGATGGAAAGAGTAGACATTAACTCTGGTATTTTGTTAGCTTCAGCATTAGACTTGCCTAATGCAAAAGGTTTCAGCAGAAACTCACAGGGTAAAGATTGTATGTTCAGTTTAGCTTATATAATCATTTACAGGAAACTCACTCTCTTTGGCTCTATTTTAAAATATTTTGAAGCACTAACCAAAATGAATTCTCTTAAATGAGTATCCGAGTAGTAATGGTCACAAAATGAGGTTTTATCTCATAAGGACACAAAAGTCACCCTGTGACAGCCTTTCCCTGTTAATGTCACCCAATATATTCCCACATAGAGCCAGGCTTAAGTTGAGATTTGTTCAGTTGTTAATAATGGCTGTTAATGTCAGATGGCCTTCAGAGAAGAGCTCTTAAGGGAGAGCAGGGTAACAAAAGGGGACAAACATTTTTCCTGGAGGGGTTACTGGACCCTTCAGATCTCTTATGGACCCCCTCCATCTGCTTTTTAAATTCTCATGTTTAATCTAGAATAACCATTTTAATTAAACAGCATTATATTTTTAGAACTGGAGAAGGGATCAGCAAGTAGCCTACATTTGTTATTGTTGTGTTCAGTCATGGTACTATTATTTGGTCAACCTGAGCCCTTTCTGGGCTCTTGAGCACAAGACCTGAGATAATACACAAACTGGAATATTGAATCCATGTTTACTAAATGAAATGCAGTCCTCAAAAATTCTCAGTTAGCATGCAATGGCTAAGACATGTTACCTGCTTAACACACTTGTACCCTAAGAGTACAAACAAAAATGTGGACAAAGAGACAATTAAAAAATGACAACCAACCAGTGCACGATTAGACCTAGGACTGAGCTTTATATTGATGCTTACACTGGTGGGGAACAATATAAAATGTGATATCATGTATTAGATAACAAGTTCACGCAGAGCAGGATGGATATATGCATTTTATGGTATACATGTTGTCTTCCATACTATGTCCAAAGTGAAAGCAAAGGAGTTCAAACTCACATCCACATTATTCTATTAAAAAACCAACAACCATTAACCTCCATTCCACCTGAGTTTGATAAACATCAATTCTCAATCTCCCTTTCTAATTATCTCCACCCCCCAAACTCCAGGTGGATATTGCTACAGAGCCTACACAGTTCTCTTCTAAGGCAGTCCCAAACCCTACTGTGCCAAGTGGCCATTTCTAGATGCTCACCTCCAGCAAATTTTCTTCCAAACAAGCAATTAAGAGAGCTTTTACTTGCAAACAAGTTCCTGTGCTTTCATGCAAAGATTTAAATATACATTGATAAAGAGAAGCAATGGGAAGCTCACTGTATAAAAACAAGAAGCAGTTTGGCTATGGATACCATCTTACTTTTGTTGCAAACTTTAGCCAGTGTTGGTCATCACAGACTAGGTAGCACATAGAATCACATATTTAAAAATAATCCAAGCAATTCATTGTCAGTTCAGTCTTTTTGCTCTATCAAGATTATCCTAAAAACAACTGTGTTACACGGAATGTGGAAAAGTCACTGTAGGCCCTTTAGAGACCTCAAGGAGCCTGTCAAAGCCCTTGGACCTTAAGTAGAAAAACTCTAATCTGTTAAAACAAGACTGAAAACTTCCATAACTTAAAATATGCTTGAAGTCACATTGTGAGGGGTTTTTTTTAAGTGAGCACTTGGGAGTAATCCTTTGGGAATCAGGAAACCTAGGAAACTCCAAGAGAGAGGCTGCCTATACTGCAGTGATTCACAATTTCCCTAGAAGGAAAGAACCCAGCTAACTATGGCCCCATGGAGTCACAAGGCCCTCTGACAAGCATTCAGACACTAATATTAAAAACATTAAACTCCAATTAGATTGTCTCTGCAGCATAAGCATGCCTTAAAATAGATACAAGAATATTAGTATTAAATGGTTGTTGTAGGTTTTCCGGGCTGTGTGGCCGTGTTCTGGCCACACAGCCAGAAAACTTGCCAGCACACGGCCACACAGCCCGGAAAACCCACAACAACCATCGGATTCCAGACATGAAAGCCTTTGACTATACATTAGTATTAAACATTAAATTGCTAGATAATATGAAGGCCTACGAAATAACGACACCTTATTTTACTACATCTGGGGCACGGGAAAGTTTTCCTTATCGCAAAAAAGTAGTGCTTTTTCTCCCTTTTCCAACAGTAGTGCTGACCCACAGCTCAGCAGGGAATTTGCTTGATAAAGCATGCAGCTGCAATCTAGTGACAACTTTATTAATCTGGACATAGTTGAGGCACAGGTAATTTTCTTTATCCATGCTTTCACCCAGGCAAAGGCTCACCTGTAATTGAAATAGAACTTCAGACCATTAATCTTGTAGACACTATTGCAGATGACATTAAACATCTGATTTTTTAAAAAATTGACAAACATATTTTAAAAAAGTTTTCATTTAACCAAGGGGTTGGTTAAAACAAGGTCTCATCTAATCTTTGCTTATTAAAGTGCATCAACTAATCCTAATGCTTGTGCTTCCTAGAACACCAAAAATTTGCTTGATCTCTGATTCATAAATATCAAAATATATTGTTGCAATGAGCTCAAATATTATGTGCCATTATATTTGGTGGTTTAACAGTGAATCCTTAAGGCATTCCTTCTTTGAAGTGACACCTGATTAGCTGGGTAAGACAAATATTGCAGAACAAGTTTTAAACCATGATTAAATGCTTACAAAATGACTTAAAGTGAAGAAAAATCTGTGTATAATGAAACAAATATTATTATTAAATATAGGTCCTATTCTAAACTAGTCTTAGGAGCTCCACAGTTATTTTGACCATCTGCAACACTACAACTAACTTTCCCAAACAGACATGGTTTTAACATTGAATTTGAAAGAGCAAGTAGAAAAATAAATGCCACATTAAAAAAAATCCTTATTGTTCAAAGGATCCAATAAGGAATGTGAACATTGTTAACATTTAGATCTGGAATCCAAGAACATTTCTGAACAGATAAGACATATCTGTATAAAATTCCTTTCTATGGAATGGGATAAAGATAATAACAACTAAAACAATCTACAGAGGCAAGAAAAAGAAATCCAAGATGCAAGCAAAAACCCTCTTACATGCCAAAAATGATCTTCTGTCCCCCAAGATCTTCTGTCCCCCAGGAATAAAAGTGTTGTAATTTTTAAAGAGAAATATTTTCTTTTTAAAAAATTGCCCTCTAGTGTTGGATATTCGAAGAGCACTGAGAAGCAGCTGCCTGAACTAACCAAAGCCAAGAAAAAGCAACAAAAAAGAAACAGCCAATAATGGAATGGTTTTTTCCACAGAAACAGCAAATGCAGGGGAAAAACAAAGGAAAGCCAGCTTGAAACGAGAACATATACAGTATGCATGGATGACTTTATGGAAGTAATAGACAAATAGGCAAACTTCCCCATTACAATTAACACTGGCATCTGGAAAATGCAATGTGTTGTTCAGGGGAAAAATTGGTAACCAGGTGGTTATGACTTTGGTGTACCTAAACTTCAAGAAATATGCAGGATTTTTCCCACCAAGCTCTGCTTCTCTGTTCCACCTGCTCCTTTGTAGCACTGACCAGCCACAAGAGAGTTCAGTTGCCTTTGGCATCATCTGTGATCCCAGACAAAAATAAGGGAGCCATACACACATTCTATACATGGATAAAAAGACACAGATGAATGAAACCCAGGATGGGTTGAAAAGTAGCATGGACAGTAGCATCTCAGGCTGAAAGAGAGGAGTATTTATGTTACCAGACTAGAGTTTTATCCAGCATATTATTTTTGTAAAAATGATCAAACCAAAAATAATTTGGTTTCTCCCAACTGTCATGGCTCACAGCGAATTCATGACCCTGGACATCACCGTATTTCCACAGGTGAGGCTTCAGAGGGCAAATGCCCATGCACACCCATTATGAAGGCTGGCCCTTTCATAAAATCAAAACATTAAGATGCAGCTTTCCCTTTGCCCTCTCGCAATATTGAAAAGTTCATTAAAAGTCCAGCTAATTTGGAGGAGGGATGTTTAGGAGACCGATCTAAAAAAAATATATATATTGATCTCAGTAATTGCCTGGGTCAAAGTGACCTCCCTTTTATTGGGTACCAGCCCCTTCTTTTCCCCAGAGACCTAACCCCAAGAATAGGGGCAGGGAAACACGTCCCGTTCTTTTGCTCCTTCTCAATTTGTTGGCAATTCCAGGGGGAGGGAGGGGCTCATCTTCCCCTAGCCAAGAGGAACAGCAGGCCAGTCAGACAGTCTGTGCTAAGCAGTGTCTTTAAAACTGATAATTAAAAAACAGATATGACTATTTAGGGATCCTCCTCAGGGTCATGTTGATGTGAGGAAAAATAACTTTGTTTGGAGACAACATTCATCCCACTATTACTGTTTGAAACCTTTTGTGCTGTTGCTCTGACATCACAATGACAAGAATACTATGATGAATTCCAATTGGATGGGGAGAAGTGTGGGAGGTTAATCCCGGTGCCCTGGAAGCATGTTGAAGATGAATTCAGCAATGCCGATGAAATAGACAACTTGTGCAATACCAAAGAGTGGGGCAATGACCAAGGCTCTGCAATATGCCCCCTTAAAAAAGGCCAAGGGACCCTCATTACGCCAGATTTTCCTAGAAAAGGACACAAAGAAAAGAGATGACACTATAGCTGGCTTCACATATCATGTTAAACCATGACTGGTTTTAATAACGGTTTGTTGAATACATTGCGTTAATCCATAAACCATAGCTTATAAACCACACTGTCTGGATTTGCCGAACATGCTAAACCAATATCAAATCAACCACTTTACACAGCAGGTTTACGTACCAAAACCTGGGTGGGCCCAGAGGAGGGAGTTGCCCGCTTGGACATGTGCCCACCTAGGTTTCAAGCCTGGCACCAGTCATGAAACGGGGTGGGGGTAGCAATTGCAGTCCAGGAGGTCTTGATGGCTTCCGGAAGTTCTGCTCTGGAGATAACCAGACATGAGACCCTTCAAGATGGGTTTTAGGGAGCAGTTGGATTTGTTGCTGTTGTACTGGCCTCCCTGCTGTGCAGCAACATTTCTACCTGAATTCCATTGTTGGGTTAGCAGTTCAGTCCCTGAGGCTGATAGTTCTTGGGGATGTTAACTTGCTGCTGGGTGACATGGAATCTGGGGCTGTTAAGGAGTTCATGATCACCATGGTAACCATGGACTTGACCCAAGTCATTGAGGGCCCAACACACACTGGGGGTCGCACACTAAATCTGGTGTTATCTCGGGGCAGTTGTAATGTGGAGGACATCACCATCAGTCCTTTGTCACAGTTGGATCACTCTATGATTGCTTTTTGGCTTGCAGGAAGGTAGGACCTGTTAGAGTGATCCACCACAGGAGACTAATGGACTTAAATGGGCTCCAGAGGGAGCTTGAGATTTTTCTTAAGGAGCTGGTGGGCAGTTCCACTGTAGCCTCAATTCCAGACTGGAACGGGCATGTAATGAGGGCCTTGGATCAGATTACTCCCCTGTGACTCTCACTGTGTGTCAATCCCAGAGTACTCCTTGGTTCTCCTAGGAGCTCTGGGAGATGATGCACCAGAAGAGACACCTAGGGCATCATTGGAGAAAGGCAAGAGAGTGAACCTGACCAAGAATGAGTAAGAGCCCACATCAGGGATTACACTGTGGCAAAAAGAGCAGCAAAAATCTGCAGGGCTGCTGTAAGTAACGTTTTAGTTATCTGGCAAATAAAGTCACTCAGATTTGCTTAGAGTTGGACTCCACTGGGCAAGTCCTATTGAGGTGACTGAGGCTCAGCCTTGCATGTTTAGCTGGGATAAGTCTGAATCTGTAACTCCTGAGAAAGTGGACAGAGTTCTTGGGAGTGTGAACCTAACCACCTATTAGATCCATGTCCTCCGGGCTGGTGAAGGTTGTGCGGGAGATCATGTGTGGTTGGGTCTGTGCTGTAGTGTAGTGTAGTGTCAGCTTCCTTGAGGGAGTTTTTTGATGGTTTTTTCCACTGTCTGCGGACTGACCTGTCAGAGTGGCTTTTTTTCTTGGGCTCAGGCAGGCTTCCTTGGAGCCCAGAAGCGTTCTCGGGATTAAGGAGAACCCCAGGAATCACCCCGTGTGTTTTCCAGACGGCTGGTCACAGCCAGAAGACCGCAAAACGGCATTTCACGATCAACTGGTAAGCGATCAGCTGGGAGGCGGGGCCGTCATCTTCTTCCCATGCCACTCTGAAGCCTTAACGGACCTTAAAGTTTTTTTTGTTTGAATTTTACCAAAGGGAGGCTTTCTACAACAAAGAAATGCAGAAATGAAAGAAATGGTGACTCTCATTATTTTTGAAAATTATTAACTTGGTAATTTGGCTTTTTATATATAATTTGTTAAATTGAGATTTAAAGAATTTTGTTTTTTTATTGCTTTTTTTTATTAAAGTGATTTTTGAGGAATATAAAACTTTCTCTTCTTCGTTGAATCTGCGGACTGAGTTCTGATCTATTTGCTTTCACTTTCCCATGGGAATGCTGTTTGTTATTACTTTTTATTTTCCTGATTGGCCACGCCGGAGATAAAAAGGCTGGAGAGTGTGTTCAGTTACAGCGTTAATGACTTTACCTTCCTGAGGCACTAGAAGGCGCCATAAGAAATATGGAGGAAATTAATTTGATATTTAAAGATCTCTACAATGCTGTTAATCAAGTCTTGGAGCATTTCTCAGAATTTATGGAGTCCAAATTGTCACAAGAATTGAGAGAAACTGATAAGGCTGAAAAGTACCTTAAGACAGGGGTCGGCAAACTTTTTTATGCCGGGAGCCATTTTGACATGCTTAAGGACATTTTGACATGCTCGAGAGCCAGGGGGCTGGGTTTGCGGGCGGGGGCCAATCACGTGGAAGGGGGCAGGGTTTGCGGGCGGGAGCCAATTGCGTGGAAGGGGGCGGGGTTTACGGGCGGGAGCCAATCATGTGGAAGGGAGCGGGGTTTGGGGGCGGGATCCAATCGCGTGGAAGGGTAAGATACAGGGCTGCGCTGCGCTTGGCCGGCCGCCCCGGCCCTCACTCACCTTCCATGGCTGGTCCTTGCGGGCCGCCGGCGACGCTCCCATCCCGCTGCACCCCAGCTCTCCAAGGCCGGGGCCACCTACACAACCCAAGGCATCTGCCAAGTGGCAGAGGGAGAGATCCAAATCACAGCCCCGCAGACGCGATTCCTCCCCCTTCCCAGCCCACCTCGGGATCATAGCCGCTTCCCAAACGAGCGGCGCCGCGATCCCCGACCCGGCCACGCGCGCCTGCCCGGGAACGCCGCGGCGCCCAGCGGAGCCCTCTGCACATGCTCCACGACGCTCCCTCCTTCCCGCCGCCTCTCCTGAGCTGAGCTCCGCAGCCGAGCCTGGACGTGCGTGCGGGAGGGAAGCCGCCATCGCGGGCTTCCTCGCCGAGTTTGTCCGCCGCCTGCAGGGAGGGAGGCAGGGGGGACAGGGCTGGGCGCTGGGGCGGGGGCAGGGGCCGTGGACGGCAGGCCAAAGGGAGATGCCAGGGCGACTGTAGCAACCGGAGGCGGCCAAGGGGAGAGCAGGCGGCTCTTCGCCCTCGGCGCGCCGCAGGGCCAGACGAGCCTCCGGCTGCTGCTTCCTGCGCCCGTGGCCTCTTCGCTGCCGCCGCTGCCCGCCTCACCTCGCCTCTGCCGCTCTCCGCTTCCCCCTCGCTTGCTGGAACATATTGAAGGGGAGGAAAAGGAAACATTAAGATCAACCGGGAGCTTTGCGGAGAAGCGGAGAGCGGCAGAGGTGAGGCGGGCGGCGGCGGCAGCGACAAGGCCACGGGCGCAGGAAGCAGCAGTCGGAGGCTCGTCTGGCACCGCGGCGCACCGAGGGCGAAGAGCCGCCTGCTCTCCCCTTGGCCGCCTCCGGTCGCTACAGTCGCCCGAGATGCCAAGAGAGCACAGCCGGACTGGGCGCCCCATCCCGAGAGGCGGCCCGGGCACCGCTTCTACGTGGGGGAGAATGCAACTCAGCAGAACCCCATGCATGTTGAGAGCTCCCATTAAATTCACTGGGTTCCACGCAGACTAGTTTAGGATCGCCGCTTTCACGTGCTGTCGCGTCTCCCCTACCACAGGAGGCCGAACCCCATCCCTTTTGCAATCTTTGAGCCACACACGCAACCGTGTATTACCTAATTCCCTCGCTCGCTTGCACGTTGGGCATATTGGAACCTCTGCTAAGGTACAGTCTTTACAATTGCTTTTAATGCATCGTTGATCCCTGGCCCGGGATCCAAACGGGAAGAGCAAAAGAGCCCTCGGGACTTCACGTGCCTTCAGGCTGCTGGGGAAAAAGGTAGTTCGCTGAGCGGCACCAGCAACGCTAAAAGCAGCGGCAGCAAGAGCAGCGGTTGGGGAAAGGGAAGCCTGGTAGGAAACGCGGCCAATTCTGGGGCCCCGCTCCATTGAAAGCGCGGCTGGGAGGGGAAGGGAAGGCGAGGCGAGGCGCCCGTTGAGTGTTGTGGGCGACTTTGGAGCCCGTCGTGGAGCCACTGTGTTTTGCCCCCCTCCCTTCCCAAGGCTGCTCCGAGGGAACGGAGCTCGCTCCCCCCTCCCCGCGTTTCTCCGTGGAGCGACGGGACCCAATGCAGTACGCCGCCCCGCGTTCGTCCTCCTGCTCTTCCCTGGGGGCTGCGTTCCGGCGAGCGGCTGCGCTTGGCCAGGAGAGGCAGGGGTCCCGAGCGGCGGAGCCCGGGAGCAGCAGGGCCCGGCCGCGGCGTTTTTCCCTCTCGGAGGAGGAAGAGGGGGGTCTTCCTGTAGCCCCAGTGGGAAGCTCCTTGGGGGAAGCGAGTCCCCGTGCACAAAGCTTGATCCCCCAGCTCCTATATCAATCCTACATTCCTGCAGGAAGGTAGCCAGGAATCAGCCCCGAGCTCGGGCCGCTTCCCCCAGGTACAGCGCGCGGACAAGTTCCCCGCCGCCCTCTCTCCCCCGAGTGACTTCACAATGCTGCACAATCCCGCTTTGACCACCAGGGCCGCTTCTCCGGGAACAGCAAAAGGAGGGGGGGGGACGCGCAGGAGAGGCGGCGAAAGCAAGAGGGAGGCGAGGAAAGGAGAACCCGGTTCGCTGAGCTCCGCCAGGCCTAATTCGGCATTTCCCGGTTTCCAAGCACCCTTTATAACCAGGAGCCATTTATGGGGGAATCCGGAAGAGAAGCGACTGGAGTAGTCGAGCCTCTCTTTCCCTTCTTCTTCCAAACCCCGCGGGCTGTGCGCGAGGTGTGGGCGGCTGCGGGTGGCCCAGGCCTTGGAGAGCGAGAGTGCGTAAGAGTTTGGGGGCGGGATCCAATCGCGTGGAAGGGGCGGGGGTGAGTTCAGCTGCGGAAGAGCCACACTCAAGAGGCCAAAGAGCCGCATATGGCTCGCGAGCCGCCATTTCCGACCCTTGCCTTAAGAGTAAAGTGGTTTCTCCAAAGAAAAAGATGAGAATTGGTGACTTACGTTTAAATAGTCAAAGGAAAATTGAGTTGTCGAAAGTTGAAGATAAGACGACAGTGTTGCCACACCATGATCAAGAAAGAGAATTAAACTCTAGAGCAGAGCTTTCCAAACTGTGTGTTGCGACACAAAAGTGTGTCGCCACACACAGTCTGGTGTGTCACCACACAACCCAGAAGCGCTGATCATCATCAGCGCTTCCGGGTTTTCCCGCGGCGACACACCAACCGCGGTGCACAAAAACCTGAAAGCGGCAGCATCGCTTCCGGGTTTTTGCACGCTGCCGCAACGGCGGCACTTCCGGGTTTTCCCGCGGCGACACACCAACAGCGGTTGGTGTGTCGCCGCGGGAAAACTTTGGAAAGCCCTGCTCTAGAGGCTTGAAGATTTTGGACAAATATTTGGGCTTTTTAAAGCAGGTTGTAGAATTTGAAATTGACAAGAAAGCTCTGTACATAATACTGAGACATGTAAATGCCTTGGTTTACTTTGAAGTGGGATAATTGTCTAAATGTGTTTATCAGGATGGTTTCTTAAAGGTTTGGATAAATGGTTATGCTGTTTTGAAAATTCTTACATTTTTGGTAAATGCCTAGGTTATTTTTAAAATGTGGTTATCAGGATGGTTTTTTAAGGGTTTAGATAAATGTTTATGCTGTTTGGATAATTTTTATATTTTTGGTTAATGTTAGTTTAGTTGGCAGATAGGAGCAAATTATAGTGAAGAAGGGTAGTGTTTGTTACTTTACTAGGTTCATAATTATGTTTGAAGGGTTTTATATGTTTTTCTTTAATTGGGAGGGTAATTTTGTTTTAGAAGGGAATGTAATAATGAGAATTTAAATGCTTTATAGAAATAATGTTTACTGTAATATGAATTGGAGTAAGAGATTGATATTGGTTTATGTATATCTTTGTTATAGAAAGTCGGAAGTCACTTTGTAGTAGTTTGTTTTGTGCTTTTTTCACACCTTTTTAGTTCTGTTTCTTTTTCTTTGTAGGCTTCTTTGTTTCAATCTTTTTAGTTTTTATGTATATTTTGAAAATGCTTTAATAAAGTTTTCTAAAAAAAGAGGAAGTGGTGGTGCAAACTTTCTCAAGAAGCAAGGAGTTCTGGACTTTTGTTCAGTCTCCAACCTTCCCTTTTTAGGGGAGTGGGGGGCACCAGGATGCAGTGGTTCTCCTCCTTTCTCTGTGGATAGTTGCAGTCAGTGTTGGCCGGGGAGAGAGTCAAAGCTCCTGATATGTGGGATGCCACAGGGTTCAATGCTCCCGCCTCTTCTGTTCAACATCTCTTGTATGTGAGGTCCTCTGTCAGTTCAGGATCAGGTATTGTCATTACGCTGATGATACCCAGCTGTGTATCTCAACCCCTTACATCAGAGCTTTCCAAAGTTTTCATGTTGGTGACACACTTTTTAGACATGCATCATTTCACGACACACTCTTATAGCAGGGCATCATTTCGCGACACACTCTTACAGCAGGGCACAAGGCAGGCACTAGGACCTGCGCGGAATCACAGCAGGTTTGGAGGCAGCAAAGCACAAGGCAGGCACTAGGACCTGCGCGGAATCCTGGCAGGGCAGGTTTGGAGGCAGCAGCAGCCGCGACACACCCAGGCACTGCAGCCGACACACTAACGTGTCCCAACACACAGTTTGGAAAGCTATGCCTTACATTTTATTAGGATTCCCACAATTTCTTTAAGCAGCCATCACTCCTTTCAGCAGCAGATCGAATTTTATGCCAACTGCTATCAAGACACTAACATTCCATTGCTAATCTTCTGTTAACTACTCATTAACAACATCCTTAGGACAGAGATGATTTACCTGACACAGTCTACTATCCCTGAATAGGTGTCCTCATTGACTCCCCTCTGCAAGGACTGAAGTCTTGTTTTGATTACTGGAGAAAGATGATAGCAGAGTTTGTTACAATCAGTGCCTTAATCCATGTTGTTATTTTTTGCAAGCTTTTTAGTTGTTACAGGTACCTGTAAGCAATCTATCAAAGCTGTACTAGAAGAGGTCTTAAGCTTTGCTTACAATTGTCCCTCCAAGAATGTATCATTTAATCTTGATTTTGCTAAACCGTTTCTATCATTAGCAGCAACTCACATCCTTCTTAGAACATTCCACTATACCTGTGCATACCCCTCAACAACCATTTCTTTGGGAGGGAGAAGAGCCCTTAAGTCATATTCTTTGATGTAACTCATGGGTCCCCTTGGGAATCATACATTCTTTGGTAATGGGCAATTTGTATAATGGGCTGTGGGAATGACTTTGGGAGACAGGAGGAAGAGCCATAGCCTAGACAACTGTCATGCAAAAGTATCTCAGCCCACAGAAGGAAAAGGGGTGTGGGAAGCATCTCAGAAGGGACCCTCCCGTGTTCTCTGGAAAGTAAAAGAGGGGAGAAATGCTTTCAGACTTGCAAGATTCTGTTACTGTACCCTTACAATAAAGATAGTGTTAGTACTCTTGGCTGGTGCTTCTTGTCTGGATTACCTCAAAGGGCTGACAATTTGTGAACTATATTATGGTCAGTAAACTATGTCCAAAAGGATGATTCATGAGAATTATAGATGTCAGCACATGTAAGCCAACTCCTTGAGAAACCTCTGATGTTTCAGAGGAAGCCATGTGGAGCTTTCAGATGACCTGGAGTTAACCCTTTGTTCTACATGGGTTGCCTTAGCTGGTTCTTTCCATTTCTCACGAATGGCAGGAGAGAATAAATTATCCCAATAATCTTGTCCTTATTAGCAGATGAACATCAGAATTCAGCTGTGCTAATACACTGGACAGTGTTAACACAGCAAAATTCTGATGTTCATCTGTTAATAAGGACAAGGTTTTTCCAGTGTCTGTAAATTTGTCTTTGATGTTTTGGGACTGAAACACATAGAGCTTATTCTAATTAAATATAGTTTTTAATTTTTTTAAACATCTGTCTTAGTGCTTTTGGTTTGGTTTGGTTTGGTTGTTTCCCCTCAGCATCCATAGCCAGCAACGTTGACGGATCTTCCTGCCCACCTCACCCCAGCTGAACGCTACCGCAGGACTTACCATCGCAAGGATTGACCACTACGGCTGCGGTGCTGCCCGCCAGGCACCCAGCCAGGAAGGAGACATAGAACGGAGCCTTGACTTCAGGGCTCTTCTGCCCCAGTTTGTTCAGGTTGGCAAACAGTGGAAAATAAACCATGGAAAACGGGACATCCCTGCAAGAGGAGAGGCAAGCAATGAGTGGCATGAGGGAAGAGCTGTTTCTTTCTGTCTTGCAATAGCACTAGCTGGCCACACACTCGTTCACTGTAACAATGAGAATGTAATTCTGTTTCTCAGTTTAGGAATACAGCTGCAGTTATCTCCGTAAAGCTGACTCCACAGAGCCTCCCTGGCAAGCTTTTGGCCTTCCTGACTGAATGAACACCTAAGCGAAGGTAATGGCACTCATCCGGATGCACTCTTTTCCAGCCAAGCCCCTTCTTCTCTCCTGCAATATTTTCTCACTTCCAATTTACATGCAAAGGAAATTTCTAAGGGACTAAGATTAATCTCTGGGGATTTTTATTTCTTTTATTTTTATTTTGCTTGTAACTAACAAAATCATCATCATCAGCAGCAGCAGCAATAATAGCGATTCTTATCATAGTTTTAATAATACCTGAGAAATATTAAATGCCACACCTCTGAGACAGACAGCAACACTACATTATTTAATTTGAACAACATGGATGCAGCCAAACGGCTGTGCTCAAAGGCAGGAACTTCCATGCACCAGGACCTTTTACTTAAACACACACAAACACAACTGAGATGGTTGTGTTGCATCTGGCCAACCTGAGCAATGTGGCTCCAAGTCCCTTATACAGTCCTGCAATGCCTTTGCTCCGAAGCAAGTCTCGTGTGATTTGCATCGCTGTCATTCGCGTCTCCACCGCCGACTCTGCGGCCCCAGCGCCAGTGGATGGGCTGAGCTGCGCTTGTGTTATCATGGACTTCTTCTGAGCAGCTGCAGAGGAATCAAAAGAAGATCACTTAGACGCTTCCATTTTAGTCCGAGGATGCACCGTGATGGGTTAAGCCGCTAAATAAGGTATCCTTCTCTGACCTCAGAATAAAGAGAACAACAGCACAAGGCAGAATTTTGCTTATTCTCATACAAAAGATTACTTTGGCATGTATGGTAGGGGTGTGCTTGCTTGTAATTTCTTAATTGTTAGCTATTACCACTGTGGTGAACCAGGTTTCTGGAAGGCATTAAGGGTTAAACATGCTCATGTTTACTATATTCCAAAAAATCTGGTATCCTTCTATCTATGAAGACCTTTTGCTATACCAAGCTTGGACTGTTGTGACAGAGGTGATTATATACTCTTGGAAGATTATCTATGCCTGAGACTCCAAATGTTGGTGTAATAAAACCTGTCAACACCCAGCCTTTGACTTAGCTTTGCACCAAAGGAGAGGCAAGACTGGAAAATATCATTGTATAAGGTCTAGGTTTAATTCACTGTTTAAAAATCTGATATATTGTTTTGTTATTTAACTTTCCTCCCCCCATATATTTATAATTAGATACAATGTAGGTGTGGGTTTTTGTTTTTGTTTTTAGTTTTGCTTTGTATATAACTGACTATATGTATATAACTTTGTATATCTTTTTTACATAAAAACATATAGTATGTAGTCCTGTATGCATTAATAATATAGTTATAATATTTATATTTATTTATCTATTTAATTTTTATCCCGCCTTTATTATTTTTATAAATAACTCAAGGTGGCGAACATACCTAATACTCCTCCCTCCTCCTCTTTTCCCCACAACAACAACCCTGTGAGGTGAGTTGGGCTGTGAGAGAGTGACTGGCGCAAGGTCACCCAGCCGGCTTTCGTGCCTAAAGCAGGACTAGAACTCTCAGTCTCCTGGTTTACTATTGGCTCCTTCCTAGGGCTGTGTGTGTGTGACTGGCCCAAGGTCACCCAGGCAGCTTTCGTGTCTAAGGTGGGACTAGATCTCTCAGTCTCCTGGTTTGCTATTGGCTCCTTCCTAGGGCTGAGAGAGAGTGACTGGCCCAAGGTCACCCAGCCGGCTTTCATGCCTAAGGCGGGACTAGAACTCTCAGTCTCCTGGTTTCTAGCCCAGCACCTTAACCACTTATATATATATAGTTATAGTGCTGTTTAGATAATACATGAACTAGTAACTAAAGTTTTTTTTGTAAAATAAATGTTAATGTTTTTGAAGTATAATAAAATTATATTTAAAAATAATGAATAAGACTTCTGGGAAAGAAATGGCAAACTGAAGACGGCTCTGCTAAAAGCCGCAGCAGAATGAAGAGCCAGCAAGTAGACCAGCTCTTCATAATTCCTCTCCGGATAAGGAGAGGACTTGAGATCGCCCACAAGCGCTCCAGACAGTTGCTCCTCACAAGGAGACTGCAAGACAACGGTCTCCGGTAGATTTAGAGCTCTGGGAGATGAGGGAATAGCCACCTTGCTCAAACCATGGTCAGCGCCTTCAAAAGGACACTGGGTTCCCATACTTCCTTTTCTAATCACTTTTGGAAATTGCTTTT
Organism: Charina bottae; assembly: GCA_023362775.1. Classification (NCBI taxonomy): domain Eukaryota; kingdom Metazoa; phylum Chordata; class Lepidosauria; order Squamata; family Charinaidae; genus Charina; species Charina bottae. Next base: position 191,630,458 of record JALMGJ010000001.1, on the reverse strand, counting down.
CAGCTATTAGGAAGCTTTGGATCGACAAGTCTGAAAACACCGGGTGAGTTTCCTTCAATCCTTAGCGAAAGAAATTTTAAATACAAGTTTAAAGACTTTTAAAAAATTGTTTTTTTGAACAAACAACAAAGGGGTGATTAGAACTTTGATTTTGGAAAGTTACAAATGGACTAAGGCTCCAGATGGATTTGAAATAAGATTTTGGAATGAATTATAAGAATCCTTCCCATGGGAAAATGCTTTTGTTTTGAATTCTTTTTTAAAAAAATGATAAGATGGGACTTTGAAGGTTGGACACTAGAGGGAACTAGAAGGAACTAAAGACTACAATTAAAGGAGAAAAACACTTTTTGAACAATGGACCCAGAAGTTAATTTTAAGAGTGTCTGCCCCTATAGATAGACTGGTTTCAAAGATGTTATGAAAGAGGAACAAGTTTTACCTGACAAGATTGAGACTGATCTGAAAGTGGATTTAAAAATGACAGGCTACAAGAATGATATGGAAAAAGATGCTACACTGGACATACAAAAGAAATCAGCTGATGTCTTAATAATTAAAAGGGATATACAAATAACAAACCAAGAGTGACCTGGATAATTTTCCTATATTGCATTTATAAAACAGGCTTGTTAAAGCTTTGAAGAATTTTGTGAGAAGGGACAAAAAGAAAAAAATGAAAAGAAATCAAGTTCTAGGACATTATTTGAATGGACTAGATCCTTAGAAGTAAAAGGAAGGAATATAAACTTGGTTTATCTGATCAAGGTTAAAATAGGTATGTTGTTATCTCTGGTAACCCTTAATGGACTTTTGCTGACATCAGGACTGAAATGATAAGGTTTTATGGTATTGTTTATATGGGAAGAAAAGGTCATTTGTTGTATTTTAAGAGAAAAATAATAAATAAGGTATCTTGTATTTGACATCAAAATAAATGGAGGAGCAGCAAGAGAAAGAGAGAATGTTGCTTAATTAGGGGCAGCCATTCTAATTTATCTTTAAGATCGACACCATCTGCTTTCTCCCATTAACTGCTCCCTTTGTAATCCTCCTGTTTTTTCTATAGAGGGGCTACATGAAGCCCGACCAAAGGTAACACACAGTGTTAAGGTAGCTTCTGCAGCAACCAAGGTACTTAGGTCCACTTTTGTGCTGCAGTGAGAATTTTCTGCAACAAACACATCTGCTTTAGCTTATTTGAGCTGCAAAATGCAGAGACGTAGGAAAAAAGAGGCAAATGAAAGTATAAAGAGATAATGCAGTCTAATGCTCATTCACAGCAGTCCAGCTTGACATAATATATATATACTGTACAGGGGCTTTATGAAATGAGCAGTGTGGCTGGCTCAGCTCCAAGAAGAGTCCCACACTAATATCCCCCCAGAAGGAGGTGGATGCAGCTCTCAGAAGCCCTGTGGACTGTTGGCTTGGGGAGCTGCATCCACACACTTGGAAGGTGTCCATTTGGGGATGAGATGAATGTCCCGTTCCTGAATCATTAAAATTAAGGTTTAATGCAGTAGTTAGCTGAAGGGTATTACACCATTTCAGAGCACACCTTTTCATGCTTCACACACAGATTCAGGACTGGATTTTGTTTTGAAGACGACCAGACCAGTCCAAAAAAAGAAAAAAGAAGGTGGGGTGGGGTGGGGGAAGGGGGCATATAATAGTGGGACATAAAACTTGCCAAGGGCAAAACTAATACAGATCTAGGGCTTGGGAAGGTGATTGTAGAAGGGGGGGGGGAGAGAAAAAGTTCAATAAAAGCATCAAGAGTGACTAATCCTCCTTCTTGCTGAGTTCTCCAGTTTAATAATTTACCACCGAAGAAAGCTATCCTTTTCCCTGTCTCTTCTCCACTATTTAAATACCTAGAGATCCAGTTTCATTAAGAAGGGATTCTATAAATGAGATAGATCACCCGTATCTGGGAAAAAGAGAAAAAACTTTTCCATAAACAAAGGGGAGGGACTGATGTCATCATAGAACTAATCTGTCAGACTCCAAATTCACTCCCAGACCTTATTATTCAATTCAGTTATTAAAAATGGAACTATTTAAGAGGACCTTCGGTTCTTAATGTAATCATCCATTTCTTATATTTATTGCTTATTTGTTACTTGTTTCTATGATCTTTATTTTAATTATTTTAATCTTCTTGGGATTGTTTATTTGGATGTATAATTGTACCAAGGATGTTTTATTAGCATTGTGATTGTAACCTGCTGAGACAACTGCAATGGATGAAAAAAAAGTGAGTAACAAATTAACTCAATATTCCCAATCTGGCATCCTTTAATTGTTCTGTAGAAGTCCTCCTGTTATCTCCATGACTAATGACCATTTGTAGGACATGCTGGGAATTTTAGTCTAAGTCTAAGATGGATGGTTTGGGATAGCTGTATATCTCTCTTTGTAAAATCTTAAACTAAGGTAACTCAACTCAAGTCCCTCTACCCATGGGGTAGCTCACTCCCATTATTCAGGGAACCATCGGATGCATTTTCTGTTCCTAAATAAGCACTAAAAGGAGAGCAGAGAGACAGATAAAGTACCAATTCGGCCTGCATCCTGCAGCTGGATTTTAAGCATCTCCATGGGAGTGGTGACAATCACCTGGCAGGTCCCTGCCCCACAGCCAGCCAGCATCTCTTTTAGTAACGTCAGCTTCCTCCTGGCAAAAAGATGGGAAAGAAAGAAAGAAAGAAAGAAAATCAGCTAAGTGATCCAGCCACCTGGCATAACCTGGTTCCAAGCAACAACCAAAACAAACCAGCCAAGTTTTGTTCTTTCAGTCAAATGCCTAGTTTTTGCTGCTAAGGAATCAAATGACAGACAAACTGTGGAGAATGAAAGTCATCAAACCTGTCCAGATTTGGTCTTCTTGATAATGAATGCAACAAAATATAAAATCTGAAGACTACCAACTCAATAATACAGTACTGCAGGACAATTTTGAAAGACCAAAGCTTTTTTTTAATGAACAAAGGCAGCACTCAGAAGAACGCAGATACGTTGTCCTTATTCTGTTCAAAGACCATTTCTATGCTGTTATTTTTTAAAAAAACTACAGGCAAATTTATCCAAGCATACTATTTGGCAAAACACTGGAGACACAAACAAATGAACCACAAACATTGGAGGAAGGGAAAAAATTCCAGGGAATTAGTTATGTTAATCTGTAATAGGCAAAAGGCAAAATATTAAAGCTGGAAGTCCCTAAGAGGTTGACAAGAATCCTGTTTTGGAAATAAAGCCACTGCAGTGCTAGGCACTAAATCTCTCCCTTATTTTGGTTCTGCAGAAGTGTAATGCAAATCATAATACTACATGCTGCTGTCATCACCTGATGACATTACAAAGTCAAAATGTGATAGGAGACTGTACCCACCAGGAGTGTCATCACCGTCAAAGCAAAGGAAGATTAACAAGAAAGGGATTTGGTCTTCTTAGTCAGACAACGCTTTGGGAAAGAAGTCACTTTCAAGAAGAGCAAACATAAGGGTGATGAAGGAGAAAAGCAACTGCATCATGGGTCCTCCCTTTAACCTTGAGGCATATTATCTTTAGGTATTAGCCCTTTCCATCAAGCTACCTTTTAACACAGAGGTACTGTATATAATCTGCTGCTACCAGAGTTTGTAATCTGCTGATCTCAAAAGCCTCATAGATAACTCCAGAGTCCTCTAAAAATCGCTACCATATTGTAAGGTTCTCATGGGACAAAAGGAAAATTGTTAAATACATGCTAATTAACTGAATTAAATATTGAACTATTTGTTTTCCACTACTGGCTGCAAACAAACAGGATTAGGTCAGAAAGTTTCACATACTTTTGGTAACTCAGCATAATATAAGTGATCAAATCTCAAGCTCTTAGCCTGTAACAGTAGGCAAAAGGAGGTCAGTTCACAGTATCTGGAGCAGAAGAGGCTGAAATCCCATCACACTCAAGTCATCAAGAGGTTACTTCAGAGCCAGAATTAAAAGAACATGTTACCTGCTTAAAAAAACAAAATCCTCCCTCACTCATGCCTCCTTCTAGAACTCAGAGAATTTCTGTTTTCTTCTTTTTAATATTTGACCTCATGCTCCGAAATATTTTTATTTTATTTTTGGTAAATTCCAGGATCATTATGTTTATATGGTTTTTTAAAAGGGATTTTTAACTAGGCATTTAAATAGTCCAGCTTCTGTCCATGATGGACCAATGACCAACCTAATCAGAAAGAATGATTTGAAATAATGCTTTCACATTTTAGTTTGCTTGTTCTTTTGAATATTTAATTTATGATATCTGCTACTGTACATGATGGAAAAAAATGAGAGGCGATTGTTAAATCACTTTAGTTACACTGAATAAAGAAGGTCAGGAAAATAGTGTAGGTAAGCCTAGCTTAAATCACACACAGATCCATAGAAGAATCCTCTTTCTGAATGCACAGGCTGGCCTATTTCTGGCACTGGGGTTAATTGTCACTTCTCAGAGAATTCAAAGCAGCCAAAGACCTTGGCCACCGGCCACTGGCTAGAGCTGGAAAGGAGGTGGTGCACTGCCCAGTTACTTCTTCAAAGCCAACACCACATAGCTGGAGCTTAGCATCTGTGATCCATCAACACCTTTCAGCCTGTGGGAAGGGTGGAGTAGCATAAGGTTAATCCCCTTACCTAGAGGGTCTGCCACTGCTTCAAGCTTCTGCTCCAGTTCAGAATTATAGCTTCAGACAACCACATGCAGCTAGTTTCTCAGTCTGCATGACTGCTGCTTTGGTGCAGGGTTCTCTCATCTGAGGAGATTATAGGTGTAAGGCCACAGCAAAGACGATCAAATCACTAAAAATAGATTTCTCCTTTGAGAACATAGGAAGGACTTTTCACTGTACCCAAGTCACATTGGTACAAAAGGAAACCAGAGAGTTGGCAACATCCTTTTTATTCCGTTAAAGCAGTTGGTTCTCTCCTTGAATAGAATCTGGTAGGGAATCAAATTCTCTAAGGGGTTGGTTTTCTTTATCAGTTTTTCCTCACAAAATACCTCTTAGCTCCCTCGTAGGTTTAGATTTTCTTCTGAATATCTGTTGAAAATTATTTTGAGTACTCAAAAACTGTGAAGTGAGCACTAGGTATTTCAAAAATACTTTTAAACCTTTTAAAATGAGCTACAATATTTTAACAATTGGAGTTTGTTTGTTACTTGCCTCTGAAACTTTATCCCCAAATTTTTCACTGAAACATGACTGAGATAATCTTATTTTCTAGATCAGGATGGGCAGAAACTAGGTCATGGCCTGCTTGTGGTATCTGTTTTTGGTAGATCATTGAGTATCTCCTGACTAGTAGAAGGCTACTTTGGAAAAACTCTCCAAATATGCTAGAACCCCAATTCCTGACATTTCTAATTAGAAGGCTGAAATAATTCTGGAAGCTGCAGTCTGGTGGATGCAGCTCTGAAGAACACTGTTCTAAAGAATGCTTGACTAGATGAAAATTATCTAATCTTCTAATCATTATTTTTATCATCATCATCATCATCATCATCATCATCATCATCATCATCTATAAACCACCTTTCTACTTACAGGTACTCAAGAATGCATCATCACTAATCAGAAATCCCTTAAATAACCCTTTACCCCCAAATCAGAGGTCTTGAGTAAATAAGTAAACTGAAGACCCATGGTAGACCCTTAAAAAAAAAGAGCAGATCATACCATATTTAGCAAAAAAAACATGTACATAATTACAGTTGCACTAAAAATAAACAAATTGAACATTCAGTATTAATTCAAACAATTTCCCAAGAATAAGTGTAATGTTAGAAAAAAATAATTTTCTATCTCTCATAACTATAAAACTAGCACATATTCTAGACTCTCAAACTGATGAGTAAAGAAAAGGTTGGAAAGGGCATCCAGGTGATCTTCAGAATTTCCTGTGCCAGTCTACGTATCTGTCAGCCCTTTGAATTAGTCCAGACAAGAAGCACCAACCATGAGTACTAACACTACCCTTATTGTAACTTTACAGTAACAGAATCTTGCAAGTGTGAAAGTACCTCTCCCCTCCCTTACTTTTACACTCCTGAAAATTAGGGAGGGTCCCTTCTGAGATGCTTTCTCCACCTCCACCCCCCCCGTTGGACTCAGATTTTGTTTATCAGACCATTGTCTAGGCTGCAACTTCTTCCTCCTGTCTCCCAAGGTCATTCCCATATACCATTACAGTATCAAAATTATACTACTCCACTTATCTTCGATTATCCCATCTCTCATCATCCCATTCCTTTCTACTTCTACCCTTTCAACCAAATTAATCTGAGTTGTTTTTACAACCTAGTAAAATGGACTTCAAATATGGGGGGGGGGGGCAGTGGGCACATGTAGATTTTTGAAAACATGTCATGGGCATTTCAGCAGAATAGCTGTTATAGTGTGTGTAGCCAGACAAAGAACATCCTTTACCAGAAAGTGAATTGATGAAGATGCTTCCAGGATGCTACACCATAGAGCAGAGCTTTCCAAACTTTTCATGTTGGTGACACACTTTTTAGACATGCATCATTTCGCGACACACTCTTACAGCAGGGCATCATTTCGCGACACTCTCTTACAGCAGGGCACAAGGCAGGCACTAGGACCTGTGCGGAATCACAGCTGGTTTGCAGGCAGCAAGGCACAAGGCAGGCACTAGAACCTGGGCGGAAGCCAGGAGGCAGCAGCAGCCGCGACACACCCAGACACTGCAGCCGACACTCTAACGTGTCCTGACACACAGTTTGGAAAGCTCTGCCATAGAGAACTAGATGAGCTCTCTCTCATTTCTGTTTATCAAGCAAAACAGTATCACTTACAAGAAACATAAAAGGGAGGGGGCAAAGGTATCAATTTCCCTGCTGATTAGAAGAGCATGCATCAGGAAACCATGCTTAATAGCTAGGAAGAGAAAGAACAAAGCTCAGCAACTTTCTTTGGCCATTCCTAAACAACAATGTGAAGGTCAAGATAAAAAGAGTAAGATTATATTGCACCACAAGAAGGAGTCAATATTAATGAAGATAAAGCTCCTTTGGAAAAAGTAATACAGGTAGTCCTCGTTTAGCGACCATAACTGGGACCGGCAACTCAGTCATTAAGCAAAGTGGTTGCTAAGTGAAAACGCGACTGTGCTTACGATCTTACTTCAGCTTTCCTTTGTTTTACAGACCTGTGAAGGTTGTAAATGCGAGGATTGGTCTCAAAGTTACTTTTTTATCACCTTCCTAATTGTGAACAGTCACTAAATGAGGCAGTTGCTAAACAAGGACCACCTGTATTCAGAATGTTTTTTAAATGTTTGAAAATGGTTTATGAAAAATGATGTTTTTTACTAGCAATTTCTGAGACACAATAAACAATGGGGCCAAATGGTCTAGTGTACATTTGCTCCAAAATCACTTGCAGAAATTACAGTTATGCAGTGCAAAGCAAGATATTATTTTCAGACTCTTGCAAGTACACATTATTTTGACAATAGACCCCTATAAATATTTACTTAGATGCAAGTTTCACAGTGTTTGAGAGGATTTGTGTCTTTCAGAGGCCTTGACCATTCTTCTTTCCCCTCCTGAGACCCACTATCATTGGTATAAGTCCCAAATAGCACCTTGAACTGGGTCACATCTGTTAGAAGGACTGGAAATACACAGCAACATTTTGTTGAAGGCTGCCATGGGAACTGTGGTAAGACAATAGTCTAACATCCCTCCAACATCTTATTATATGCTAATTTTACCATTTGCATATGGTAATACGGTTGACAGTGGAACCAATTACTCCGAGAAGTGCTCCCCATTACTAGGGATGTTTAGGTAGATGTTGGGGAGGGTTTAATGGAGACCTCCAACTGATTCTAAGAGGAAGAAACAGAACCTATATAATGAAATTACTCAGAGGAGGACATGGTTAAGTCTCAATTGCTGGGACTTAATTTACCCCCACCTGAATGGCAACTGAATGTCCCCACTTAAATTAATAGTCCACCCCACATTCTTAGATTTTATGTTTGACGTCAACAACTAATTATATATATATTTTTGTGGTGAGGCTGGACAGCTGATTGTTTGTCAGAGACTGATATGCACATTTCAGGAGGCTGCAACTGACACGAAAGAGACACCGGCTTTGAAGTAGACCGGTTCACACCTAGCTGACGATCCCGAATACACATCTCCGGGAGCGGATATCTGAGCAGCTTGGAAAGACACCAGTTACACGTGTCACCACCAAAGAACCTTGGGAGTGGGGGGAGATTTAAATGTGCATGCTTTACTGGTTTCAGCCATTCAAGTCTTTGTTCGTGCTAACCTCTGTATGCTATAATAAACTCTTTTGCTTCTAAGAACCTGCGCGTCTGTGGGTTACTCTAGAGCAGGGAGATTATAGATATCGGATGGAGTGCCTTTCATAAAGACTTGAATGGAAAATTTTTTTGACTACCTATCCCGGGGATTACTCTGATATCCAGCGAACCCTCGGTTGAAGGTGGCCACGCACACAACCACACCTCATTACCACAGCACGAAATGGAATCGGTAGAGGTGGCAGAAATCAACGAAGAAGCTGGACCCAGCTCAGCAAGCACCCAGAAGATGGAGGGAGCTGCCGGTGAGCGGGAGGGCAAGAAAGCACAGAGGAAGGAAAAACACATAGAGGTAACCAAAACCCCCACCCATCTAAGCAGCACCGAGCCGAGGCTGGCTGGATGGTCCGTAGCTGTGGGCGAAGGGATAGTGGAGAAAGGGGAAAAAGGCACCAAGAAGAGGGTCACACCAACCCAGCGCATCATGCGTTCAGAAGACCAGATGTCCCATGTGCAGTTGAATATAGGACTGCTGATCAACAAAATGGACTCGTTGGGAGCTGCCTTTGGGAAATTGATGGACAAACTAGATGAACCCAGAGTGAGGGAACAGAGCCTGGCGACACCCGAAGAAGAGGGGGACATTGGGGAACCGGACGTCGAAAGTGAGGGGGAGGAGGAGGAAGAATTTCGCCCCTACAATCAATCACCCATGACCCCGTTATACAATCAATGCACAACCCCAGGGGGGGTTCACACACCGTTTGGCATAGGTGAATTGAAGACAAAATTTAATGGAGACCCCAAGAATTTAGCATGCTTTTTAACGCATGTACAAGGGTTCATGAGGGAATTTGAATACACCTTCCGAACGGAGGAGAGTAAAATTAGGTATGTCTCCAGCTTTTTAAAAGGGGAGGCAGGTGACTGGCTGGTAACGCTACATGACAGGGGGGCAAGGGAACTACTGGACTTTCAGAAGTTTATGTATGCCCTCCGGAAACGATTTGAAGATACGCTGACTAAAGTATCAGCCAGGGCACGACTTAGGAACTTAAGGCAGGGAAACAGAGCAGTAGCTGAATATGCTATGGACTTTAAAAAGCTCTTATCTTACCTGCCGGAATGGCCGGAATCGATAAAGATTGAACACTTCCAGTATGGATTAAAACAGGACCTACTGGAAAAGGCATTAGATAGAGATGACCCTGGAACTTTAGAGGGGTGGATCCAATTAGCTGGGAAAATTGAGAGTAACAGACTACAGCTACAAAGTATCAGAAACTTACAATTCAGGCAGAGGAACGAGGGGACTTTCAGTAACCAGCCCCGTTCGAACGTGAAACAGCGGAATTGGGAAGAGGAGAAGGATCGCCGGACAAGAGAGGGACTGTGCTTCCGCTGCGGGAAGGAGGGACACCGAGTAAGTGCTTGCCCTCAGGGGAAAGTGAGCTTTAAGGAAAAACCTCCAGCGAAAAAGGCAGCTGACAGAAGTACCCTCAAAGTAACACCCACCAAAGGAAAAGGAGAGGCTGCGGCAACTCTGAACCCATGGCAGAATCCAGACCTGGAAGAAGACAGTGATGACTCTGAATTTGAAATCCAGACGGCGGGAAACGAGCCAGGTCTGTTCTGATGAGCGCCACAGGACAGACCTCCACAAAGGGGCGCAAAGGAAGTAGTCGCAACAACCCGACAATGCACCTAAAGGTACAGTTGAGAACTTTGGGTGGGAGGAAAAAATATGCGGGGGTTGCAATGCTAGACTCGGGTTGCTCTAGAAACTTAATGCACCCGAACGTAGCTGAAAAGATGGGACTGGACCTGTTTAAGCTTAAAACGCCCATCACATTTTGCCAATTGGATGGGTTGGAATTGAAGGGGGGGCCAGTGGAGTTTTACACTGAAGGACTGCAAATGACTATGGGGACTCATATAGACTTTGCGGTTTTTAGTGGCTCCCATTGCAACACGACCCATCGTGTTAGGACTGAAATGGCTGAGGGCAAGAAACCCCAAGGTGGACTGGGTTTCGGGAGAATTGGACTTTATGGATGGAACTTATCATGAGATGGACAATGATAGCACACCTAATAGCCTGGAGCTGGGGGCATCCGGAATGGAACTTGAGGAGGGGGAGCAGGACCGAGGGGGTGGCACACTCAGGCACAATTCCTGGAAAATACCTCCCTGTGGCGGAGGTATTCGATAAGAAGGAATGTGAGCAAGAACCCCCACACAGGCAGTCTGATGTGACCATTGACCTCATCCCAGGGGCACCTTTTCCCAAGCCCAAGATGTATGCCATGACGCAAAACGAATTACAGGAATTGCGTAAATTCATAGATAAAAATTTGGCACGTGGGTTCATTGAACCAGCCAACTCCCCCCTGGCAGCCCCGGTATTATTTAGGAAGAAAAAAGACGGGTCCCTCCGGCTTTGCACGGATTACAGGGGTCTTAATGCAATTTCGGTTACGAGACAGTACCCTCTCCCATTACTGAAAGACATGTTAGCCCAACTATCCAAAGGGAAAATTTTCACGAAATTAGATGTCAGGGAGACTTACTATCGTGTGCGCATAAGGGAGAGGGACGAGTGGAAAAGTGCATTCAATTGCCCACTGGGATCGTTTCAATATCGCGTGCTCCCATTTGGGATTGCGGGGGGACCGGGAATTTTCATGAGGTTCATAAATGAAGTGTTGTATGAATTTCTGTACAAAGGGGTAATTGTATATTTGGATGACATATTGATTTTTTCTGAAAATTTGGATGAACACATGGAATGAGTCGAGAGGGTTTTAGAGAAATTACTTGAGGCAAAGCTATATGTGAAACTTGAGAAATGTGAGTTCCACAAGGAGAAACTAGACTTCCTGGGGTATCGCATATCACATGAGGGCATTGAGATGGACCCTGAGAAAGTCAAAGCAGTCCTAGGTTGGGAGCCCCCCCGAACGCGCAGACAGCTACAAGCGTTCCTCGGGTTTGCAGGGTTCTATAGGCAATTTATTCAGGATTTTGCGCAAATTGCGTTGCCCCTGACTGACTTACTAAAAACAAAAGGCAAGGGGGCGAAAGCAAAAGCCCTGCCACCAAGCACGAAACTCGTGTGGACCCAAGAATGTCAGGAAGCCTTTGACAAGTTAAAAGTAAAATTCACCAATGAGCCCATCCTCAAACACCCAGAGGTAGACAAACCGTTCATTATACATACGGACGCATCTTTTAGCGCAGTTGGAGCCATACTACTGCAGGCAGATGACAGTGGGAAAGTAAAACCATGTGCTTACATTTCCCGGAAATTTAATCCAACGAAGAAACGATGGCATATTTGGGAGAAAGAGGCGTTTGCTGTTAAACATGCCCTGAGCACATGGCGACACCTCTTGGAAGGGGCAGCAGAAACGTTCCAAGTGTGGACTGACCACAAAAACTTGGAAGCTCTCAAGTCCCCCAGAAAACTAAATCCAAAACACCTACGGTGGGCAGAGTTCCTCAGTAGATTTAATTTCACACTGAAGTACTTCCCTGGGAGAAAAAACTACCTGGCAGACGCGTTGTCACGACTGCCGCAACATGTAAGCAGGATGGAGGAAGTTATAGAGCCACTCATCCCTTCGCTGCCAGCGGCGGCTCAGAGCCAAGCGGCAAAGGAAGAGAGGGGGGAGGGCAACATGGCGATCACCCGCAGCAGCGCGAAGCGCGCAGCAGAGAGCGACCAATTGACAGACGAACTGCGGGTGGCAACAGTGACAGAGGCATGGTGGGGGGAACACAAACACACCCTAGTGGAGAAAGATGGAGTGGGGTGGAAAGACAACAAAGCCTATGTCCCTGAGCCTTTAAGGCAAAAGGTCTTGAACCTACATCACGATCACAAAACGGCAGGGCACTTCGGATTTGTGAAAACTCTACATTTAATCCGGCGCAAATTTTGGTGGCCATCACTGCACACATACGTTAAAGCCTATGTGCGCTCATGCCCAGTGTGTGCAACCGCCAAACGGAAAATGGGAAAACCCACAGGGAAATTACAAGAGGTTGCAAACCCCACACAGCCATGGAAGCAAATTGCTATGGATTTTATAGTTGACTTACCGATGAGCAGAAAGAACACAGCCATTTGGGTGGTCACAGACTTATTTTCTAAACAGGCACATTTCATTGCTTTCAAGGGAATGCCAAATGCTCCAAAACTAGCTAGGATGTTCATTCAGCACATTTATAGAGCTCATGGAACGCCGGAACGCATAATCAGCGATCGCGGCAGCACTTTCACTTGCAAGTTCTGGCGGGCGTTTTTAAAGCTAATTGGATCGGAACAGGGGCTCAGTAGTGCGTTCCATCCGTGCACAGACGGAGCGAGTGAACGCATTAATGCCACATTGGAGCAGTACCTTAGATGCTACATTAATTACCAACAGAACGATTGGGCTGAACTGTTGCCGTTCGCAGAGGTTGCTTACAATAACGCGCTTCACCAAAGCACGGGGGTTTCGCCATTCAAAGTAGCTACAGGGCAGGAATTTGTTCCCATCCCCGAACTGGCCATGTCCAACACCACAGAACTAGAGCAACCTTTGAAAGCGGACACCTGGATAGCGAAGATAACCAGTAATTGGCCAGTCATGGTAGAAACATTGCAGGAAGCCAAGGCAAGATACAAAAAGCACGCAGATCGAAAACGGGCAGAAGAATGGGAGTTGAAAGTAGGGGACAAGGTGTATCTGTCAACAAAAAACCTGAGGGCAACACAGCCGTCACGGAAACTGGCTCAAAAATTCATAGGTCCATTTCCAATCATTGAGGTCATCAACCCAGTAACGGCAAAATTGCTATTGCCAAAGGCACTAAGAAAGGTACACCCAGTTTTTCACATTAGTTTGTTAAAACAACACCACAGTTCACAACAATGGCATCCAGAACCAGAGGAACCCACCTCATTATTGGTTGAGGGAGAACCACACTTTGAAATTGATAGGATTCTGGATTCCAGATGGCACAAGGGGCAGTTGCAGTATCTAGTGAAGTGGCAACATCTACCGATTGGAGACAGGGAGTGGGTTATGGTGAAACACACACGCGCTCCCAAATTAGTAAAAACCTTTCACAGGGAGTTCCCGGACGCATTGAAACAGGCGGCTGAACAATGCAATATGCTAAAATACTTTTGTGCTCTCTCCTCACAGGAAATGTCTGGAACTGTGTAATTAATTTGTTGGGTTAATAACACACGCAGCTAAGGGGGTGGGGGGAGCATCTTGGGCCGGGAGCATGTCAGAGATCGGCAGATCTCTGCCAAAGACGCTAGACTGATATGCACATTTCAGGAGGCTGCAACTGACACGAAAGAGACACCGGCTTTGAAGTAGACCGGTTCACACCTAGCTGACGATCCCGAATACACATCTCCGGGAGCGGATATCTGAGCAGCTTGGAAAGACACGAGTTACACGTGTCACCACCAAAGAACCTTGGGGGGGGGAGAGATTTAAATGTGCATGCTTTACTGGTTTCAGCCATTCAAGTCTTTGTTCGTGCTAGCTTCTGTATGCTATAATAAACTCTTCTGCTTCTGAGAACTCATGTGTCTGTGAGTTACTCTAGAGCAGGGAGATTATAGATATCGGATGGAGTGCCTTACATTGTTGGAGTTAAGGCTGGCCCCTGACTTGTTACGCTTTTAACTGGATCTTTTAGAGTATTTTTATGCTTCTGGTGGTTATTTGTTTTATCATTCTTGGGTATTTGTAAGTCACAGTGCTTGGTAGAGACACAAAATGGAAGAGAGGATATAACTACAAAGAATGAATAGGGTAATAGTTCTCTTAGGCAAAAATCAGCAAGTTCTAAAATCGAGGTAGCACATACTGTATATTACAGTGCACACTATGCAAACAAATAAAGGGATTAATTATGTTCAGGGAATACCTAGGCATACAGTACAAAGCCCCAAGATACAACTCTCCAATTTTATTCTTAAGTTGGCATTATGGCACTGTTTGTACAACATGCTTAACCCAGTTAGTCACTAACCCAGTTAACTTCCTTACCACTGGTTCTGGCAGCACATGATCACATTAACTGGATCAAAAGGTGCCACTTTGTGGAATATGGAATCCCCACCAGCAGTCCTCCCACTCCACCTCCCTCCACACCTGGTCCCCTATGCTCTATGCTGATCATCGTCACTCCCCTCTCCAAACACAACCCCAGGGACAGAAGGCCAGATGCCCCAGGGAGTATAGGAAAACTTCCCACCTTCTTCCTTGCTTTTCCAATTGGCACACTGAGGGTGCTAAGGTGTGGACATCAGCAGCAACATGATGTTCACTTGAAACGATTCTATATCTGGTCTTGAAATTTAAAACCATAGCTCTGTATTCTCCAAAACTGACTTGAGTGCTGCAGTGCTTAATCAAATCATTAAAATTCCAGCTATAGTGCCAGCTGATTTTTTGTTACCTCTGCAATCGCTCATTTGCAAAAGCAGCACATGTATTAATAGGCAGAGTGCTAATACTTTTGCTATATCTAGGTACATATGAATGCACATTCACTTAAGTCTATGAAGGTTCTCAGTCATCCAGGTGGAATTGTCTGTAGCTTGAATCATGTCAACTGGATTTCTATTTTCTTAGTGGAAATGTTCGTTAGTTATTTTAGTTAGTTAGTTAGTTAGTTAGTTAGTGGATAAGGAGCGAAACGTTTCCACTAAGAAAATAGAAATCCAGTTGACATGATTCAAGCTACAGACATTCACTTAAGGTTAACACTGGAACCAATTCCATCCTACTGGGTTTATTGCTATTTCTAACACAAATACATCTGTGATGCTACAAAACTGCCTTTGCAGCCAGATGTCTTCAACAGGTAAAACCAGTTCCACAAATCTGGTCCTGCTATTGTCAACAAGCCATTTAACAGCCATAACATGCTAATTATGTGTGTCAAGACTGCAGTTCCATGCATTCCACAAGGAATTTGACTCTGAGGCCAATCCCATCCTCAACAGTTTTAGATTATCACAAATACAGGGGCTGCAACACCCAAGGTTCTAAAGGTCCTATAGATCAGCCCACAGATTCATGATTGAGAACGTATATAGGGAACATATGAAAGCAGATACAATACTGAGTTTAATAACCCCTGCAACTCTGCTTAAACAAAAATCCTGCCATTACTTATGCAACCCCCTGAAAAAAAGAAATTATCCTGTGGTTGCTTTATAGTAATCAGAGTTTCAGATGAAAACGGACACTGAATCTTTGCATGGATGCTTTTAGGGCTTGCTTTATTCTATTTATCACAAAATTAATAGTAATTTATCATGTGCTACAATACTGATTAAACTGATAATATTTATTCAAGCTGCCAGTCCCCTTCTGCAGGGAGACAATATTCATCTTCTACATTGGCCATTAAAATTCAGATGGCATGATTATAAACTGAACATTTCATATCTTTTTAGGTGACCTGAGGAAGGAGCAGAGGACCATATCTAGCAGGCATAGGGAAGATATGGCCAGAGCCCCACAAGGAACAGCTTCATCCCAAATCAAAGCATTATTTCGGTCCAGCTTTCACTATTGCAAAGGCTTCTATTTCAACATATTGTTTCACAATTACTCTTCATGCAAAGATAATAAAGCTTCACACCTATGGATTCACATTCAATGTTCCAGTAAGCCTTTCCCAGATGAAGGCATTCTGAAGTTAAGTGTAAGGATCATAATGTTTTGCAATTATTTATCCTGACAAATAGCACAAGGATAGATCTGGACTGAAGGCTAGGAAATGCAAGACTGATGGTTTCTCCAAACCTGAAAAGCACCTCTCTCTCTGGCTTACAAATCTGACCGGAGCAGAAGTATCTCCAGGAGTGCATACACATGTATATATAATCCTTTGTCTTTGGCCCCCTTTTCCAAACAAGATGGGCTTTATAGCTCCTTTCTAACCCACAGGACCTAAGAAATTTCACCCTCTCTCTTCACCTGTAAATGTAATAGCATTTGTGGTGGGGAGCTGATTTTGATGGGAAAAATATCTTGGGAGGAAAGGACTGGCTAAGCCCCCGTTTCTGTCAAGATCTAACTTGTAACCTGCTCCCCCCATTCCCCATTGATTGCATACTGGGTATCATGAAAAGACATCATGTGCTCAGTCTCCTATCTCCTAGGAATTGTGAAGAAAATGGAACAAGCATTAATCAAATTCACAATGTTTTTGGAGAAGTTATGTGATAATATACACAGATATATTATCACATATGTAATATGTGATATATGTGATATATCACATATATATCACAATTACACCATCTACTGCATGCTGTAAAAAATCAAGCCAGTTCAGTTCAGTCTGTTACTGTCAAACACAGCATTTTTAGCAGCCCAAATTAGTGATGGGAATAAAGGACTGACCACACTAGCTGTAATAATTGCAAGCACTGCCTTCCTTTCTGGATCGTTTCCCATGGGAATTTGGGCAGCAAGTAACCTTGACAGAAATATTGTTATTTCTGGAAGCTGGGGACTGGCTTTCACTTTCATTTCCCACATGCACCATTTTGATCAGGTATGCAGAATGACATCCTACAGCTATTTAAATATTTTGTGCAATCCAAACTTAAGTCAAGAAAAACTGCATGTTTGTTGTTACTGACCATTTCACTTTCATCATCATCAAGATAATCATAGACAAGTGCAAGTAAAAATGGCAGTTAAAAAATAGGGGGGGACTGTTTAGGATTGCAACATGTAGGGAAATGGCCAGGGGGTCTATTTCCCTTAATTTCTCTATCCCAAATCTTGGTGCTGATGACAGATTTCCTCTTGAGGGAATAGCAACTACTGGAGGGGGGAGATATTTAAAAGGACTGTGTGGTGTGTAAGCATGGAGAAGAGTTAAGTACTGGTATTGCTTCTAGCCCTGCCCCCGGCCATTATTTCTAAGAAGAAAACAGACAGAAAGTATGCATTTGCATATTTAACTGATTTACTTGGCATAAACAAGCGAGAAAGCTTTTGCGTTCCCCAAAAGAACTCAAAAAATTGTCATTGCTAATAGGTAGAGTTAAACAAGTCAATAAGTAAAGGCAATGTCATGCAAATATCAACCAAATACCATGATTTAATTGTCCCTGAGAAAGGAATTCCCTCTGACAATTAATAACAATTTTACCTTGTGGTTATAAGCTCCACACCTAGATGTGAATAATTAAATTTTGCTCAGTGCTGTCTTATTTCCTTTGCAAATACTGTATTTCTAAAAAGTAAGCAGTTCTAGGAAAAGTGCTGAGCAGAAATCCTCCCTGCACCTCATCAAACAATTTGGAGATCTGCAATCTTCTCCCACATTTTGCCATAAAACCATGACAACGTGAAGCTTCCAAGCTGGCTTTCTTGTCTTGTACACTGCTTAAAGAATTTTGGTGAACTAGAAAACTTGTATGATACTTCATATTAACTGGCCTATTAAAGATATTGTCTTAATATGGAAGCTGGGATTTCATTAAACTACAATATGATGCATCAACAATCACGCAACAAGCTAGCCTTGACATTACTTTTAGAACACCAGAGGAAGTAGCAGCCATTCCTGGACTGGAATGAGGATATTATATTTTGACCACTGGCCTCCACCAAATAGGGCATGTCAAAAGCTACAAAATTAGTTCGTCCCACTCCAAAAAATATAAAAATTGCCTGTTCTAGAGGTGAGATGTGTCCATTTCTATATTGTGAGCAGAGCAGCTGAAGATGATAGCAGCAAAATCAACAAAGATACTGATGTTTGGCTGTTTCATGCACTGTAATGGGGATATACACAACAATGGGGTAACAGTGACATATTCCATCTTAAATCCTCCCATTTTTGTTGGAAATTTCTACATGCAGTGCCCCCCCCCCTCCACTTACCCATCTTTGGCAAGATGATACCTAAAGAAATCATTGGCAGCTAACTTGATGGCTTTTTCTGGAGTCACGAGTGTGAGGTTCACTGCAGCCCCTGGACAAGAAAGAGAAGAGAACATAAAGCTTAGTGGTTTCAAGGATTTTAAATCATCTCTGCATGGTGACAATCCACTGTACTCAAACTAAAAAGTCAACCCTAGGAGTGGTTTCCACACACAGAAAAAGGCATGTTATGTGTAAGGACTGCTAGGCTTAAACTTCAAACAAAAACAACTTCACTCAGCTTCGTTGTAGAAAAGGAAAGTTATTTAATTGAAGAAAGGTACAAGAATCCCAGAGAAAGCTGAAACTGATAAAAATGGCACAAAGCCTCTAATTAACACATTCCCTTGGTGAGCTCACATCCCCCCTCCCCGCACCTGGCTCAGGCAGTTGCAATTGACCTTGGTTCCCAGCGTCTGCTGCTCGCTGTCTGGTTTCCATCCCCCCTCCCATCCCATAAACAAGCTTGACACGTGTTGGCTTTCTCTCGTCTAGCTGGCTCTGCTGGCGGGAAGCGGCAAGCGAATGCACTATGTTCATTTGGTTGCATGATCCTGACATGATTGGCAGCCAGTAAATAGTGGCAAGTACTGTGTTGGTACTTATCCTCTTTCCCATATTGTGTTGTAACTGTGCTACATAAAGACAGTCATTCATTCATACATGTAGCACTGACTGGGAGACAGCTAAACTGTGGAGGAACTTTGTTAGGATTTTTTTTTTTTAAAAAAGAGGAAGGGTACAATTTTTTCCCAACAGCTGATGGTGGGGAAAGGGAGGTTAATCCTTGGACAGGGTAGGGCCAGTCGTCCCCAGTGCCACTGATCAGGTGCTGCTTCAGCTGATGTCCAGGCCATTGCGTCGAAATGCAAACTGATATTTGCACTGCATCTAGTTGGAACAAGTTTATGAGCTGGCAGTCCTCCAATATTGTTGAACGACAACTCACTCATCCCTCCCCACTGGCCCAGCAGATGGAGGCTATAGGAATTGAAGTTCTACAAATTTTGGAGGGCCCCAGGTTCCACAGCCCTGAATTAGGGCACATCCACAGGATCAGGTTGAACCTGCACACAGTGAAGTCACTGCATTGAAGAATGTAAACACCTTTTCAGGACACACATTCCAAAATCAAGCTCTACGATTTAGGATCCAACTGATGTTGCAATAACCACTGGCAAAAGAAACAGCGTTCTTCATTAGACAAAGCCATAAATAGCCAGTGAGCGTTCCAGAAACATTTCTCTTTGCCCTGTTTGACTTACTCAGTTTACAAAATAGGTAATCTTTGTCACCACATGTTAAAAGGAGCTGTTACTCCTTTCAATAATTTGACTCAATCCAAAATCCATGCATGTTAATGGTAGGTTCCTCCAATCTCAAGAGGGATGGGTACAAACTGGAAAAACTCGTTCAAATCTTATTTGTCACGTATTTACCTGGGCGCCCTAGACAAGCCACCTCCAGTGACTCCATTCCTCTCTCCCAAATAATGCTTAAGTCCTCTTTAAAAGGGTGTTTTAAGGACTGCCAAAATCATGCATATAAGGCTCACATATTTTTATTCCTCTGGAAACGCTGCACAAATATTTATATTCATCAGTTAACATTTTCTTGACGATACAGGTCGACCTTCCTTTGGCCTGACACCTGTTTCTTTTGAATGAAAACTTGTTCAGAGGAAATTCTCTCTTTGCAGGAAACCACATCAGAGCACCATTTTCAGCCAGCTCTGCTCCCTGGCACGTAAACAGCCCTTGACACAGGCATGGGAAAGAGGGACTCTATTATACAGAAAGAACATAAGAACAAATCCCAGGGCTGCAGAGAGGATCCTAGGCTGTGCACAGCTCAGGGAGAACAAAGGAAAGGGGTATTAGCAATGCTAGGGTGACCCACTTTACTGAAATCACTCAGGGAAGAGAGTCCAGCATCTGCCAAGCTTGTCTTTGCCTTTGAAACATTTTAATCTTTCATCTGCTCTATCCAACTATTTCACAAAGGGCCATAATAACTGAATGGGAAGCTGGCATCCTGCAAAGCAACTGTTGTCTCTAACGCAATTGTTACTTAGAAGGATGCTGCTGTTTCTGTTGACAGATTGGCTATACAACTGAGAAGAGCTACGTGCAACATTCACTCTTTTACTAGCCCTTCCCCTTCCCCAAAAAAACCCCTGCTAATGCTTCTAATTAAAATAGATATGGTTACATAAAGGGGGTGTGGTGGCTCAGCGGGTAAGATGCCAGGCTTGTCGATTGGAAGATCGCAAGTTTGGAGGTTCGAATCCCTAGCCCTGCGTGACGGAGTGAGCTCCCGCACTAGCTCCAGCTCTTGCCAACCTAGCAATTCGAAAGCATGCAAATGCAAGTAGATGAATA
Organism: Charina bottae; assembly: GCA_023362775.1. Classification (NCBI taxonomy): domain Eukaryota; kingdom Metazoa; phylum Chordata; class Lepidosauria; order Squamata; family Charinaidae; genus Charina; species Charina bottae. The sequence goes on along the minus strand of JALMGJ010000001.1, from coordinate 191,609,766 downwards.
GGTACCACTTCGGTGGGTAGGTAACAGCGTTCCGCGCACGTCATGCGGCCACATGACTGCAAAAGTGTCTTCGGACAACGCTGGCTCTTCGGCTAACAAACGGAGATGAGCACCGGCCCCTAGAGTCGGACACGACTGCACAAATGTGCGGGGGGTACCTTTACCTTTTTATGGTTACATAATCTTTCTTGGCATGCACCACAGCATCATGAAACACTGTTTTGTCTCTATTACTGAGTCAACCCAAGGAAAATTCAACTGGTTGTTAGTATACTTTAACAACTAATTATGAAGAGGTCTGTGTAATCTAAAAACCTGCACGTTCCTATACCTAGTGCCGTTAATACTGCCAGCTTCTTACTTTGTGGGATCTTTGTTGTTGTTTCGGCAACAGTGGTTTATACCAAAAGTTAAGCCAGTGCTAGAATACAGAGGTGTTCAGCTCTCTTGGGATGGACACAAAAACAAGGTACAAATTGTTAGAAATGTTAAGGATGCCCTTGGGATTGCCCACTAGTGGCAAATCATTCTATTACAGTATTCTCTGTTCTGATACTTCTGTTTCCGCCACCTGAATAGCTAAGATCACCACAGGTGACCCTCAAGAGAAAGCCCAGGCCACCAGACAGGAAATGTCTTTAAAACCTTTGCCTACAGATGTAGGCAGTTCAAAGTTTACCGTAGGAGCGAGCTCTGCTGTCTCAGCAAGATACAGCAATGCCATTTATTCATGAGGGCCGGTGAACTGGCATTAAAACTATTCTGCTGTAATGGGCCTAGGCCAATCCTCCTTTAGAGGAAGAGTGGGGAGAAAAGTAACAACAGAGGACAAAACAGATTTCTCTGCCTCAGGAGTGAACAAGGGCTGGTGCTTTGCTTCCCAACCTCCTATCACTGGGGAAGTATGTCATTTCCCAGTTTACATAATTCTCAACATCACCGAATGCATGTGTGGAAAGAGAACAAGGTTATGCCAATTTTTGTCTCTATTTGCATTTTTCAGGGTAGAAAACAAAAGTCCTAAGCAAAGCCAGCACACTCTTTACATCAAAAAGGCCTGGCACTGGCTGTCTTATGCTGCAAGCTCCTGTATAGCACAACTGGAAGAGCATGAAGTATATAAATACATGTGTACTGAATGAAAGAAAGGCTCACTTTGTTCCCAGTGGCTAGAAATTGCCCGTTTCACTGCAAACCCAGGGATGAGGAGGAGGTTATTCTTAGTAAGACGGCGGTCTGTCTTGCACGGTCTGCTCTGCAGCAGTTCTGTGCTGCGGAGACAACTTGGCAAAGGTAGGAGAAGAAGCCGAGCAAGCTGGTGGGGAATTTCATGCCCTTACTATTCGCAGGCTCTGAGCTGCTATTCAGGAATGGCACTGGGGTGATGCATAAGGGGTTGCAAAGGAATCCAGCATTTTCTCACAAGGAAAGACGTTTCCAGTTTTCACTTTTCTAGGTTTCCCAGTCCTAAAAGAGAAGGCCCAGCTAATCAGTTCAAGCCTTGTTGTGTGCATTCCAGTGAGCTTACTTTCTACCCTCAGCTAATTGATTCACTATCCTGAACACAAATCATGGCAAGTTGTAAACTGTGGTTTACAGATTACAGTAGTCAGTGCAATGCACAAGACCAAACCCAAATTACACAAAATCTTGGCACAATGGGTCAACCTAGAGCAGGGCTTTCCAAAGTTTTCCCGCAGCGACACACCAACCGCCGTTGGTGTGTCGCCGCGGGAAAACCCGGAAGTGCCGCCGTTGCGGCAGCGCGCAAAAACCCGGAAGCGCTGCTGCCGCTGGTTTTGCGCGCCGCCGTTGGTGTGTCGCCGCGGGGAAACCCGGAAGCGCTGATGATGATCAGCGCTTCCGGGTTGTGTGGCGACACACCAGACTGCGTGTGGCGACACACTTTTGTGTCGCGACACACAGTTTGGAAAGCTCTGACCTAGAGAGTAACAACTGCTCTGAACTCAAATGTCTGTTAAAAATACAGTATTCACTTTATGTACCACCCCTCCAAGTAGTCAAGAAAGTTTGACTTTACCAGTGAGCAGGTACAACTAACACCACTCACCGTTTCTCTTTTCTGAGAAGCTACGAGCGAGCTTTGGGGCATTGTTTCCAAGATCATTAGACCAGAGCAGGGATTTATGTAATCAAGTCTGAAAAGTAAACTTTATCTATGTTACCCAGTGGTATTACTCTAGTATGCTGATACATCTTCTGAGAAACAGATAAAAAAATGTTTACTCTTGCAATTCTATGCTACTATAAACTAAATGAGATTCCAACTGTAGCTACGCCCTTCTCATTCCATGAATAATTTCAAGGTTTATAGCTTTTGAACTGAAACTATGTGCCTCTGATCTCAGACTATACTGGTAAGTGAAGGTATGCCAAGATAGATAAAAGGTAAATTAGCTAATTTTATATGTTTCTTCTGCTCTGTATGAATAGGCTGACCATACGTACCATTTTAAATGGGACAGTACCATTTTTTTCACATTTCCTGACTATCCAGTCGTTTTAATATAAATGTAAATTTTGTCCCGTTTTTTTTTAAAAATTAACAAAATGTCAGGCATGGCAAGATTGATTCAGCCAAGATACAATTATCATTTAAAAAGTGCTTGATTGAGGTGCCTGATGTTGGATGAGACTAGAGAGAGCAAGGAAGGTGAAAAGAGAGAGAGGGAGGGAGACAGAGAGAGATGGGGAGAGAGATCTTTGCCACTGCCTCTGCTCTGATCTTAGCTGGTCGCTCTCTGCTCTGTTTGTTTTATTAAAATGCGTTCGGGATGTGATCCCGCCCCCTTTTTTCAAGAATGAAACTGATTATTTCTCCAGCTCGGCAAGAGAGTGTCTTTCATTTGGGATTGTGGGAGAGAGAGAAAGAGGGAGGGAAAAAAAGCAGGAGGAGGAGGAGGGAAGGCAGAAGGAAGAGAAGCCTCGCCGGGCGTGGAGTTTTTGAATCCCCCCTTCCCTGCCTCTCTTCTCTCCCCCCTCCCCTCCTTCCTGCGATCTGTGATGTTACAAAGCGGGTGAGCTGTGCTTCCCCCATTCGCCTCCTGTCAAATACAGTCCCCCTCTAGGTAAAGGTAAAGGTTCCCCCCGCACATTTGTGCAGTCGTGTCCGACTCTAGGGGCCGGTGCTCATCTCGGTTTATTAGCCGAAGTGCCAGCGTTGTCCGAAGACGCTTCCACGGTCATGTGGCCAGCATGACGCACACGGAATGCTGTTTACCTTCCCACCGAAGTGGTACCTATTCATCTACTTGCATTTGCATGCTTTCGAATTGCTAGGTTGGCAAGAGCTGGGGCGAGTGCGAGAGCTCACTCCGTCATGCGGGGCTAGGGATTCGAACCTCTGAACTTGCAATCTTCCGATCGACAAGCCTGGCGTCTTACCCGCTGAGCCACCACGCCCCCTCTATGTCTACCTAAATTTTTGTATGAGTTCTGTCACTGAAGAATAATTGTTAGCTCAATATGTTCATGTAATAAAACTTTTTCATTTTAATGAAAAGAAAAATATTTTTATATATACAGTAATCTGTTTAAGGACCAGCAAATGGATCTTAAAAACTCTTTAAAATTTTTTTTTATCGTCTTACATTTTCCATGAATACGGAATATTCCGCATCCCCTGGGGAACCACCCAGGGTCCCTCCTTGTGGGGGAGATGGGCGGGATATAAATGTAATAAATAAATAAATAAATAAATAAATAAATAAATAAATAAATAAATAAATAAATAAATAAATAAATAAATAAACAAACAAACAAACAAACAAACAAACAAAATATTACATAAGTTTAACCCTGTCCCATTTTTGCTATAAATGTAATAAATAGATAGATAGATAGATAGATAGATAGATAGATAGATAGATAAAATATTACATAAGTTTAACCCCGTCCCATTTTTGCTATCCCAATGTCCCGTTTTTGTCTGAAGGAAATATGGTCAGCCTATGTATGAATGTCTTTTTGTCATTGCTGCTGCAAAATCTTTCTAGTTTTAACAGATGTATGATAAATAGATCAGCAGATAGAAGGGTGAGAAAATGTTCATTTACCAGATTTCAGCTTCTCATGAGGCTGTAAAAAGTCACAAGATTCCAAGCAGACAAAAACAAAACAAAAAAGCAGCATTTCTAACATCAAGAATTAATCTCAGGAACTTGCTGTTTCAATCAATTATTGTCTGTACTGACAGGTCCAGACACATTTTTAAAAGTCAAGAGGTTTTTTTTTTAAATAACAAGAAATATTTTTATAACAACAAATACAGTTGCTACATGAAATGATTCTATCAAGAAGCGGTATGTGTCGAGGGCAGGAGGGGAGACAAAGGGAGAGAAAGAAAATAGGATTGATGTTTTTTTCTCCTGCCCTGTTAAAAACTAGTCTAAAAAGACAAAGCAGAAACAGTTCACACATACGTAAATAAATTCCAATTATATTGACCTGCAAAATTATTCTGACATCAAGAACATGACTACTTTAAGTAAACTCCATTAAGTTAATTGGATATTGTTTCTTTTGGGGAAACCTTTGAAGGAAATAAAGATATAAAGCTTCTCCCATTCATAATCCAACTTCAAGAGGCGAAACGAGTGAAAAGCTCTGTCTACTAAAACTGGAAACACACCACACAAACTGCTGCTTGAGAAATGTGCCTATACAAACCTACTCCTTTTTAAAGGAAAAGACTCTCAGGATATACAGAGATACACATACAAACAGTTCAGTAAGGCCTGCCAAATGTCTATAATTCTACAGTACCTATTCTTTGTAGTAAGAAATAACCTGGACCACTATCGAGGACAAGTATTTAGAAGAATATTGTACTAGTACGACTTACAACTTTCAAATTCCACTATTTTCAGACTTCTGGTGGGAATATGGCCGATAGAACAGCTTTGCTCATGAGCTCAGCGGGCAGACCTGGCAGCGTTGGTTTTTTTTTTGGGGGGGGGGGAAAGGCAGGCTTTTCCTGATGCCCTAGAGTATTTTCATGGCAGAAAATGCTTGGAATCATCCCATTTGTACTCCTGAATGTTGCCTCGTAGCCTGAGGATTGCCAACAAGTTAGCGCTAATCCGGTAAGAGACGACGGGAGTTGGGGACGCCATCATTTCCAGACCGCGCTGCAGCCTTAAAGGGACACTAGGTCGAGCCTTCCCATTTCTAAATCACCCAGTTTATATATTTTTAAGCTTGTGTACCCCAAGAGAGGCTTTTTACAACAAGAGGAGGCAAAAATCTCTTGGTGCTTATCATTATCTCTGGATTAATTTTAAAACTTTTTTTTTAATCTTTGGCTTATTTCCCATCTGGATATTAAGGAGGACTGAGAATAATTATGTCCATGTTACTACTTTTGTATTTAATTTGAAGGATTTAATGTTTTCCTACAAGTTGAATCTGCTGTTTTGAGTCTTCAGTTTTTTGTTCACTTTCCTTGAGTGCAGCAGTTGCTGGTTTGCATACTTTCCCTTTTGTCAACATCACTCAATAACTTTTGGGAGCTTTTTGTCAATATCACTCAATAACTTTTAGAAGCCTTTTATTAACCCATTAGCTCTTATCTGCACTAGCCAAGTATCCAAGGGGCGTCATAATCTACTGCCTGAAACATGGATGACCTTAAGGAAATTTTCTCAGAGCTTTGTTCTGAGCTTCGTTGTGATTTCAAACAGATTCTCCATGATACCCGTCAAGTTATTCAGCAAGATATTCGGGATATTGTAGAAAATATCAGCTCTAAAATGTGTCAACTGGTTGAGGACGCTCTGCTGGGAGAGGAAGAGTTTCATCAAGAGGGAGATATTTTTCCCGACAGTGAGAATGGATTCTTTGAAGAAATACCAGGCGACAAACACACTTTGGTGATGAAGGGGTTACAGTTTGACTTGCAAGATACTGACGAGTTTTTCTGAGGGATTGTTTTGGGAATGAAATGGCTCTGTTCTGTGGGAGGTTTTCTGCTGAGAAGTCTGACTATTTAAGAGGGGCAGCTGGGCTGTTTGATTTCTTTATGAAAAATGCCTTATGTATAATATGGAGACAAGTAAATGTTCTGGTATATTTTGATGTAGGATAAAAAAAATTAAGAATATGTACTTGGTTTGATATTAAGGCTTATATGATTTCACTTTTCTTTTATGGAAAGTGACTGGATTTTTTAAAGGTTTGTTTGATTTATAAGATTTTAAGGTATCTATAAGGTATAATATTAATTGGTTTTTAGGTTTAATAGGGTTAAGATTGTTGTTGTATTAAAAATTAAGAATATGTATTTGGTTTGATATTAAGGTTTATATGATTTCATTTTTCTCTAATGATTTGATTAGTGATGGTTTTTAGGTTTAATAGGGTTAAGATTGCTGTAGTATTCTTAATTATAAAAGTGTTTATAATTTGATTTTTCTTATAGTGAATAGAAATATATAGAATAGTGGTAGGAAGGAAATAATTAAATAAATATTCTTTTTGTTGGGGGGAGGGAAATTGATTTAGAGATTTATATAATTTTTTTGTCTTTTCCATAAGGGGAAGGAGAAATTGCATTAGTGATTTGTATATGTGCTAATGGAGGGATTTATAGAAATAATGTGATCTTGGTTTGATATAGAGTAAGGGTTTGAATATGGAAATTGTTGTATATTCTAGTTGTGGAAAGTCGGAAGTCACTTTATGTAATCTTCAAAAATTTTTCTTCTTGTGTTTCGCACTCTTTTTAGTTTTTCTTTTTTTCTTTTTGTAGTTTTTTGTAGTTTTTATCTTTTTTTCAAACTTAATAAAATTCTTTTTAAAAAAATGTCACTATTTTCAGTGGTGGCAACCCTCCATAGGAAGTTTCTGCAGGTTGATTTGCTTTCTAAAGTTGTGATTAATATTAATGACAGTAACTAAATAAACATTTTCTTAAAAAAAAAAAAAACTACATTCCTAATTGCCAGGCTGAGGCAAGTTATATAAAGTTTTTTCATATCCATGGAGACAAAAAATTGAATTGTACTTCATGAAGCAGTGTCTGTTGAACTTTACTTCACATTTGAAAAATTAGGCTACGATAGTCCCTCTCTTTTTCTGGCTGCAACTGTCATGGCCACCCAGAATCCCTTCTAAATTACTGCAATCCAATGGTGAGCTGCTAAGTGAACAGCAGTCATATGGCTAAAATCTAGCAATCTCTAATCTAGATGCAACATTTTCAATCAAATTTCCTTCTGGAATTATTTATGACCACGAAATGTAATACTGACCTCTGTACATTCCAAAATATCCATCAGACCGGATTGTTTTAATAAGGCAGTCAGACCTGTTGGAAAGATGGATGAAGCAAAGAGTCATCAGACCATTAATACAGACCAAAAAGCTATTCGGCGTTCTCAAAATCATGGTACACCAGGTATGTGGGACAGCAACTCCCATCAAGATAACCAGCACGGCTGGACTTACAATACAGCACGGCTGAGAGCAAACAGATTGGAAAGGCTGCGCCAACACAGTTTCAGTGTCTAGACCAGTGTTTCTCAACCTTAGTAACTTTAAGATGTGTGGACTTCAACTCCCAGAAGGGAGGCTGGGGGATTCTGGGAGTTGAAGTCCACATACCTTAAAGTTGCTGAGGCTGAGAAACACTGGTCTAGATGCAAGGTTGTCATGGGTAGGGAAAGGGAGGGAAAGAGGGGTACTTGTTCAGACTGTAAATTGCATGAAAAGTAATTACAAAGCAGAGACACAGGCAGTGTATGGAGACCCTTTCCCTTATCTCTCTCTCACCATTTGCCTTAGTGTTCAAAAGGCTCATAGGTGCAAAGAGATGATGATCTCCAGAATCAACTTTATAATAAAGCCTGAAGACCACTTTTTCTAGCCTGGAAATGCCTGATGTGATAATATAAAAATTTGTAACACAGGCTGAAATTTATCTTCCCAACTGCCACTTGCATATGTCTCAGGGGAGCTGCAGTCAAGATTCAAATAAACAAAGCTCTTTTAGGATTCCCATTCCATTGGTTCTCTCCTGTTATGTATTAAGCATCTTTGATAGTCACGGTAGACTGCATTAATCCTTCAGTGACCTTCCTGCTTGAAACACGAAAGGGCAATACCCAGGCAATGAAATGATGCTTTTAACATTTTTATCCTACAACAATCCTGTGAGATAAATCAGGCTGAGGGAATGAGTAGCCCAAAATATACCCAGCGACCTTATGTTCATGACTGAGTGAGAAACGGAACACGGATCTTCCCAGTCCAAACTGGAAACTTTTATCCTCCTATTTTCTGAGGTACAAAAGGATCACAACTTTGATTGGCATGTCCAAGCAATGTCTTCTAGGCATGCTGGGCGACAGTTCTCACCACCCCATCCCAGCTCAGCCAAAGCTGATCTAGTTATTAAAACTCATATACCAACCAGGAGGGAATGCTGAGTTGATGAAGTGGAAGCAACTAGAACATTGGGGGAGAATGACCATGTAACCCTACAATTCTTGATATTATGGATAATGGATCTGTCAAGACTATGTTTTGCCAAACTAACCTTATCTCATTTTTCATCAGATAACTTTCTTAAGTAGATTGTGGAAATGCCATAGATATATTTAATATGTAGATACTTTAAATAGTATTTAATATTTCAAATTGCTGTAGGCAAATTTCAGAAAAGCATGTGACAGTACCTCAGGACATAGAGATTAGCACACATTTAAGTGTGTGCTGCCTGGCACAACAAATTACATTTACTAATTTATTTTATTTATTTATTTATTTGATTTATCACCGCCCATCTCCCCCCGCGGAGGACAGCTGGCTCCAGATGGTACTCAGAGAGAGCTCAACAACGTTCTTATTAGATTGGAGGGTGACACTAAAGATTCATCCCTGGGCACTGTACTTTTTAATCTTTTTATGGATGACTTGATGATGAGCTGAAGAGAATACTTATTAAATTAAATATGTAGCTGAAATAAAAGGGGGATAAAATAATTTGGTGTAATGGTCAATGCACCAGGCTAGAAACCAAGAGGCTGTGAGTTCTAGTCCCACCTTGGGCACAAAGCCAGCTGGGTGGCCTTGGGCCACTCACTTTCTCTCAGCCCTAGGAAGCAGGAAAGGGCAAACCACTTCCGAAAAACCTTGCCAAGAAAACTGCAGGGACTTGTCCAGGCAGTTGCCAGGAGTCAAAATTGACTCGAAAGCACAAACAAATAAAAAAAACGTACAGCCTAGAGGACGGAAATAAGATTAAAAATTATCTTGATTGGGTTGCTGCCAAAAAAAGCAAATGAAATTTTAGGCTTTATCAACAGAAGTATATTTTCCAAGTCACAAGAAATTGGTATTTCATTTCATTGTGCGCTGTTGATCCCTACCTTGGGAACTGTGTACAGTTCTGCACACTTCACTTTAAGGAGGATTCAGACAAACTGGTAAAGCTGCAGAGAAGAGGCTTGAGGATGACGGGACTACAAATTATGTTTGATGAAAGAGACTGAAGGAATTGGGGGTGTTTAACTTTGAGAAGACCAGCGAGGAGGATATGGTAGTATTCTTCAAGGACCTGAAAGGATGTCAGACAGAAGAATGCCACTATAGATCCATGTATTGGATCATGGATGGTGGAATAGAACTGGGGAGATCCAAGCTCAGTTCACATTTAGTTGTGAAACTCCGTGGATGACTTTGAGCCAGTCCCTTTCTCTCAGCCCAACCTACCTCACAGGACTGTTGTTGCAGGAGCAGAATGAAGGGACATTCTCATGAAAGTCTCCTTGAGCTCCTAGAGAAAAGGGTTAGGGCACAGGAGTCTAATTAAATAAATACATAACTATGCTGTATCATCCCAGAGAGTAGAGCTTTGAACAATGGATTTAAGTTACAGGAAGGGAGATTTCAACTGAATGTTAGGAAAGATTTCGTAGCACTGAGAGCGCAGTTGAACTAATTACCCTGAGAGGTGGCAAGTTCCCCCTCATGGCATGTGCATTCACAAGTGTTCTAATGGTGAATGGCAAACACTGGATTTATTCATCTGTTACAAATGCTTCAATATGTATTCTTGCACAAAGCAGGGGGCTGGACTCAATGGCCAGAATGGCTGCTTCCATGATTGTTTTGTTTTATTTATATTTTATTTATTTATTTTTAAAATTTAGTATAGCCACTCAACTCCAATGGATTATATGAGTTATGTTTCTCTGAGTGGTGATGTCCTGACTTCGAGTGAAGGAACACGCTGAGACTTGGTGTACAGGCTCTAGTGTTTTATTGTTTTACTCTGCTAGACAGAATCCAGCTAAACTAAAATGAATTAGTGATGCTCAGAGAAAAGGCCCACGAAACTAGGGCAGTGCCTTCTTCAGCCTCTTGCGAGGAAAGCAAAGCAATTCAGTACTGTGTATGCGTTTATCCCCCTGGAGGGAGCCTCCTCCTTCTTCACCAGTTATCTCCCTGACACGTGATGCAGAAATGTCTCTCATAAGCACCCAACTCCTAGATTATTATAAACTACTATTAATAATAGGGCTAAAAAAAACCCCAATTAACAGAAACACTCTGATGCAGTGTTGGTGAACTAACTTCAGATCTAGGTTCCTCTAAAAACATGCAGCCTGGGGAATCTCAGTAAGCAGCTCCACAGGATTTCTGTGCAGACAAATATTACACAAGCAGTTCACACAAAAGAACAAGTCATTAAACAATAAGAATGAATGAATCCTTTTTTTTTGTCTTTAAATCTGCAGGGTACTTACATACTGGTGTACATCCTCTGGCCATTCTGTTGGTTCTGTAAACGTGTTTTTGCCAAGTCAATAGGAAACACACAGGTGACCCCAATGAGCCCGGCTATGCCTCCATTGATCAGCTTGGCGGGTAAACTGTAAGAAAAAGAGCACAGAGGTACATTCCCGAGAGAATAGCAACCCAGCCACAAAAGGCAAGAGGAAGGTAGATCAATGCCAGGCTGCTGCAGCATCTTAAAGACTATGTGTGGTGGAATGTGAGGGTGACCTTGGAGAACAGAGGGAAGAGATGCTGCCTAGGGAATGATCAGATAAAAGGAACGGGAGTCCATGAGAGGGTAACGGTCTAAAGAAGAAACTTAGGAAAGACCCACCCTGAACACTCAAGCGATAAATAGGGAGGGTGGGAGATTTGTACTTCCAGACTTGCAAGATTCTGTTAATGTAGCCTTACAATAAAATAAAATAAAATTCATCTAGTCGTGTTTCCTGTCTGGTTTACCTGGAAGGGCTGACACTATGGTACTTTCGGAGCAAGTTTCATAGACTGGAGACCATTCAATCATGACTCTATCTAATGAAAGGGGGACCTGCTCATGGCAGGTTGTGCTACTTCAGTTTATCTCTAGACTCAAAACTGACTGTGTCGCAAAAGACTTAATTCTTTTGGAACTGATCAAACCCGTATCTTGCTAATTCAAGAACACTTTCTATTCTGTATAGGTGTGGTCATTTCCTCTAACTTTATTTTTCAGAAGTCTTCTTGTAACATTCTGAAAATCCACCCTCCAATGGTATATAGAGCTTGGGTCTCACATTTATTTCCACAAGTCCAGAGGGGTTCATAATTTAGACAACGCTAGGTTCCTACACTGCGCTAAGGATAGTTTGCTTAACTTTAGTTTAATAAGCCAAAACTGGCTAGGTTCATACAGTGCTGTGCCACAAATCATATAGTTTACAACCCACAATGACTACATGTTAAGCCAAACTCAACAAATCACGCTACAGGTTAGTGTAATGTGTAAACCCAGATAAAGGATTATAAAACTCACAGTCTTTTGACTTTCAAAAAGATAAAAATTTCCTTCAGCCAAGCTTGATTTCTACTAATGATATGGATACCTCACCAATATCGCTATGTGTTGTGAATTAGGAGCTTTTACTCAGGACATCTCACTGAGTTCAATGAGACTCAGCTCTCAGACAAGCATGTAACCCTCAAATCTACAGGAATCAGGTAGAATCTACAGGTGAGGTGGGCTCCCACACTCCTGGTCTTCCGGAAAAATCTGAAAACTTGGTTCTGCTGCCTTGCTTGGGATGGGAAAGGTAACAGCTCCTCCTGGGGGTGGCTAGCGCTGTAATATCCTCCCTACTATATAACACAGAGCTTTCCAAACTGTGTGTCGCGACACAAAAGTGTGTTGCCACACAAAGTCTGGTGTGTCGCCACACAACCCGGAAGCGCTGATCATCATCAGCGCTTCCGGGTTTTCCCGCGGCGACACACCAACGGCGGTTGGTGTGTCGCCGTGGGAAAACTTTGGAAAGCCCTGATATAACATCATATTGCCACATGGATTTTATATTTATATTATATTTATTTCATTGTATTATTATAACTGATTTTAAACTACCTTGGATCACCTTGGAAGTTTAGAAGATTAGAAAAACATCTCAGAGTACATACTCTGATGTGAATCCCTTTCTGCTGCTCAAATCTTATAAAACTGATGTAGAAAATATTCCTGAAAACAATGTAAAGCTGTTAATCTTTTTAGATTCTACTCTATTTGCAGCATTATCAGTTGAGTCCAGCTGCCGATCTGTTCAAACACAAAATCCAGACATGAGCCTAAATTTAAAATGAAAATAAAGCAAAACTGGGTTTTATTTTGGACACTTGGTGCTTGAATCAAAGACAGGAGCTGCTTAAGACTTCACTATATGACCAGCCTGCAATTCTGTATTTAATCTATAGTTCTTTCTAGAGAATCTTCATATTCTACATTTTTTCTAAAAACTACCCCAATCAAAAAAGGTGCCAGTAAAAAGAATTGGTAACTTTCCTACAACTGCAACTCTTCTGGTGATCATCTATACCAGGGGTCGGCAAACTTTTTATGCCGGGAGCCATTTTGACATGCTCGTGCACATTTTGAAATGCTAGAGAGCCAGGGGGCGGGGTTTGCGGGCGGGGGCCAATCGCGTGGAAGGGGGCAGGGTTTGCGGGCGGGGGCCAATCGCGTGGAAGGGGGCGAGGTTTGCGGGCGGGGGCCAATCACGTGGAAGGGGGCGGGGTTTGCGGGCGGGAGACAGCGTCCACCCGGCCCAGCTGCCCGGGGTCCAGGGAGATCAGCTCTAGCGGGATCTGTGGCGAAGAGCGGCCGGGGGGGCGGCGACGACAAGCGGCGCGCTTCAGGCTTTCAGCGCGCCGCTTGTCGTCGTCGCCGCCCGCCCCCCCCACGGCCGCTCTTCGCCACAGATCCCGCCGGAGCTGATCTCCCTGGACCCCGGGCAGCTGGGCTTGCCTCCCTCCGCGAGGCCCAGGCGCCGGCCCGGGCCTCCTCCTCCTCCTCCGCCGGCGCTTCAGGCTTCCAGCGCGCCGCTTGTCGTCGCCGCCCCCCCCACGGCCGCTCTTCACCACAGATCCCGCCGGAGCTGATCTCCCTGGACCCCAGGCAGCTGGGCTTGCCTCCCTCCGCGAGGCCCAGGCGCCGGCCCGGGCCTCCTCCTCCTCCTCCGCCGGCGCTTCATGCTTCCAGCGCGCCTGGGCCTCGCGGAGGGAGGCAAGCCCAGCTGCCCGGGGTCCAGGGAGATCAGCTCCGGCGGGATCTGTGGCGAAGAGCGGCTGTGGGGGGGGCGGCGACGACAAGCGGCGCGCTTCAGGCTTTCAGCGCGCCGCTTGTCGCCGCCGCCCCCCCCCACGGCCGCTCTTCGCCACAGATCCCGCCGGAGCTGATCTCCCTGGACCCCGGGCAGCTGGGCTTGCCTCCCTCCGCGAGGCCCGGGCGCCGGCCCGGGCCTCCGCCTCCGCCGGCGCTTCAGGCTTCCAGCGCGCCGCTTGTCGTCGCCGCCCCCCCCCCCCCACGGCTGCTCTTCACCACAGATCCTGCCCGAGCTGATCTCCCTGGACCCCGGGCAGCTGGACTTGCCTCCCTCCGCGAGGCCCAGGCGCCGGCCCGGGCCTCCTCCTCCTCCTCCGTCGGCGCTTCAGGCTTCCAGCGCGCCACTTGTCGTCGCCGCCCGGCCCCCCCCCACGGCCGCTCTTCGCCACAGATCCTGCCGGAGCTGATCTCCCTGGACCCCGGCAGCTGGGCTTGCCTCCCTCCGCAAGGCCCAGGCGCGCTGGAAGCCGGCCCGGGCTTCCTCCTCCTCCTCCGCCGGCGCTTCAGGCTTCCAGCGCGCCTGGGCCTCACGGAGGGAGGCAAGCCCAGCTGCCCGGGGTCCAGGGAGATCAGCTCCAGCGGGATCTGTGGCGAAGAGCGGCCGTGGGGGGGGGGGCGGGCGGCGACGACAAGCGGCGCGCTTCAGGCTTTCAGCGCGCCGCTTGTCGTCACTGCCCGCCCCCCCCATGGCCGCTCTTCGCCACAGATCCCGCCGGAGCTGATCTCCCTGGACCCTGGGCAGCTGGGCTTGCCTCCCTCCGCGAGGCCCAGGCGCGCTGGAAGCCGGCCCGGGCCTCCTCCTCCTCTGGCCTCCGCCGCCGGGCCCGTCCCCCTCGGCCGCTTCCGCCCGCCCGCGTTGAGCGAAGATGATGATGGGGGGCGGGAAACGAGGCCTGCCCGCTTACCTGCCTGCTTGCCTCCCTCCGCGAGGCCCCCCGCTGCCTTCCCGGGGTCCAAGCCGGATCGGGGGCCTCGCGGAGAGAGGCAGGCAGGCAGGTAAGCGGGCAGCCCTGGCCTCCGCCGCCGGGCCCGCCCCCCTCGGCCGCTTCCGCCCGCCCGCGTTGAGCGAAGATGATGATGGGGGGCGGGAAACGAGGCCTGCCCGCTTACCTGCCGGCTTGCCTCTCTCCGCGCAGGGGCTGCTGCGGCTGGAGATGGCGCTGCCTCCCTGCCGCGCCGGGCCTCGCTCAGTGCGAGAGCCAGGGGGCGGGGTTTGTGGGCGGGGGCCTATCACGTGGAAGGGGCGGGGGTGAGTTCAGCTGCGGAAGAGCCACACTCAAGGGGCCAAAGAGCCGTATCTGGCTAGCGAGCCGCCATTTCCGACCCTTGATCTATACATTAACAAATATGGGTGATTTGCCTGTGTAAAGCCCCATTCAGAACCTTCTAGAGCAGAGCTTTCCAAACTGTGTCGCGACACAAAAGTGTGTCGCCACACACAGCGTGGTGTGTCACCACACCACCCGGAAGCGGCGGCATGCGCGTGCACGGCAGCAGCGGCAGCGGCGCGAGATCAGTGCTTCCGCGTTTTAGCGGAGGCTGCCGCCGCTGCCCGCACGCCCCCCGCGCCGCCGTGCGCGCGTGCACCGCCGCACCCCCCCACGCTGCCACCGTGCGCGCACGCGCCACCGCTGCCACTGGTGTGTCGCCAGCGGCGGCACTTTGGAAAGCCCTGTTCTAGAGCTTGTTTGGTGAGGACCAACCTCCCATGCAACTTGATACAACACGCGCCAAACTCCTTCAATTCCTAAGATTGATACAGTGGATCCAAAGGAACAATAAAGTCACCATGAGACATGCCAAGTCAGACGGCAGGTTGTGGGAATTCCCAGATGACCACTTGCAGAACTAAGATGCATAAGAGTGTGCTATGGAGGAACAGATTGTTGGGATTATCAGGAGTCAACTCAGCATTGTCTAATAAGCATAATAGGGGGTCTTTCTAGTAAACGCATCTCTACTGTGCTTGTGGGATGTTACCTTGGGTCACCTGATTTCCTCTTCCTTCTTCTTCTTGGTTTGGGGGATTAACATTCTCCATTACTCTCCATTGGAAATAAATATGTTTTATGCTTTATAGACAATTTTTCCAGATACTGTGTAACCTACCTATTGAAGGAGCAATCCCAAACAGCGGACATGCTGAAAGCGTATGTAGCCATGGTGACCAACAAGTTCAACAGAAGCCCTCTATAGTGATCGAGGAGGAGAGTTCATTTCACAAACCATGCAAACATACCTAACACAGCTAGGCATAGAATACAGACTAACCACTCCATACACGCCTGAACAAAATGGAGTTGCTGAAAGGAAAAATCGCTCACTAACGGACATGGTAAGATGTATGCTTTTAGAAGCAGATCTGCCTGACAAATACTGGGCAGATGCTGTTTTAACAGCTACATACTTACAGAATAGACTGCCAACCAAAGCCAATGAGGTAACACCTTCTGAACTATGGCACGAACGCAAACCAAGCATAAAGCATCTGAGAGTGTTTGGATCCAAAGCTTATGCACACATACCAGAAGAAAAGAGATCCAAACTAGACCCCAGAACTGAAGAAGGCATCATGATCGGGTATGCTCCAAGTAGCAAGGGATACAGAATCCTGAACTTGAAAAACAGGAAAAGTAAGAACATGCAGAGTGGTGTACTTCAATGAATGAGAGGAAGGCTACCATAGTTATGCTGATAATGACTGCGCAGAAACCAACAGCGGCAGTTACCAGCTTGAGATGTTTAGCCCAACATCCAAAGACACAACCACCACACCGACCCAGAGGGAGATAGAAGCCCAGGCAGAAACTCCACCAGAGTCAGATGACAAGGCCGAGGATGCAGAAGGGGTTGAACCATCAAGTGCCACTCCTGAACCTGCTCCAAGACGCTCATCACAACCCAACAAAGGAGTTCCAGCCGAGAGACTCACCTACCTGGCAAGGTCGTTGTTACCGAAAGAACCTGCATTGTGGAACGAAGTGCAGCAAATGCCACCAGATGAAGCAAGCAAGTGGAAGAAAGCAGCACAAGAAGAGCTAGAAGCTCTACACAAGAACAAAACATGGACTTTGACAAAACTACCAAAAGGCAAGAAAGCCATAGGATGCAAATGGGTTTTCAAAGCCAAACAAGATGAAAATGGAGAAGTACAAAGATACAAAGCTAGACTAGTTGCCAAAGGCTATTCACAAAAATATGGACTTGATAATGATGAATGTTTTCCTCCTGTTGTAAAACATACCACAATCAGAATGCTCCTGAGTCTAGCAGCTTCCAGGAACATGAGTATTGAACACCTAGATGTAAAAAACTGCATTTCTGCATGGAGAGATAGAGGAAGAACTGTACATGCTACAACCTCCAGGCTTCGCCAATCCCAAGACACAGCAACTGGTTTGCAAACTTCAGAAGGGGATTTATGGCCTGAAGCAAGCAGCAAGAGCATGGAATAAGAAGTTGAACCAAGTACTTCTTAACCAAGGTTTTGTTCAAGGCCAAGCTGATCCCTGTCTCTACACAAGACGCAGAAATGGCAGAGAGGTGTACATTCTTTGTTATGTGGATGATTTGATGATCTGCCATAATAACAAAGGAGACTTTGATGGTCTTAGTGTCCCTTTAAGGCTACAGCATGTCTTGGAAATGGTGACGTCCCAGCCTCCCAGCTAGCTCTTACCAGACGAGTGCGAACACTGTTTGCACATCTGGAGGACAGATGGGATAATTCCGAGTGTTTTCCTTTCCCAGAAAAACACTCCTGGGCTCCAGGGAAAACCTGCCTGAGCCCGAAAAAACTGCCACGTTGTCAGTTCTGCCCGCAGAGCCCATGGGCACAGCTGTTCAGTCCGCCATATCCCCACCAGAAGTCCAAGGAATATATTATATTATTTCATACATTATTTCAATCACCTTTTTATTCCTCTAGTGGAAGAAGTATATCGAAGGGCTTGGACTATCAATATTCCTGACATACATATAACCTCCTTTTCATCTTGCACCCTCCACAGTTTTCCATCATTTTAGTCTTCCTGTCCAGTTTCACCTGTTATAGCCACAATATCCGTTGGAGGATCATGCCTCTTTCCATTTGTACCCAGTGAACAAATATACACATTTGCATTACAAATCATTATGATATACTGTAGATACAGTATTAATGATGTAAACCTTCTTTTGTATTGCAGCTACCGGCTAGGATTTCCTCTTATTTTTATTCTGGAACTATAACATATAATCAGCAAATAATACAAGCATTTCAAACAAAATCTCAACCTCCTGTGTATTCAGAAACCCCCATGTTTATAGCCATACATCTCCAGATGTAGAAGATGTAAAAAAAACCTCTGGGTTTTGGTATGGCCCAATGGTGTCCCCTAAACCCTTTGGGAAGTTGACCTAATGCCTAGACAGCATTTAATACAATGGCCAATGAAAACGAGTTAGCACCTTCATCATCCAACCAAGGATGGTTAGGAAGACAGATTCATATGTTGCACAATTTTCTGATTGCCTGGTAGCCCAAGACATCAGAAATGGAGAAGTTTGCTTCACTAGGAAGACTGAGAATTGCTTTGCACAAGAGGCTGATTTTCACTTAATCTGCACATATTACAAAAATGAGGGTAGTTCTCAAGCAGGAATAAAAGACATTTTTAGGCAGCGGCTCAGCAGGAAGAATCTGCCTAAAAATATCCTAGCAGAGGTTCCAGTTGATCCTTCTTCAATAAGCCATCTTAGGATGCTTTCTGAAGATGAGCTGAAACCCAAGATCTTATTCAAGATGGTGATAAGAAATTTGTTTAGCTAGGCTGGCTGTACTGATTTTATTCTGGAATTCTCAACTATGCATGACTGCTACCCTCCCTTATTTTCCTGCATTGCCCTTTTCCTAATAAATTCCTTTTCATATATAGAGATTTAGCTTTGCTGGTTTAATAAGGCAATTTGGCATTAAAACTTTCCCATGTGTAAGACTGTACAGTTGCTCAGCTATCCTCGTGTTTCAGGATTGGCACAAGATTTGCTAACATTTTATTTGGGGGCTTTGGTCAAGACCATCCAAAGTACCTTCCTTTCAACTTTTCCTAGAACTTGGTGGAAGGGCTGAAAGGTCTCCCTTGGACAGACAAGAATGTGTGAGGAGCTTTGGCCTACCATAATAATCGTTTACTGAGGAATTCTTGAAAGAAAGGTTCTGCTAGTAGTATTTAAATTTATAATATGTATTTATAATATGTTTACAGTTTGTAACAGGAGGTAAAACAGTGAAATGGCTCAGTCCACTTGATCATAACAATAATTATGGAGCAATGGAGTTTACTAGTGGCTTTTCTTTTCCACCCCTTTGCACAAGGCAGTGCATATCTAATGGAAAATGTGAGAAAAAAGGTTCCCCAAAAATACATATATCTGAAAATAAACGCATTAGAACATTGATTTTAGAGAAGGCTGCACATAAAACTATATACAGTGGAACCTTGATTTAATGGATACCTCCCCCACCCCATCTTAGTGGATTTTGGAGCAACTGACCAAATTTCCACCAGGACATTTCCTTGGAAATACTAGGGAAGGTTATTAATAACAATCTAGTGTGTCCTACTGAGTTCAGTGGAGCATACTCCCAAATACACCTGCACAGAATTCCACACTGAAGTTGTTGTGAAGGTCCAAATCATCTACAAGATTGGATCACAAACTTGAAAGTATCCTCTATGAACTCCTGTGCTGCTGATCATACATGAGAGAGAATGTACCTTCTGAGTTGATAGCTTTCTGGTATGACCCAGATGCCATCTGCTTGATTTAAGTTGGAATTCTTATTATGTTTTATACTTTACAGCTTTGACTCTTAAAATATATAGTCTTGACATTAGAAAAAAAATCCATCAAAGTATAAATGACTGCTATAAAATTATGCATTTATTGGAGTATACAATTTATCAGTCCCAGATTATTTTTTGCAAATGTCACCCATCATTATAATTTAAGATTGGACTTCCTCAAACTGATGCTTTCTAGATGTGTTTAAACAACTCTCCAAATTATAGCCAGTTGGGAGTACAGTTCCAACGCACCAGACTTGGGGAATCTAATCTAATCATTTTATTATGTTAAATATGCACATTAATTTAATTTTTCCTTGATATATTCCTGTGCATCCAAAATACTATCATTAATATTGATTATATATATATATATATATATATATATATATATATATATATATATAGAGAGAGAGAGAGAGAGAGAGAGAGAGAGAATGTGTGTGTGTGTGTGTGTGTGTGTGTGTGTGTACTGTATATACAGTATATATTCCTTTTGGTCTTTTGTTTCTACCATTTTAATATAAGCCAATCTTGAGGATATGCCCAAGGGAAGGGTTTAAAATTACTCACAGAAGTGTAAGCACTTTTATATACAGCATGACCGAATTGCTGATTCTCCCCCTAGTTGTACTCTCCTATTCACAACCCTGATGTCCTCTATCCACTACACTCTTCATAAAGATCAGAAGTGAATTTGAGGGGGAATGCAAATATCAAGAAAACACAAACTGTCCTCTGGATTTTAGTCCAAACATTTATTCATTTAAGATTATAATCTGAAACCTCACAACTTAGTTTCTCAGGCAGGAACCACTTATAGAGAGAGGATATGCTTTCAAACATGTAATTGTCCATGTGGAAATAGAAGTTCTGTTGTACCATGGAATGAGTGTACCTCATGAAGGTCCTACTGTTCGAATTAGCCCCCAATTCCTCTTGTTCTCTCCCAACAGAAGCACATTAAGGGTAACAAAGGCAGGAACAAAGCAACCTTCCCCAATTCTGCTTTCTCATTAGGGATTATTGGACTACAATTCACCATCTCCATCTAATACTGCCAAAGGTTACATTAGCTGGAGATGATGGGGCTGCAGTCCAACATGTATAGAAGAAGCCAGCTTAGGGAAAACAGACGTAAAGGCAAAAGGACAGAGAAAGAAAGATATATTTTGGAGTTAGAGATAGAGAATAGGGAAATGGACTATGTGGTGAAAACACAAAGGAAAGAGTTGGAGAGAACAGCTGAGAGAGGAACAGAAAAAAGTTCTTACCTAATCTGTTTATCAGCCATTTAATTCAGTTCTGATCTTGTAGAAACAAGATTTATTCTTCCAACAGCCTTCTAAATCTTTGAGGCTCCAATCACCTAATTCCTGCAGTTGGTTTTCTAGAAGAAGATGGAAATAACACTAACATTATTACTTCTAGTCACTGCTATCAGCTCTTTGTACACAGTAAGAATGTTTTGGTAAAAGTTTCCCACATATTTCCAAGAGAGATCTGATGAAATTTCATACAAAGAAAAAATGCAGCTATTTCTAATTGGCCATGAATGATAAGATGAAATATATCCTCGATCATTATTTTTATACTTCAGACATGTCACTAGTCTTACTCCTGACCATTCTTTTTATTTTGCAATCCATATGAAAGTCACAAGCAAACCATTACTTTTGTACTGCTAACCTTAACTCACATGGAAACGTCATTTAGACATTTGAGATATTTACCAAATGGAGAGACGACCACCATTTCATTCAAAATAGAAATTAAGTACATTCATTTTTCAATGTATTCACGGACAGAACATTTCAAGCTCTTTCTGCTACTCACTGAAGCAAGTCAACAAGCTCAGCTGAAAGACTGGCAGCAAAATCCTATCCACCCACCTCCCATATTGCACTAAGGCATTTGCCAAATGTGCAGAGACAATTGTGGAAAGGATAACAAGAGAAGTGAGGCTGTCTGCCGAAAATTCATTGCAAGGATACAAGGAAAATAAAGGGAGAGGGAAAAAATGTGGTTGTTTATTTCTTCTTCAGATGAACTTCCCATTAAGTAACTATATAGCAAAAGAAGTAGCAACAGTCTTATGCAAATCCAGCAAAATACCTGAAATTTAAGGTGGAACTGCTTGGATTTCCAGGTCTAATTCACATAAACACAAGTTCAGTACCTCTCAAAACCCAATCCATGGTGGTCACCTTAAAAATAAAAGAGCATGATAGCTAAAAAGTATCTAAAAATGAGTATGGTTGAAGTTTATTTATATTTAACAACTGGGCTACATTAATAGACTTTGGCTAAGAAATTATTTATTCCTCAGGGTGAGCACCTTAACAATATGTCAAACTGTCTTATACAGCTCTCTCCAAGATCTTATAGTAGACAAGTGCAACATTCCTACATGGTCCTAGGAATCCCTCTGGGGCTAAGGATGGGCTATTGTAAAAAAATAAAGGAGAATTTAACTATTCCCTTTAAATATATTGGTATCAGAGCAGGGATCCTGGAAATTACATTTTCCAAAAGGCAAGAATGAAAATATAATTCTGTAAGTTCTATGTACAAAAGGTGCTCAAGACTTACTTTTGCAGCAATCTTTATGCTTTCTGAACAATCATAGAGTTTCTCAAAAGTAAAGTGTGACTGTGATACTTGTTTTGTTGGATTAGGAAAGACAGAAAGTAATTTCATATATGCATTTGTTCTTAATAACTGAGCATCAGGAGATTCACACATAAAAGTGAACAGCTATTTTAAATCCAGCATGTTACAAAAGAAAAGTAGTGCATCACAAGACACCAGAACATCACAAAATGTATCAACAGCAGTAGTTCACATATTCATCTGAACCATCAAGTGATCTCATCAAGCAATTTATTCATTTATTTAGCATTTGCCCTGCTTGGCTGCAGGGTCTGTTTGTTTGCACTGTGCTTCCCTAGTTCTCATAGCAAAGCCATCAACACATGATGCAATGAGGGTTTGTTCTTCAGCCAGCTTATCATAGAGCCTGGGGCTTGGGGGCTGAGAGAGGGTGACTGGCCCAAGATCGTCAGCTGGCTTCTGGGGCTAAGGGGGGACTAGAATCTGGGTTCCCTTGCTCCTTGTCCACCTTCTTAACCACCACACCATGCTTGTTCTCCAACAAGTTATTAATTTTATTATTATTCTCTCTCTCCCCCCCCCACCCACCCATCCATCTCCATTGTAGTTCAGCCTTTAGCTACAAGGTGATAATAGAAGCACAGCATACAAAACAGAACAAAATTGAAGAATTCAACCTTGAAAACATTGTACTTAAGAGGCAACGAGTGATGACAAAACAAACCACCACTCAGTTTGTGTATAATCTTATTGCGAAAAGCTCTCTCTGAATATTCAACTGTGGCAGCTATGAAGCATTCAGTGATTCACTCTTAAGATAGGTCCTTCTAGATAGAGCCCTGTTGCACCCTTGCATTCCCACACATAATTGGGCTAGGGATGATTGTTATCTGGAGAATTAAATTTAGGCTGAGGATTTACTCTCTTGGCCAATAACCCTGCCCACAGATCAGAGAGGTGAAGTGACATACAAGTTTTCAAAACTGTTTCCTGCATAGCACAACTATGTTCTTCACCAATAAGGAACAGAAATATTAATTCCTTTAGGGACTAGGAAATCTATGCCTGCTTTTTAGAGTCCATGGGAAGTTACAACTGATATTATAAGTGTTTCAGTTCATGGGAAGGTAACAATTAACTAAAAGCCAGCATTTCCAAGGTTAAATCTGAACTATATGCATCATTTTTTATGTATTTTGTTTCTCAGCTCCACAGTCAGGACTGCAACTCAACCACCAGTTTCCCATCTGGTGATTCAGAGCCTCTCATTTATTCTCAGAAATATTCACATTCAAAGAGCTGCAAACTCAGAAGGCACAGTAGCAACCAGCTGTTTGCTTCACTAAGCTAGCCATCCTTTCTCCTAGAGCCTCTTCACAATCACACCTTTGGAGTGAGTCACACTGCTCCCTTTCAATGCTGTGAGGAAGTTCTGAGTTGCCGCAATACATTCTAAAAGAGAATGTGGTGGTTGTTTATGGTGATGATAAGGAGGGAGTCTTCATCCGTTCTGCAAAAAGCCACCAGGGTTGCAATGTTATTGTTATAGAGTTTTTTTGACACGTTTTTGACTTAGGGCATCCTGTGAGGCCAGGCAATTGCAGCTTGTCCAATAAACCATGGTTAAGATACTTAGCATGGTGCACGACATGGGTCAATGTCTGCTGTCAGCTTGTCTAGGATCACATCTTAAACTGGGAGACAGAAAGTCACAGCCTTTACCCTGCTAAAGCAATGCACCAGTCACAAATATTTTATCTTCCATGCGACCAGAGGCATTTTTAGAAAATAAAATGATAAATAGTTGCTGCTTAGGGCCTTTGTGAAAATTAGCCTACCTGCCCTCCAAAATGGCAATGTTAAGTTGGAAGAAAGCATTCTGAGAGAGTAATCTCAACTTGCTTTCTGAAAAATGAGTTTTTTGTGAATGGCAGATGTTTTGCAACAGTAAGCATAACATGTTCTCAACATTACAAATTTGTCTCCTGGCCCCCAAACATTAGAAAACCCCAATCTAATAAAGATCTATATACAAATGCCCCAAACTTTCATCCACTCAAGCAAATTGCTTCATCCAAGAGAAATGTTCCAAAGACAGCTGAGAATAGCACAACGCCAAAAGCTTTCATGAAGGAAAAAGCTGATACATTGCCCAATTAAAAAATATGAATTAGATTAGAGTGAGTAGGGCACTAATTCTCACCCACAGTATTGTTCAATGTGAATGGTGGACACATTGTTCATTAATTCATATAAGACTATCAATTTTTTGTCTATTAACCACATTAACATCTAGACATTTTTTGCAGACTAAAAAAGTTGAAAGCAGCAAACTGTTTAGTTAATATTCTTAGTTTGCAAATATCCCAGGAAGGGGCCTATCAAAATGGTTCTTTGTAAAGTATCCCATATCCTATACGGTTGCTTTCCTACCATCTTTGAGGACAATCACCAGATTCATAAGCAAACTTTTTTGAATATGCTTCTGGATATCCATCAGAATCTTTTTTTTCCAGTAGCGCAGAGCTTTCCAAACTGTGTGTCGCGACACAAAGGTGTGTCGCCACACACAGTCTAGTGTGTCACCACACAACCCGGAAGCGCTGATCATCATCAGCGCTTCCGGGTTTTCCCGCGGCGACACACCAATGGCGGCGCACAAAAACCTGAAAGTGGCAGCAGTGCTTCCGGGTTTTTGCGCGCTGCCGCAACGGCAGCACTTCCGGGTTTTCCGCGGCAACACACCAACGGTGGTTGGTGTGTCGCCGTGGGAAAACTTTGGAAAGCCCTGCAGTAGTGTTACCCTTTTCTACAGGTTTAAGCCAAACACAAATAATAACATTTGTAATATAATTGCCAAACATTAAATTTACTTATATCTTGCTGATACTAAGATGACTTCAAAATTATTCCAGATTTGATTTCCTTTTTTGGAGGCTGGGAAAACCTTTTTGAAAAAATGATGCTCATACCTAGAAAGTGAATAAAATTGTTACCCAAACAAACTAACAAAAACAGCAATAAAATAAAAAATGTATTTGGATTTACTTGTAGTGCTGTTGTTTTTAACTTTTTGAATTGGGTATGTTTTATATTGTATTTTTTTCTATGTAAGCTTCCTAGAGTCATTTTGATTGTGGCACCAGAGAAATATGTTTAATAAATTAACAAATAAATAAATCTAAATTGCACTGGTATATAAACATTTGAAATGTAACTTTTTCCAACATTAAAATACCAGGATCAATTAGTTTCCTCCCGCTGAACTTCCCCTACCCACAGGCTAAGGAAGAAACACAAATCTTCTGACAGTAACTTCCCTTGTTGTGATTCAAGTATAAAACTCTTGTCTTCTAAGAGGTGCTGGCAATATTTATTTATTATTTATTATTTAGATTTATATTACCGCCCATCTCCTCCAACGGAGGACCCTGGGCAGTTCACAATAAAAACCATGATAAAACACAATAGCAGTCAGAACATCAATAAATAAATATAAAATCCAAGTGCAAAGATGTTAATACCAAAAAGGGTTTCATGGGATCAACCAGCCCCAGGAGGAACTGTTAGCATTCCCCTCCTATGCAAGGCGGCAAAACCAGGTCTTTAAATTTTTCCGGAAGGTTGGGAGTGAGGAGACCTGCCTTAGCTCCGGGGGCAAGATGTTCCAAAGGGCGGGTGCTGTTGCAGAGAAGGCTCGCCTTCTGGACCCCGCTAGGTGGAATTCTTTGATCGATGGGGTCCGTAGCATGCCCTCTCTGCATGACCGGGTGGGGCAGGTCGATGTTCTGGGGATGAGACGTTCCCTCAGGTAACCTGGTCCCATGCCATGTAGGGCTTTAAAGGTGATAACCAACACCTTGCATTGGACCCGGAAGCAAACTGGTACCCAATGCAGCTCGCGCAGCAGAGGAGTTACATGTGCCGATTTTCTGGCTCCAATAACTGTCCGCGCGGCCGCATTTTGGACCAGCTGAAGCTTCCGGATACTCTTCAAGGGTAATATCCCAGAAGAGATCCATGACCACAGCTAAATTTATCTCAAACTAGTCCATTTACAAGCTCTAATCCAGTGAATTGTCCAATCAAGCTCCTGTGGTATTAACTCTACAGCACATTTTAATTCACAATGGACTAGAGCTATTTTGTGCTCTTTGCAGCATTATAATTAGAGATCAGTACATTCCAAGCTCAATCTTGTTTAGATAAACTTCACTTTTAATCAGTAAAATCACCAGGCAAATCCTTCTGCTCTAGTTCATGTTCAGCCTCTTGTTTTCATTGCGACTTCTGAGCTAGGATACATGTCCCAAAGCCTAACTTCAAAAGCCCTCTGCAAGAATCACTTCAGACTTTTGCTAAAAACTCCCTTTCCCTCCCCATCCATCTCCTTGGGAGAGAAAGAAGATGACATTGAGAAAAGGAAGAGGAAAAGGTGGTCAAAAGGAGAGGTATCAGAAAAAGAAAAGAGGTGTCAGAGAAATAGTATCTTGGCCTACTTTCAGCTCTGCCTACATTCTTTGCATCGCTCCCGCTCTTCACACAAACAATTAGCTCTGCTGATTTTGACGCAAAAAAACTTGCTAATCCCCGAGGCTGGAAGTAACCCCACTTCTCCATACATTTATCCCAATCATCCCCTCTCTCCGTATATGTCCTTAAATGCCCTTAATGGTCTCCTAATATCTGTCAGAAAGGAACTGCAACTCAGTGACTCAAGAATCCATAGCTGCATTCCCACCTTCTTATTTAGGCTTGCTGTTCTCTTTTGTTCTCACACACTTTCCTTTTCCTACCTCTCAGTTCTACGAAGGAGCTCCTCCACATTCTTCAGTCTCCACAGGGCAGGAAGATCTGCATCCAGAACTTTTCTGAGGTAACATACTACACAGGAGTGATGAACCTTTGCCCCCATTTTATTACACAAAGGAAGGTACTTTATCAAAGAAACACAGTCCATTTTGTTACAGCATTCATTTGGAAATCCCACTGAAAATGCTTTGTGTGCAAATACTGAAGATCTCTTTAAAAAAAAAAAACTGAAACAAGTTACCAAGTTCAAAGTCTCTTTTCTGGATTTGGTCAGTCCATCCCTTAATGGTTCCTTAACCCCAGGGAAACACCCCCTCTTCCTACAGTTAACTGAAGGAGAGTTGATCTCAGCAGATGGCAGCACCTGACCAATGTCTAGTTAGCATTTGAATGGGTGACTGCCAAAAAAATAACAAGGTTGTCAGAAATATCAGATCCATTCTCTGCTGTTTTCTTGGGAAGCCAGAAAACACTGGTTTTGGTTAGCAAAGCCAACAGAAGCTGAATGTGACTCACTGCTGCCTAAACCTAGGCAATTAATATCAGATAAGAGTATTTTTTATTATTATTTTTATTTTTATCCCGCCTTTATTATTTTTTATAAATAACTCAAGGCGGCAAACATACCTCCTCCTATTTTCCCCACAACAACAACAACCCTGTGAGGTGGGTTGGGCTGTGTGTGTGTGACTGGCCCAAGGTCACCCAGCCGGCTTTCATGCCTAAGGCGGAACTAGAACTCACAGACTCCTGGTTTCTAGCCCAGCACCTTAACCACTAGACCAAACTGGCTCTTGTATACAAGAGTATACAAAATGGAATGAAATAGCCTTCCTAAATGCAGAAACCAAAATAGTTGAGTTGGGAATTTGTATACACTTTTTTATGAATTACAGAATGCTTCATTCAAACAAAGGTTTTTGTGGTACCCTAAAATTACTCTATTCTGGGAATAAGTCATTAATTATTATTATTATATTATATTTTATTATTTATATTATTTAAATTAGAGATAGTTTTTTTCAGATTTTCAGATCTTCATATGCTGCGTGGAAACTGATGGCTGGACAAGAGAAGTGGATTTTCTGTACCCTTCCTATTGCTAACAGACTTGTCCTTCAAAGAGATACATTTATGACATCAGTTGTTCAATGGACTACAGACCAAATGTTACTTGAGACTTATGAATGAGTTGCTTACTATGTATGGACCATTACAGCAAAATATGGTTATTCTTCTCTGAAACTGTTAGGAATTTATTTTACAAAATATTGTATTTGTATCTATCTATCTATCTATCTATCTATCTATCTATCTATCTATCTATCTATCTAGATGCCCAGATTCAGTTTGGAGTTGGGCGGTGCTGAAATCAAATCAATAAATAGACATATATATATGTATGAATCCCTGTGTGTGTGAATTTTCCTTGTTTTTGTTTGTTTAATCAAAGGCCATTTTTAAAGAATGCAAAGCAGACAGCAATATGTTAACTAGAACATAATTAAATCCAAGGCAAACATCTTTTTCTGTCTCCTACCTCTCACACATTCATCAACAAGAAAAGCAGATCAAAAGGTAGAATTATATCCTAAGTAAATAGCAAGAGACAGAATTCGAAAGGAGTTACCAATATGAAAACAAATTATTGATTCCCTGCCTGAGCTAGAGATTAGTATGACAGTTACACAAAGGATACGTCTCTAGTGCCACCCTCAAGTACAAACGTACATACTGGAAACAAAGGGAGAAGATGCAAGCCTCAAATGTAAAATTATTTTCAAGGAACAATAAAAAATTCAAATTATTCCAGTGATATGCACACCAGTAACTTCACTGGTTTAAAGACAATGAACAGACAGGAAACTAGGCTGCTTTGCCAAAATCTGCAACAGGTCTTACAAAATTCCATGCTTGTCTTGATTTTTTTACAATGAAGCAGAGAGATTGAAGTTCTAAAGAGGTGTCCACTGGATGAGGGAACATGATGTCTGTACTGGTATGTGGGAAAGACCTTGGGAGACGGGGCAAAGAGATGCTGCCTAGGGAACAGTCAGATAAGAGACAGCATAGCCCACAGCTGGATAGTGGACAGGGCAAGAGGCTCAGAAGGGATCCTCCCTAGTTTCTTGGGCTGCAAAGGAGAGGGTGGGAGAATTCTACCTTCAGACTTGCAAGATTGATGTCAGCCTCACCAGATAAGCTAATTCTACTTTATTGTAAATCTACATTAACAGAATCTTGCAAATCTGAAAGTACAATTCTCCTGCCATCGCCTTTACAGTTTCTCCCTCACCTGAAATGAAATTCAATTACTTGCTGAACAGAGCTGTTCCTTATTCACAGTCCAGTCCTTCAACACCATCTTTGTAAAATACTGGACAAAACTGAACGTTTGCCAGCAATACAGATTTACCCTTGCCAACAATGCTGGGGGCAATTTCGAGAGGTAGGAGACTAAGTTATAGGTGAGGCTACTTTATCCAGACAGTAGCATTAAGACATTTGAAGATGGAAAGGAGAATAGTTGCCATCTGTCTCTAATATAATAGAGCAAAATCTCTGAAGGCGGAAATATGTTAAACCAGGTGCTACTCCAATGTACTACAATGTGGAACTTCCTCTCTTGCTGCCCAAAAGAGTAATAAAGCTGCCATTTTAAGCCTGTAATTGAGGGAAACGATTCAGGCAATATTTTACCTAAGGACACACTTTTACGCCCTAGGAGTCTCTTTGCAGCCCAAAGCATTTCTATAGTGTCTATACAAATTACTGAACCATCTTCAAGGAAGTACAAAGAGACGACTTTATCAGGAAAGAGAGGTGATTCAGCATCAGCCTTTCCCAGATTCCCTTTAAATAGTAGCATAAGGGTCAGAAAGCATGAAAGGGAGGTGCACTGGAGCAGCGCAGACAAGATTTAAGATCTGCAATGTGGTGGTGCTTGCACTTCAGGGGGATTTTTCAACCAGTAAAGAACAGAGATGATGGTAAAAGCAGGAGGTGGTGGGATAGTATGTTATGTCCACAAACTAAGTGGCAGTTTAAGAAGTTAACCTCTGATTTTACAACTGTAAGCATCCAATCAAAACTATTTTGGTGTGTGTGTGTGTGTGTGTGTGTGTGTGTGTGTGTGTGTGTGTCTGTGAGAGAGAGAGAGAGAGAGAGAATATGAATAGTTGGAAATGGTTCCTGAGCATCAGCTAGAAGGATGTTTGGTCATCCAACTATCAACTAAATGAAGTTACATATTTATTAGTAGTCTGGTAATGTGCTTCGAAGTGTGCATTTCTCAACAATGTGAGGAAGAGCATAAAGAGCCAGATTCAGAGTGCAAGACCCTCTTCAAGACCACCTTGAGAATGAAGAGCTGTGTCATGGTGGGAAGATGTTCCCTGCTGAGTGAAAGCAAGGTGGCCATATGTAGATTTGATATCATGTTGCAGAAGGAGCATTGTCTTCCAGGGGTCCATATCCTTTTTGGCCTGAGAAGACGGGAGGTCCAAGGTGCAAGAAGACTGGAGGAAGCAAATGTTGGCCCTATTTTCAAAAAGGGTAAGGAGAAGGCATAGTGTACTTAGACCTCAGCAAAGCTTTGACAGGGTGCTTCATGATATTTTCTGTAATAATTCTTAGTCCTACACTTTAACCACTACACCACGCTGGCTCTCAGATTACCCCTAAAGTCCTTTCCAACTCTACCATTCTTTGACATTCAAAAATCCCTAACTATTTGCTTGGTGACTGAATGTTACAGTTAAGCACCAGTTGAAGCTTCCCATTCTCTATCAGGTGTTAGGGGATACACCAGGATCTCTTTCGCCAACATAAAGCCTCATTATATTTTTTGGATGATAGATCTGAGATGCCTCTATCCAGCTTTCTGGCATTTTCTCTTCCCATTCAATCTCCTCCATACCACAGATTATCCTTACTAAACAGAACCTCCTGATCCTAGGGAAGAACATGGGAGAAAATATGGGGACCGAAAGGGAGAAAGGCGATGAAAATCAGTTTCTGCCAACATTATTACCTACACAGAAACCTGATTAAACCCACAGACAGGAAGGACAAGTGACTTTCACTGGACCAATTAAAGGGAATGTTTGCACTAGCATTTCTACAAATGCTAGTAATCATTATACTAATCTTATTGTGAAATCTGTGAGCAATCTATAGAGTACATGCAAAGGTCCCTCTGAACATTCAGGAATCCTAGAAAAACAAGATTCCTCTTGCAAGGCAAGAGCCTTATGCATACGCTGTTCTACTTTTATAGGTTCTATAAAGGTAATGACATCAAGACAATTCTCTGCTCTCTCATCTTCATTCCCTCTGGATCTATTGTCTGCATAGATTGTATCTCATTGGAACCTATGAATCTATGCCTTCAAGCCCCAATCCTCCTGCTGCTTGTGGTCTGAATACCCATGAAAAAGTCTTTCTAGTTGACTAGCCATATACGTATCTATATCTATATCTCCATCCATTTCTCTAGCTGCCTAGCAACCACTATCTTTAACAACTGCATGAGCTGCCTTGCATATATGGGAGTTTCTAAAACGTAAGGTCTACAGTCCCATTAAAGCTACTGATAAAATAATACAACCATTTTTGTATCAGTTTCGGCTCACAGGTCTTCTAGTGTTACGCTGCCCAATGGCCCAAACAAGCACTTAACTCCATTAAGGAAATATCCTCCTTAATTATTCTTTTTTTTTTTTAAATAATGCAATGTTGGTTTCTTAGAAGTAGTTAACAGCAAACCATTTTCATATTTATTTATTTATTTATTTATTATTCAAATTTATTCCCCGCCCATCTCCCATGCAAGGGACTCTGGGCGGGTTACAATAAATATTGTATAATATTGTATAATATTGTTGCCAAGACACACATGGGTGTGTCCATGAAGTCACCAGGTGGCAAGGTCAACTGAATGGAGACTCTATAGCAGGGTTTCTCAGCCAGGGTTCCGGGGCACCCTAGGGTTCCGCGAGAGGTCACTAGGGGTTCCCTGGGAGATCACGATTTATTTTAAAAATTATTTCAAATTTGGGCAACTTCACATTAAAGAGGTAAGTTTCATTCTTTATTTTTAGTTTAAGAACACCGTTAATGCATATATACAGGCCTACACATGAAACGAATATAATAATTTTGTAACTTCTGGCCTCTGTTTGAGCCTGAATGTGCAGGGGTTCTTGGAGGCCTGAAAAATATTTCAAGGGCTCCTCCAGGGTCAAAAAGTTGAGAAAGGCTGGTCTTGTTTAATAAAGGGAAAATAATATACACATTAGTTCCTAGACCTAGAAGATATTCAAAATTGTAGCAATTTGAGGAATGTCAAATTCCGGTCATGCAGAGAGGGCATGCTACGAGCCCCGTCTATAAGAGAATCCCATCTGACGGGGTCCAGGAGGCGTGCCTTCTCTGCAGTAGCCCCCGCCCTCTGGAACATTCTCCCCCCTGAAATAAGATCGGCCCCCCTCTCTCCTGGACTTTAAAAAAAACCTAAAGACCTGGTTGTGTCATCATGCTTGGGGTGGGGTGGGGAATAGCCAGTCTTGGGGTTGGCTGGTTTCTTAGATTTCTCTTGTCCAGCCCGACCAGCTCTTGGGATAAGATCTACCATTGTTTGGATCTGATTGTAACTATGTATTTTATGATTACTGATATTATTTATGTTTTTTTAAATGATTTTAAACTATTTTATTGTGAACCGCCTAGGGTCCCTCCTTGGGAGGGAGATGGGCGGGATATAAGTATGATAAATAAATAAAATAAAATAAAATGTCATCCTGCAGAAACTAACCTGATGGGCAAATAATTCTGGAATCCACAGCAGAAAGAACAAAGTTCTTTGATGACAAAAGACTGTTCTGGTTATTCTTCCAAAAGCTGAGTGTATATTTACTATTCACTAACCTCCAGTAGATATATACCTGGTTATTTTTAGGATAGCAAGAGCTGAACTTAGAACATGGGTAGCTAAAATGTGGCCCATGTACCAAACAGGATTAGGTAGATATGGAAACCTGGCCACAGGATAGGCAGACCTGTGCTTCCCTGACTCCCCAACGCTACATTATGGTCTATTTCATGGCTCAGCAGGACCACACATCTAAATAAGTATGAGCCAAAATTTCAAAGAAATTCAGTTTGTTCTGCAATAACCTTGAAAAACCATAACCTCTCCATCTACCTCATCTTGGACACAGTTTAGATTTTCAAGATCACATCTACGGAGTTAACGTTCACACTCTGCCGTTTACTTTGGATAAATTGCCTTGCCTCCACATTGTCTATCTGGGATGAGAAAAAAATGCCACTTCTTCCACTGTCCATTTCATAGGAACGTAAAGCAAAGTGGAAAGCTAGCCTTAAATTCTGGCCCACTGAGAACGGAAGGCAGATTAACAATCTACAACAGTGGCAAACAAACGTTTAAGTAACCCAGTAATGTGTAACAATAATCTACAGCTCACTCTTGGGTAATATTTATAGGAGAAACTTGAAATCATGAGGTCAGAAGGTGCTGATACACCAAGAACAAAGGATATGTACTTTGCATTGCAAAATCTTGCCATGGTTGAGGGCAAGGGCAGGTTACAGTTTTAGCATAGAACTGTAGAGTCAGAGACCTGCTGAATTAGTATTTCGTTTTGCCAACCACAGAAGTTACACTCATCCAATTGTGGGACTGTCCAATGAAGGCCCTCTCCAGCTGTCTTGGGAAATTTCACCCATCTGCTCTCCCCAGAGCAAAGGAGATGAGACCGGATGACTGAGAAACCTGAACTGTTTTCCTTCCCATTATTCTGCAAGAGAGCTGCCAAAATCCAAGCAGTTAATTGGATGCACAAGGCATTCAGGAGGCAAGCAGTCTCGAAGCAACAGTCAGCACAACACAATAATAAATCCCTCAATCCAAAAAGTAGTTCCATGGGTACTCTGCGTGTACATCAGATTGTCCACAGCCATAGCTAAATCAGAATAGAAACAGAGACTTCTTGCACACACTATAAACAACATTCTTTTTTCATATCTAATAATATCATGTGTGCAAAAGCCTAATTATTTTTTGTACCTAATCAGAACGAGTAACCACTAGGCTTGGTAGATTTCCATACCTGCTAAGACTGGGAACTAAACTACCCTCACACAGAGATCCTCATCAAGTTGCCAATTTTGTTGGATTGAATCACTTGAGACTGTAGATGGGAAAAGTCAGGGATGAATATTTTTATGTGTTGATGTTTAAAAAGTCTTGCATGGAGAAAACGTTTATCAGGAGGCATGTTCCTTTCTTGCCGTGCGTGTACCATGTTCGTTTTTTTTAAAAAAAAAGAAGGAATACTCAAACGTACAATTAGAAACAATGTAACCATCAATTTCCAGTTAAAGGGAACAAAGGGGCTTAATTTAAAAGAGGTATCTGTACACACATTTTTGACTTGCACAGCGTTCTTCACCTGGCCAAATATGAAAGCAGCCAGCTTTCTCAGAAAAGGAGAGATCATAAGACTGGTTACAAATAGAAACACCTCTTAGCTACACTGCTCAAAAAAATAAAGGGAACACTGAAACAACACAATGTAAGTCCAAGTCAATCACACTTCTGTGAAATCAAACTGTCCACTTAGGTAGCAACACTGATTGACAATCAATTTCACATGCTGTTGTGCACATGGAATAGACAACAGGCGGAAAGCATAGGCAGTTAGCAAGACATCCCCAATAAAGGAGTGGATCTGCAGGTGGTGACCACAGACCACTTCTCAGTTCCTATGCTTTCTGGCTGATGGTTTGGTCACTTTTGAATGCTGTCGGTGCTTCCACTCTAGTGGTAGCATGAAACGGAGTCTACAACCCACACAAGTGGCTCAGGTAGTGCAGCTCATCCAGGATGGCACATCAATGCGAGCTGTGGCAAGAAGGTTTGCTGTGCCTGTCAGCGTAGTGTCCAGAGCATGGAGGCGCTACCAGGAGACAGGTCAGTACATCAGGAGACGTGGAGGAGGCCGTAGGAGGGCAACAACCCAGCAGTAGGACCGCTACCTTCGCCTTTGTGCAAGGAGGGACAGGAGGAGCACTGCCAGAGCCCTGCAAAATGACCTCCAGTGGGCCACAAATGTGCGTGTGGCTGCTCAAACGGTCAGAAACAGACTCCATGAGGGTGGTATGAGGGCCCGACGTCCACAGGTGGGGGTTTTGCTTACAGCCCAACACCGTGCAGGACGTTTGGCATTTGCCAGAGAACACCAAGATTGGCAATTTCGCCACTGGCGCCCTGTGCTCTTCACAGATGAAAGCAGGTTCACACTGAGCACATGTGACAGACGTGACAGGGTCTGGAGACGCCGTGGAGAACGTTCTGCTGCCTGCAACATCCTCCAGCGTGACCGGTTTGGCAGTGGGTCAGTAATGGTGTGGGGTGTCATTTCTTTAGGGGGCCGCACAGCCCTCCATGTGCTTGCCAGAGGTAGCCTGACTGCCATTAGGTACCGAGATGAGATCCTCAGACCCCTTGTGAGACCATATGCTGGTGCGGTTGGCCCTGGGTTCCTCCTAATGCAAGACAATGCTAGACCTCATGTGGCTGGAGTGTGCCAGCAGTTCCTGCAAGACGAAGGCATTGATGCTATGGACTGGCCCGCCCGTTCCCCAGACCTGAATCCAATTGAGCACATCTGGGACATCATGTCTCGCTCCATCCACCAACGCCACGTTGCACCACAGACTGTCCAGGAGTTGGGGGATGCTTTAGTCCAGGTGTGGGAGGAGATCCCTCAGGAGACCATCCGCCACCTCATCAGGAGCATGCCCAGGCGTTGTAGGGAGGTCATACAGGCACGTGGAGGCCACACACACTACTGAGCCTCATTTTGACTTGTTTTAAGGACATTACATCAACGTTGGATCAGCCTGTAGTGTTCTTTTCCACTTTACTTTTTGAGTGTAACTCCACATCCAGACCTCCAGGGGTTGCTTACATTTGATTTCCATTGCTTTTTGTGTGATTTTGTTGTCAGCACGTTCAACTATGTAATGAACAAAGTAATTAATACGAATATTTCATTCATTCAGATCTAGGATGTCTTATTTCAGTGTTCCCTTTATTTTTTTGAGCAGCTTATTTATTAATAATCACAAGTTCTTAATAAACTGGTGACATACCCAAGGGTTAAGCTAGCAGCAAATTAGGTTGGCTCATTTGGCAGAATAAGGGCTATTGCTTGGGGCAGTAGCATAGGTACAGGGAAGAAATAAACAAACAGGAATTGATGTCTGAATGGTGAAAACAAGAATGATTAAAATGTTGGTTAAGGATGAACCTGGGCTCTGCTTGATTCAGCCCTGCATCTGCAAATTGGATACTGGTTTAACACATGGACTGAAGAACAGTAAGTGTCTGTGCATCACCATTTATTCAGATGCCAATGTACTGGGTTTTAAAAATAAACAAAACACCTTATTCTGTGGGCAAAAGGGACACAGGCATGGTCTGTGTTTTAACACAAACATCAATTAAACAACCTTAAAAGCAACTGCAAAAAACCTTGCAAAGAAACTAGGGAGGGGAGAAATGGATCAAGAAGTTTCTGTTCATTTCTTAGTGGGAATACTGTACAGCAGAGCCATGGCAGCATCCTGTGGATTTGAAAAGCCCTATTCACTTCCCATTAGTGAATAGCAACATACAGATCTTTCTCAAAGTTGGCCGTTTCACTGGAAAAAGAGAGATTTCAAAGCTCTGCTTAGGAGAAATATCCTCAGGACTGGCAGCAACATTTTCTAGCAGCCTCAGAGAATTGTTTCCTGGGACAACATTTCCTGGGACATCATCAAGTGAATCTCTTCTCAAGCTTTGGAGAAGTTGCAAAAAAAAAAAAGACCCAACAGCTATATCAAATCTTAAGTGATGTTTCTTCCATAATTTTCAGATTTGGAAACATATATCCAGCACACTAAAACTATCACTTGCAGGAGAAATTTCTTGTCACCCTTGGAGAAAGCAAAGTGAGTGGAAAGCATACATAAAAAGTTCCCAAATATATGTTCAGACCAACTCTGTTTCTTGCCAATGCAGAAATCAAAGATTTAGCAGCTGGAAACCTAGCTGGCTCATAGGTCTGACATTTCCCCCAACTCTATTGGCAAGGTCTAGCTACTAAAGTGAGAGAGTCAGTTTGGTGTAGCGGTTAAGGCATCAGGCTAGAAACTAGGAGACCCTGACTGTAGCTTGAATCATGTCAACTGGATTTCTATTTTCTTAATGGAAACGTTTCGCTCCTTATCCAAGGGGCTTCTTCAGTCTGAGCAAAGTTGGTAAGGGAATCCTAAATATGTTCCTAGGTAGCTCTGTGACCTTACACCTGGGGCTAGGTCATGGTTATATTGAGATGTAATTTTTAAGTCCTTTTATCATCTAATGGAGGGTCGTTAAAAACACCATGCTGCTGTTGAGCTTCTGAAATGGTCTTAATCTTCCTAGGCACAGAAGACAACACGGGGAGGAAGATGGGGGAGAGTTTGTGCCTGAGGCCCCCACCTCTATTCAAGGAAGGATTTTCCAAGTTGGCATAAATGGATTCCTTGACCCCTCTCTCAAACCACCTATCTTCTCTGTCTAAAATGTGAACATTAATGTCCTCAAATGAGTGTCCTTTTTCTTTTAGATGAAGATAAACTGCTGACTCTGGTCCTGTGGTGTTATTTCTCCTGTGTTGTGCCATCCTCCTGTACATAGGTTGTTTGGTTTCTCCAATGTAGAGTTCAGAGCACTCCTCACTGCACTGGATTGCATAAACTACATTGCTTTTCTTATATTTTGGAGTTTGATCTTTGGGGTGTACAAGCCTCTGTCTCAGTGTGTTGGTGGGTTTGAAATATACAGGTATGTGGTGTTTGCCAAATATCCGTTTTATCTTTTCAGACACGCCAGCCATGTAGGGAATGACCAGGTTCTTTCGTTTACTCTGAGTCTCAGCCCTATCTGTCGCTGTTTTAGGTCTGGTAGATTTAGATTTGGTGAAGGCCCAATTTGGATATCCACAGGCCTTCAGGGCTGTTCTCAGGTGCTGATTTTCATTCTTTTTGGAATCCATGGAGGTGGGGATGGTTTCTGCTCTGTGTGACAATGTCCTGATGACTCCTAGTTTGTGCTGCAGTGGATGGTGGGAGTCAAACATCAGATATTGATCTGTGTGTGTGGGTTTCCTGTAGATCCCTATTTCTAGCTTGCCACCGGTCCCAATGAGGACTTCACAGTCTAGGAATGCCAGTCTGTTGTCCTTGGTGTCTTCTCTGGTGAAGCTAATGTTGGCATCTATAGTGTTTATATGGTCCGTGAAGGCCTGTACTTCCTGGGCCTTGATTTTGACCCAGGTGTCATCCACATACCTAAACCAGTGGGTGGGCACCGTTCCCTGGAATGTGTTGAGTGCTTTCTTCTCCACTTCTTCCATGTATAAATTGGCCACAATGGGTGACACAGGAGAACCCATGGCACAGCCGTGTTTTTGTCTGTAAAAGTCACCTCTGTATGTGAAATAAGTGGTGTTAAGACACAGGTCCAGAAGATGGCAGATCTGGTTTGGGTTGAGATGGCTTCTCCTTTCCAGGGTGCTGTCCTCTTCTAGTCTCTTCCTGACAGCGGATAGAGCATGAGTGGTGGGGATGCTGGTGAAAAGGGAGGACACATCAAAGGAGACCATAGTTTCATCTGTATCCAGTTTCAGGATCTTTGCTTTGGAAACAAATTCTTCCGAATTATGGATGTGGTGTTCAGAGTGTCCAACTAGAGGTGCTAGTATGGTAGAGAGGTGTTTGGCAATGTTGTATGTTACCGAATTGATGCTGCTGACTATGGGTCGGAGGGGTGTTCCTTCCTTGTGGATCTTAGGAAGTCCGTAGATGCAGGGGATGGCTTCTCCAGGATACAGACGGTGGTAGGTAATCCTATCGATGGAGCCATCATGTTCCAATTGTTTCAAACTGTCTATTGCCTTTTTCTTGTAATTGTTGGTGGGGTCTCTTTTCAGTTTTTCATATGTATGGTGATCCTCCAAAAGTGAGGTAATTTTATTGTGGTAGTCTGCAGTGTTTAGAACCACTGTACATCTTCCTTTGTCAGCAGGTAAAATGGTGATGGTTTCATCTTTGCTTCACCAGCATCCCCACCACTCATGCTCTATCCGCTGTCAGGAAGAGACTAGAAGAGGACAGCACCCTGGAAAGGAGAAGCCATCTCAACCCAAACCAGATCTGCCATCTTCTGGACCTGTGTCTTAACACCACTTATTTCACATACAGAGGTGACTTTTACAGACAAAAACACGGCTGTGCCATGGGTTCTCCTGTGTCACCCATTGTGGCCAATTTATACATGGAAGAAGTGGAGAAGAAAGCACTCAACACATTCCAGGGAACGGTGCCCACCCACTGGTTTAGGTATGTGGATGACACCTGGGTCAAAATCAAGGCCCAGGAAGTACAGGCCTTCACGGACCATATAAACACTATAGATGCCAACATTAGCTTCACCAGAGAAGACACCAAGGACAACAGACTGGCATTCCTAGACTGTGAAGTCCTCATTGGGACCGGTGGCAAGCTAGAAATAGGGATCTACAGGAAACCCACACACACAGATCAATATCTGATGTTTGACTCCCACCATCCACTGCAGCACAAACTAGGAGTCATCAGGACATTGTCACACAGAGCAGAAACCATCCCCACCTCCATGGATTCCAAAAAGAATGAAAATCAGCACCTGAGAACAGCCCTGAAGGCCTGTGGATATCCAAATTGGGCCTTCACCAAATCTAAATCTACCAGACCTAAAACAGCGACAGATAGGGCTGAGACTCAGAGTAAACGAAAGAACCTGGTCATTCCCTACATGGCTGGCGTGTCTGAAAAGATAAAACGGATATTTGGCAAACACCACATACCTGTATATTTCAAACCCACCAACACACTGAGACAGAGGCTTGTACACCCCAAAGATCAAACTCCAAAACATAAGAAAAGCAATGTAGTTTATGCAATCCAGTGCAGTGAGGAGTGCTCTGAACTCTACATTGGAGAAACCAAACAACCTATGTACAGGAGGATGGCACAACACAGGAGAAATAACACCACAGGACCAGAGTCAGCAGTTTATCTTCATCTAAAAGAAAAAGGACACTCATTTGAGGACATTAATGTTCACATTTTAGACAGAGAAGATAGGTGGTTTGAGAGAGGGGTCAAGGAATCCATTTATGCCAACTTGGAAAATCCTTCCTTGAATAGAGGTGGGGGCCTCAGGCACAAACTCTCCCCCATCTTCCTCCCCGTGTTGTCTTCTGTGCCTAGGAAGATTAAGACCATTTCAGAAGCTCAACAGCAGCATGGTGTTTTTAACGACCCTCCATTAGATGATAAAAGGACTTAAAAATTACATCTCAATATAACCATGACCTAGCCCCAGGTGTAAGGTCACACAGCTACCTAGGAACATATTTAGGATTCCCTTACCAACTTTGCTCAGACTGAAGAAGCCCCTTGGATAAGGAGCGAAACGTTTCCATTAAGAAAATAGAAATCCAGTTGACATGATTCAAGCTACAGACAATTCCACCTGGATGACTGAGAACCTTCATAGACATAGGAGACCCTGAGTTCTAGTCCCACCTTAGGCACAAAGTCATGGGCCAGTGTCTCTCTCTGACCCAGGAAGGAGGCAATGACAAACCACTTCCAAAAAACCTTGCTGGTGGGGACATGGCAGACTGAACAGTTGTGCCTGCGGGCTCAGCGGGCAGAACTGACAACGCGGCAGTTTTTTCAGGCTCAGGCAGTTTTTTCTTGAAGCCCAGGAGTGTTTTTCTGAAAAAAGGAAAACACCTGGAATCACCCCATCTGTCCTCCGAAGAAGAAGATCGCAAACAGCATTCGTGCTCGACTGGTAAGAGATAGCCGGGAGGCTGGGATGTCACCATTTCCAAGCCGTGCTGTAGCCTTAAAGGGACACTAAGACCGGCTACCCCATTTCTAAATCACCATTCTCTTGGTGCTTATCGTTATTTTTGGGATTAATTTTTTTTTAAATTATTTTTAAGTTTTGGACTTTGTTTTCCATCCAAATATTAAGGAGGATTGAGAGTAAATAATTATCTCCCTGTTTTTATTTTTGTACTAAATTTGAAGATATTAGCATTTTCCTACACGTTGAATTGGCTGTTTTCAACTTTCAGTTTTCTACTTCTACTTTCCCTGGGGAACTGTCTACATATCTCACTTTTGCTTGTGTAAACACATTCCGGAATTCTTTCATATCTTCGACTTTCGCTGGTTAAGCTTCTAGGGGGTGCCATAATCTACTGCGTGAGACATGGAGGATTTTAAACAGACTTTCGACTCAGAGAAAGTCTGTTTAAAATCCTCCATGTCTCACCCATCCTCCAATCACCCATTGTGGCCAATTTATACATGGAAGAAGTGGAGAAGAAAGCACTCAACACATGCGTGAGACATGGAGGATTTTAAACAGACTTTCTCTGAGTCGATGAAGGTTCTCAGTCATCCAGGTGGAACAGTCTGTGGCTTGAATCATGTCAACTGGATTTCTATTTTCTCAGTAGAAACGTTTCACTCCTTATCCAAGGAGCTTCTTCTAAAGCAACTTTACTCAGACTGAAGAAGCTCCTTGGATAAGGAGTGAAACGTTTCTACTGAGAAAATAGAAATCCAGTTGACATGATTCAAGCCACAGACTTTCTCTGACTTCCACCGAGATTTTAAACAGATTCTTTCTGATTCCTACCAAGTTTTTATGCAAGGCATTCAG
Source organism: Charina bottae (assembly GCA_023362775.1). Taxonomy (NCBI): domain Eukaryota; kingdom Metazoa; phylum Chordata; class Lepidosauria; order Squamata; family Charinaidae; genus Charina; species Charina bottae. The sequence goes on along the minus strand of JALMGJ010000001.1, from coordinate 191,568,020 downwards.
GACATTGTGGAAAATATAAGGTCTAAAATGTGTCATCTGGTTGGGGATGTCGTGGAGGAATTTAACAGCGACAGAAATGTCTCTTTTAAGAGTGAGATCGGGACTTCTGTTGAAATGCTGGATGAAGATTGGATAGTCGAGTTGAAGAATTAAAGGGAGAGATCGAGTTGCAAGCCATAAGTGAAATTGCTCTTCTGATGGAACGCCATGGAAAAGAAGGGGTTATTATGTATGGGAGGTCTCCTGAAGAGAAGTCGGAGTTTTTGAGGGGGACAGTTGGGCTGTTCGATTTTTTTAAGAAAAAAGCTCTGTGCGCATTGTGGGGATATGTAAATGCTCTGGTTTATTTTGAAGTGGGATAAGGGTTTAAGAATATTTATCTGGATTATTTGGCTGATTTCATTTATCTTTAACGATTTGGATTAAGATTATTAAGGTATAATTAAAAAATGTCTGGTTTTGGGTTTAATGTGATTTAAGATTACTAAAATTGTTGTATTATCAAGTACAATGGCAGACAATTGATATGTTTTTTAGTTTGATCTTTATTATATTAGACAGGAATGTATAGAATAGTAGTAGGAAGGAAATAATTAAATAAATGTTATCTTTGGGGGGGAAGTTGATTAGGTGGTTTATATATATATATATATATATATATATATATATATAAATATTCTTTTAATATAAGGGGAGGGAGCAACTGTATTTAATGATTTTTATAATGTGCCAATGGAATGATTTATCGAAATAATGTGATTTTGGTTTAATATAGAGTAAGGGATTGATTATGGAAAATTGTTGTATATCGTTACTGTTAAAAGTCGGAAGTCACCTCTTTTTGTAATTTTGAAAAATTTTCTCTTGTGTTTCTACACTTTTTTAGTTTTTTCTTTTTTTCTTTGTAGTTTTTTCTTTTTATGTAGCTTTTATCTTTGCTTGAAACTTAATAAAATTATTATAAAACAAAAACAAAAAACCTTGCCAAGAAAACTGCTAGTCTAGGCAGTCGCCAGGAGTCAACACTGACTCAAAGCCCTCCTCTCCCCCCAACCAAAAGCTCCTATAGAAAACCTCTGGAGCAGCATCCCCACAGAGATTTTCATGGCTCCTATCCTGATAATGTTCAAGAAGTCTCTGAAGACCTGGCTGTTCCCCCAGGTCTTTGGTTAGGATGAGTGCTGAACCCCTATAGAATTTTAACTGTTTGAGGAATTGCCCTTTTTGGACATACATGGTTTGCATCTCTTACTGTTTTACTGTTGCATGCCACCCAGAGTCTTATGGAATTGGGCAGCCTTCTAAATCCAATAAATAAATCTGCACATACATTTTACACTGACTAACACCTCTAACCTGAAAGCAGCATCTCCGTCTATGGTGAATCTTGTAAACTCAAGAAGATACAGGTCATGCATTTTGATGGGGCCACAGCCAAACTCTAAGCAGCAGGGGAAAGAAAAATTGGTTTATTTTATCATATTTTTTTGTCAAGAGTATGCTTGCCCATTCTTGGCACTACTGTTTACCATCTTGAGATGGGATATGAACACCAAGTAAAACAAGCATATAAAGTAGTGCCGCATTAGTCCCTTTTTCTCATGCTCCTGAGTTGCAGTGGCCTCTCTTCAGCCTCCAATACATCCTGTTGGCACCCTGGAAGCAACACTTTAACTTTAACCTTTAAAGCCCTACATGCCATGGGTCCAGGCTACCCGAGGGACCGTCTTGTCCCCATTACATCAACCCGTCCCACCCGATCATGCAGAGAGGGCATGTTCTGGACCCCGTCTGTAAGAGAATTTCATCTGATGGGGTCCAGGAAACGGGCCTTCTCTGCAGAAGCTCCCGCCCTCTGGAATATCCTTCCCCCAGAGGTACGGCAGGCCCCATCTCTTACAGCCTTCCGAAAACAACTGAAGACCTGGTTTTGCCAGCTCACTTGGGGCAGGAGGGGAAGCAGCCACTCCTGGGGATGGCTGGCACCCTAAGATGGCCTTAGATATACAGTACATGAGCGGCATTAGAACTGTCATTGCCATCTGGATTTTATTTTATCTTTTTATTCTATATTTATATTTGTATTTGATATTATGTATGTATTACTATATTTTAATGTTTTATTTCTATTGTAAACTGCCCAGAGTCCCCCCTTGGGGGGCAGGAGATGGACGGTGGCAAAATTTGATAAATAAATAAATAAATAAGACACTCCACGAAAGCCCAAAAGAGATTTTCCATGACTTCTCCTAATGATGGTAGAAACCTAGAGATGCTCCAGGCAAATTTGCCTAGGTACTTTCCCTCTCCTGGGGACAATAAACTGCAATTAATCTCACAGGCGTGAATGCCAATTATCAAGCATCCTCCATTTCCTGTTCGACAGATGCTCAGCCCTGAGCTTGCTTTCTTTAGGTGAGAGCTTCTGCCTCAGTGGATGTGTTGATTCTATCCTGTTCCGTGAAGAGCAAATAAAGACTAATGGAGTGGGGTGAGGGACTGATAAGTTGCTGCATGTTCTCCCACAACTCTGAATTATACAACCCATTGGCAACACTGCTCAGGGGACCTTCAGAATCTTCTATGTCTTTCATCCTGAATATTCTAAAAGCCAAAGGAACACCACTGCCATCCAAATATTCTCAGTTGCTACCAGGAGCTATAATCAAATCTAATTAAAGAATAAGAGAAGATTACTTTCAAGACTAAAGTGCCACCAGTGATAGGTGAAAGTGACTGATGTTCAGCATTTAAACATGTAAAGCTTAACTCCTATAGTTGCAAAGGCCTATCCCTTGTGAACGAGGGAGTTTTTGCTCTGTGGCAACTTACGCAAGCAAAAGTGAAGATGGTGAGTGACCCTGCCTCTGAGTTTTTCACACTGAGGGAAATTGAGTTTCAACAAGGCTGTGCTTATTAGCAGCCTCATGTCATGAGATATGAAAATAAGCCATTTTCCTGTTCTGCTCAACAAAATGTTCTATGAAAGACAAAAGTGAGCCTATTCCCACACAAGCAAGCCACTGACTTTTAGAAGAATTTCACATAAATTATTTAGAATCTCTTCCTCTCACAGGAGCTGGGTAGCAGTTAGGTACCTCAGTGCGCTTTTAGAAATTGTGTGGATTTTAAGCTTTTTGGTTTTCTGCTCCTAGAGTTGATGCAAGGCACACAGAAGAATAGCTGACTGACAGGAGGCTCGAGATGTACATCACAAGGTTAGGCACCTACCACTGTGCTGGCTTGTTGACGTCTCTTTTTTGCTGTTACATAAATAGTCTGTGGCTTGAATCATGTCAACTGGATTTCTATTTTCTTAGTGGAAACGTTTCACTCCTTATCCAAGGAGCTTCTTCAGTCTGAGTGAAGTTAGTAAGGGAATCCTTAAATATGTTTCTAGGCTGGCTGTGTGACCTTGCACCTGGGGCTAGGTCATGGTTATTTTTGAGATGTTTGTTTCTAAGTCCCTTTATCATCTAAAGGAGGATCGTTAAGATTACCCTGCTGCTGTTGAGCTTGTGAAATGGTCTTAATCTTCCTAGGCACAGAAGACAAAGCAGGAAGGAAGATAGGGGAAAGGTTATGCCTGAGGCCCCCACCTCTATTCAAGGAAGGATTTTCCAAGTTGGCATGAATGGATTCCTTGACCCCTCTCTCAAACCACCTATCTTCTCTGTCTAAAATGTGAACATTAATGTCCTCAAATGAGTGTCCTTTTTCCTTTAGATGAAGATAAACTGCTGACTCTGGTCCTGTGGTGTTACTTCTCCTGTGTTGGGCCATCCTCCTGTACAAAGGTTGTTTGGTTTCTCCAATGTAGAGTTCAGAGCACTCCTCACTGCACTGGATTGCATACACTACATTGCTTTCCTTGTGTTTTGGAGTTTGATCTTTGGGGTGTACAAGCCTCTGTCTCAGTGTGTTGGTGGGTTTGAAATATACAGGTATGTGGTGTTTGCCAAATATCCGTTTTATCTTTTCAGACACGCCAGCCATGTAAGGAATGACCAGGTTCTTCCGTTTACTCTGAGTCTCAGCCCTATCTGTTGCTGTTTTAGGTCTGGTAGACTTAGATTTGGTGAAGGCCCAATTTGGATATCCACAGGCCTGCAGAGCTGTTCTCAGATGCTGCTTTTCATTCTTTTTGGAATCCATGGAGGTGGGGATGGTTTCTGCTCTGTGTGACAATGTCCTGATGACTCCTAGTTTGTGCTGCAGTGGATGGTGGGAGTCAAACATCAGGTATTGATCTGTGTGTGTGGGTTTCCTGTAGATCCCTATTTCTAGCTTGCCACCGGTCCCAATGAGGACTTCACAGTCTAGGAATGCCAGTCTGTTGTCCTTGGTGTCTTCTCTGGTGAAGCTAATGTTGGCATCTATAGTGTTTATATGGTCCGTGAAGTACAGGCCTTCACGGACCATATAAACACTATAGATGCCAACATTAGCTTCACCAGAGAAGACACCAAGGACAACAGACTGGCATTCCTAGACTGTGAAGTCCTCATTGGGACCGGTGGCAAGCTAGAAATAGGGATCTACAGGAAACCCACACACACAGATCAATACCTGATGTTTGACTCCCACCATCCACTGCAGCACAAACTAGGAGTCATCAGGACATTGTCACACAGAGCAGAAACCATCCCCACCTCCATGGATTCCAAAAAGAATGAAAAGCAGCATCTGAGAACAGCTCTGCAGGCCTGTGGATATCCAAATTGGGCCTTCACCAAATCTAAGTCTACCAGACCTAAAACAGCAACAGATAGGGCTGAGACTCAGAGTAAACGGAAGAACCTGGTCATTCCTTACATGGCTGGCGTGTCTGAAAAGATAAAACGGATATTTGGCAAACACCACATACCTGTATATTTCAAACCCACCAACACACTGAGACAGAGGCTTGTACACCCCAAAGATCAAACTCCAAAACACAAGGAAAGCAATGTAGTGTATGCAATCCAGTGCAGTGAGGAGTGCTCTGAACTGTACATTGGAGAAACCAAACAACCTTTGTACAGGAGGATGGCCCAACACAGGAGAAGTAACACCACAGGACCAGAGTCAGCAGTTTATCTTCATCTAAAGGAAAAAGGACACTCATTTGAGGACATTAATGTTCACATTTTAGACAGAGAAGATAGGTGGTTTGAGAGAGGGGTCAAGGAATCCATTCATGCCAACTTGGAAAATCCTTCCTTGAATAGAGGTGGGGGCCTCAGGCATAACCTTTCCCCTATCTTCCTTCCTGCTTTGTCTTCTGTGCCTAGGAAGATTAAGACCATTTCACAAGCTCAACAGCAGCAGGGTAATCTTAACGATCCTCCTTTAGATGATAAAGGGACTTAGAAACAAACATCTCAAAAATAACCATGACCTAGCCCCAGGTGCAAGGTCACACAGCCAGCCTAGAAACATATTTAAGGATTCCCTTACTAACTTCACTCAGACTGAAGAAGCTCCTTGGATAAGGAGTGAAACGTTTCCACTAAGAAAATAGAAATCCAGTTGACATGATTCAAGCCACAGACTGTTCCACCTGGATGACTGAGAACCTTCATAGACATGTTACATAAATAGCACTAAATGGATATATATGTTTGCTCTGTTTAAATCCCTGACCTACACCTACTGAAGGTTTCAGTTCACATCATAAAAAACAAATTGGACTTCATTAAAATACCTCTTAAATTTCCACCTCTGATCCATGGTTATTTAATCTGAAAAACATAAATAAAATTACCCTGCAGTGAAATACAAGTGCCATTTTACAACCTCTGACACTTTAAACTTCCCTTTTTTTAAAATCTGTTCAATCCTGTTTGATTCTCGGAGACTGCCTGGACAAGTCCTTGCAGTTTTCTTGGCAGGTTTTGCAGAAGTGGTTTGCTACTGCCTCCTTCCTAGGGCTGAGGGGGAGTGACTGGCCCAAGGTCACCCAGCTGGCTTTGTGCCTAAGGTGGGATTAGAACAGTCTCCCGGTTTCTAGCCTGATGCCTTAACCACTGCACAAACTGGCTCTCAAATCTTCCATAGTAGAAAGCTAATGGTTTGGAGTTGTTCAGCCTGACAATTTGGGTTTACCTGCAGGATGCCAAAATAGAGGCTGTTAGAAATGTATGGGATAACATTTCCCCTCAATGCAATATGTAAAAGGGATACATACTGTAATTCTGAAAAGCTCCCTTCTCTTTTTTCTCAAAACCATGAGAACAAGCCAGGATTCATATACATGACATACAAGGTGTCCCTGAGATGATCTTAAAATTGCTTTTGCAGAATCAGATTCTGCCCAACTACAGTAGGTGGTGGAGCAGCTGATTTGGCTGATCTCAAAACACTAAGCAGAATCTAATCACTTCTGAATTTTGTTTGCCAAGAACGCTACAGGGACCCGTCCATGAAGTCAGCAGGAGTCAAGCCCAGCTCAAAGGAGACTTGACTTTAATATCTTTTTCTCTCTCCCCTAAAAAATAGCTGGGTACCACTGCTATATGTACATAACTAAATGGCTTTATTTGGGGATCTTTCAAAGGGACATATGACGCTGCCTTGGCTAAGCCTTAATGTGACAGGTTTGGCTTTGTGCAAATCCAGCCACTGCAATTTGTAAGCCATGATTTAGTATGGTGTGCAAATCCAGCAACTGTGGAGAGACTGCTAGAATGTCATATGTGTACTGCCCCGGTACTGAAAAGTGGGCCTGCACCCCCATGGGAAGTCAAACAGTGTGTGAATTAGGAGACAGGCCTTCTCGGTAGTGGCCCCTGCATTATGGAATACACTCTTCCTGGAGGTGTGATTGGCTCTTACCTCCTTACATTCAGGAAGGAGCTCTCAAAACTGTTCTGTTGCAGCTGGCCTTGGGGCCCCAGAGTGATCTAAGGCAGTGTTCTTCAACCTTGGCAGCTTGAAGATGTGTGGACTTCCACACCCAGAATTCCCCAGAAATTCTGGGAGTTGAAGTCCACACATCTTCAAGCTGCCAAGGTTGAAGAACACTGATCTAAGGCACTTAACTAGTTTTCTTTTGCTTTGTTCTTTCTGTTATTATGAATATGATAACTAATTTACTGCTCTGATTGTTCCCGTATACTGCTCAGACTCAGCTAGGTTGGTATGACCTAAAAAAGTGGTTAAATAAATAAATGTGTTTTATGGCCATATTTTTAGTTTTGTTGGAAAATATCCTAAAATCAAGTAAATGAAGGACAGAATAGAAATATTTCACAGCCAATCTGCACTTTCCCCAAAGTCTTCCATTGGCCAAAATTAAAAAAGGAATTAGTCACAACATAATGGAGTCATCCCTGACTCCAATCTCCTCCATCTTGCTTTAATTTAATGTTGGCTTGTTCTCTCTCATCCAGCGCATTACTAAATTTAATTCAAGGGTATTTACTATTTCATTGGAGTTGGATGGTAAAGAGCCATAGAGTAGGGAATCATCAGCATACTGGTGGTACCCAACTCCAAAGCTCCAAATGATCTCCCCTAGCACTTTCACATCAATGTTGAACACCACTAGGGAGAAGATGGGACCCTGTGCTTGCCATTCATCACAAAACACCTGGATGCGTTTTAGCTCTTCCCACGGTATTGTAATGGGCAGTAGGAATAACCTTGAGGAACAGGAGGAAGAGCTGCAACCAAGGCAACAGTCGGATAAACAAAATCTGAGTTCTGGGCAGAAACGTAATTTGAGAAAGCGACTCAGACATGACCCTCCCTACTTTTCAGGAAGATGGAGGGAGGGAGGGGGAAAGCACATTCAGACTTGCAAGATTCAGTTACTGTCCTGACTTCGGACGTAGAAATAACACGCTGAGGCTGGAATCAAGCTCTAGTGATTTATTATCCTACTACCCTAACAGAATCCATCTAGACTAACATAAAGTGGCAATGCCCAAAGAATAAGCCCACGAACCTAGGGCGGGGCTTTCTTCAATCTCTTGGGAGGGAAACATAGCGATTCAGTACTTCGCATGCGTTTCCCTTCCTGGAGGGAGCCCCCTCCTTCGCCGCCCGTTATCTCCCTGACAGTTACTGTAACTTTATATAAAAGTAGTATTAGCATTCATAACTCCGGCTTCCTAGTCTGCTAAACATGCGGAACTGAGAAATGAGGAAAAGATAATCGGCTTCCATCTTCAATCTTTCCACAAAGCAGAGTACCTCCCCATTTCTATTCCACTAGCTTATACTACGGAATTCCAATGAATGAGGATAATGGAAAAAACAGGATTATATTGGCCAACTCTCTCTTCCCTCTTCCCCCTCCTTTTGGCCAAACAGTAATCTTTGTCAGAGCCTTAAGACTCCCCTTCATAACAGATACTGTATGTGTTGGTTCAGCTGAATGTCTATCAAAGCAAGTTTGTTTTGCTTGCAAATGTACATCTGCTGTATTACACCATCTGCCATTTTATGGATTATCATGATCAACCTACAAAAAGCAGCTCAAATCTGCATTTGTCTTGCCATGGAAACAGAAAGATTGCACTGATATCTTCAATCTGCACTGAAACCCAGGAAGCTTCATATTCCAGGACAGCCACATACAAGCAAACTGTCATATGCTTTATTAAAACCAGTTAACTGTCCCAGCTTCCCAAAACAAAATCCAGGTCATCTGTTGAACAATTTGTGAAATTCATACTCTTCCCTGGGAAAAAAATAGGAGGGGGACTTTTCTTTTTTTCCACTATGAAGCATTTTAAACCTAGCTCCTGGCCTATAGGAGCTTGTCTCTAGTGATCCCTGAAACATGAACCATGGTTATGTATAATATTTAAAAGCATAAGCGGTAGAGATAGGAGCTTGTTTAGAAGCAGGAAAATGGAGGTGGCCATAAACCTGCCTCCCACGAACTCTTTCAGAGTCATTTCTAGCTCTGGTCTTAGTCTCCAGGTTTTAAATGACATCTACTTCCCAGCAATATGTTTTATTTTCTCAACGTTAGGATGACAAACATGTAAACTTATTTCATAGCAATGGGATACTATGGGAAGTCTATGAGAATCATGTTAAGCTACAACGAACTAGACATTTTGAAACAGCCCTTCCCAATCTGCTGCCCTCCACAGGTCCTGGACAATGGGAGAGATTGTGGGGAAGTGGGAAAGGAATGGAAGGGAGAATTGACATAAGACATCAAAAGACAGCCCATGAGTCAGCTGGCAGCTTATCTCATAAACACCAACTCCGTCCACATGGCAAGAAACCTGAAAAGAAGCATTTCAAACCGAGACCTTAATAAACTCACTATAACTGAGGGTGTGAAATTTCTCTTAGAGTTCCCAAGATTCTGTATTTACCCCCGATTTGCATTACATATACCTTCCTGAAGCCTGGGTAATTCATGCTCTCTTGATCTTACTGTACTCAGCTACATTGGGCTTGACAGACAGCCAACTTCACTGCCAATGGTCATGCTACCTGGGAATGAGGGAACTTGTAAGCTGAGGCATCCAGAAAGCATAAGATTAGGTGAGATCGTTTGGAAGACTTATTTGTGGGGCAAGGGCTCGAATAAGGTCTATGACTTTTTCAGCAGCATGGCATGAGCATCACACACTGAAAGATACATGTATATAGTAGAGGAGTATCAGGAATGAAGGCACATTAAAAATTGATTCATCATTGTAGGGGGAGAAATATAAGGGACTGGGGCGAGTCTAGTTTCAAAACTAGTCTTCCTGTCTGTCAAATAAGGAAAAATATGAGTTATCAATCCTTTAATTCTATACATATAATTCTATATTCTTTCTTTTGGCAAGAACAACCCACTGCCTCCCCCAAACATGCTGTTGCTGGTAATGTAAGATAGTTCTAGCTGCTGCATTCACATATGTCACATACAAATACCTCTTCGAGATTATTACAATTTCCTTTAAAAAACCCGCCCAAAGAACAGAATTAGCATTGGTTCCATATACATCATTTCAGAGCTGTATACCTCAATCATGGTTCAGTCTGTTTGTATATGACTAAAGCCTTTATGGAACAGAAGGGGCTGAACAGAGCAAAACTGCATTGCAGAGGAAAGAAAATACATGATCCTGCAGCTCAATCCAATCCAATGCATGTACCATATGCACTAATCTTTCGATGTACTGTGCAACCATCTTTGTCTTGAGCCTTTTTGAATCAATGGGCAATTCAGACAAGCTGATACAGATGCTGTCCAAACTGCTTTTGTGGAGGATGCAGCAGTCTCCAAGGAAGCTGTAAAACCAGTAACATGCCCAAGAATTGGCACATAAGATAGAGATGGTATCTGAATTCCAAAACTCAAAGCTGCTCTTTGAAAGCACAGGTCTTACCCTTTTTAAAGACGTTTTTCCAAACTCTCATCCTACATTCTCAACATCCAACATTTGTTCATCCCATACTCCCAGCCCATATTATCCATTAGCCCCATCCTAACAAACTCTCTCATATACCTTCAGTATCCCTCTCTATGCACCACCACTACTGAACATGCTCTCTCTCACACATACACACCTACTCAAAGACAAAAGAACATGCCATTCTTCTTGCTCTAAGCCATTCCCAATTAGCTTCCAGCCACACTCCTAAACACCTTGCTGGCTTTCTACTATTCTCCCAACAGGACAGTGGTGACTGGGGAGAGAGGTTCCCCCTTTCTTTTCTTCCTGGATAGTTGGGGCACAACCTTTTAACAGGCCAACTGGTGGGCCAAAGCTGGAAACATTGGAAGGAAAGAGAAGAGGACAACCAGCAGCAAGGTGGATGGACTCGATTGCAGCAGTGATAGGTGCACTGTTGGAACACCTAAAAGACCAGGTTAGCAACAGATCATCATGGAGAAAATCTATCTATGTGGTCACTAAGAGTTGACACCGACTTGATGGCACATAATCAATCAATCAGGAAAAAGAAAAAAAACCCAGCAGGCCAAAGCTGGTACAATGAAAGAATTCCCACAAACATTAAATTAACCATATATTTTTAACTCACCATGAACTCACCATGTTCTCAGCTGATTCTATCCTGAAATCCTAACATGATTACTTGATAAGAAAAGTAAACTTACTCAGGTAGCAGCATCTAACTGATTCTGGCCAATCTTAAAGCTAAGTGGGGTCAGCCCTGGTTAGTATTTTGATGGGAAACTACCTGAGAATTCCAGGGCTATTAGCTGGACTGAAAAGTAAAATAATACCTTGGAAGAAAGCAGTAGCAAGCTACTATCATAACACCAACAAGAGAACTACATGGATGTTGCTGTCAGAAATCAAACTCAAGGGTCTTTACCTTTTCAAAGAGAAGAAAGAAGATTTAGAATGGTAGGTTCTTTGCTGGCACTTCAATGGTTCTGGAGTTTTGAGTTACATCAAACTGAGATTCTCACATCCATCACAATGTAAACAGAGAAATGGACTACTTGGGGGAAATGGTATACTTTAATTATACTGCATTACTATGGGGGTGCCACAAGTTTATGATTTAACACAACACTGGGCAGAAAGGCAGGGTACAAACTGGATAATTTAAATCACTACCATTGTTGTGGATATTCTCTCTATATCCACCTTTCTACCAAGAAAACACTCAAGGCCATAGCTTTCCAAACTGTGTGCCGTGACAAAACCCGGAAGAGCTGATGGTGTTTCGCCGCCGCCCCTGTGGCAGCGCAGGCGGTGGCGGCGGCAGCGGCAGCGCGCCATCAGTGCTTCCAGGTTTTAGCATGACACACGAGGCCACCGCCGTTGGTGTGTCGCCAACGGCGGGACTTTGGAAGGCATTACTCAAGGCAGAAGGCAACCAACCATTAAAAAGAGAGACAATCTGGATACTGTAGCCCCAACCCTGTTAGCCTTTCACAAGGTGCTGAAGACCTGGCTCTTTCCCAGGCATTGGGGTCAGGAGGTTAAGTGAACTTTGCTACCACTTAAGTGTTTTTGTGATTGGGGTTGTTGTTTTATTCTTGGGTGCTGGAGGTTATATGCTTTGATTCATGTTTTAATCCTTGTACACCATCCAGAGTCATTGTTGGGAGTTGGGCAGCTCAGAAAATTGATAAATAATTTAAGTAAATAAAATAATACATTAAAAACCAGCTACAATGTGATATAAACAGTTAAAAACTACTATTTAGTAACTCATATAGAGACATACACATGTTTGATACAAGAAAGAAGTCTTGATTCCTTTTCTGAAAGCCGAAAGAACAGAGGTTGAGCACAACTTCTGGAATAGTACACTCCATTGGTGGGAAGATGTACAGTAGGTGAAAATCCTCTTTTCCTTGAATAGCAGGGGGATTTTTTTTGTAGTATCTATGCAACCTTTTGCAGGCGATGGAACTGGACAGATCATCTCCTTCCTTGTATAAAAGAGGAAACAGCCTTCAGAGTAGGCTTGCAAAGAGAATATCATGCTATTAATGTGGTACTTTAAAATACCAACTCCATCCATTGTTAGTTGATAGATCATCTAACAATTGTTAATTCACATATTGCCCTTAAAAGTGTTTTGATTTCTTTCTTACTTCACTAATCCAAAACCAATGTTTTGGATGTCTCAAAGCTGAACCTTATTATTTTACCTATCCCTGGGATTTGAACAGACTAAGGGTTGGTTTGTTTTACAATGCACTAATCAAATTATACAAACATGACTGTATTACCACCCCAAATGATTCTGTGTGAATGACTACTATCAGTAAGATGAATATTATGGTCTAGATTTTTAAAATTTCTTTTGTCTCTGACTTCACTGTTTACTGTATGTTAACAGTTCTCAAATATTAAAGTTAGTGGTTCTAAGATCACATCCACCAGTTCCTTTAGTACCCTGGGATCTACTCCACCTGGCTGGGTGATCTGAATTCATTCAGAGCAGCTAACCATTCTCTCGTCACCTCCTTGCCTCTTTTGACCTGCATTTCTCCTCTGTCCCATGGTGAACCTTTTGAGAAATTGGATCACTTTTTCCTTTTGTGAAGAGACAGGTGCAAAATAGGAATTAAGCAATTCATCCTTCACCCTTTTGTCTGTCACCATCTCCATCCTCTCATATTCTTTGTATCTTCATCAGGCCTTGAAGAGCTGGCTCTTCCCACAAGCGTTGGGGTAGAATGAGGTTTGAGCACAACAAGGTGGTACACTGAAGTGTGGGAGAGTATTGCCCCAGGGGGCCAGGAGTTTTTATTGAGCTTGTGTGTTTGTTTTTTATTGTTTTGCTTTGTGAGTCACCCAGGGTTGTGTTTCGTAATATGGGTGGCTATACAAGTCCTTAAATAAATCTGATTCTCATACAGGCATTCCTGATGCATCATTATAGTGTACTGGCTCCAGAGGTAACTCTGAGATAAAACCACACTCATCAATTTTACAAATTCAGGGTCCTTTGTTCACAATGGAGATGGAGACTAGTTTCTAAGAATAAGCGGCAGAACAGTTTAAGTATTAAGAGTACAAAATCAAAGTTTCAAGACAATAAATGGCTTGGTTGGTCTACCCATCTACACCACTGAAATGGCACTTCTTGTGGTACATAAAAGTGAAGCAAAATGCTAGTACAAAAACAAGTCAAGCTGCCTAAAGTATTTCCTTCTTCTCAAACAGATCTTAACAGTGCAACATAAAGAAGGAAGCACTAGAAGCTAGAGATCTAAGAAGCAGCATTTCCGTTAGAAAAAAAAGGTGGTATGATGGTAAAGCATATTTACAGCAGCTGCTCAGCCTCCCTCAGAACCACCTACACTCCCTCAGTATATCTACCTATAGTTTCCTTAGGGGTGGGGAACATTTTTTCTGCCAAGGGCCATTTGGATATTTATAACATCATTCACGGACTGCGGGGACGGGGTTTGCAGGCGGGAGCCAATCGCGTACACTGGGGGGCGGGGTTTGCAGGCAGGAGCCAATCACAAGCACCAGGGGCGGGGTTTGCAGGCGGGAGCCAATCACACTCACTGAGGGGTGGGGTTTGCGGGCGGGAGCCAATTACAAGCACTGGGGGCGGAGTTTGCAGGCAGGAGCCAATCACAAGCACCGGGGGCGGGGTTTGCAGGCGGGAGCTCCTAGATTTATTGAATTTTGAGTCCCGCCTGCGGTTGCCTTGGCAGGGCCAGACCAAATGATTTTGCAGGCCTTATACGGCCCGCGGGCCGGACGTTCCCCACCCCTGCTTAAGAGGTTTAACTGCTTGCTTTATGGAGGGTCTATTATTTTAACTTAATTATTTGGAAATATTGTATCTGGTTAAATGGAATACAATCCAAAGGGGAGATTCTACACATGCAAATGAATCAGAGGGTATAAATCTGAAGTGAGAGAACAGGCAATGTTATTTCTGAAGATGTGTGACGGTGCAATACAGAAACTTTCTCATAAAATTCCCCTTAGAAACATATAAAGAACAACATAGAGACCAAAGCACAAGCCCAAACTTTAAATCTAGTCCTCCTCCTGCTCTGCTAGTTTTTTATTCAGATTCCCCAGTCTAAAATCCTGTGAAACACCTTTCTATTCTCTCAGGACTTCAGCTTGTCATTCTCAAGGTACACATATCACATTAAATTGCAATGTGGCTTGTTTTGGCATTGCCTGCTGTGTTGTTGAAAGTCAACTAAGGGTAGTTTAATAAACAAATCATGGTTAAGCAAGCCATGGCTTAACATGCCATATGAACCTAGTTATATGCTGCAGTTAATACTAGCACCCAACAAATGTGTTTTAATATGACTTTTCCTTGTAGGCCTTTTCTATTATTGCTATGTACATTTTATTTGATTTTTAATAAATATTTGCCAATTCTGCCACGCAATGTATGCATGGTAGCTTAATTTATTTTCTGCAACTGTGTTTTGTTTTCTTAGTTTTTAACTTTCCTTTTCTGCTCAAATGTTCTCCCTCTGCTTGGCCTCCTTGAAAATGAAACATTGTGCAACACTCAGCAAAACCAGAGTACAATATATAGTGCAAACTAACATGATTTAGGCAGAACGTATGATATACCTAAAACATTACTTCTGCATTATGTTTATCTGACTTTCAAAGGTTTAGAAAACCAATTTTTCCTCTAGCAAACACAACACCTCAAAATAGAAAATCAATTCAACAGAGAAATGTGAAGCTTGCTTTCCAAAATGTTAAACAAAGACGACAATGAATCCAGCCTAAGTCAGTAAATTAACAACTATCCTATCAAACATTAAATACTGTAATGTACTATTTAATTTAATTTAATTTAATTTAATTTAATTTAATTTAATTTAATTTAATTTAATTTAATCTTTAATTTACTCATGCTGTGTATAAGTATGTCTGGGGGCTGTCATAACATTTTTAAAAGAATCTCATGTCTATGTAGTTGCATGGGAAATTGATTACATTCTTGTATATTTGGCTTTCTCAACAACTTGAAACAAAACATTATTATTTCTATTTTAGTGGTAAGAAAGTGTAACTATAGGACAGTAATATGCTAGCAAACATACTCTGACAAATCATATGCCTGGGTACATTATGAATTCCAATTCCTTCATTCACTGGGTCACATCAATCATTCTATTTACATATTTCAGCATGCAGATCCTCTAAGTATCATACACTATCAGCTGCAATTCAGGCAAAAATTCAGCAGGTGATTCTTTTACTGGTTGACAGGTAGATTACAGTCAGATAGCAACCACAGAGGAGAAGGAAATGCTCAATTTGAAATCTGGACATGAGAACAATGATATGGCTCAACAGCCAAAAGAAGAATATTAAAACTAAGAATATGGGCCAATGTGGTATTACAACTAGTGCTGGAGATGAAGTAGAAACACCTGATTTGAAATCTCTGTTAGTTTGATCAATGACATTGGACAATCACTTCAGTCTAACTTAGCTCACTCGGTTGCTGGAAAGACTAAAGTGTATGGGATTTTTTTTCCTTTTCTTTTTGGGGTGAGTATTCTCAAACTCCTTGTGTGGCAGATGTCATTAATTCTTGCTGTGTGCTTTGCTTAGCCACCGAAATAAACTGGAAAGGAAAAGCATAAAACTAGAAAAAATGAGTTATTATCTGATTGTTCACTGAGAGAAATCAGCCACTTTATGTATAATTCATCAATTCATTTCCATGCGGTGCCTAGGGCAAGGATGTAAGATAACCTTGAACAAACCTTGTTTCAAAGAGTATTAACTAAGAGTACTAACCCAGCCACCTTCTACAAAATTTACCACTACCTCATGGCCACACAGCAGCCATGCATTTGGCTGCCATCATTTTGTGCTAGGTCCTAAATGAATAGATATCACAAAAAGCAAAGAGCAGATTATCGGGGAGGAGGGGAACTATACATCTGAACAGACAACATCAATAAAAAGGAAGAGAAAGTGCAGAGCTGCAAAATGCCCAACTTGACCCCGTGGCTAAGCACATATATTAGTTAGGAATCCAGCAAATTACAAAAGATCCCAAATAAAACAAAAATATGTGCTTATTTTATACAAGGGACTTCAGAATGCCCTGTCTCCAAGATGGGCTAAAAAAAAAAAAGCATGGTGCCCTTGAATCAAGCTCAACTAAGGGCGCCTTGCGTGCCTGTATCTTACTCTGTTTCTGATACTAAAACATAACACGAATCTGCAAGCAGTTTGATCAGACCAGGCAAGACTGCAGGTTCCCTATTACAGTAACGTGAGAAGAGACTGTGGTGTAAGAATGTGGTACATTGTCTTCCAGGATGGAGGAGGCTGCATCAAAGGGTACTTGGGAAGAAGATTAAAGGACATTATTACTTCTGTAAGGAGGACACATGGTAAACATTTTACCTGGTCAGTTTTTGCAAAGCTCCCCTACAGAATACACCCTGGTCTTATCTTGTTTTAAAATGCGCTGTCTCTTAAAGGTGTCACCCAGGTAGCTTCAAATATCCTGAATTCTGTAGTGTGGTTTCTACAGGTGTTTTTATTTATATGTATAAAAAAGATGTCTGGCAGAGAATAATCCAATTTTTCAATGGGCTTACATTCTGTTACCTTTTTTCATCACTAAAGGCTTCAGGATTAGTGAATGCATATTTAAACTAAACTCCACCCCTCAAATGTTAAACTTGGGGAAACAAGAGTCACACTGTCAAAAGAAACATAACAGTTTTAGAATGTGGGTAGATAACCAAGAAGCCACATCTGAAAGGTCAGAGGACAGCTTAGGCTCCAAAGCTCCCTGTTACCTTGGCAGTAAGCCCCACTGAACTTTGGATACAGTGCTGAGTAAACGCTTAAAATCAGACTTTCAAACACTGCAGGATGAAGCAGCAGAAACTGGCAAGGTTTTTATGCCCACTACCCTCTTCAGCCTCCATGTTTACCGTACCTCCTCCTCCTCCTTTACTGTCAGGCTCTTTCTGATACTCCTTTCTGCCCACATCTCCCAAACAAAAGCATTTTTTAAAAAGCCAGGCACAACCCCAAATGCAAATGGTTATGGGGAGCAGCCGACCAAATATGCTGCGAATTACAGTTCAACTCTTACTATCCCCTTCTGGCTGGGAATGATGAAGGTTTGCATACCAACTTAGCCGGAGGTCCCCAGCGGGGAGAATGGGCATCATCGTCATAATATTCTTGGGAGGCCAAGGAAACAGAAAACTCCCAGCTTCCCATCATTTGGGGACAAAAGCGAGCCTCATTCAAACTTGCAAGGAAGCCGCATTTTTGCTGAAAGGAAGTAGGGTTGTAGTAAGGACAGAGACCCTGCCGGCCTCCCGGGCGAAAAGGGGCATGGTGCAACAGATACGGTGGGCGGAGGGGATCTCTCCGGTGGAGTTCCTAGAGAATACGCCCTTCCTCACGCCGTTCTGGATTAACAGGGCAGTTCGTCGTAGGCACCAGCGTTTAATCCGACCGCTTCATTCTGCTAGTCTGCAGGAGGGAAGGAAGCAAGCGAGAAATGCGGGTGGGTGAGCCCCGCCGGCTTGCAAGTTCCGCGCTGCCACGAGCAGGAGGGGGCTGCCACAAAACCCGCTGCCCTTGCAAATCACGGATCGAACGGATCGGCGGAACAATTTCGGGCGCTCATTCGCCCGTCCGCGAGCCGAACGAGGGATCTGCACAACGCCGAGCCCCCGCCCCCGGCAGTTCATCTGCATCAACGAGCAAGCGAGAAAGGGGTGAAAGGCGGCAGCAACACTCACCGAGCGACCGAGCCGTTGGGGTCCCTGCCTCTGCCCGCCTCTGCCTGGAAACTACCGAGAAGCCACCAATCCTCCTGGGTTATGTGTCTCTTTGCTTCCCTCCCTCTACTCCGGCTTTTTCTTCAAGTGGTACAGACCAGGATGTCCGTAGTTTTTTCTTCAGCTCCAGCTCACACGCCGCCTTCGGTGGCTGGCGGGAATGGCAGCGCCTTTCCTGCAGGCTCTCCCGGTTACGCACGATAGTTCGCGGCCCCCAGAGAGCTCACGTGAAGTCGGCCGCGTCAGAGCTCGCCCTCACCGAACTCACGCCCCTCTTTGCTCCTGCTCGCGTCGTGGCACCTGCTTCCTGAGCTGAGGTCAGAGACATCTCCCTGCCGAAGCACATAAATCCAAGCATCGCTTCCAGAAGGTCGTCGAGGTCGAATAAAGGAAGAGTAGAAATTTGGCCTTCGCCAGCACTGACTAGAGTAACATAGGAATTTAGCAAAAAAAATACAGGAGGGATATTCACTGGAAGTCGCGCGGTACTGAAAAAATTAATCATACAGTACCATGCAAAGGCCACTTGGGAGTGAAGTCCCTTTGCAATTGATGATATTTCTTCGGGAGAAAACATGCATAGGATTAGGCTGCATTTGTCAATCATACTGAAAAATCTACCTGTCCATCCGAAGCCTTGCTTCCTTCCCATAGCTGTCATTCACCTCTTTCATTGTTTTTAATTTTAATTCCATTTACTTTGCATTTTAAAAAATTCCAGTACACCAGTCTACATTTTCTCTGCTGCTTTGAATCTCAACCCATTCCTTGCTCTCACTATGTTCTTTCCAGGTATCGTTTTCTCAATATGCATATTATACTATATCTTTCGTTCAACCTCATTTCTTGCCACAACCATTCTCCTATGCAGTTTTTCTCTTCCACACTCACTTTCAACAATTCATCCCATCAAGCATCCGTGTGGTACTTTCCAATAGTGTAACTTGACACACTTCAGTACAGTTATGTAGGGGCTAAATGGGGTGGGGGAGGGTTACTGTTTTTTTGTATCGGGGCTTTTAATTCTGTAAGCCACTCAGAGTCACCATGTTTGAATTGGGTGGCTATATAAATTTAATAAATAAATAAATAAATTTGTTTTTTTAATTCTGTTCCAGGAAGCTTCCACATATTATTATTATTATTATTTATTATTTATTCAATTTATTCCCCGCCCATCTCCCATACAAGGGACTCTGGGCGGGTTACAACAATCAAAGTTAAAAACAATACAATAAAATTCTAAAAAATACAATATAAATAGATAAAATACAAGATGGGGGACGTAGGGAACGTAGCATAGTGTTGCTACGGGGCTAGCCAACCCCAGGAGGCACTCCCGCCTCTGTTGTCCCAGGCCAGGTGGCAGAGCCAGGTCTTAAGGGCCTTCCGAAAGGCCAGGAGGGAGGGGGCCAGTCTCACCTCCGGGGGCAGGATATTCCACAAGGCGGGTGCTATCGCAGAGAAGGCACGCCTCCTGGACCCCGCTAGATGGAATTCTCTTGTTGAGGGGGTCCGAAGCATGCCCTCTCTGCATGCACGGGTGGGGCGGGCTGACGTTATCGGGACGAGACGGTCCCTCAGGTACCCTGGTCCTATGCCATGTAGGGCTTTAAAGGTGATCACCAACACCTTGAATTGGACCCGGAAGCAAACTGGCACCCAATGCAGCTCGCGAAGCAGAGGTGTTACATGGGCCGATCTCTTGGCCCCCATAACTGCTCGCGCCACCGCATTCTGCACCAGCTGAAGCTTCCGGATACTCTTCAAGGGTAGCCCCATGTAGAGCGCATTACAATAGTCTATTAGTATATATATATATTAGTATATTCATTCTTCATGTCCACTTTCCATTCTGTTAAGAGACAAATCTATCTTCTAACACTCTTTAATGCAGGACTCATACTTTCTCTTTGTGCAGTCACTGTACTTTTTACTCTAGTTTGTTTTATTTTCCTTTTCTTTCATGTCCATTTTTTCCCTCAAGAATCTCTCTTGACACTGTCAAAAATGTTCAGGACCTCTCATCACTCTTGTGTCCTTTGTTAATTCTCTCAGTCTTTTATCATAAACTATCAGATCAGTTGTACTTTCAGATTCACTTCTTGAATATGTGTATGCATGAAGTGAGTTATGCTTAAATGATGTACCAGAAACAAATACATGTTTTCCTGAACAGATATTCACACCAATAATGATTCCTCTTCATTCCTGAGTCTATGAATGACCCAACTGACCCTTTTTCTCTACCACTATCATCATGTTTCCACCTATCTATTCCTATCACCTAATAGAATAATTCCACCTTCTTGACTGCATTCATTCAGAATGTTGCACAATTTTTCCCAAAACTCATCCCTGGTTCTTCCATTATCATCATTCATTGGAATATAACATGCAACTGTAAGCTCAGCAGGCACTGAGTTTGAAAATACTCATTCCCTGTTGATGCTTACCCTCAAAGAGACTGGTGTTTTCACAACAACTACTACCAACTTTAAAATTCCTGCTTTCCTCCACACCCACAACAATCTAGATGCTAACTGTTCATCTTTTCTGACATACATTTCAGAATTAAACCAACATAATTGCATAATTAAACCAACATTTTCATTTCCCTACATGTATTCATCAACTACATCCCAGAAGTTTGGACCAACTTCATTAAAATATATTACTTCCCTCTCTCTCCTTTGTTTCACAAACACCCAACATACCTATTTTCCTTCTATTTAATTAATTCATGCTCTTTTATCATTTCCTATTCTTACATTCAACATCACGATCTTCCTCACCAGGTAGACCCTTAGATAACAACCTCCACCACCAATCATGTCTTTGGTCAACCAAGGCTTTCAAATGACAGTTTTTAGTAAGATAGAGAAGATGTTGACTTAATTGCTAGCCTTAACTGTCCCTCTATCACAGAGCTTTCCAAACTGTGTGTCGCCACACAAAAGTGTGTCGCCACACACAGTCTGGTGTGTCGCCACACAACCCGGAAGCGCTGATCATCATCAGCGCTTCCGGGTTTTCCCGCGGCGACACACCAACGGCGGCGCGCAAAAACTCAAAAGCGGCAGCAGCGCTTCTGGGTTTTTGCGCACTGCTGCAACGGCAGCACTTCCGGGTTTTCCCGCGGTGACACACCAACGGCGGTTGGTGTGTCGCCGCGGGAAAACTTTGGAAAGCCCTGCTCTATCACATGCAGCCATCCTTGCTAATGGCCAGTGTTCCACAAGTATAACCAAAGCCCAGTTTTATTCCAAACTTTCTCAGGCTGTTCTATGCAAGACTATCCTGAAAGTCAACACATTGTTCCCCACATTCTATCACACATGCATTGTAGTGACACAGGCTCAGAATAAGAAATGTGCAGATTAAATATTAATAAAGGAACAGAAGCAGGTTAAACTAGGCTTAATTGAAACTTAGAAGAGGGATCTTCTGGAGATAGTATGTGAAGTGATTGATGGATACTTCTTATTGCTTAGGGCATTCCAGAATTGGAATATCTCCTTACCTCTTCCTGTTTGGATGACAGCCATTATCAGTAACCAACAACATGTTTTGGAATTACGCTGCATGGGTAGGATGGATACCCATCAACAATATGCAAATAAAAAATTAGGCTGCAATATGTTTATACATTTGGCAAGAACAAATTCAAGGTGAAGTCAAAAGGTTAAAGATTAGGAATCCTGAGGTTATACTGTATATGCCATTTATAATCTGCCAAATGTAAACTTTGAGATAAAACACAGATTATTATTCAGACTGGCTCCTCAGAAACAGTATGGTTTGCACCTCTACCTTTCCAAAACTCAGTGCTGTCCAACTGCATTGGACTTCAACAACTGTCACTGTAATTGTGATACAGACTCCAATTAGAGAATAGAAGTCAACACAGTCTAGAGCAGTGCTTTCCAAACTGCTGCCGTTGGTGACACACCAATGGTGGCAGGGGCGGCAGCGCGGCAGCCTCACTAAAACGCGGAAGCACTGATGGCACGCCGCTGCCGTCACTGCCATGCACACCACCGCCGCGTGCCCCCCCACACCGCCGATTCGCGACACACTAAACTGTGTGTTGCGACACACTAAAGTGTCACAACACACAGTTTGGAAATGGTCTATGGTCTAGAGGACCAGGTGAGGGAAGGCTGAGTTGATTTATTTTGCACAGTCCAAAGGCAGCCACACTTCTAAGATAAAAAATGATTATTGTGTGGCCTTATATTTATTTCCACTTTTATAAAGGGGGCGTGGTGGCTCAGTGGGTAAGACGCCAGGCTTGTCGATCGGAAGATCGCAAGTTCGGAGGTTTGAATCCCTAGCCCCGCGTGACGGAGTGAGCTCCTGCACTCGCCCCAGCTCTTGCCAACCTAGCAATTCGAAAGCATGCAAATGCAAGTAGATGAATAGGTACCACTTCGGTGGGAAGGTAACAGCGTTCCGCGTGCGTCATGCCGGCCACATGACCGCGGAAGCGTCTTCGGACAACGCTGGCTCTTTGGCTAACAAACGGAGATGAGCACCGGCCCCTAGAGTCAGACACGACTGCACAAATGTGCGGGGGGAACCTTTACCTTTTACCTATATTTATTTCAGAATACAAATGGTTTCTTGGTAACATGAGATTTTAAAAATCCAAACATCAACATAATACATTCATACCAACTTGGAGACATGGAGGAGGAGTGAGGTGGGTTTTGATTTTCACACAATTCTTCCACAAGATCGATAAGCATCAATGCAGAAAAATTATTGGTAGACAAAATAACTATCTTGGGTAAAGAGCATGGCGGAAATTCATATTGGCAGTGTGCAATGCAATCTTAAAATGGTGATTCAAAAAGTACTTTGCAGACTACAGCTGCAATCTGCTACACCCTTAATAAAGCGTGACCCATTTTAAAAAATGCAATTTGACAGGCTGCTATTCTATCTCCCAAATAAGCACGTGCAGGATTCATATGAGCTCTTCCAGCAAACTAATCCCTTGCTAAATTACAGCAAGCTAATTTTAATTTTCCATTGTTGATATTTTATTTTAAGTTTTTGTAAATCACTGTGATTGCTGGATTACATCCAGTTTGGAAATTTAAATCATAACAATAGCTAAGCAGTATCTTAGTGTTTATATTCCTCTACTGTAGTGGAGCATCAATACATGCTAAGAAGAGTAGTCAGACCAACCAGGAACATCTGTTGCAAAAGCCAAATATAGACAGGTTGTTGCCTGAGCAAAATTGTATTTGTTTGTTTGTTTATTAAATTTAGAAGGCTACTCAACTCCATGGAGGCTCTGGGTAGCATACAAATTAAAAATAGAACAATAAAACTAGGAAAAAATAATGTACATCCAAAGAAAAACATTCACATTAACATATAAAATCCTGTAATGGGTTCGCCACCCACCCTAATCCAAAACCTGGGGAAAGAACTGTTGGGATTATCAGGAGTCAACTCAGCATTGTCTCATAAGCATAAGGGGGGTCTTTTCTAGTAAAATGCATCTCTACTGTGCTTGGTGGATGTTACCTGAGTCACCTGATTTCCTCTTCCTCCTCCTCGGTTTGGGGCAGGGGTCCCCAACCTGTGGGCCGCGGCCTGTTAGGAAGTGGGCCGCACAGCAGGTGAGCGGTGGTGGTCCGCGCGATTGGCTCCCGCCTGCAAACCCTGCCCCTGGTCCATGCGATTAGCTCCCGCCTACAAACCCTGCCCCCGGTCTGCGCAATTGGCTCCCCCCTGCAAACCCCGCCCCCCCCCCCACCGGTCCGTGGAAAAATTGTCTTCCAGGACCGGTCCCTGGTGCCAAAAAGGTTGGGTACCCCTGGTTTGGGGGATTAACATTCTCCATTTTTATGCTTTGGGCACACGTGCAAGCAGGAGGCGCTGCACAATGCAGCCCTCGTCCATTACATCTCGCTTGCACACAGATCTACAAGGAATCTATTTGTATCCAGATCTACTGAATAAATGTAAGCTATCTATTTTACTTCATCTAACTAATGTGTGAAGACTGAATTTATTTCTGAATGTAATTAAGCTTAAAGTGCAAGTTCCCTGCTGGTTCACGCTTCTACTCTGCAAGATTGTTGTTAGCTGCTTGGAGTTCTTTTATTATTTATTTATTTATTTAATTAATTTTTATCCCGCCTTTATTATTTTTATAAATAACTCAAGGCGGCGAACACACCTAATACTCATCCCTCCTCCTATTTTCTCCACAACAACAACCCTGCGAGATGAGTTGGGCTGAGAGAGAGTGACTGGCCCAAGGTCACCCAGCCGGCTTTAATGTCTAAGGCAGGACTAGAACTCTCAGCCTCCTGGTCTCTAGCCCAGCACCTTAACCACTAGACCAAAGTGGCTTTATTAACCTTCAAGACTCCATCAAGGGTTACGGGCCCAGTACAAGAACAGTACAAGACCAGTTGGCCTCACAGCCACAAAAAGGGAAGCTGCTTTGCACATTTAAAAAGCTAAGTTCAGAATTTTTTTTTCCTCCCTCTAAACCAGAGCTTTCCAAACTGTGTGTCGCGACACACAGTCTGGTGTGTCGCCACACAACCCGGAAGCGCTGATCATAATCAGCGCTTCCGGGTTTTCCCATGGCGACACACCAACTGCAGCGTGCAAAACCCGAAAGCAGCAGCAGCGCTTCCAGGGTTTTGCGCGCTGCCGCACTTCCGGGTTTTCCTGCGGCGACACACCAATGCCAGTTGGTGTGTCGCCGCGGGAAAAACTTTGGAAAGCCCTGCTCCAAACAATGGAGAAAGAGGAGAGGGTGTTGGTGTTGTGTAGTTCTTGAGCATATGCAGAGTTTCGAAGCGATTTAGGCCAGTGATGATGCCAGGCATTTAGGAAAGTTCAAAGTTGTTGCTTTTATTCAAAACAGAATATAAACAGCTTTCTTCTTCTTCCAGAGCCCTGGAAGAGGTCATTCTCATAGATTTACAAAATAGCATGCACACACACAATGCTAACCAGACAGCAAAACACAAGCATGTCTGAGAGAAGGCTAGAGAATACTAGCAATAGAGAGTTGAGGTTACAGAGGCTGGCTGGCTTGGAAAGGCTGACCAAGGCAGGCTAAATAATGTTGAAAAAAGCAGTGCCAAGTTGGAACACTGGAAAAAACTGGAAAGCCTAGCTTGGAGAGAAAAAACCTCCTTTTCATATTCTTTCTATCTGGATCACCTGATTCTCAGACTTGGATCATTGTATCAGTTTGTATCTGTTCAGTCCAAAAAACTGTTGGAGCCTGAACATTTTTTATACCTTGCAGGGCCTCTGCCATGTGACTTTACCCTTTCAAATAATATATTTCAACAGGGGGCTCCCCCCATACCAAAATTGACTGAAGATAATTACTCAGCATGGATAAAGGATGCAGCTAGATTTTGAAGATTGTTTGGATGCTCTGGATTCACCAGAACCAAAAGCAGAGGATGGGAAGGAAGCCAATAAACAATGGAAGAAAAAGGATAAGAGAGCTTAAATTCCCATTGCTAGATCTCTTCCAGATCACAGATTAGCAGAGATTAAAAATATTTCTACTGCTAAGGAAATGATTGAGAATTTATGCACCCTATATTCAGAAGCTGATGATCAGAAAGTGATTTTTTTGTTGCGAGAACTGCATGCATGTAAATTGGAAGACAGTGGAAATGTAAATGACCACCTGATCAGAATGCAGGGAATCTTTGATCAGCTGAGCACAGTTGAGAATCTCATGAATGAAAAACTTAAGTTGTCTTTTTTGCTAAGCACGTTACCAAATAGATTTTTTCCTTTCGTTGCTGGTTTGAATTTAGAAGGGAATAATTTTTCTCACCTTCTGGGAGCAATTAGATCAGAATGTCAGAGGCAAGAGAATTTGCATAACAATAGATTGCCTAACAGAGACATTGGTTATCTAGCAACGAAGGGTACATGAGCTAGAGCCATTAGTGACTCATCAAAAGCCCAAAAAGGCCATTGTTTGTAATGCTTGCAAGAAACCAGGACCTTTTGCCAAGTTTTGCAGAAGCAAGGACAAGAAGGATTTTTCCAAGGGAAAATCTTTTAAAAGTGAAAAAGATTTACACACTGTTTATAAAGCTGATACTGTTCTTAAAGCTGATACCAATAAATGTCCCAGACAATGGGTAATTGATTCAGGGGCCAGCAGGCATCTATGTGGGAATAAAAGTGACTTTTGTGAGCTAAGTGAAAAACCAGAAGGAAGCATAACATTAAAAAAGGTAAAGGTACCCCCCGCACATTTGTGCAGTCGTGTCTGACTCTAGGGGCCGGTGCTCATCTCCGTTTGTTAGCCAAAGAGCCAGCATTGTCCAAAGACGCTTCCACGGTCATGTGGCCGCATGACACGCGCGGAACGCTGTTACCTACCCACCGAAGTGGTACCTATTAATCTACTTGCATTTGCATGCTTTCGAATTGCTAGGTTGGCAAGAGCTGGAGCTAGTGCGGGAGCTCACTCCGCACGCAGGGCTAGGGATTCGAACCTCCAAACTTGCAATCTTCTGATCAACAAGCCTGGTGTTTTACCCGCTGAGCCACCACTCCCCTTAAGCATAACATTAGCAGATGGCAATTCAATTTTGATTCAAGGAAAAGGAAGTGTGCCATTGTGATGTTTCAATGGAAGTGAACAAAAAGATCTTATGGCAACAGATGTCTTTTTTGTATCAGACTTAGAAGCCAATTTACTGAGTGTCTCAACATTGAATAACAAAGATTTTAATGTAATTTTAATGCTAATGGGCAATGTAAAGTCACCAGTGGAGAAAAGATTTGTTACAGGTTTTCAAAAAGATGGCGTTTACCAGGTGCACTGCGAACAACCGCCACCAGATGTCAGCCTCACCTATTGGCAGCAAAAGGAGGGCAACAGCACCACCAACTAGCACAGGTGTTTTGCGCACCGTGATTTTAACGCAATTTTAAGAATGAAAACTGAAGGCATGGTAAGAGATTTTGAAATAAGCAACTATGATAAATGCCAATCAAAATGTGTGGTATGCACCAAAGGAAAGGCAACAAGACCAGCCATACCCAAACAAAGGGAAAGGCGGGCAACTAAGCCACTCAAACTTATCCACACTGATTTGTGTGGACCTCTTCAAGCATCAGTGGGTGGAAATAAATATGTTTTATGCTTTATAGACAATTTTTCCAGATATTGTGTGACCTACCTATTGAAGGAGCAATCCCAGAGGACATGCTGAAAGCGTATGTAGCCATGGTGACCAACAAGTTCAACAGAACCCCTCAAGCCCTCCATAGCGATCGAGGAGGAGAGTTCATTTCACAAACCATGCAAACATACCTATCACAGCTAGGCATAGAACACAGACTAACCACTCCATACACACCTGAACAAAATGGAGTTGCTGAAAGGAAAAATCGCTCACTAATGGACATGGTAAGATGTATGCTTTTAGTAGCAGATCTGCCTGACAAATACTGGGCAGATGCTGTTTTAACAGCTACATACTTACAGAATAGACTGCCAACCAAAGCCAATGAGGTAACACCTTTTGAGCTATGGCACGAACGCAAACCAAGCATAAAGCATCTGAGAGTGTTTGGATCCAAAGCTTATGCACACATACCAGAAGAAAAGAGATCCAAACTAGACCCCAGAGCTGAAGAAGGCATCATGATCGGGTATGCTCCAAGAAGGAAGGGATACAGAATCCTGAACTTGAAAAACAGGAAAAGTAAGAACATGCAGAGTGGTGTACTTCAATGAATGAGAGGAAGGCTACCATAGTTATGCTGATAATGACTGCGCAGAAACCAACAGCGGCAGTTACCAGCTTGAGATGTTTAGCTCAACATCCAAAGACACAACCACCACACTGACCCAGAGGGAGATAGAAGTCCAGGCAGAAACTCCACCAGAGTCAGATGACAAGGCCCAGGATGCAGAAGGGGTTGAACCATCAAGTGCCACTCCTGAACCTGCTCCAAGACGCTCATCACAACCCAACAAAGGAGTTCCAGCCGAGAGACTCACCTACCTGGCAAGGTCATTGTTACCAAAAGAACCTGCATTGTGGAACAAAGTGCAGCAAATGCCACCAGATGAAGCAAGCAAGTGGAAGAAAGTAGCACAAGAAGAACTAGAAGCTCTACACAAGAACAAAACATGGACTTTGACAAAACCAACAAAAGGCAAGAAAGCCATAGGATGCAAATGGGTATTCAAAGCCAAACAAGATGAAAATGGAGAAGTACAAAGATACAAAGCTAGACTAGTCGCAAAAGGTTATTCACAAAAATATGGACTTGGTTACAATGAATGTTTTGCTCCTGTTGTAAAACATACCACAATCAGAATGCTCCTGAGTCTAGCAGCTTCCAGGAACATGAGTATTGAACACCTAGATGTAAAAAACTGCATTTCTGCATGGAGAGATAGAGGAAGAACTGTACATGCTACAACCTCCAGGCTTTGCCGATCCCAAAGCACAGCAACTGGTTTGCAAACTTCAGAAGGGGATTTATGGCCTGAAGCAAACTTGCAAGAGCAAGGAATAGTCAGACTAGACTATTGTCCCACAAGGAACATGACTGCCGTTGCCAAGGAGCAGTTACCAAGAACTGTGGAAGAAGTTGAACTTTGTGGACTCTGAGACATGCTAACTTGAGAAGGGGTGTTGGTATTATCAGGAGTAAACTCAGAATTGTCTCATAAGCATAAGGGGGATCTTTTCTACTAAAAAGCGTATCTACTGTGCTTGTGGGATGTTACCTGAGTCACCTGATTTCCTCTTCCTCCTCCTCCTTGGTTTGGGGGATTAACATTCTCCATTTTTATGCTTTGGGCACACGTGCAAACAGGAAGTGCTGCACAATGCAGCCCTCATCCATTACATCTCGCTTGCACACAGATCTACAATGAATCTGCTTGTATCCAGATCTACAGAATAAATGTAAGCTATCTCTATTTTTCTTCATCTATGTGAAGACTGAATTTATTTCTGAACGTAATTAAGCTTAAAATGCAAGTTCCCTGCTGGTTCACGCTTCTACTCTGCAAGATTGTTGTTAGCTGCTTGGAGTTCTTTTATTAACCTTCAAGACTCCATTAAGAACCAGGTTTTCAAGGACATTTTAAACAACATCAGGGAGGGGACTTATGGATCTTGGGGGAGGCTGTTCCAGAACGTAGTGTTACAACAGAAAAGTCAAGCTTCCTGGGTCCTGACAGATGACATTGATGGATTGATGGGACTCGAAGCACACCCACTGTCTGATTGTACAGAATCCTCACTCCTGCAAATCAAGGTAGTTTGCACCCAAAGCAAAGAAAATCCTAAACATACTTTCTCTTGCTCTCTGGTAGCAATAATGATTGTGGTGGTGGTGGTATCCTTTCAAGACATCTAATATCAGTTGGCTACAGTTGCCTAAAGGCAGCTTCAGCCCTGCCAGGCCACCTGCTACAGGGGAAGATATGTCCAGCCAGCTAGGCCAAGAGCAAACCCTCTTTACTACAGTCGTCCCTACCTCTACCATACTGCTTGTGGCTGCTACTTACAACTGCTATCCTACCCCTAGGAAAGCTTTCCCACCCCATTCCTGTGCTAATACGCTAGGACTCATTGGCAGTTTCCACCACCCTCTCCTCTCCCTTCTTACTAACCCACCCACCTATCACATATAATAATTACTTAAAAGATATTCTCATAAGCTATTGAAGAGCTAGCCTATAAAAAGCAATAAAAAGTACAAAAACATGGAGATTGGTGTTTCAGTGAACAACTTAAAGCAATACAAAAGTCTGCTATGCTAGTTTGATTGTATAGGAAACAGGAAAACACTGAACTCAAGCCTTGTAGACAGTGGCAGCATTTGCATTTTAGATACGTTGTCCATGCTGTTCTGAGCAGCTTTTAATCCTGCCAGCAGCAAAGAGGTTCACTTCTCCTTTTTCTTTAAAGGAAAAAAACTCTTGTTACCAAGGTTTCATGTTCAAAGTAATTTTT
The DNA here is from genome assembly GCA_023362775.1 of Charina bottae. NCBI lineage: Eukaryota > Metazoa > Chordata > Lepidosauria > Squamata > Charinaidae > Charina > Charina bottae. The sequence continues at coordinate 191,537,810 of JALMGJ010000001.1, read as the reverse complement.
CTTTCTTTTAGAACAGGAAAGAGTGCATACTGAAATCATGCCATACAAAGGATGCTTAAAAACTGACAGGAAGATAAAACTGGGAAAAATCGTCTCTGGCAACTGTGCCTAAGTTCTTTCCCAGAGCAGAAGAGTACCAACTGTGTGCTCCTCCCAACGTAGCTCATTAGTGGTCATTATTGAAGAGCTTGATAATATCAATGGGGTGGTGGTGGTGGGGAAGCCAGGGGGTGGGGGGAGCATACAGTGGATCCACTTGTAGTTGTTGGGTAGTGCCTTAATGCTAAGAATGCTTTCCCATAGGATAGCCTTCCCCATCTTGTGCCCTTTAGATTTGTTAGGACCGCAGTTCCTAGAATTCTCCAGCAAACTGATTTCTGAGTTGCAGACCTAATGCATTTATAGAAGGCTCCAGGGTGGAGAAGTAGTGTAAGTTACTTTGGGGGGGGGGGCATATTAGATACTTATAGTAAGTATCTTATTTAAAGATCTTATGTAAAATAATTTCTGAATGAAGACTAGCATGTCCCAGGAGAGACAGTAAGAGGAGACAGGTTCTACTTTTCTTTACAATGTCAGAATAGAAGTCAGATGTATAATAGCAGCCCATGAATTTATTTAGGATACCAGTACTGGAACTTAGGGGGCGTGGTGGCTCAGCAGGTAAGACGCCAGGCTTGTCGATCGGAAGATCACAAGTTTGGAGGTTCGAATCCCTAGTCCCGTGTGACGGAGTGAGCTCCCGCACTAGCCCCAACTCTTGCCAACCTAGCAATTCGAAAGCATGCAAATGCAAGTAGATGAATAGGTACCACTTTGGTGGGTAGGTAACAGCGTTCCGCGCGCGTCATGCCGGCCACATGACCGCGGAAGCGTCTTTGGACAGCGCTGGCTCTTCGGCTAACAAACGGAGATGAGCACCAGCCCTAGAGTCAGACACGACTGCACAAATGTGCGGGGGGAACCTTTACCTTTTACTGGAACTTACACACAAATCCTTTTATATAAAGCTTTCCTCTTTGTCCCAAATGTTGATTTTAGGAACCCAATTCAGGAAGGGAAAAAGCTTTTGTTTCCATATTTGGAAAAGTACACACTTGTGTTGACTTAACATAGGTTATCTGAAGATCTACAAGCAAATCTAGATCTACTCTAGGCCCAGCTCTGCTATATAAAAGATACTACAAAACTCTGTCCTTGCTAGGAAAAACAGGTAAGACAACAAAAACCACTTCTATAACACTATAAATATTATTTGTATTCCCAATTCAGTGAAGACATAATTTTCCCCCTCAAAGCTTCATTTTTACCATTATTCTGTAATATTTATAAAATTCCTATACTTTTAAATTGACTCTCCAAATACAGTAATATAAAAATATATTAAAGCATGAACACTAACAAGATCAAAATACAACATCCAATATTATATTTACCAAACTATAATATGCAAACCAGCTTCCAGAAAGCCCTTTAGAAGATGTGTTGACACCAGCAGATCAATAGCTCAAGATGACCAATAAAATTTAGGTAAATGCTACCCTGAAAACACATGGGAGACCATTTGTAAGATCACAGATAAGGGCAGCATTTTCCAGTACACTTTGTCGCTTTGTGCATAGTTGATCTTGCATGGGAACCAGCTTTTAAATGTTACTCTCAGTAATGTAAAATTGAATTATGATGGCCAAATTTGAAATACTGTAAATACTTTTTTCCAATTGGAAGAAGACATCCATATTGTAATTGTATATACTGCAAAATATTATTCTTCAGAGTCTGTGACCTATAAATGATTTTAAACAGTGTTTCTTCAAAATATTTCTACAGCTTTTATCAGTTACCCAGCACCAAAAAAAATAATTAATCTTTGCCCATTAAATGGATTGCTTTTCCTTTATAGCAACTATCAAAGCACAATTCAACCTGTTACATAAAAGGTGGACTGAAGTAATGTAATTTACTCTACTCTTATCTCTGTGCCAAAATACTTCATGTTCTTTATTGCATGTTGACAGACACCTTGTCCTGGCCAAAAAATCAGGTTGACTCAAGCTGCAGTTTATTTTCTTGGCAAGCAGACCTTTGGAGCAGCACTGCTGCCCCCTACTGCAAGCCAGGCTGTGTGTGAACCACACATTCTTGTCTTAAATCTGCCGAGCTAATAGCAGCCAAACATCAGGAGGAGTATGGCATGCCTTTTCAGACTAACTCGTTTTATTAAAATTTATTTAAAAACTCACTTCTATCCTCTAAAGTTCAGTAGGCTTGAAAGGAAAATATTCAAAACTGCAGAGGAATCCAAGTACACAGAAGAGGAATAAATGACACACAGTACACATATTCAGAATATGTGCATTATTTAGAAAGACTGCAGAATTTATTTATTTGCAAAGAATGATAGTGGTGCAGAATGGGGACATCTTATTTCGAAAGCAGTTTGCAAACTACTTTGCAGCCTACAGCAGGCCAGATGGTACAGATTGCCACCATCTTCATTTGTCTGGGGCTAACAGCTTTGACACATTCCATTACAGCAACCTACATTGTTAGTTTATATAAGAATAAACAAAATTCTACATATTACAAATAAAGGCAATATGCCCTGTTTAATCTCTCCAGAACTGGAGTACCAAACAGACAGTAAAGGTTTCCCTAATACAGGCAGGCATAAAAATCATACACCAAAGCAAGAGGGAAAAGAGGCATTTGACAATTAAATCTCAAAAGTAGTTATTTTTGGTAGGGCCACAGAAGGAATAAATAGTAGAACTCTAATCCAGAAAGTTTGATATGTTTCATTTCCATTCTAAGTAGAGATTAAAATGGAAACATATCATTCCTCGTGCTTAAATGTAAATCCCTCTCTCTCCAACTACGTGAAGAATACAGCCCCCTGGCAACTCCTATTAGGATGGGAGGGAGCAAAGCACTTAAGTTCTTGATGGAAGAGACATGAACGGTTAGCAGGACCAAGAAAAATCCATCTGGTTGGTGCTTATTTAATTCTTACAGGTCCATTGTAAAAATGAACATCTCAAACATCGAATAAAGTACGACAGCTTTCCAAATGGGGAAAATGTCCTTTTATCAGCATCTACAGAAAATATCAAACAGCTTTACATCCCAGGTACAGTATTTACTCAGGGACATCACAATTTTTTAAACAGCACTTACAATCAAATAGTGCAGCTCTGAAACTGCTGACAGGACATGAGGATTAAAAAGTAGAAATACATTTACAAAAGGCATCTGTTTTTGCGAAAAGGAGCATCTGCGTCAGTTTGATCAGAACTGGCTTGATGGCTTACAGCAGCAATGATCAAGCTACTTCCAGTTCCTAGGACAATTTTAAGATGACCAGTTTTTAAAAAGAACAATAAAAAACGGTTCACTTTATATGAGGACAGATGCTAAAGGGGCAGCTGAGACTGAGACGATGGGGGATGAAAAGAGGATGGCAAGAAAGAAGAAGCAAAGGCTGGAGGGTAAGAGAGGAGAGGCTGTAAATGTGACAGTTGCCTTCCTATTTCTGAGAGCAGTGACACAGAATGATTAGAAAGCTGCTTCCTACTATCAGGATCAACCTTCAACAGCACTGACAACATAGGTTTTTTTCCAGCTAGTCTGTTATAATAAAATTATTTTTTAAAAAATCTGCACAATTCTAAATTTAATCTTTCCTTTTATAAGCAATAAAACTCTAGCCAACCTAGCTAAAAGTGCATTAAGTGACTCGGGAACAGAAATGTTTGGAGAAAAATCTGGGGGAAAAAAATCTAAACGAAAATTGTCCTAGTGATCAGATGACTTTGACCACAGCCATGATTATGTCTCAGCTATCCAAGATAATTGGGTGTGGAACTACCTGGGATAACCTGCCCTGGATCTGACACATTACATTGGTTGACATGATTTGCCTTAACCATGGCCTACTGAGTAAACCAAAATGACTGGAATCATACTAAGCCATAAATTACAATTTACAAATCACAATGGTTAAGTTTTAAACTCCATGCTAAGCCACAAACAGAAAAGTGACGTTGTAGTTAATACATTACGTGGAGCCAGAGATCCAGTGTTTTACAGCATCTGGTCTTAGAGTTCGTCAGAGGAGATTATGCAATCTGTTTATGGCCTGCAAGGCTTTTTTTTTTCTCATTTATTTTTAAGGGGAAATTTTAGAAGGACCAAAGAGGGGCTGAGAAGCATCTCTTGCCCATTAATATCCTTCAGTGCTATTCCTTTTTCCTGCGAGTACCTGAAGAAAAATAGATTAGGTGCAAAATAAAATGTGGAAGAATGATTCAATTTTATGGGTCCCAAATTCCAGCTTTCCTTAGTACAGATGATAACATCCAAAAGGATGAAACAGAACGTGGGAGACTACCATGTTAAATCGCAACAGCGGAGCTCTAGTTCAAGGCTGTGCTTCAGTAACTCTGCTGTGAGGTAACTTAAAACGTGACAGAGATTCCCCATCACAGTTATCAGTCAAAGAACAGCTACAGTATCTACCCAGGAGGGGAAGGACCCAAAGTCTTAGTACAGCATCTTTTCTTAACACAAAAAATAAGAGGTCCTGCAAGGTCCAAGTGCTGAAGTAAAGGCAAGGATCACCCCAAGCAACAATTCAACACTGGACAGCGTGCAGTTTGCTTCTAAAACGGCATCATCCTTAAGACAGCCCAGCCGAATCACTTTAAAACTTGGGAGACTCAGAAGTTCTACCACAAGGAACAAACAAACAAACAAGCAAACAAGAAAGAAACTCTTAGGGTCCACAGACAATATTGTGTACTAGCCTGCCTTATGTATTTAAGGTCATTTGTGCCCTAAAGGAAAATACAGAGACCTTTAGTAAAACTTCATTGGGGGTCTAACTTATCCCAGGTGAACTTGCAAGTGGCTGCTCACAAGTATCTAGTAAAAGTAAATTCAGTGGCACAGAAACATGACTAGTTGGCAGCAAAACACTAGAGAGAAGAATTGGACAGTACTAGTAATCTTAAAGAAGAAATAGCCTGGATTTGATTAATCCTAGTTTGTTGACTAAACCTTAATTAGCTGGATTAATACAAAACACTAATCTACACATTCTGGTTTCCAACAAAACCAAACAGATTGCATTATGGCTTAGCACAGTATGTGAACCAGATAATGCTAATTAAAGGGCGAGGTTTAGAAAGCAGGATAGTAGCCCCAACTCCTCTTCTAAAGCCAAGAGAGATGGAAGAAATAAATCCACAGCCCAAAGGATTCAGGGTAAATCTGATGCCAGAGAAGAGCTGTGTGTTTCTCACACTGTAAACTCGGAGGTTCAAAGACATTTGAACTCATGTACCTGGGCAGAATACAAGAGCATTTTAGCCCAATCCTTCTCTGACGAACAACCCTACTCTTTTATCCCTTTGTCTTGGCACCAGGTTACAAATAGTGGTTTTTCCCCCCTGCAGAGATAGTGCTATTATAGATTAATGCCACCAATACAGCAATACTTAGAATTCAGCATGATTGTACTTCACAACTTCCCAGAACTTCAGTGCACCATCCCGAGTCTCAGCCAGACATTTCCATTCCAGGAGCCCCAAGTATGAGTGTGGGGGAGCTCAATGAAAGATCAAGCATTTCTACATCATATGCAGGACTAGAAACTTGGGTCGGTGGCCTTAGCTCTTGCAATGGCCAGAAACACCTCAGCTATTAGGCTTTTGTGCAGTCTCAACATTCAAGGTAAAAAGGGGACGTCCCCTTGCTAGCAATTATCCCATAACAATAGCAGAATCTTCTGTACTACTTTTGCGGTCCAGGCCCACCCTCCGGATGGACTCTGTATATTTTTGCCTTCCCAGTCCAATAATGGCGGTGATCTCATCTGCGATGTCTTGGCGGCCGCTATCCTGCATGGCTGTAATCAGCTTGTCGATGCAGTCAGGGTTCTTTTCATTTTGCTGAGCCCAGGAGAAGAGCATATCGAGAATCTGGGTACGGAGGTCCTCCCTAGGGAGAAAAAAACAAAAGTGAAGAAATAGGTTTGCATCACACATAACCGTCGAATGGGTGTCTCATTTGCTTTAAGTATCAATATCACACCTTTCAATATGCTCCAGGCAAGTTACACAATAAGGCATAAAATGATCGCAAATGAAAAAGTAATTAAGCAGTAGCTCGCTAATTTCAGCAGCAATCCAATCTAATGTCTCCTGAATAGGAAAAGCATCCTTATGACATGAGGACAAAGGTAGTAGAGTAACCCAAACGTACTCTTATGCCGAATCCAGCAGCATCCAAGGGGCAAGGAAGCCGCAATGCTCATGGGGGGGGGGCATGTAAACTCCACAGGTTGTACTTGCATGAAATATTAACTGCAAGGATTGGTTAGCAATTGCATGCATGCCCCCATGTTAGCTCTTTAAGTCAAGTTTGCTGTTTACCATGCCATGTGGACTTGAAAGGGCCCTAGCATCCTTTCTGGGGCCCAAGATTTGGCATAAATTATAAACTCTGGTTTCTAAGTATCCAAAGTGGTGGATGTTCAGGTCTGCACCACATTCTAAATTACATACACGAGCTAGAGAACTATGCAAGGTGGGTTTTTTATTCAATAAATCAAATACATTATTTAGATGAAATGTTAAAACTAATTCTTATAATTGTTCAACATTCACATTTGGGGTACAAGAACTGGGATTATTCTTCCCTTCAAACGTTACAATACTTCTCCCAACCAATGAAGGTATTGAGTCCATACAGTGAGGAACAGTGATAGATCCAGCAGCTTTCCTGGTGGCACTTGGAGAGCTTCCCAGCAATCTGGAGAGCATTTCTGTTGGGTGCCTTGTTGACCTCTGGAATACAAAGGCAACCAGGGTACTTGACAGGATCACCCCTGAGCAGCCTTTCTCTGCCGGCTGACCCCGTGCAGCCCCCTGGTTAACTGAAGAGCTCTGGGAAATGAACTGGGTAAAGAGGCGCCTTGAGTGATGCTGGCGGGAAACAGGAAGCAAACGCAACCCATGAGTGAGAGCCTCTTCTGTGGCAATGAAGACGGCGAAGCACAGCTACTTCCCTGCCCTTCCTGCATCTGCAAAATGCTGGTCAGCCATACTGTGAAAGTGTCCCAGTCCCTTTGATGGACCGGAAAATCCAGTCAGTGCAGGCTGGGATCACCTGGCTGAGCGTTTTGTGGATAAAATCACTCACGTGTGCTCCAAGTTGAAGTGGCATGGACAGAATCAACTGGAGATGGCAGAGGTAATATTATCTGGGAGGTTTTTGAGCCTATGGATACCAAGGAAGTGGACAGAGACTTCTGTGATCTTATCTCTGCCACTTGTGGATTAGATCCCTGTCCCACCAGGCTAACTGAAGTCGCCGAGGAGAGGACTAGGAGTTGGACCCAGGCTGTAGTCAATGTTTCTTTGAGTGAAGGGGAGATGCCAGAGGTCCTTAAAGAGGTTTGCCCACTCATTAAGAGGCCAAGACTAGATCCAACAAAACTGGACAACTATTGTCCTATATCTAAGCTTTCTTTTTGGATGTAAGTATTGAGAAGGCTGTGAGGTTGCAGAGGACTATGGTGGATATGGATTATCAGAACCCTTGGCGATCTGGGTTCAGACCTTGGCATGGACAGAAATTGGTTGCTATCATAGATGACTAGTGGTGGGGCTTGGATAGAGGTGGCATGACTATCCTTATCTTCCTAAATCTTCAGTGGTTTTCAATACAGCTGACCATAGTATCTTTCTGGATCACCTGCAAGGGGTGGGATTTGGAGGCATGATGTTATGCTGCTTCTGCTCCTACCTAAGCAGACAGGTCCAGAGAATGGTTGTGGTGGGGAAGGAGGTCAGCCTTCATAGGAACTTCATTATGGAGTGTCTCAGCGTTCAACCCTCTCCCCTATCCTGTTCAACATTTACATGAAACTGCTGACAGAAGTCATTTGCTGGTTTGAGATGAAGTATCATCAATATGCAGATGATACTCAGTTACACATCTCCATCCCAAGCCTACTGGGACATGCGGTAGAAGTCATAACCCAGTGTGTGAAGGCTGATGGGGTTTGGGTGGGGAAAAACAGGTTTAGACTCGACCCAAACAAGACGGAGTGGCTGTTGATACAGAGGCTGACTAATTCCAGGTCTGTGTATTCTTTGGCTCTTGATCAGATTCTGCTCCCACAGAAACAAGTTTGCTATCTGGGGAAACTTCTGGACTCACAGCTTCTGCTCAAAGGGGAGGTAGAGACAGTAGCCAGGAGGGCCTTTACAGCTTCAGCTAATCCACCAGCTTCAGCCTTAGCTGGAACAAAATGCACTGAAGATGGTTGCTCATGCCCTTGCCATCTTTTAATTAGAATACTCTAATTCGCTAGGGCTGCCCTTTGAAGACCATCCAAAACTTCAGCTAGTCTAGAATGCAGTGGCACGTATACTCAGTGGTCAGTCATAGTACTGCCACGTTATATCTCTGCTGCATGAGCTGCAATTATTCTGTTGGTCACTACCTATAAACCCTATATGGTTTGGGACCTGGGTATCCTAGGGAACATCTTTCCCCAATAGTTTCTGCTCATCCTACCAGACAACTAGAGAGCACCTGCTAATAGTTTCACCTACCAGATTTTGTGCGGCAGGAAAACTCAGGAAACAAAAACCACAGGGATTTCTGGAAAGATCTTTACTGCTAGCAGGGTATTTTAACATAATCTTAAAACCCTGTCAAAGCAAATCTCTAGCTCAACATAGCATAATTAAGGTGGAATTACTCTTTTTAGTCTTTTTCTCGTATTTCCCCCTCCCTCAGAATAATCAAACAAATCAACCCATGCGAAGACCTAGCTCTCTTGAGAAGGCTCTAATGCTGGAAAAGGTAGAAGGAAAGAGAAGAAGAGGACGACCAGCAGCAAGGTGGATAGAATCAATTACAGTCGCCATGAGTGCACCATTGGAAGAGCTGAAGGGCCAGATTAGTGATAGATCATCATGGAGAAAACTTATACGGTTGCTAGGAGTCAACAACTTAATGGCACATAATCAATCAAAAATCAAATTGGAGTAAGGATTTTTTTTCTGCAATGGTGTAACTCCCTCCTTTAACTGTCTTGCTCCCTCCTCTGTGTTCCCAAGGAGACATTCCATCACAGGGGCCCAGTGGTGGGGGTCCTCTGAAGCAGTTCCCTTTGGCTGGAATAGATTACCTCCTGAAGGACAGATGACCCACCTTCATGGCCTTTCAGGAGCAGGTTTAAAAAATGGCTCTTCCAGAGGGCCTTTGGAGATTAACTGTACACAGCAGCATAATTTTCTATAATTCTATAATTTTAGACTTTTGCTTCTAGTTGCTATTCTAATTAATTTTTATTCTGATTTTGTATCCTGTTTTTTCTATGTAAGTCAGGGGTGGGGAACCTTTTTTCTACCAAGGGCCATTTGGATATTTATAACCAGAAGACCGGGGGGGTGGGGGGCGGGGTTTCTGGGATTCCGCGGACCGGGGGCCGGAGTTTGCGGGCGGGAGCCAATCACAAGCACCAGGGGGCGGGGTTTGTGGGCAGGAGCCCCGCGGGCCTTATACAGCCTGCGGGCCTGACGCTGCCCACCCGATGTAAGTTCTGTAAGCCATGTAAAGTTTGGCTGGTTCCTGGCGTTCAGACAAATGTCGTAAATAATAAACAAGCAAACAAACAAATAGGATTCCTGAATGGTATGACAATTCCAAGGCAAAAAGAAAAGAAAAACGTTTTGTCGTATTAGATACAGATGGGGATATAGCAGCTGGATTATCGATGCTCCAAGTCACTTCCTGTATTAATTTCGGTCCTTTCATTTCTCACCTGTTATTGTACTGTATCCGCTCTATCTGCTGATAGGACAATCCCAGGTTTAAACCGATGGCTCTCCATTCCGCTCCTATGCGCCCAGCAATGCCAAGTAGATTGGACTGTGTCAAGTAGCCAGTTTCAGCATTACCCAAATTCAGAGGAGGAAGAGAGAAGCCATCTGGAGTTGTAAGCTCCTTGTTCACCTGAGTTTTCAGTTTCTGGTGGAACAGAAGATAAGATCATAGAAGTTGCTGTATGTTATTCATGACATATGTTACAAAACATGATGGTGACTGTCCACCTTGGATCTTGAATTGCAGAGAATCCACTGTCCCTCCAGATAATTGATTCTCATGTTGAACTGGCCTTAGCATGAAGTTTCTTGTGTGCTCAACTAAGTTTCAATTGAATCTACCCTCATCATTTAAATTAAATTGATCTAGCCCTTCAGAGACCCGGATACTGTACTGTTATGCATATCGACTCAGAATTAATTTCAGGTAAGTGTATAAAATATTGCAATCCAACCATCTTCAATATACAATTATGATAAATTTTCTTGTCAAGCGAATGAAAGTTCCCTTCCATTCAGCACCGAGTCATGGAAAAAAAACATAACTGGCTTGGTGTATTCTGGATATATATTTTTTTAACTACTCCAGGTTTAGAGAAAGGCATGTTTTCCCTACTTGGAAAAGGCTCCAAGATTTGTTGGACTTCCACATCCATCATCTTGATTACTGACATTGATTACTGGGGCAACATTTATCCAATCTTGTTTTTGCTTCTGATTTTAAAATTAGGAAAAATAAGCAACTTTTGCTGCTAGTAATTTAGCTTTTGTGCCAATATAGTCTGTTCCTTGTTCAGAGGTACATCTTATTTAAAGTGTAAGGGAGGAAAGTTTCTACCCACTAATATTAACCAGTTCTTCATAAAGAGAGTAGGAAACAATACATTTCTTCAGCTGGAACATAGTCCGCTGGCCTGCCTTAGATGAATCACATTCAAAGTAAAAATTAAAATGGCATTTGACTTCATATACAAAAAGTAGGGATTATACTAAAAGGAAGAACCATAAAGGCACAAGTTGGTTCACCATGAGTTCTGGGAAACCTGTATGAACTCATACCCATGAGGTGATTTAGATACCATCTTGTTAAGGTCCTATCAGCCTGAGCCAGAGAGAGACTTGAGCAATGATGGGTTATAAAACTCTCCTGGTCATAAGTTATCTGAAATCTGTGGAAGAGTCAATCCGTCATTCAAGGTCAAAAATATATTTAAAGTTTTGCTTATCGGTTTATGGTTAATAATTAAAGAGTTATATCTTTTGTGTTACGGAAAGCGTTAAAATGTGAACTGGATGTATGTGTGTTATGGTAGTAAAGGCGGATGCATATGTTATGGTAAGAAGGTAACAGTAAACGCTGAATTAGGAATGGGCAATAAAGGGCGTTAATTTGGAATATTTATCTAAATGGGAGGTAGGCATCTTCTTGCTTTCATCTAATAACTCAGGAATGTTAGGAGTAATGAAATGGCCTGGACTATGAGTTTATATTAAATATATAGTATAATTATTATAATTAGATGATATAGTTGCTATTAAAATATGAGTGTGTTCCTGTTTATAAATTAAAGAGTACCCTTACCATCAGAAGCGCATACCTGTTAGCTGAAATATCTTAATATTTGGGACTTAGGAAAGTTCTCCTCTATAAAAACAAGCTATTTTAGAGAAACTCTATTAAACCATTATTATAGAGCATATCTCCACATTATGTTTTATTATAAATTGTCACTTAAAGAGAACAATGGGTTAAAACATGCTTCCCTTACTGAACCAGATGAACCCAACAACAACTTTGCCCTATTCTTTATTGGAAGTATATTAATTGTCTATAGATAATTAACTGGCAGCCAAAGCTTTTTAAATAATGGAATTATTTTCCTAAACATACACAGCCAACTTAATTAATTTTTTAGAGACTGTACAGACTATCCGCATGCAGCCTTTATCCAGGTGGCATTCCTGGTTTAGAAAATGTTTCAAGATCCAACCATCCAGCTCTAGTGTACCAATCATTCTTAACAGTCTCCCTTCCTACATATTTTATTTTCAGTTATGTAAAATATTTTATACGATAGAGCATTTATAAAGCTGATAGCACAAACAATACAAATGTAAGTACAAGTCACTAAAACTGCAAAACTCTCTTCTGTTTCACTACAATGATGTCTTTAAAAACCAACAACAATCAACCCATAATTCCATATCCTCTCCAATACGGTGTTCACTAATGCCATCATCATGATAAAAATGATATTTCATGGGAAGTATTGAAAGAGTTACTGCATAGGACTGAATTATCTGTTTGCTTGTTTCACATGGTCTTGTGATTAACTAACATTTTCTCTGCTGGACCCCAGCAGGCCAGGCTGGAGAAGTAATATGAATGTGAGATTTCGCTGTGCAGTCCAACAGGCACCACTACAACAATGTGCCCACCAGACACAGAAAGCAGATGAGTGTACCCCCCTCCCCAGACAATCTGTGCTGTGTGTCTTAACAGCGAGGGTGCTCTTGATGAGCATCACGGATCTGGCATCAAGAAGTTGGCAATGAACTGTACATACTTCTCAGAGGAAGAACAGTACTACACTGTAGCTTTATCTGGCTGGGATACTGCAGGAATATAAATACAATATGATAAATATCTACTGCTTAAGAGAACTGCACCCCCTCTCATCCTTTCAAAATATATAGAGGACTCTCCCTTTTTTCTGTTTGGTTAATCTTGACCAAGCCAGCTCTGCCACAGTATCAGATGCATTTTGCTCCAGGTTACTGGCACACCATTGGGACTGCTGCCCTTCTTGCTGGCCTTGTTCCAATGAATTTACACAGGCCAACTTGAAGCAATGAGGCAGATCCAGGACTGAATGCAGAAAAGTGGGTGTAGCACTGCTCTTACGTAGCAGGGCTCTCCTTTCCACTACAGCCCCCCAGTGCACTCTTCCCTCCTGCTCCTAAAATCACTCTGTCTCAAGGGTCAGGAAAGAGACCGGAAAACCAGCAAAATGCAAGGTGACTGCCTTACGTAAGCAAAAGTGGCCCATACAAGACACTTCCTGATCCAATCCAACCAGCAAGGCCAGGGGAGAAAAGAACAGCAATCCAAGCTGCCACACTTAACTAGTTTTCTTTGTGAAGAGTACAGCACTTACAGGTAGCTTGATTGGCAATGTGGCTAGCCAATGAGAGTCGGGGCCCTTCCTCCTCCTTGTAATCTCTTCAGGAATGCTCTCCGGAACAGCTCCTCGATAAAAGGAAACCTTCAAAAAGAGATCAGCTGTAGGTGGGTTTGCAAGAACCACAGCTGGCTGAGCTTTTGGTGTTCTCTCATTTGGGAGGTTACTTACTTATGCATTTATTTATAGAGGTTCCTCACATAATCTGCATTCTCAGTGCCATATGAAGCATCAGATAAGTGCAAAGCAAATCACTTAGCCTGGCATATTATTCCATTCCTATTAGCAAACCAATCTGTTGAGGATTATTGCTATGTTCTTGGTTACCTGGGATTTGTTGTTCATTCTTTTGCCCCCCCCCCCTTTTTTTTTTTTGTACCTTCGAGTCAGTGTTGACTCCTGGCGACTGCCTAGACAAGTTCCCGCAGTTTCCTTGGCAAGATTTCGGAAGTGGTTTGCCATTGCCTGCTTCCCAGGGCTGAGAGAGGGTGACTGGCCCAAGGTCACCCAGCTGTCTCCGTGCCTAAGGCGGGAGTAGAACTCCCGGTCTCCCGGTTTCTAGCCCGATGCCTTAACCACTACACCAAACTGGCTCTCTTCTTTTGCCCCTACAAACTGTGAATATGTAAGCTCTAGTTCTATCTGTGCATAATGATGCAATTAAATCTATATCCATTTCCTTATTTAGAAAAAGTTAAATACATATACTGTATATCAAATATAAAGACAGGGTTCACACATCAGCCACGATTTGCTTCCTGTGCTGGACTGAATAAGTGATAATCCGCTGTGTTCATGCAAACCTTAAGCCAAAAGCAAACAAACCATGTTACGATCACTGCAGTGTGTAAAGCTAGTTACAGTCTGCCAAGTAGCTCAAGAGGGCTTGCTTAGCAAATATACCCCATCAATTTCACATGTACCCAAGATGCTAGAAACGTGTGCAAATATATATGTAAAAATACAGAGTTAAATACTGTACATGCTGAAAAGCAATACAAAAGCAATCAGAAAAACAAGTTTTCTTTTACTTGGGAAAAATAATAGGCTGAAATCTTTGCAATGGCTTTTACAGCCATTTAATATTTGAGGGAGTGAAATTATCCAGTATACAAGGGAAAGTAATAATAGAACTGAGAACCAGAAGCATCCCAGGCAGTAGAACTTTTGACAGTTGGAACATATCCCCATAAAAAGATACTTTAAAAAAACTGAGGTATGGTGGCTTAGGGTTAATCTGTAAACATCAGCCATCCATGAAGTACATTCTACAGAAATAACTGGTATATAGCATTTATTACAACCAAATTTATATATACATCTTTTGAATTATGGAATCAGAGAAGATAAATAATTATGTCATTGGGGATACACAATGAAGAAAAAGAACTGATTTGCTAATATAAATCGATTAAGGTACAAACTGTTATGGGAAGTTTTACTGTGGACAAGACGAGAAACATAGGTACCTGCCCTTTCACAGCCTTGCTTTTTCTGTCCACTTCAGAGGTAATGTAGACTTCCTTCACATTTTTCAAATGAGAGAAAAAGTTAAATGAAATCCTTCCATCAATGCAGTCTGGGCGGTCTGAAATAAGTTTGAGAAAACAGCTCAATTGGATTGGCTTAAATCATAACTAAATAAAATAGCTCCCTGCAGCTAGAAGTTCTCCAAATGGGGTGGAATACAACTTCTGAAATTCTCAGGTACCATCGTACCAGGTTTGGGAAGGCTGTTAGGAAGACTAAACTTCTTTTAGATGTTTTTATCCCAACAAGAAACAAAGTTTTGGAACTAAGCCATTTTAACTTTCCCTTTTCCCATCCTCAGTCTCAAAGTGAATTGTAAATTTTGCCACTCATTGGTAAACCACATGGTTTGGATACGAAGGATCCCACATTTAGTCCTCAAATTGTCACTTTAAAGGGTCCTCGTTAAAAGGCAAAGAAAGCCACTGTCAGTTAAAGGCCTTTTTACATTAATTTAATGGGCCCTGCATCCTAGGACTCTGCCTTTGATCTCCAAAAGAGTTTCAAACACCTGGGAGTGCATATATAACACCTGTCTGCAAGAGCTTAAAGTAGCCGCATCTTTTCCTGGGAAATTCAGAAAAGGAATTTCCTCCTTATCGTTTAACTAGAAATTAAGAAATAGTCCTAGGGCAGGGGCAGAAGGAAGGGACTTCTATAGTCAGATGCAGGAGAACTTCATATTTCCTCTTTTGCAGATATTATAGACCTCACTATGATACCATGTAATTTGGGCTTAAGATGCATCCAGGTTCTGCCTGCGCAACTGATTCTGCCTTTTGGAAGTACTCTTAAGATGAGCTGGTTTGGAACTGCAGAGCTAAACTTGAGTCATGGGCACATACATGTGTAAATACAGGCAAGCTGTTTGACATTTCACCTGCATCGATGCTGATGCCTCGTTCAAAAGCTGCAAAGAACTGTTCTCCTTCAAACATCTCCACAATATCGGATGGCTCAGGGCCTCGATATCGGTCATGGAGCTTTTTCAAAACAGGATCCACCTACAAGACCGTCAGAGAGGAATAAAGAAACCGGAACATTATTTTTGCAACCCTCATTCCTTTAGTTTATCCTTGTACCATTTCAATGGGAGGATTCAAGTTTCCAAGGAACAAAGTTCCTAAAGACCTGCTTAAATGCAATAAATTTGATATAAGCTGCCTCTGTATCTCTAATTATAGAGTCTCACAACTACTAACAATTCCATGCAAGACTGAAAAAAATACGCTGGTGCTTTATGGAGTCAATGCAATGGAGGCTGATCTAATGAACAGCAGAAAGGTATGTGCTCATAGAAAGTTGAAAGAATTTTTGAAACGTGCATAGTCCTAACACTCACCCATCCAACGCTGCAGCATCTAATAGATTTCATCAGCCAAAGTTTCCCATCCTCCCTCCATGCTTGCTAATCTTACCTCTCCTAAAATGTATTGAAACCTGCAAATGGTTCCCTAGAACTGGAACTGCTTTTTGGAGCAGTTGTGGTCTCCCATTTGAACTCTGAAAGATCTGCTTAACTTCCATGAAAACAACATGTAATTACAACTGAATTTAGTTTTGTCCTGGTTCTACATATTATTTTTTTAAGTCTGGCTTCAGACACACAGCTTAAAGGCCAAGTGCAGCTTTAAATGAAGAAAACGTTGTGCAAAGATAGCTATATTCCTCATTGTTTCTGGAATTGGATTTTTAGTAGCTACTAGGAACAACTCAGTGTTTGCAGAATACCAGCTATATTTCCTATGATATGGGCATGAGCGTGCATCTATGCATGTGGGTGTGTGCAGGCATGTGTTCATACACACATACAAACACCCACCTTGTGCTTTGGGAGACACTGCAGCAAGACTTGCTCTGGATCTTTCTTTCTCTGTAGTGCTATGAAGTTCACCTGGTACATCCGTAACCTTTTATAGACTTCTTTAGCAAAGCCACCAACGTAGGCTTTTGTGGTGCACCATAGCCAGTACCTGGAGGGAAAGGGAGATTTGTAAAATGGTTTTGATTGGTCCAGGTCTTCCCTGATAAACTCAACCACTAGAAAATATGAGTGTAGGAGGGCTGAAACAATTGCTTCATTAATGAAAATGAAAAAAAAAGGCAAGTGGTACGAATGATTCTTCTACTAAAAGAAAATATCTCCCGGTCACCTACAGTTATAATCGAAATTATTCAACCTCCATTGCAAATCAGGTTTATTGTCAAAATTTACAGACTTTCAGCTGTTTGCAATGAACAAATCAAACAAAAGCAATTGAAATAGCTCAACACAATGAATGCTTCAAGTGGTGTCCCCAAATTCAAGTGGAAATGCAACTTATAATGACTTTTCCAGTCTCAAAATTATTCAATTCCCCTTCATGGCAAGCATCTTCAGTACTCAGTAGAGCACCCTTTTGCTGTTATGACCTGCTGCAAAGGAGATGCATAGCCAGACAGCAGCTTCTGGCAGCGTTCCTGAGGAATCTTAGCCCATTCCTCATGAGCAATGGCCTCCAGTTCAGTAATATTCTTGGGTTTGCGTGCTGCAACCGCCTTCTTCAAATCCCACCAGAGATTTTCTATGGGGTTCAATCACAGCTAAGCAAGCCAAAGAAAGCCAGCTGCTGTGAAGAAGCCATGTGGAGCCTTGCCCCCAGGCTCACCCAGCAAGATGTGTAGCAGGAGGAGGAACAAATATACAGTAGACATGCTGCCCTAAACCTTAAAAAACGTACTTTACACATGCACAAAATCCCATCTGCCACTGCATGCATAAAGTAGCAAAAACAAAGTCTAAATTTCAGATATGCAAAAACCTCTACATTATACTGAGGTCTGGTCTCTGCTTAGCAACTGCAGATAATGAGGCCATGGATCTGTATATGGATTGCTTGGTGTCTACCACGTCATGACTTTTAAAGCATTCTAAAAAAGGAAAAGCAGTCTGAGCAAAATTTGGGAGCAGCTTGCTTCCCATCACTTGTTTTGCAAAGAACTGAATAAGCAGGGCTTCAGCTCTTAGGGTCAAGTAATACTCCAAATCAATTCCACTGTACATATGGTGGAAAGGCCAGCTGAGAACATTTGCTGCTTACCCTAGAAAGAAAACTGCTGGCCCAAATGATGCCTAGCCACAGAGTCCACAACCACTTAAGTACTACAGGTAGTCCTCGTTTAACAACCATTTGTTTTGTGACAGTTCAGACTTATGACGGTGCTGGAAAAAACGACTTACGACTGGTCCTCACACTTATGACTGTCGCAGCATCCCCACGGTCACGTGATCACGATTTGGGCGCTTGGCAACCGGTTCGCATTTATGACCATCGCAGCATCCCGTGGTCACGTGATCGCCATTTTCGACCTTCCTGGCTAGCTTCTGGCAAGCAAAATCAATGGGAAACTGTGTGATTCACTTAATGACCACGTGGTTCGCTTAACACCAGCAATGATTCATTTCATGACCACCGCAAAAAAGGTTGTAAAATCAGGTCGGATTCGCTTAATGACTGCTTCACTTAGCAACTGAAATTCCAGTCCCAATTGTGGTCGTTAAGCGAGGACTACCTGTACTGAGGTTAGATTATGATTGCTAGCCCACTAACCAAGAGAAGTGTGTGACTTCAAATAAGGCATAGAGGTGGGTGAACTCCAGTATCACTTGATCAGTGATGTCACTCCAGTTCTGAGCATCCCAGTCACTGTGCAACAAATGTACCCTGGAACGATCCAGAGTTAGACCTGGGGAAAAATGAAAAGATGTTAGCCACAAACTTCAAGGTTGAACTCTTTTCAGTTTATAATTGCAGCAGAGGGGATAGAGGTTGGCTTATGTCATCAATGGGATAGATAACATTTGGAGAGGACTATGATAGTTTGACCAAATGTAAACACTGAGTGTTCTACAGGGTAGAACTAAACCACCCTAAACTTGTGCAATGCCTGTCCTCAAGAACTTAACCTAATTTCCTCCACAGAAGATAAATGGCCTCACCCAAGGTTGCATTTGACCGTCTCAAGGCGTTGAACATGGAGCTGCTCTTGAAATTCAGGGAGCTGCTTTTAGATAAGTACTCCCATCCCATGAAAACATTTTTTTTAAAATTGGGAAACTAACCTGTGACACCAGGAGGCAGCGGAAGCTGAATTTTAACAGGCTGAAGGAAGTCCACCGTGGAATTCTGAGAGAGGCAGAGGAGAGGGCTGGCAACGGTTTCAGAATCACCTGTAATCTCTCTTAGCTCCCTTGTTGACACCGGCAGCACCTGAACGTTAAAAAAAGATGGTTGGGCCCATTCAAGAGTGTGTGGGCTTCTATGCATTAAGAGATCTTTCCAGGCCTCCCCTTCCCACAACCAAAAGTTGATCCTGAACATCAAGAGACTTACTGGAGAGGACACTGACAGAATTTAAGGGATGCCCTTGGAAAAAATAACTAGGAAACCGCTTGGATTCTGGCCACAAAGTACTGGTCTCAGTACTTTGATCCTTGTGGGGTCTCCTGGGTCAAGTTATTAGCATTCAAATCTGGCTCAGAGAACTAAAGGCAGAGACAGCTCGGCAATTTCTTGATTTTGTTGAAAATCTCCAGTGTGTAAAGCCGTATTTCTCAACCTTGGCCACTTTAAGATGTGTGGACTTCAACTCCCAGAATTCTGCTGGCTCAGGAATTCTGGGAGTTGAAGTCCACACATCTTAAAGTGGCCAAGGTTGAGAAACACTGGTGTAAAGTGTCTAATTTTCAGACAAGAAGATATGCTCAAAAGTCTCCTTAAGCAGGGAAAGGTTGTTCTGATCAATTTTTCTGAATGGGAATAGGCTGTAGCCTTTGGCTTTGAAACTTTCTTTTAATATTTATGGAATTAAAATTAAGCAGGGCAGGCACCTTTCACTTCTGAGGGACTGTTCAAAAACTGGAACACTGTTCAGTTCTTTGACTCAGGGACTCATTACATTTGGCTTTTTTAAAAAAGCACCAGGAAATACTGCTCCACCAAAACTCAAATTCTGCATAGAACCTAAACTGTTATTCTAGAAAATGCATGCAAATAGTTATGTCTTATTCTGAAGGCGACACACACAAGCACATGTTTTATCTAAGCTATTCCTCTGTCTCAGAGATGAATGACACTAAGAAGAGACATTATGTGGCAGGCAACAGTGCTGGATGGAGAAGGTGAATTAACTGGAGACTCTGAAGAAACGGCATGCGCTGAACAAGCACTGCAGGAACTGCACAGTTGGCTCCCGGTGCAAAAATGAACATCTTTTCTCCTTTGTCTCTGCAGATCTGAAAACTAGAACCCTTTTTTAAAAAAAATGAACACCACTTTTCTCATGGTTTCTGCAGCAAGTAACATACTGTATACTGCTCCCCATAAAAATATTTAATGTGAAAATTGTATGTGCAGAATTGCAGAGTGTGATCAGGGTCCAATTATTTGCATCCTCACCATCCTTCCCAGCTGAAATTAAACAACATCCTTAAGGAGGTTTTACAAACTAGCAATGTGGGCTTCCTAAGAAAATAATTTTGAGGGCTAGCTATACAAGTCAAATCTGAGATCAAACAATTATTTCAGGACATGTCTTTTAACCTTATAGCTTTAAATACACATGACCCAAACCGTGTGACCTGAACATAGGAGAACATTTTACTGGAAGGTTGGATTACTCAAGAGACAACGTTTGTCTGTGTTTGTTTGAATGGGTGACTTCCCCTTACCTGAAGCTTCACTGTCCTCGTCTCCTCGGTCACACCAGGAGGAAAGGTCACTTTAATGTTGGGATCAACGGTTGAAAAAAGCAAGCCCCCTTCCTGGGAGACTTTGCATTCATTCTCCACAAGGCGTGAGACAACCAAGAACCAGGAGAAGTGAGAGACGTTGCAGCAGGCCAAACACTTCTGTCCAAGAATGTGGAAGAATGAACAGAACCTTCAGAACATATGGAAGTACTTTAAAGATACAAAGACGCCAACTCATTGCCACAGCAGGTCATAACTCAGGGCTTACTGGTGGTCAGAGAAGCCCACCTCCCCCGCTGTGTTTTAGGACAGCAGCCAAAATCTGGCTTTTAAAGAAGGCCCTGGGAGGGGATCTAGTATAACTTGAGTTGTGTTTGATTTTGTTCATAGTAACCTTAGTTTATTTCCTAGTTATTATGTTATTATTTTGTTTTTGTACTTTATCCTTTTTACTGTAAGAGGGAATGTAAGATGCTCAGATTCCTGCTGGACTGGAGTGGCATATAAGCCCTGGTAGGTAGGTAGAAGGATGGAGGGCTCATGCTGATTTGTAGAAGCAGCTTTCCTCAACTTGGTGCTCTCAAGATGTGTTGAATCACTTATTTATCAGGTTTATATAATAAAAAATAGGGCATCTGTCTCTCAGCATGTGAGGGGGTGGTGGTTAGTGTTTCTTCAAAGAGTTTATATCTGAACCAGTCCACAGAAATACAGATACGCTGAATGCTTCTTTAAAAGCCAGCCAAAGAGCTTGATGATTTCTAGACTATGAGAGATCATTCATGCCAGGCAGGGTTGACATGTCACGTTCCAGCAGGAACTCAAATGCGTGGCAATCGCTGGACACAGGGAAGAACTGACAAGCAAGGAAATGGGTATTACAGCCATCCTCGACGTACCTTGCCTTTGTACTTCGCTCTGGTTCCCAAATCGCTCCACTTCTGCCCATCAAAGGTTCGGATTATGAGCTCACGGTCCTGCGGGCTGTGAGGAGAGGCACAGGGCATCCAGATCCGCACCTCCTAGCACCCCAAGATAGAAGAGAGGGTGTCCACAAGTTCATCCCAGAGGGGCAACCTTACTCAAGCTCTGCAATATATGGAGCAAGAGAATGATCTCAAGGGCAGACTCACTGCGGGGAGCAGAAAGAGGACACCAAGAAGGCAATATAGGAAACGGGAAATGGTCTTATGGAAGTCAGCCTACTGTGCCGTCAAAAGTGCAACCGTCCATACATAAAAGCTAGATTCTCACAGAGAGGCTTCAAAAGGGTTTACGTCTCACACTGAATGGAAAGGGAACGGATATCCTTTTCCACCCCTCACTTGTTGGCCTGGTTGGGCATGCTGCCTGCAGCACCCACCATCTCCCAGAATGATAACACACGCACAATGATATCATCACGCAAGGGCTGGCATTACATACTGGCATCCTGATGCTGGATGCAAATATGTAAGTTATGGCATGCATGATGATGTTGCCACGTGAAGGTCATCATTTGGCCCTCTTCTCCCTCACATGGATGCCCATGCCTGCAACAAGGTCAGGAAGACTGGCAGCGCCATCTGAAATCAGTGCATAACACAGCCAACAGACTGGAATGCCACAGCCAACTTTCAGGGCGTCAGGGATCCAGTGGCAAAGCAACAGAGATATTTAATAGGGACATATTTCATTCTAGACAATTTGCTACTTGCTCTTTAGGGATATGACAGCACCTTTCATCTTATAGTAATTTTTGGAACTCCCACTAATTCCATAATATTTGATTCTGTCTGCAAATGGGCACCCATGTGCTTAATCATTCCATCTATACCCAAAAGAAAGATGGGCACATACACTGTTAAAATAAATACATTTTCAGTGGATTTGCTAAAATGGGAGAAACCTAGTTTCGAGTTTGTCCTAACCAATTCTCTCTGAACTAGGAAATAAATTATTCTGTTCCTACAATTAGCCTCTGCGTATCTGATGGAGAATGTACTGAGACATGTGAAAAAAGTCAGGCAGTCTGCACTTGCTCAACAACACTCTCCCCTTAATCTCCTTAATTCCAGGTCTCTAATCTGGATTAGTGCCTGAGTGGCAGGGAGGGGGCGGGGAGGGAGAGGCGGGAAATCCACACTAAACTCAAAATTCAGTCTAAACTCTTTAGTAGGAGCCCAGCAGACAACCCAGCCATTAGCCTATGTAACAAGCAGCTAATCCATGGCCACCCGATGGAAATAAGGATGTACAGGTGCTCAGAACCCTGTCTGTTTGTCAGCAGACCCACTTCTAAAAACTGAACAGAACAAGATCAAATCTGATGTGGAGGGAAAAGCTGTCGAAAGAAAGACTGAGCTCGAAAATGACTAAATCCAGCCAGGGGTTATGGAGAAAAAAATTCACCCCAGTGGGAAAGGAAGTTGGACAGTGGCTCAAAGTGCTGCTGATGGTTCCAAGTGGAGTGTATGCCTGCAGCCTCTCCTCTGCTTCCCAGTGCACGCATACAGACTCAACCAGAGGGGGCAGCAGAGGCACACCCGGAGAAGGCAAACACATTACTTTGCCACACAGAAGAAAATACCCTATTGTAAACAGTTTGGAAAGAATTCCAGAAACCATGCTCTGCATGTTTTCCCTGGAAAACATGCAATAAATTGTAAATCTTGAGAGCATTTAGGTAAGGTAAGGTTTCCCCTGCCAGTCGTATCTGGCTCTAGGGGGAGGCGCTCATCTCCGATTCTCGGCCGAGGGAGCCAGCGTTGCCCATAGACGCTTCTGTGGTCATGTGGCCAGCATGAATAAACGCCAAGGTGCATGGAACGCTGTTACCTCCCCACCAGAGTGGTACCTATTTATCTACTTGCATTTTTATGTGCTTTCGAACTGCTAGGTTGGCAGGAGCTGGGCGAGAACGGGAGCTCACCCCGTTATGCAGTGCTTCCGGGTCTCGACCTGCCGACCTTTCATTCGACAGTCGGTAGTCTTAACCGTTACGCCACCACCCCGCCCCTATAAATCGTAAATCTTGAGAGAATTTACAAGGTTCCAATTTAATCTCCTTTAACCCTTCATCTGCGCTTACCTGCTGGAAATGAATCCCATGGGGCTGCAGTTCCAGGACTTCACTTAGCAGGATATCATGGTGATTCAGCTTCACCCAGTGAGGGTCAGGGGAGCATTTCTGGAAGCGAATAGTTACTAGAGTAGCTGCAGCTCCCTGTGGGAAACGTAGTTGAATGCCACAAGCCAGGAAGACGCGGCAGCCTTCAGGAGTCACGGTAAAGCTTTGGAGATGCAATAGGAAACAACAATGCTTTTGTGACTTTATAATTCTCCATTCTTGCTAAGATGGAAGAGTTAAAATAAAAACAAATAACTGTGGGTTGGATTACAACTCCCATAAACCACAACAATGCATCACATTTGGTTGTGGATCATAGGGGGCTGGAGTCCAACCTGTTTGCTTTGCTTCATCTGGAATTTAGGGTTTTTTAAAGCTATGGGCTAAAAGGGGTGGGCCACCTTTTGGCTGCCATATTTTTGAGGGAGGTGAGCTCTGCAGAGTGGGAGGGGCTGGGTTTGTGGGGAGGTTGTTTTAAATGTGAATATACTGTAGATATATTCACAATTTCCCCATTGTTTTGAGGTAGGAAACTCTGCTGCCAGCTCCCTGTAGTCATGGTCAAAGAATGTACCAAGACTGCAAAAAGGGAGCTGAAGAGGTCTTAGCTGTAATTGCCTCCTCCCTATATCTTCAGGAGGTATACATAGCTATTTGAACAAGTAACAAACAAAGAAAAATACTCTCTCTCTCGATAACAAAATAAAATGAAGCTCTTCTTCTTACCATTCTCAGATTTCCCACTCTTCCTTCCCATATGAGTGCAAATTCTAGGTGTGAGGAGACCCTGCCAGGAAGCTAATATCATGGCAGCTGTCCAAGGAGGCCACTTTGTAATCTATGCCTGGTCTCATTGCACAAGCTCAACCACTGGTAGTTATTATACAAGTATCTACTTTTTAGAAACAAAATCTGGCTCATTTGTAAGAGCTGAGATTTTAAATCTTGAGAAAACCCCATTTGAATGAATGAGATTGGTTAAGAAAGACTTTGGGTCCAGTATGGATGCCATCAGGAGTACCCTTGGAGGGGAGTGACATCACATACAACATGAATGTCACAGCATAAATTACAAGACTGTAATTTGCATCATTTCTGTGAGGACACTATGATACATGTGACGTCATTATGGCTTGTACTGGATACCTATGAATGCTAAATCAACTGGGAGCTAGGACACCTCACCATGAACAGCAAAGGATAGGAAGATGTCAGCTGAACACTACATGAAATACCTGTCTTCATCAACTTTAAGATACACTCTCTGTAATTCTTCTGAACCAGAGTCATCTGCAAGAAAACAAAAGAGTTCCTTTAGTTTGTGACTGAAATGGTGGGCACAGTCTAGAGCAGTGTTTCTCAACCTTGGCAACTTTAAGAAGGTGGACTTCAACTCCCAGAATTCCCCAGCCAGCAGTTTCACATGAGCCACTTTGAGCTCCCAGAAGAAAGGAAGAGCAGAAATGAATAAAGAAATGACAAATAATAATAAGTGTGATTGAACCTGATGCCCATGACACAACTTCTTTCGTTTATAAGTGCAGCCGCATTTGAGAAGTGAAATGCAGTCACATGAAAGAGGACCTTTTCTATAGTAGTCATCCAACTGAACGTGCCCTCCTCAACTAACCTATCACAATACCCTTTTGGCATAATATAAACAACTTATTATTTCCTAGACATTTTAAAAATCTTTTAATTAACTTATTTGAAAAATTTAATCTGTTCCACACATTGTGGCTTCAGCACAGTTATTCAGCACTGTGAAAATTTCTTCTTTTGCCTTTTTGCCATAATGTGTTCAATTTCCAGCTTGCTTTGGAATTGTTTCCCATTTGTTAAAATTGTTTTCCATGTTCTTGCCTTTTGATTTTCTGTTTAAAGGAATTAAAGTTTATAGTTAGTTTTGTTTATGTGCTGTGTATCTTCCAGAGAGTTATTTTAACTAGGCAGCTGAAAAAATGGAACGAATAACTAACACGATCGAGAAATTCAGATGATTTTTCCAATTATGCCTTCATAGTATATATTTTGTATGAAGAATGGCCATGTCTTCAGTTTGGGACCTGCATCTAACAGGAGGAGGAGGGGGAGGAGGAGGGGGAGGGGGAGGAGGAGGAGGAGGAAAAAAGAAGGAACGAAAGCACCCTACTCTGTGCTAGCTAAAATAGTTGATCAGATGCTACCTCCCCATGATGACAGAAGAGTTCCAGAGAACAGCTGTTCAGTAGACAAATCAAGCAGAAAAAAGCAATTACCTGATTGCAGAGGCACCTCCAGTTCTCCTAGAGGGTTACCCCGGAGGTGCACGAAAGGGAAATGCTGGATCTCTAGAGGGATGCTTCGAAGCCTATTATTCTGCAGATCAAGCCTGGACAAGTTGGGCAGGCAGGCAAGGGAGGCAGGAACAGTTGTCAAAAGATTGCTGTGAAGATGCAGCTGCTGCAGAGATTGTAAATTGGCTGCAAGTCAGAATGCAGATTAAAAAAAATTATAGTAAGTTTTATTAGGTTTCAAGAAAAGAATAAAAACTACAAAAAACTACAAAGAAAGAAAAAAACTAAAAAAGTGCTGAAACACAAGAGAATTTTTTTAAAAAATTACAAAAGATGTGGCTTCCGACTTTTAACGGCAAAGATATACAAAATTTCCTTAATCAATTTTGACTCTATATTAAACCAAAGCACCACATTATTTCTATAAGTCATTCCACTTTATCACATAATAAAAATCACTAAGTAAAGTTACTCCTCCCCCTTATATTAAAATAAAGAAAAAAAGTTCATAGAAACCTAAACATCTTTCTCCCCTCCAAAAGATAAAAATATTTAATTATTCCCTTCCTACCACTATTCTATACATTTCTGTCTACTATAATAGGAATCAAATTAAAAAGCACATAAGTTGTCTGCTATTAATTTAATAGTACAATTTTAATAATCCCAATCTTAGTAAACCCAAAAAACAAAGCCAATTCAAAACAGTAATTCCATATCTTTAAAATGGAATAACATCAATCAAATCCTTAAAGCAAACCAAGTAAACATTATTTAACCCTAATACAACAGTTTTAATAATTTTAATCTTAATAAACCCAAAAAACAAAGCCAATTCAAAACAGAAATCCAAATCTTTAAAGGCAAATAGCATCAATCGAATCCTTAAAGCAAACCAGATGAACATTCTTCAACCCTTATCCCACTTCAAAATAAACCAAAGCTGTTACATATCCCCACAATGTGCACAGAGCTTTCCTCTTGAAAGAATCAAACAGCCCAACTGCCCCCCTCAAAGATTCCAGGTTCTTTTCATGGCATTCCACCAGGAGATCGATTTTACTTATGGCTTGCAGATCATTCTCCCTTAGATTTCTCCAACTCCATTATCTAATCTTCATCCAGCATCTCGATAAAAATCCCAATCTGTCTTAAAAAAACCCTTTCTATCGCTCTTAAATTCCTTAATTTCATCCACCACATCCCCAACCTGATGACACATTTTAGATATCATATTTTCCACAATGTCCTGGATATCTTGCATAAAAGTTTGATAAAAGTCACAAGAAATCTGTTTAAAATCCTAGTGAAGGTCAGAAAAAGTCTGTTTGAAATCCTCCATGTCTCACGCAGTAGATAATGGCGCCCCCTACGAGCTTAACCAGCGAAAGTTGAAGATATGGAAGAGTTCCAGCGTGTGTTTACATAACGTGAGAGTGAGATAGCAGACTGTTCTCAAGGGAAAGTGAAAACAGAAAGCTGAAGGTTCAAATCAGCCGATTCAACATGTAGGAAAATACTAATATCTTCAAATTTAATACAAAAATAATAACAGGAAGACAATTGCTTACTCTCAATCTTTGGAATTTCCTTTGGAAGGAAAACGAAATCCAAAACTTAAAAGATTTTTGTTTAAAAAAGTAATCCCAAAAATAACGTTAAGCACCAAGAGAACCAGCTTCTCCTTGCTGTAGAAAGCCTCTCTTAGGTTACACATACTTAAAAATATATATAAATTTGGTGATTTAGAAATGGGGTGGCCAGTCTTAGTGTCCCTTTAAGGCTACAGTGTGGCTTGGAAATGGTGACGTCCCAGCCTCCCAGCTGCTCATACCAGTCAAAAGCAAAACGCTGTTTGCAATCTTCTGGCTGCAAGCAGCCGTCCGGAGGACAGATGGGGTGATTCCAGGTATTCTCCTTGATCCGGAAACCGTTTCTGGGCTTCAGGAAAACCTTCCTGAGCCTGAAAAAAGTTACCGCGATGTCAGCTCCGCCCGCTGAAGCAGCGGGCACAGCCGTTCAGTCTGCCATTCCCACTGGAAGCCAGAATGCAGATTAAAAATTAAAAGAAAGAAAACCCAGCCTTGGTAAAACCAAATACATGCATACATACACATAGCTCTCTTACCGTACACAAATTCCAAATTAATTTGCAAAACACCAGGGGTCTTAAATCAGTGTTAAATCAGCCTCTTAAATCAGTGTTTTTTCCTAACCTGGGGCACTTCTTATTCCATCGCTACAGTGCTGCTGGAAGGAATCTATGCCCTTTTCTTTAATTTGTGAACATCTTACCAAGAGAACTGGGGATTCCTGTTAATTCATTTCCAGAGAGATCAAGCTCTGTGCAGCTGTGCAAATTCCCAATCTCTTCCGGAAGCGATTCCAGTGCGTTTTCAGAGAGGTTCAGTGTCTGCAACGCTGCCAGCCCCCCAATGCTCTGTGGCAGACCTGTCAGCTGGTTCTTCATGGCAGAGAAAAAAGTCAGCTTGGCAAGCTGGCCAAAGTCCTCAGGCAGCCTCTGCAAGTTGTTGTGGTTGACCGAGAGAAAACTGAGACTGGCCAGCTTAGTAATGCAGTGAGGTAAAATGGTGAACCGATTGAAGCTGAGATCTAGATGAGCAAGACATTTTAGCTGCCCAAACTCTTGTGGCAAAGATGCTAGCAATCCTCTCTGACATGCACCAATTTCATCCCTGAAGTGTCCACCTGCAGGCAAACAACAGTCAAGAAGAGAAGAAGTTTGCACCACAGCAACCTCATATAAACATCAAGCATTTTCTTGAAATAATTTGCAAGACAGAATGGAACTTCAAGGAATGCACAGGAAGCTAAAGAACTTTGAGGCATACGACAATAAGATACAACTGTAGTGAGTGAATGTTTGGCTGCTGATTCTGCTGCTTGCTTTCAGGGCACAGTGGTAATAAAAATCCAAAGTAGAGATGGTTAAATTCCCCATGAAAACCAGAAAGGGCACACACAGCCACTATTTTGGCCTCTTGGTCCACTAACTGTAGCTCTCCAGTGACTGCAAATTACTGAACTGGGAAGCTGCAATTGAGAAGAGAGAGCTATTTGGTTTATGTTCAGCATTAACTCACCATTATTAATACGTATATTAATGACAACTATGTTTCTAAGGTTCTTTTTTTGGCTTTACATTTACATAAGAGGCAAAAATATTATGCTCACGTTCATACATACAACTGAGTTGTGTGTCACTGACTTTAATAGGAAACCAAATTTGCAAACCTAACCTCTACATAATCCGTTCAGGAAAAAAAATTATATATATATATATATATGTATGTATGTATGTATGTATGTATGTATGTATATATGTATATATGTGTGTGTGTAATATATATATATATATATATATATATATATATATATATATAATATACACACACATGCATACACACACATTCAGAATTAAGATCTGCTGGTTGCAATGTCTTTACTCTAGGGAAAATAGGACAAAGATTCCAGACCCAATTATATATTGTAATCTCCATTGTACAAATGAAAGGGGGGATAAGTAAGTGCCTAAAGAACAGCATCAAACATCATCTACTGTGCTTTTACAAACATGTAGTGGTTGCTCACCACATGCTGAGCAACATTGCAGAAAATATTGCTGGCTTTATGTGATGAATGCTGTAAAGAGACGAGGGATGAGAAGAAATCTGTCTTCCACAACAGTTTAGAAATTTTACACAACTCTGTTAAAATGCGTTGAATATGCTGCATGATTGTGAAATCAAGATTCATATAATCTTTAGGAGGACAGAAGCCGGAGGCATCAGCTCCATTGATTTAGTATTTTTGCATACAGATGTGAAAGCATCTGTATTTGCCAGGAGTGCTGTGCACAAATTGCAGCCTTGCTATCAGAGAACTCTCCACCATGCTTAAAGTGGTAATCCATGCCAGGCAAAAAAGATTCCTCTAGGAAAATGTGGTTTTTGTTCTGCTGAAGAACGCCAAGGCCACAAGCTTTCACACCATTATTTGCAAGTAAGCCCTATTAAGGAGCACGAACCACATCTAAGTAAAGACACACACTTTCTGCCACACACCCCTTTGTGAAGGAACCTGGTCCTTTGTGAAGGCAACATTGCTACAAGCTACACGAAAATGAACCACACCATCAGGACAGAAGAAGAAACTGTGAATTAGAGCCTTAGAAACAGCTGAACAAAGTAGCCAGATAAACATGCAGTTACCTTTGAGCACAAGAGATTTCAAGGCTGTCAAAGCAGGAAGGATACTCAGGGTGGAAGTGATAAGGTCCTCATTGCAGTTCAGCCTCAAGAATTCCACCTGTTCTACTTCTTCTCTCCTGCTCTCAAGCAGCTTGAGGAACAAACGGCAGCTCTCAGGATAGACGTCTAGGTTCAGTCGGTTGCCAGCCAAATAGGAAACAGAAAATGCCCCAGCCCCCAAAGTGCCCTCCCCCGGAGGGTCCCTGAGCTCTGGCAGTCCTGCCATCTTCTGGTCTTACATCACCGTGGGCTGTACATGTTCCTGCTTGCCAATGGTGCTACAAATCATTAAAGATGGAAGAGTGAGGTAGCCTCTGGGGAGAAGAGACGGGAAGAACATGAAAACAGTTTAGGAAATTATGGAACTGCACAATTAGTCTGGTGGAGAAAGCCACAGGGACTGCACCTGCCCAAAAAAGATGTCACTGAGAAGTCCTGTCTCTATCACCAGGCATCCTTTTATACAAGCAGGCATTTATTAAGTGGTAATTGCTTTTACATTTAAATTGGGATTTCTTGTGGGCAAGTTTGGTTACTGTATATTTCAAGCTTTCCAGTGCTTTAAGGACTGTCTCCCTAATGCACTCACAAATCACGTAAAAATAGCCCTCTTCTACAGATGAGGAACTGATGGGCAATTAGCCATAGGAAATACTTTAAAAAAATTAGGTGCAGTTTTTCTCTCAGCAGCATGGCTTCTATCCCAACTGTGAAGCATATGGCATGTTTATCATGTTTCTTTTGTATTTTAGAGCAAAGAGTCATCTTGTCACCAAACAGTGCCAGGATGAATCCAGCAATTAATACAATTACATTACATTACACGTTATATTGCATATAATACAATGCATATTTACTGGGCAACAAGTCACAGTGAGTTTCTTGTGATGTATCCCAAGTTTGCACAGCACTAAAGCCCCAATTCCTTTTCTACATGACTTATTATTTCCTTTTCTAAGCATTAGCTTCTTCTTTCATTAGACAGTTTGGAAATTGTTGAAGGAAAAGAACCCAAAGCCTCATTTATTAATGAGCTTCAAATTAGTATGTCTAATTAATCCAAGAGAGCCAGTTTGGTGTAGGGGTTAAGGCATTGGGCTAGAAACTGGGAGACCTTGAGTTCTAGTCCCGCCTTAGGCACAAAGCCAGCTGGGTGGCCTTGGGCCAGTCACTGTCTCTCAGCCCTAGCAAGAAGGCAATGGCAAAGCACTTCTGAAAAACTTGCCAAGAAAACTGCAGGGACTTGTCCAGGCAGTCGCCAGGAGTCAAAACTGACGTGAAGGAACAAAACAAACAAACAAACAAATATTCAAGACCCCTTTTACAAGTTCTTGTTCACCTAAATATACTTCTTGCTTTTTGCTTTGACACCCTTCCTCGTCCTGGTGCCCTCAGATGCATTGGATCACTCACTGGGAATACTGAGAATTACAGGCCAGCACCAGGAATTTGGGAGTTCAGGGAAGCATAATCTATCTACGATCAGAGCCAAAGCTGAAAAGGTCTAAGACAAGGCTACCTTCCCTTGGTGAGATCCTCCGAAGAGGTTAGTAAAAGGGATAAACAGCAACACTGTGGGTGGAAGGAGGAAAGATCGGGAGGCAGCACGGTTACTTTCTCGATGTCTTTAGATGGGTTCCGGGCCTCAGATTCAATCATTCAGTGTTTTCCTTATCCGCATACATCTCTGAAATACGTGTTTGCTCTTGTAAAATGCAGTTTTAAAAACAATCATAACCCCCGAGCTGCTAGCGTGAGCATTGCCAGCCGATGGTTCTGGAATGGGCTCCGGTTTTGAGAATTGCTGGCAGACGTGGTGCTGCTCCGTATGGATTTATCTTTATACTTTTGCTTTGTTTTGTGTTAAGGCGAAGTAACTAGATTTTATTAACTTGTTTTGTCATAACGTTCTGAGGAGACGGGGGAAAAAAGAAACCCAACAACTTTGGAGGAAGTTTTCCGGAAGCAAGCAGAAAAATTGACCGGATAAAGAAGTAAGGTGAAGGACGTCCTCTTAAATCCAGCCCCGGAGAGAAAGAGAGGCTTTAACAGATATTTCCATCCGGATTACCAGTCCCTCCGATTGAACAACCCGTGGCGCTTCACACTCTCAATTCTCACTGGCAAAAAAAAAACAAAAAAAACCCTTACCCAGCAAGAAGGTCATCTTGGTGGTGGTGTTTCGAGGTTATTTCGTTACTTCGATGCTTCCCGCCGTTGCTAAAAAGAAGCCAAGCTACTTTCATGGAGGAAATACGCGTGCTCAAGGCTCGGAACTGCTGCAGTCGATCGCCTGACGGTTGCACATCGCTGCGGAAAGAAGCCTCATTTTTCCAAGACTCGGGACTTTTTTGTTAAAGGAAGAACTGCTCCGCGCATTCACATTTCTTCTCACTCAGGCAAACTAAGGGTTACAGCGTTTTAACGCAAAGGGGAAGCAGTTAATCTGCATGCCGAGAATCTGGTTAAGTGAACTCTACAATCATCTGCTGTTTGCCAACAACCCTTCGCTGGTGTGAGAATTGATACCTTTGCTTTTTCATGTTCAGCAACGAAGGGTTAATTTTGCTGATGCGATTTGTGGGTCAGAGAGGATTTCAGATATTATTATTCCACTCAATCCTAAGGCCTCTGGGCAGTTTAAAGAGCAAAAAACATCAAACATAAAATCGAAACTCACTACAAGTCACATACTCTTTAAATAATACAATATGAAACAAATGTAGTCCAAACTTTTTTGCTAAAACTATTTTCTCACAACTAGGAAATCTGGCCGCTGTTATAAGTCATAAAAGGGTATGGGGGGGAGGTTTGCTCAATTTTACCCTATACTCAGAAATAAAATCTGAACTACTTGAATTTACTTCCAAGTCAGAGCTCTTAGGACTGTGGATGTCAATATCCCGTGAAAGAAAGAAAAAATGCCCTTTTACACTTTTCTGGATTTTTGCAGATCTTTGCCACTGAACATTGTCAGAACCGTCCAAGCTTCTGAATGCATGTGGTTGACTGTTCTGATAAGCTCTGATTCGGTGGCAAAGATCTGCAAAATTAAAAAAAAATGTTTTAACAGAACCATAAGCGTCTTCCTTTGCTGAGACAAAAAGTGGTCTACTGTAGCAGTCAACCAGATGCATTCAGACCAGCAGCTGATAATTCTTAAAGTATGCTGCCTGTGATTCAGGAGATATTGTAACCTATTAAGAGTATAAGTTAAGTAATTATCAAGCTAATAGGTTTAGGATTCAGACCATTGCAGGTTAGCGACACTCAAGTCTTTCATTTCCAGCACCCAAACTACATAAAGCCGTCACTTTTCATCAGCAGACCCTGCCTACCGGCGCGGGAACTAACACCCCTAGAAAAATGCCGCCCATTCAACCCAGCTCTCGGCGTTTGAAGACTCGCACTCCCATTGGTGGGATGCCTTCGAAGCTTCGGCCAGCTACGTGATGCCGGATTGGTTGCTTTTTGCGCCCAATGTGAGAGCCGATTGTTGCAGAGTTCGGGGAAGAACCTTACCCTGTAGGCTCCGCCCTTCCTTTTTGGCTGTCGCCGTAGAAGAGGGCGCGCGGTCTGAGGCCTGGCCTTTGCGCGGACAACGCGGGGAAGTAAGTAGGGTGGTGGGCTGGAAGCCGGCGCCTCCTTGGCTGCGGTGTGCTCACAAGACATGTCGGGTCAGGCTTTGTTCCGATGCGCGAGTATATCTGCTGGACAAAAGGGCCAAGAAATGCAGGCTGGGCCTGGGTGGAGGGGTGACATGGCGGCCATGTGCTTCTTGAATTGGCGTGAGGAGCCGGGTGGAATAATCACGGGGGTCTGTGGAATAAAAAAAATAAGACGAGTTACAAACAATTGTAGAGAGTGAGTGGATTAAAGCTCTGGATTTATCCTATAGTTGAAAATGGGATATTAAAAAAGTACTATTGGAAAAATAAGTTAAAGCAAAATGCCCATAGAATTCTAAAAAGTGGGATCAATATTTCAGTAAGGGAAAGCTTGTATAAAGTTGTGCTTGGCCATCAGGGTCTGTACTATCTTCTCTTTTGGGGAGAGGTACAATTTTCCAAAAATACTACTTTGAAAAACAGAACCTCCCATTTAAAAGGCAGTGGTTCATCACAGAGTGTAAATTGATGCAAATACTGTATCTAGATCAGCTTTTTTTCAATGTGTTAATTTGTAAACGTGCTCGAGTATAATTTGTATTATCCTTAGCATAGTAAGTGGTAGAAGATGATCAAGATCAGTACAGTACTGCCTTTTCCAATCTTCCTTGAACTTGCATAGCTCATAATTTCTGTTTTATGGCTGGCAAGACATGTGTCTAGCTAATCCAGTTTTTTATACTGTTAATAGGCAGTGGCTTTTTAAGTTCACTATTCTTTTAAACACCTGCTATGTGATTCTTTTAAGAACATTTGGTAACATCAGAAATTACAAAATATATGCTGTACTTATACTCCAGGTATGTTGGATCTTCGCTGCACAAAATTCCCAGACTTTCATTTTTAATTTGCCTTATGTAGAGGAGACTGAACTAGAAAGGTTGGCTTAGGTCATATGCACTTGCAGTGCTTCATGAGAAATGCCTAGGGTTGGATTTTAAGTATGAATAGAATCAAAATTATGAGAGTGATGCATATGTTCTTCAGGAAATTGAGACAGTATAGTCTTTGTCTAGTTTTAAAAATATTTGTTGCTATTCAAATACACAAATGTTGGAAATCCTGCTGTTTTTTTTTCCACAGAATGCGCTACGTTGCAGCTTACCTTCTTGCTGTCCTTGGCGGCAATGAATCTCCAAGCTCAAAAGATTTAAAGAAAATTCTTGATAGTGTAGGCATTGAGACAGACGATGAACGTGTGAATAAGGTGAGAGCAGATACATATATATGTTATATGGTACAAGTTATTCCTGTTTGTTTTCATTGGAAATCATTCAGAGATATGCATGAAGCACCTATTTTGTAAGGGTAATCTTGACACTTACCAAGTGGATGAAATGAAGGCTTACAACACGATGTTCCTAGTAGTAATTAGCATGGCTCATTTTCTGTAGAGGCGCCTTGAGATCTCAAAGCTATCTCATTATAACTGACTTCCACTATTCAGAATTAGTGATTTAGAGTAATTTAGATATAATGCTATGTACATTGTTGCAATGAATTAAATGGTATCTCCCTAAGTCTTGGAATGAAACATTAGATCTAATTTCCTTTTAATGGAATTGTATGTACCTGAGCAAAAAAAGGCTTGGGTAGCCTATTCTGATCAGGGGCTTGGATATAAATTAGGGTAGTTTTAAATGTTTCTTCAGAAATAAATTCCTTTTGAGATCAGTTCAAGCTATTTCCAGGTAGATGAAATAGAATAGCCCCTGATGAAATCAATTGTGCTTGAGCTATTCATGATCAGCAGTTTATGTAGATTTCAGCAGCCTTAAATATGTTTTTGTCTGGATCCAACATTAATGCATTATTCTAAGCTATGTTTGATTCATTATGATGTATTGCAAAATCAACAATTGGCTGAGCTGACAGATACTGAATCATAATGTGTGATTTGTTTTAGTTTAGTATGTTGAGAGAATTTATAAATCACAGTTTGTGGCTTAGTGGCAGACTTTTGAAATCATTGGTTTCATTATAGCTGTCATTCTGGTTGGAAGAATGTTAAAGCAGCATAATTGTGCCTCTGGATTTTTAATTTGCTTTAATGTGCTCTGTGGACATTACCTCCAAAAGATGTGTTACAATTCTACTAGCATACACAATATTATACAACTTTCTAACCCAGAGCTTTCCAAACTTTTAACGTTGGTGACACACACCGGCGGCAGCGCGGGCGTCATCCTGGTCTGTCATGCAAAAAACCAGAAGCGCTGATGGGGGGAACCGAAAGAAGCGGCACCCCCGCCAATCAACGCCGACTGCCACTGGCAGCGCTGATTGGCAGGGGTGCCGCTGCTTTAGGTTCCCCCATCAGCGCTTCCGGGTTTTTGTGCGACACAGCAGGACACCGCAGCCGACACAGTAGTATGTCGCGACACACACTTTGGAAAGCTATGTTCTAACCTCTACTTTTGCATCAGACCTTACTTTAGAAATAAATGCATAACACTTAAATGAACAAAAAGATCTGTTTTTAATAATTGTATCCTTGTAATGTAAAATATTTTCTATTTGAGCAGGAAAAGCTATAGAGGAATAAGTGCAATATTGTTACTGCTTGCAAAACAGCTTTTACTTGTTAAATTCTGCTAGGGTGAGGAAATTTTCCTCTCCCATTTGATACTTCAGGTTGGAGCATATAAACTGCAAATGCTTTCTCAAAGAGCAGTTCAGATGAAACAAGATGGGGCTGTTTTGTTACTCAGCACAGTGAAAACTCCATTTCCTAAAAGCGGGGCAGTGTAGGAAAAACTTAAGGAGATCAAAATTTGCATCCTCCACATAGCCAGTGACAGCTGCTTCTGCTGTATCCTATCAGTGTATTTAAAGTCTGTTTAAAGAAGGGGTGAATTTATTTTTCCTCTATGCCTTGTCATATTTATAAAAAAATAAGTGTCAAGGAAACCATTTTAACATGCTGCACTAAACAAAAATATTTTAATTTCTCTTTTGAAATCTATATGGTTTATTAGAGTGTTGTGTTTTCATTCTATTCCTAAAAGGTGATAATTGGAATTAGTTAATTTATTTGCAATATCCACGATCAGTGGAGATTCTAGGTGTTCTAGAACAAAGCAGAGTAAAACAAGTTTTTTTAAAAAAAAAGTATACAAATATGAAATAGTATAACCAATATAATGGCCATCCACTATTACCCAAGGTCAAAGGCACGTTAGAATAGGATGGTTGTAGCAGTCTTACGGAATGCTTGGAAGGATGGGGCCAAATATGCCCCCAGAGGGCACATGTTCCAGAACATGGGGGCTATTACTGAAAAGGCCTGCCAAAGTACCTTAAGGTTAAGTACAATTTCAATATTACAAAATGCATCCAAGGGAGATGATAAGTTTATTGTGGCACAGTGCAGCTGCTCCCAGGTTGACACACTGAAGACCAATTATTTTTTAATATTTGTACTCTAGTTTTTATAATATAGAACAAATGTCATGTAATGCAAAACAACTTGCTCAAAGTATTAATTAGTAAATAGCTGTACTTTTGTAAGTCTGTAGAAACTTTTTTATTCAATAATCATTGTCACCTATTTTTCCAACTGACTGTCTTGCTAAAAAAAATGGATTTGCAAACAGACACTTTTCTTTGCTGCCTTGGTTCATAAGACAATGAAAGAAGCCGTATTTCATCTTGAAGTGACTCTGCTTCAAAGTATTCAGACTAAATTGTTACTGTCCATTAAATTGGCATGTTTAATTGAACACAGGTAGACCTCACTTAACGGCTGCCCTGTTTAGCAACTGTTTGAAGTTACAAAGGCACTGAAAAAGTAACTTTACGACCAGTCCTCATATTTATGACTATTGCAGCATCCCCACAGTCACGTCATTTGTGTGCTTCACAACTGGCTTCTAACAAGCAAGTCAATGGAGAAGCTGGCAGTAAGATAGCAAATCGCGGCCACATGTCTCAATTAATGACCCATGGTGACTTGTTTAACAGCTGAATGGGAAGTGATGTAAGTCCATCATAGTCATGTGATGTTTCGCTTAGCAACTGGGATGCTTAGCGGCAGAGTTGCTGGTCCCAATTGTAGTCACTAAGTGAGAACTAACTGTAATATACTCTCTTAAATATTGCAATATCAATTCAAATTTTTAAAAATTCCAGAAAAGCAGTGTTTATAGTTTAAAAATCGTTTTAAGAACTATAACCTGTTTTATACTTTAAACATTCTGTTGTGTTCTGTAATACGTTTCAGGGTCGATTGTACCACTGAATTTTCTTCCTAGGTTTTTTTCCCCCCGAGCTCCCCTAGAATTTGTTTCTACTTATTGGATAAGGGGCGTGGTGGCTCAGCGGGTAAGACGCCAGGCTTGTCGATCGGAAGATCGCAAGTTCGGAGGTTCGAATCCCTAGCCCTGCGTGTGGAGTGAGCTCCCGCACTAGCTCCAGCTCTTGCCAACCTAGCAATTTGAAAGCATGCAAATGCAAGTAGATTAATAGGTACCACTTCGGTGGGTAGGTAACAGCATTCCGCGCGTGTCATGCGGCCACATGACCGTGGAAGCGTCTTCGGACAACACTGGCTCTTCGGCTAACAAATGGAGATGAGCACCAGCCCCTAGAGTTGGACACGACTGCACAAATGTGCGGGGGGAACCTTTACCTTTACTTATTGGATATTGCCAAACTGAAGGCCCTTAAGGCCTTTGAGAATACATATAGTAGTTTAGTTGCTGCCTACTTTATCTTTTTGAACAGTATTAATTTAAACATTCTGAGCTGAACACTGTTTTGTATAGGGTATGATTTTGTGATTCTCAAGTTTTACCATTTTTCTTCCTTATATATGCTAGTTTCAAGGCATCTTGCTGATGAATGCTCATCTCTGAAGTAGCAATGAATTCTTTAACTAAACTCTGTTATTATGGAATTTAGTCCAGATAGCCAAGAGACATTGCTTGTTTTGTGGGGAATGCAAGGGGTGATAATATTTAATGCTCAGATTCAGACAAGATATAGTTCTATAGAAATACTTTTGATTAAGAAAAAAGTAGTATGAATTAAGAGTAGCTTGTTTTGAGTCTGGTATGAGTTATCACTTCCTCCTTATGTTTATTGTGATTGTTTTTGTAATCTGCCTTACAGAGTTTAATGTTAGGAGTTTGCAAAATATTGTTCTGCAATTTGTGCAAGTAGCTCATGTGATTGCTTCCATCCTAACAGGAGACACACACACATTTTCTTCAAGAGCATGGATGCAGCACC
The DNA here is from genome assembly GCA_023362775.1 of Charina bottae. Classification (NCBI taxonomy): domain Eukaryota; kingdom Metazoa; phylum Chordata; class Lepidosauria; order Squamata; family Charinaidae; genus Charina; species Charina bottae. Next base: position 191,498,909 of record JALMGJ010000001.1, on the reverse strand, counting down.
ATGTTTATTATTATTAGATTTTTATCTTGCCTTTTTAATATATAACTCAAGGCAGTGAACATACCTAATCCTCCTGCCTCCTATTTTCCCTATACCAACCCTGTGAGGTGAGTTGGGCTGAGAGAGTGACTGGCCCAAGGTCACCCAGCCGGCTTTCATGCCTAAGGCAGGCCTAGAACTCACAAGTCTGCTGGTTGCTAGGCCAGCACCTTAACCACTACACCAGACTGGCTGTTTAGCTGTTGGATTAACACTTTAATTTTACTTTCTACAGGTAATTAGTGAGTTAAATGGCAAAAATATTGAAGATGTCATTGCCCAAGGTGAGTTGATTTATTATGCTTCTATACTGTGTTCTGAACATTAAAGGCAGTCTTCTGTTATTTTATCCTTGCAAAGACAACCCTGGAAAATAGGTTGGGCTGAGAAATAGTGATTGGCCCCAAATCATCCAATGAGTTCCCTGATCAATTGGAGAACCAAATTTTGGTCTCCACAGTCCAGCTTGGGGCACATCAGTGCAAAATATATTGTTGGGGATTAATTACTTTTAAAATAAACTTAGTAGCAAAAGGACTTTTAAAAGAGGGGTCATTTAACATTCAACTAGATTTGACTTGGTTATTATATGTATTCACTGGCAGAGTGAATGACATCAAAAAGTGAAGTAGTTTTATCAATCACTTTGTTAAGCTTCACCCCTAATGTCATTCATTTTCTCTGCCTAAGAACGGAATCAGCATCCTCTGTGTTCTCTGACATTAAGAAAAGTGATTCAACTAATGCATATCTTCTCCCTTGGGAAAGTCACAGAGTGAACTGAGGGGGAAAAAGACATGATGTGGGTAAAAATGTTTCTGTAGAACCATTGACAAAATTAGCTGTTGTTGATTTCATACACACTATGTCCTTCTCCCTTGAGTGGAAAGATAGGATTGGGAAAATGAGCTGATCCTGGTGTCACATCTGCAGAATCATTTTGGCTGCTTATATCCCCTTATTTCCACTTGAGAAAGAACCAGGTATGGGTAAAACCAACATGAGGAAATCCTGCAAGAGCACTAGCATAATTTCCTTGGGTCTGCAGTGTTTAGGAGAAGGGGCGTAGGCTTTACTTGGGACTCTGCAATCAAAATAGGCCCCCAGAGCATCATCAGTGCATGCAGGTTGCAATGGGAGGCTGTATTATACATGAAATGGGTCCATTCTAATTCTCACAGGCTTATACTGTTACCTGATGGGCTTCGCTGATGGACCACATTAACACAGAGGAACCCTCTTAAAAACAGATACGTGCTGCTGATCTGTTTACATAGAGGATGTTCTCAACAAATTGCTAAAAAAAATTAAGCTTTTATTTTGAAAACTAAACTAAAGTTAATTATTGGAATGCAAGTCATTCAAAGGAAAGTTTTATTCTCATTCATAACATGTTTATTCATGCTCCTCTGCTGTACAAAGGCCTGTGTTCTGTTGCTGGCTTCATCATACTCTGGACCTAATATCGACATAAAAGATCTGAAGTTTTCAAAGCATCTAAATTCCACCTTTCATCTCTTTCTGCTGTTGTGAGATGCCCTCTGTTATTGCCATTTCCTCTATGCTTCAACATTTGGAATATATATTTGTTTTAATAAGCCCTTTCTCATGTGCATTCTTGCATTTATACTGCTTTAAAACATACCATGCTTTTTTCCACGCTCAAGAGCTTCTTGACAAATTTTGTTTTTGCAACTGCACCCCAACACTGTCTTCTGATTCCAGACTCCTGAAACATGCTGTTTATTCCCAGTTCCTCTAGTTTCTTTCTTACAGTTAAATTTGGCTTCTCCAGTGGAATTTGGTAGGCACATGCGCCTCATTTGCAGGCCCTTAGCATTCCACATTTGCACTGCCAACATTTGTTAACAAAATGGCCAGTTTTTGAAGATGCAATTTTTTAAACATATCTATAGAGACTGGAAGCTTCTAGGAGGCAAGACTTCCCTTTTCACCTTTAAATCCACCTTCCAAAGTGGCTTGAAATTGTGGTGCCAGAATTGTCCATTTTATCAGTAGAAACAGTGCTTATCTCAGAGCATAGCTTTCCAAACTCTGTGTCGCGACACATTAGTGTGTCGCGACAAAACCCGGAAGTGCTAACAGTGCGTCACTGCCCTGCGCGCGGCAGCAGCACTTCCGGGTTTTAGCGCGACATACAAGGCTGCCGTTGGTGTGTCACCAACAGCGGGACATTGGAAAGCACTGTCCTAGAGGCTTCCCTCACTCATCCTTATCCTTAAGTTAATCCAGTCACTAAAAGAAACAGAACAAAAATAAAATTAGGCCCCAGTGCTTTCTGTGATGATGTCATTCTTTTGTGTTACCTGCAGCCTTCCAAAATAAGTTGTAGCCCCTAGAGAAATTGTTTCTGCACATCCTTGAAAATGCATTATGCTAATTTAAAATATCTGTCCTAATATCAAAGATTTATTTTTTCTTTTACCCTCTCACTTAAATTAAAAGGATTCTACTAATACACATACCCCGTATTCAACACAGCATTCTTTGTTCAGCACTGCAGAATATTTTGATTTGGCTTTCTGTGCCCCAGTTGTCACTTTCTTTTTAGCTTTCCCTAATCCAGGGCTTTCCAAACTCTGTGTTGCCTAGGGGCCCCAAGTGTGTCGCGTGACAACCCGGAAGTGCCGGTGGTGCTTTTGGGTTGCCGCGCGGCGGCAGCGGCTGCCCCTTCGAAAGGGCAGGCTCGGGGACCCCGAAAATGCCCTCAGTTCCGGCAGGGAGGCGAAAAGCCTTGCGCGCTGCCGGTTCCGGCGCTCAGCTGATAGGCGGGGAGAATTTCCACCCAGGCCCCGGATCAGCTGTGATGGGAATCCCGGCAGCATGCGCGTGTGGCGAGGCTTTTCGCCTCCCTGCTGGAACCGAGGGCATTTTCGGGGTTCCCGGAGCCTGCCCTTTCGAAGGGGCAGCCACTGCCGCAGCAACCCGGAAGCACCGGCACTTCCGGTTTTTGCGCCGCGGTGCTTCCGGGTTTTTGTGGGCTGGCCGTTGGTGTGTCGCCAACGGCAAAAGTTTGGAAAGCCCTGCCCTAATCACTCTTCCATCCTATTCAGAACTCATCATCTTAGTCTATATAAGCTCAGTACTCAGGAGAATATCCAGGTCTTTAATGCCTTATGAAAGGCCTGCAAGTCAGGGCTATCTGAATCTTGGGGGGTATGCTATTCATAGGGCAGGTGCCATGACAGAGATTATGTCCTTGTCTGTAACCTCTTCTGCCCAAAAAATCTGCCCACTTAAACAGCATTATCTGTTCTTTTTTTATAACTTTTCTGCATGGAATTATCTCCCTGAATATTTGCATGGTTGGCATCCTGTACTTCCTGTGAAACTTGACTGACTATCCATTCTCATCTCAAAGCTTAAATATATGTAATATGTTGGAAATACCTTACAGCAGGAACTTGTTATGCTGTAGTGTTACATTGATGGTACTGAATAAACAATAGCATAATAAAATAATTGCCGTATCATCAGCCATCTGATAATGTTAATGCAGACTAATACAACAAACTGTCAGAGCTGGTTAATATTTAATTGTAACAAAATTTGCTCTATTCTGAATAAGTGCTTAAGTATATCTAAACTATTACATTCTTTTTAATACAACATGTTTACTTTTGGGGCTTGAAAAACATATGGAACACTTTAGATATGTATTCCTAGAAATAGAGAACAGGCATTTTGCCCTCTTTGACGTGCTTCTGAAAGCCAAGATAATCTCATTGCTCGCAAGGGAAATACTGTATTTCCAACTTCCCTGGAACTGTTGGCATTAATCAGTAGCAAATCTTTATATCTCAACAGCCCATCCATCATGCTATTTCTGTAATTGCATGGTACTCCTTGCCAGTTTGAAGCCTGGCCTTGGGTTGCTACTGCAAATGAATAAATCACAGGAGAGAAATGAAGAACATCTTTACCACTAGAAGTTACTGTCTAGGTTCAATAAGCCACAAGGATGCTGACTGAGCTGTCAGTTGCAAAGTTCATTGTTCACTTTCCATCATTGTCTGAAATGAACTGAGGCAGCATGGGGGAGGGGAATATGGAATAAAGCTGAGGAAGGAGTGGTAGAATCTCTACCAAGTTTGACCAGTACAAAGATTGACTCAGTTCTGAAACTGCAGTAGATTTAATTGGTTTACAGCTCATTGTCCTGGGATGTTAATTTCACTTTTGGTTGGCCAGACTTCTGTTTTACGTGCAATAATTCATCTTTTCTGGTTTATTCTCCTCTAGGTAATAGTAAGCTTGCTAGCATGCCAGCGGGTGGGGCTGTAGCGGTGTCTTCTGGAGGGCCTGCTGCTCCAGCTGGGGGGCCTGCACCAGCTGCTGGTAAATATAATTTGTCATGAAAACAAATGTTTTGGGTGGGCAAACGTCAAACTGAACTTACCTTCCACAAATAAATCTCTGGAAGTTTGGTATTCTTACAAGAGCATGACCATTTATTATGAAATAGTCTGTTAACTATCCAGCTTGCTGTTAAATGCCATTGTTGCATTTAAAGACAAACATAGCTGGTTCTCTATAAAAATCTATTTTTAGGAGAATGCTAATCTGTGAATAATTGTTCTATTAGCAATTGTATAAGATGAAATGTTTTAGAGGTTTAAGCTCTTCACTTCTAATAGTCTATATTTTATTTTGAATGTATAGATACCCAGCCATTACTTCTATAGCTCCTTTGTTGATGTATGGATGTAAAAAGCTGATAAAGTCATATATAGTACATTCTGTGCTTGAGTTTAATCCTGTCAGCAAGTCCACATTGTAGCTTGGTTCATTTTTAACATTTTTTCTAATTCCTAATTATTGCTTATTCTTAAGCCTTATATTGAAGACAACTTTACTTAGAATAAGCCGATACTGTACATTGTAGCATTCAAAATTCTTGGCTAATTGCCTCTATCTACTTGTCTTTTCAGCGGAAGAAAAGAAAGAGGAAAAGAAAGAAGAGTCTGAAGAATCTGATGATGATATGGGATTTGGATTATTTGACTAAAATTAAGAGTTAATCTGTAATAAATATTTTCCAAGATTTTGCATTGTTGTGATCATTTATAAGCATGAATGTTCTTGGTTGATACTGCTTCAAAAGTTGGACCTGCACAAAGGAAACTAGAATATTGCTGTTGTGTGTTCATTATGATGGGTTTTGAATATTTTGTCACATTTTAAAGCTTATGACCATTTTAAAACTTAAAATGCTTTCTAGTATAAGTTAAACCTTTCTTATCTTTGTTGTGTTTATAACATAATTAGTTTGGGCTTATACACTGTACAAAACTATTGTACTTAACCATGATTTAGTGCATAAGCCACCAGTTGGTTGGGTTCTCACAGAATTCAACCATAAACCATGGATTATGGACTACCATGGCTGGTTTGACATACCACACTAAGCTAAAACCAAGATAGATTATAGCTTGTGATGTTTGAACCATTATTTGAGTTATTTATTTGTTTAATTTTTATCACGCCTTTATTATTTTTATAAATAACTCAAGGTGGCGAACGTACCTAATACTCCTTCCTCCTCCTATTTTCCCCACAACAACCACCCTCTCGTATATACAATATCTTCTAGGTTTACTCCAAAATCTTAGACTCAATCCATGAGAAAGTACTCCTTTATGGACTAGTTCCTAGATCCTGTTTGCTGCCAGCTCCCAAAATGCCATTATGTGACCATGACAGAAGTTGCCACTGTAATCCTACCAACCTGTTTTAATACTTTTATACAAATGGATAAAAAGGTAAAGGTTCCCCCCGCACATTTGTGCAGTCGTGTCCAACTCTAGGGGGCGGTGCTCATCTCCATTTGTTAGCTGAAGAGCCAGCGTTGTCCGAAGACACTTCCACGGTCATGTGGCCGGCATGACGCACGCGGAACGCTGTTACCTTCCCACCGAAGTGGTACCTATTAATATGTCGATGAAGGTTCTCAGTCATCCAGGTGGAACAGTCTGTGGCTTGAATAATGTCAACTGGATTTCTATTTTCTCAGTAGAAACGTTTCACTCCTTATCCAAGGAGCTACAGACGGTACCTATTAATCTACTTGCATTTGCATGTTTTCGAATTGCTAGGTTGGCAAGAGCTGGGGCGAGTGCAGGAGCTCACTGTCACGCATGGCTAGGGATTCAAACTTGCAATCTTCCGACCAACAAGCCTGGCGTCTTACCCACTGAGCCACCACGCCCCTTACAAATGGATAGAGGATGTGCTAACATTATTTTAAACAGATTGGTAAAGGTGTAAGCAAAAACAAAAAGCCAGACATAAAGGCTTCGATGGGAGAATAATGTGTAGTGCCTAATTCTTGGATTCTTCATGATGGTCATGGCAGAAAAAGCTGCTTGCTTTCCCCAGAAATTATATGCTACCTTCGTTTTCCAATCTCGCCTTCAAAAATACACAATAGCTATATTAAATATGGTATGCCCCAGTCAAAACAAAAGCAACCCAATTGCATGGAATGTTTTGTACCTAAGGGTGCCATGCTTGTGCCCTATTCCTGACAAGTATTTGTGGCACTGAGTGACCTATATGAACATGACGTCTGAACAATTGGGTGACAGCCATAAAGGTTTTGATTAAGCCATGGCGCTATGGACTTTGAAGAAGCACGAGTACAGGGCAAAAGGGAGAAAAGCTAAAAGGAAGGCATGTCAGGCAAACCCTCATCATGACCATCTCCCACCCGGAAACCTATGCCCTCATTGTGGGAGGTTGTGCGGATCCAGAATTGGCCTTTATAGCCACTTACGGATCCACTGTTAAAATTTTACCTTTGGAAGACAATCTTACTCGGCTACGAGTGATCACCAGTGATGAGGAGGAGGAGGTTAAATAGAGAATCTATATACTGCTATAACTCCTGTTTGTGTGTAACCTTTAACGGCAAAACTGCATCATAGGGCAACTATTTTTGAACCAAGGTACCTCAAATGGGCTAACTTACAGAATGTGTCCAAATTCCAGGACTTCCGTGAAATTGAAATTTGGCAAATTTTATAAAACATTTTATGACATACAAAATGTCATAAAACTTTTCCTGTGGTCAACTCCTGTGTTGTTTGTTTGTGCTATAAAGCTAAATATGAATGACGGGCTATTTTCAAGGCAGATGCATCTTGGAATATCTCCCTGGATTTTTAAGAACTTTTCCAGTGAAGGCAGGACGTTAGAAGCTCCGCCATTGTTGAAGGCACTGAGGAATCTGGTAAGGAAATATCTCTGAAATGACCCAACGGGCCACGGGTTGTCTAGTAATTCCTTAAAAACATAGGAAGCCGCTTTATATTGAATCAGACCATTGGTACAGCTTGTCCAGTTTAGTTAATGTTAGCTACATTCACATAAGCTAAGCCATAATATGCTTTATTTGGGTTTTGCTTAATGTGCTATGTGTATTCAGTTACTGTGATTTGCACACCATAGTTTATAATCAAAATATTGAGCACCCAATACCTAAATTGTCAGCAGGATTCCTTTTTCTAACATATCTAGATATTCCAGGAACCTATATGAAAAACTTGTTTTGGTTACTGAGATAACCGTACTCCTTGCTTTGTGAGACTGGTTTTTTGAGGTTATTTTCTGAAGCTCAAATACATTTGATTGCAACAGATTATCTAACTTGGAGGCATATTCTCAACAGTTATATACAGACTGTATCCTTCCCTGTAAAGGATTCCTTAAATTTATAGTGTTTATATTTTAATTGGCCTAAATACAATTGGTATAATAATCCAGATCTTTAATAACTATTAAATAGTTACATCTAAAAAGATAACCTGTCAGTTCCTGTTCAGAAACACAGTAACAGACGATGTGGTGAACAAGTTGGGGTTTAATCAAGGCAAAGGGCCCATTGGCCAGCAAACAAGCCATTCCGAAGTAAGAATACAGCCTGTTCTGGGATAGCTACACTCCCAATGAAGCACCAAGCATGTAATTTTGAGGGGAATACTGCTTTTAATAGGTCAGATGGCAACAATGACTAGAAATGCACTTGTGCATCTTCAACTGAGCATCTCCCTGGGGAAGGAGACCTAGCTTTAGTAATCAGCTTTTAATTATCTCCTGCCTAAATCTAAGATCTTCCAATGGTGCACCCATTGCCATTGCAATGAAGTCCATCTGCCTTGCTGCTGGTCATTCTTTTTCTTTCCACTTTTCCCAGCAATAGAGACTTCTCAAGAAAGCTATGTCTTGCTATAATGAGTTCAGAATATTGTATGTAATGTACTCGATACAGTGTTGTCCTTCAAAAGTTCTGGAAACTACACCTAGTGTGTAATGTGACGAGGTTGCTGCCGTGGAATTTTAAATAAACTGTACTGTCTTCCAGTTGGTTTCCAAGCCAATTCAAGGAGCTGTTTTTTACCTATAAAACTAAACCATATTCCATTACTGTATCTATAAGTTGGTATGGACTCAAGATGGATCCTTTTCTGTTGTTGCATCCCAAATATGGATCGGCGTCCAGACTAGCCCGATATTATGCTTTAGACAAGAACTGGGTTGCCTTCAGATCAAGCTCACTCCTGGTGACTTCATGAACACATCGGTGTAGTTTTCTGGGCAGTAGTATGGAAGTGGTTTTCCACTGCTTTGTTTATGGATTTTTCCCCCCACTTCACAGTTTAGCCTATAGCCCTGGATTTTCTGGTAGTGCCAAGTCTGATCCTGCTTAGGTTTTTAGGTTCTTTCATATTAAATGTTAATCTCTTGCTTGAAGTGAAACTAATTGTTTGAGATACAATCTAATCAGCCACATGCTGATCAGAGTTTAGTTTCATTAGTATGCAAGCACTGCATCTTGTTATAAAAGGTTATAAGGTAAAGGTAAAGGTTCCCCCCGCACATTTGTGCAGTTGTGTCCGACTCTAGGGGCCGGTGCTCACCTCCGTTGGTTAGCCGAAGAGCCAGCGTTGTCCGAAGACGCTTCCGCGGTCATGTGGCCGGCATGACGCACGCGGAACGCTGTTACCTACCCACCGAAGTGGTACCTATTCATCTATTTGCATTTGCATGCTTTCGAATTGCTAGGTTGGCAAGAGCTGGGGCTAGTGCGGGAGTTCACTCCCTCATGCAGGACTAGGGATTTGAACCTCCGAACTTGCGATCTTCCAATCAACAAGCCTGGTGTCTTACCCGCTGAGCCACCACGCTCCTATAAAAGGTTATACAAAATACCAGAGTTATGTATATACAGATCAATCACAGTTTTTTTAAAAAAAATACTTTAATACTCACGAAAAACAACTTGGGCACTATACAAGAATGTTTGTCATAGCCTCCTCAGGAAAAATAGCAACTTTCCTGAAGATGATGCTCTCCAGCTTTATAGACTATAACTCCCATCTTCATCTAGCCAAGGAATTGTAAGCAAGCACATCTAGAAGGCAGAGCCTGGGAAAAACCAGTATACTGAGAAACAAATGAGTACTGTATATGGTGCTTTGGGCAAAGTGCAAAGGCAAGTCTCTACTATACTATGGACTTCTTTGGCTTTGGAATAAAAGCTGGTTTATTTGGACTCACAATGAAGAGATTTTGAGATCATGTTCTTTATTAGGTGAGAAAAAAAAACCTATAGCTAAACTATATACAGGAAAGACTTGATAGCTGTTTGTACTTCTAATGCATTTGATGCAAAAGCCTGGTGTTACGGAGGCAAATTTATAAACTCTGCCATTAATACCTACCTTTCAGCTCATAAACACATATGTGATTTTTAAGAACAACAATGTGGCAGTGATAAATACTCCTTATCCAGTGTTCAAAGCACAAGGTTGCAGTTGCTGACTGTGAAAGATATTAAAGGGGTTGATCCTTGGTTGGAAGGAGAGAACACAACATGATTTTAACTGGTCTAGCTATCCCACCTGCCTTCTTAAAACAGCTTTGTGTAGGATGCCTATATACACCCTGAATCTGTCCAAAATAAATACAAACCTTCAACATATGTACATAGAACAGAGGTAAAAACGTAACTCCATCTTCGTGCTATAAAACAATAGCCGGAGATGTAGGAGATCAGAGTTCACTTCCAGAGGTTTATTAAAGGCTCCAGGTGAGTTCACATTTAATCCTTAGTTCACTTGGTTAAGAGAGAAAATGACTGATCTAAGACATCATGTTCTATGCGCCAGTCTGGCCTTAAAATTATGGGTGCATAATCTGCTTTTCCCTCTTCTAAAAGCATGGGTGTGGCTGGTGACATTCCGCCCATATTTACCACTGTAATTTTTCATGTGATAGAACAGTGGAAATACTAAATGTATTGTGAGTCTTCATAATGTCTCCATTTAATGAAATTTTAATCAAATTTCAGGTCAATCTGTTTTAGTGTTTGCCCTGGCTTCACCTCCTATTTGGTCCTGACACATCATTCGAAAGAAATAATATTGGGCTCCTCCATGCAAGGATCAAAGAACTTGAGATGAAGCGTCCCACAGAAAAGTTGCTAAAATCCAGTTCAGAGATACAAATTACTGTGTCTCAGCTTCATTCATGAAGATACCCAGATATAAGCAACCACACCTGACAATTCCTCAGGCATACCCAATTATCTTTACAATATTTTTGTATAAAGAAGCATTCATACTGGTCCAACAACCACTGAATCAGTTTGCTTCCCACACTTTACAGTGAGATTGAAATCTTGAAGTGAACTGGGAAACTGGGATGTAGTTAATACTACTAAGTGATTTTATTTGTTTGTTTGTTTGTTTGTTAAATTTATATGACCACCCAACTCCCCCAACGGGGGACTCTGGGCGGTTTACAATAAAATTGAAGTTAAAATATAAATATAAAATTACAAATTAATAACATAACATAATAAATACAAAATCCAATCCGGCAAGTATCTCAATAATAGGGAGGATTTTGCATAAGCAGCTATGCTACATATTCAGGATTTACTGGAAGATATTAAGTTGGTACCTTGCCAATCACTCAATGATCATAAAGATTTAATGAGTCAATTTATAACTTGTCCACCAGCAACAAAACTGTTAGCCAAATACTGTTTTAAAATAAATTCAGTCATGGATTGAAATGAAATGAAATGAAATGAACACACTTTAATAAATGCTAATATATATAACATAAAATGAAATGCCCCAAGAATATTTTTACAGTTATGTTATGAGCAATTATTTCTAAAAAGAGCATGTTAGACTTTTGATAAACTGTCAGAGATCGGCAGTTCAATCTCTTTGGCAGAGATCTCTGCCAAAGCGCTAGACGGATATGCGCACTCCGGGGAGCTGAAACTGACATGTCACTGACGAGTAGACCAGTTCGCACATGGCTGATGACCGCGAATACACATCCTCGCCAACGGATGATGACGCGTCTCGGAAGACACAATTACACGTGTCTCCAAACAAAGAACCTTGGGGGGGAGGGAATGCTTAAATGTAACCACTGTATCTATTTCACCCATTCAAGTCTTTGTTCGCACTAGCTTCTGTATCCTGTAATAAAACTTCCTGCTTCTAAGAACTCAGGCGTTTGTGAGTTACTCTAGAGCAAGGAGATTACAGATAGTGGATGGAGTGCCTTACATAAAGACTTGAATCCCAAAACTAACCGGTTTTCCCGGGAGCGAACCCGAATCTCCGGCAAGCTTCACGGTTGAGACCGGCTTCTACTCAGACTGGGCAGAGACCCGGAGGAAATATTTTCGGAAGGGGACCAGGCGAGCGAGGAGCAGGCTTTCCCCAGCAGTGGAGCAGCCCAAACAGCGGAGCGGCAAAATCGGCGCTCCCAACAGCTGAGCGGGGCATTCCAAGCAGCTGATCGGCGGCTAGACGGGCCCAAGCAGCTGAACGGAGGCGGAGAAGCAGCAGCAGATCCGGAGCTCTAACAGCTGAGTGGCGGCACGACCCAAACAGCGGAGCAGCAAAATCGGCGCTCCCAACAGCTGAGCGGGGCATTCCAAGCAGCTGATCGGCGGCTAGACGGGCCCAAGCAGCTGAACGGAGGCGGAGAAGCAGCAGCGGATCCGGAGCTCTAACAGCTGAGTGGCGGCACGACCCAAACAGAGGAGCGGCAAAATCGGCGCTCCCAACAGCTGAGCGGGGCATTCCAAGCAGCTGATCGGCGGCTAGACGGGCCCAAGCAGCTGAACGGAGGCGGCGAAGCATCAGCGGATCCAGAGCCCTAACAGCTGAGTGGCGGCACGACCCAAACAGCTGAGCGGAGGCGGCGGAGCAGCAGCAAAACCGGCACTCTAACAGCTGAGCGGCGGCGGCGGAGCAGTAGAAAAACCGGCGCCCGAACAGCTGAGCGGCGGTGGCGGAGCAGCAGCAAAACCAGCACTCTAACCAGCACTCTAACAGCTGAGCGGCGGCGGCGGAGCAGCAGCAAAACCGGCGCCCGAACAGCTGAGCGGCGGCAGAAGCGCAGCGGCCGACACCGGCGGTCCCAAGCAGCTGAGAGGCGGCGGCGGAGACCACGTGGAGACAAAGCGACGGCGGCGACCAGCGCTCCCAAGCAGCAAGCGGCCAGCAGAGACTACGAAATGGAATCAGTAGAGGTGGCAGGAGTCAACGAAGAAGCCGGTCCCAGCTCATCAAGCGCCCAGGCGATGGAGGGAGTTGCCAGTGAGCGGGAGGGCAAGAAAGCACAGAAGAAGCAAAACCACATAGAGGTAACCAAAACCCCCATTCCTCTAAGCAGCACCGAACCAAGGCTAGCGGGATGGTCCATAGCTGTAGGCGAAGGGCTAGCGGAGAAAGGGGCAAAAGGAAACCAGAAGAAGGTCACCCCAACCCAGCGCATCGTAAGGTTGGAGGAACAGATGTCCAATGTGCAGTTAAACATAGGAATGCTGATGAATAAAATGGACTCATTGGGCGCTGCCTTTGAGAAATTAATGGACAATTTAGATAAACCCAGAGGGCGGGAACAGAGACTGGGGCTACCCGAAGGTGAGGCAGACATCGAAAGTGAGGAGGAGGAGGAGGAAGAATTTCACCCCTGCAACAGAGCACCTAGGACCCCGCCATACTACCAGTTCATGACCCCAGGGGGGGCACATACACCATTTGGAATAGGTGAATTAAAAATGAAATTCAACGGCAATCCCAAGAATTTAGCATGCTTCTTGACTCATGTACAAGGGTTCATGAGCGAATACGAATACACCTTCCGAACGGAAGAGAGCAAAATCAGATACGTCTCCAGTTTTCTGGAAGGTGAGGCAGGGGACTGGCTAGTAACACTTCACGACAGGAGGGCTAGAGAACTACTGGACTTCCAAGAATTCATGTATGCCCTCTGGAAACGGTTTGAAGACACGCTGACCAAAGTTTCAGCCAGGGCGCGTCTCCGGAACTTAAGGCAGGGAACGAGGACAGTAGCTGAATATGCTATGGACTTTAAAAGATTATTATCCTATCTGCCGGAATGGCCGGAATCGATAAAGATAGAACACTTTCAATATGGTCTAAAACAGGACCTATTGGAAAAGGCATTGGACAGAGATGACCCTGGAACTCTAGAGGGGTGGATCCAATTAGCCGGGAAAATCGAGAGCAACAGGTTACAGTTGCAAAGCATCAGAAAACTGCAATTTAGACAGAGGAACGAGGGTAATTTCACAAATCAAACTCGTACACATGCGAAACAGCGAAGTTGGGAGGAGGAGAAGGATCGTCGGACTAAAGAGGGACTATGCTTTCGCTGCGGGAAGGAGGGACACCGAATTAGCGCTTGCTCTCAGGGGAGAACGAACGCTAAGGAACAACCTCCAGGGAAAAAGGCAACAGACAAAAGTAACCCAAAGACACACACCAAAGGAAAAGGAGCAGCGGCGGCAACAGTGCACCATTGGCAGAAGCCGGACCTAGAAGAAGACAGCGAGGACTCCGATTTCAAAATCCAGACGGCGGGAAACGAGCCAGGTCTGTTCTAATGAGCGCCACAGGACAGACCTCCACAAAGGGGCGCAAAGGAAGTAATCACAACAACCCGACAATGCACCTGAAGGTACAGTTAAAAACGTTGGGGGGACGGAAACAGTATGCAGGAGTTGCCATGTTAGATTCGGGCTGTTCAAGGAATTTGATGCACCCGCACGTAGCAAAAAAGATGGGTCTGAACCTGTGTAAACTTAAAACCCCCATCACATTTTGCCAATTAGATGGGTCTGAACTGAAAGGGGGGCCAGTGGAATTTTACACTGAAGGACTCCAAATGACGTTGGGAACGCATGTGGAGACATTACGATTCTTAGTGGCTCCCATCGCAACACGTCCCATTGTGTTAGGATTAAAATGGTTGAGGGCAAGGAACCCCAAGGTAGATTGGGTTTCGGGAGAGTTGGAATTTACGGATGGGAAGTATCAGGACTTGGACAAGGGCGGCCCACCGGACTGCGTTGAGTTGGGGGCAACAGGGTTGGAATTGGACGAGGGGGAGCGGAATAAAGGTGATAGCACACTCTCTAACGCAATCCCGGAGAAATACCTTTCAGTAGCAGAGGTATTTGACAAAAGAGAATGTGAGCAGGAACCCCCCATAGGCAGTCAGACGCAACCATTGACCTCATCCCTGGGGCACCTTTCCCCAAGCCCAAGATGTATGCTATGACGCAAAAAGAATTACAAGAGCTGCGTAACTTCATAGATAAGAACTTGGCAAGGGGGTTCATTGAGCCAGCCAACTCCCCCCTTGCAGCCCCTGTCCTGTTCAGAAAGAAAAAGGACGGATCACTCCGGCTCTGCACGGACTACAGGGGGCTCAATGCAATTTCGGTTACCAGACAATACCCCCTATCGTTGCTAAAAGACATGTTAGCCCAGTTATCAAAAGGGAAAATCTTTACAAAACTAGATGTCAGAGAAGCCTACTATCGGGTTCGAATAAGGGAGGGGGACGAATGGAAAACAGCATTCAATTGCCCATTAGGATCGTTCCAATATAGGGTGCTCCCATTTGGGATTGCGGGGGGACCGGGAATTTTCATGAGGTTTATTAATGAAGTATTGTATGAATTTCTGTATAAAGGGGTAATTGTATATTTGGACGATATATTAATATTTTCTGAGAATTTGGAAGAACACATGGATTTAGTTAAGAGGGTGCTTGAGAAATTACTCGAGGCAAAGCTTTATGTAAAACTCGAGAAATGTGAATTTCACAGGGAACAGTTAGACTTCTTGGGGTATCGCATTTCACATGAGGGCATCGAGATGGACCCCGAAAAAGTCAAAGCGGTCCTGGGCTGGCAGCCCCCCCGTACGCGCAGACAGCTGCAAGCGTTCCTCGGTTTTGCGGGGTTCTATAGGCAATTTATTCAGAATTTCGCGCAAATCGCACTGCCCCTGACTGACCTATTAAAGACAAAAGGCAAGGGAGCAAACGCAAAAGCCCCACCACCGAGCACGAAACTTGTGTGGACGCAGGAATGCCAGGCTGCGTTTGATAGCCTAAAAGAAATGTTCACAAGAGAACCCATACTCAAGCACCCAGAAGCTGATAAACCATTTGTGATACACACAGATGCATCAATTAGCGCAGTGGGGGCCATACTCTTGCAGGCAGATGACACGGGGAAACTAAGACCATGCGCTTACATTTCCCGAAAATTTAACCTGACGGAGAAAAGATGGCATATTTGGGAAAAAGAAGCTTTCACTGTCAAACATGCCTTAAGCACGTGGCGACATCTCTTAGAAGGCACAGCAGAGCCGTTCCAAGTGTGGACGGACCATAAAAATTTGGAAGCTCTCAAATCACCCAGGAAGTTGAACCCTAAGCACCTCAGGTGGGCAGAATTCTTTAGCAGATTCAACTTCACGTTGAAATATTTTCCTGGGGGGAAAAACTACTTGGCAGACGCATTATCACGCTTGCCGCAACATGAGAGCAAAATGGAGGAGGTCATTGAATCCCTCATCCCCTCCCAACCAGTAGAGGCACAGAACTCAACAATAACAGAAGGGAGGGGGGAAGGCAACATGGCAATCACCCGCAGCAGCGCGAAGCGCGCGGCTGAAAGCGACCCGTGGACAGCCGAACTGCGGGCGGCAACAGTAACGGACACCTGGTGGGGGGAGAACAAACAGAACCTAGTGGAGAAGGATGGAGTGGGGTGGAAGGACAACAAAGCCTACGTCCCTGAGCCCTTAAGGCAAAAGGTCTTGACCATGCATCATGATCACAAAACGGCAGGGCATTTTGGTTTCGTAAAAACACTACACTTAATCCGACGCAAATTCTGGTGGCCATCCTTGCGCACTGACGTTAAAGACTATGTGCGCTCATGCCCAGTGTGTGCAATGGCCAAAAGGAAAATAGGGAAACCCACAGGGAAACTGCAGGAAGTAGCAAACCCCTCACAACCATGGAAGCAAATCGCCATGGACTTCATAGTAGATTTGCCGGTGAGTAAAAAGAACACGGCAATTTGGGTAGTCACGGATTTATTCTCCAAGCAGGCACACTTCATTGCATGCAAAGGAATACCGAATGCCCAAAAACTAGCTAGACTGTTCATACAACACATCTATAGAGCCCACGGAACGCCGGAACGCATAATCAGCGATCGCGGCAGCACGTTTACTTCCAACTTTTGGCGGGCTTTTTTGAAGTTAATTGGAGCGGCACAGGGGCTCAGTAGTGCGTTCCATCCTTGCACGGATGGTGCGAGCGAACGGTTGAACGCTACACTGGAGCAGTACCTTAGATGTTACACTAACTACCAACAGAACGATTGGGCGGAACTGTTGCCGTTCGCAGAGGTTGCTTATAATAACGCGGTACACCAAAGCACGGGGTTTTCGCCATTCAAAGTCGCTACAGGGCAGGACTTTATAACTATCCCCGAATTGGCCATGTCACACAACACAGAACTGCCACAACCTCTAAAAGCGGACGAATGGATAGGAAAAGTAAGCAGCAATTGGCCAGTCATGGTACAAACATTGCAGGAAGCCAAAGCTAGTTACAAAAAATATGCCGATCGCAAGAGGGGGGAAGAATGGGACTTAAGAGTAGGAGACAAGGTGTACTTGTCAACGAAAAATCTGCGGGCAACACAACCATCACGGAAATTGGCACCAAAATTCATAGGCCCATTCCCAATCATTGAGGTCATCAACCCAGTAGCGGCAAAATTACAATTGCCAAAAGCGCTAAGAAAGGTGCATCCTGTGTTTCACATCAGTTTGTTGAAACAATACCACAGCTCACAACACTGGCACCCTGAACCAGTGGAACCCCCCCCCATTGTTGGTGGAGGGCGAACCACATTTCGAGATTGATAGAATTCTGGATTCCAGAAGACATAAGGGGCAGTTACAGTACCTAGTGAAGTGGCAACACCTACCAATTGGAGACAAGGAATGGGTCAGTGCAAAACACACACGGGCTCCCAAACTCGTGAAAGCTTTTCACAGGGAATTCCCGGACAAACCGCATTGACGCAAACACTTGGACTAGACAAGATACTAAATTAATGTCTGCTCTCTCCTTACAGGAACTGTTTAGGAAATGTTTAGGAAATGTTTAGTAATAAGGGGAGTACCGAAACTCGTACCACAGGAGGGGGGGGGAGCATCTTGGGCCGGGAGCATGTCAGAGATCGGCAGATCTCTGCCAAAGCGCTAGACGGATATGCGCACTCCGGTGAGCTGAAACTGACATGTCACTGACGCCGGCCGAGTAGACCAGTTCGCACATGGCTGATGACCGCGAATACACATCCTCGCCAACGGATGATGACGCGTCTCGGAAGACACGATTACACATGTCTCCAAACAAAGAACCTTGGGGGGGAGGGAATGCTTAAATGTAACCACTGTATCTATTTCACCCATTCAAGTCTTTGTTCGCACTAGCTTCTGTATCCTGTAATAAAACTTCCTGCTTCTAAGAACTCAGGCATTTGTGAGTTACTCTAGAGCAAGGAGATTACAGATAGTGGATGGAGTGCCTTACATAAACATTCTCAGATCTTGACTCTGGCCAAACAAGCTGCTTAAATCTGCTCTGTAGGCTTGAAAGAGGTAGAAAAGTGAAAGCCCATTCCCATGGATTATTTCTTCAAATTGCTTAAGAGCAAACGCACCTTTGAAAGATCAGGTTACAGTAGTATGAATTCATATAACTTAGGTAATGACCCATCAGAATTAACCTGGGGTAATTTATCAGAAGCATTAAAATGTTCTCGGTAATTAATTGTACTAATTTTCACATAAGCACACAATGGCTGTGCATCCATTTATTCCTAAAACAACCCAACATCTCTCATAATCCTCAGGAGTCTTCTGGATGGAGAAACTGGCCAGATGAGAATCAAAACATGCAGCGGAATCCTATCAGTACTGAGCCAGGGCAGATACATGGTTCTCCAGCCCAAATATACCACAGAAAGACAAAGTATTCATCTTGGAAGTGCTCTTAGATCCAGTACTGTCTCCAGAGGTCCAAGTGGCACACGGCATCTTCTACTACCTGTGGCCTTTTCTAGATACAAACAAACTGGCTGCATGACCCATTTCCATTACTGAAACATGTTGCCTGTTGATAAAGTATTCTGGTTTGTTTGTTTAGGTTGAGCCATATTACCTCATCTTAGGAGCTACACTGAGGGCTCATTCATGTCCAAAGTGCTAGTTGTTGGTTCAGTCAGTTCCTTTATTACCAGATGGACATTGTAACAGAGCACTTTCATGCATGGGAATGTGGAGAGTGGGCCCCTCTAGCAACCTCTTATGACTGTCTCCCATTGCTGCCGCTCCTCCCTTTGAGATGCTACCATGGTACACACAGCATCCACATACCATCTGCTGCATACCTTGCATTTGATTTTCCATCCCCCCCCCCACCAAGGCCCTAAGCCATAGCTTTCCAAACTGTACACTTTAGTGTGTCGTGACACACAGTTTAGTGTGTCGCAACACAACCTGGAAGCGGCGGTGGGGGCGTGCACGGCGGCGGTGCGGGGGTGCGTGCGGCGGCGTGCACGGTGGCAGCGACACGCCATCAGTGCTTCTGCGTTTTAGCGGAGGCCACCGCCGCCATGCACACCACCACCGCGCCCCCCCACAGCCACCACGCACGCCCCTACTGTCGCGCGCACCCCCGCGCCGCCGCTGCCGTTGGTGTGTCGCCAACGGTGGCAGTTTGGAAAGCACTGCCCTAAGCCCTTCCTCCACAGTCTCTGTTAGAGTTATCGGGTTTCAACCAAGCACGTCTCACACAAGCTTGAAGGAGGAGGCAGCCTCTGCTGTAACCTAATGTTACTTGATATGTGTGGGAGGGGCTGAACCCTGATTTCCTGTTCCTGTTCCCTTCATCTTCCCTCTTTCCTGCTTAAATCCCCACCTGGGAGGATGGTCATCCATGGCTGTCCAAGTTGCTCATACATGCATTCAGCAAGGCCACATTAAGAAGACTGTGGGTTTGGTCAGAACTTATCGCTCGCACGCATGAACCATCCTCTGCTACCATGAAACTGATCTACAATAAAACTGTAAGCTATTTTTCTGTAACTTTACATTAACGTGTGAAGTGTGTTTATTTTGTGTTTTGAACTGATTAAGCCTTGTGCAAGTTTATTGGGACGCTTCTGCTCTGCTAAACTAGATATAACTGCATGGACTTCTGTTACTAGCATTCCAGAATTCCTACAGTCTCTACTGTTGCAACCTCCCACAATTGAAGGGGGTGTCTCTTAATAAGATGACATCACCATTTTCGTTCAGGGGCAAATTTTCTCCCTGTGTGTCTTTCTGTGGAGAAAGTGGAAGATCCTCCTGCTTTTATTCCATCTCTCATTTCTAGTCAGAGCTGCAAGGCATGTTAGGCTACTTCCCTTGCAGAATTATGTACCAGTATAACGTGTACTTGTTTATTATACTGTATATATTAACAGTTAAGGAACCAGTTCAGCATTAAAATGATGATGAGGAAAGGATAAAGCAAAATTTCTTGCCAGCAAGAAGGCCCTATATAAACACACAATATATATAACACAAAATAAGACTAAAGATACAAACCAACAACTAAGAGTGATCCATATTATAATATTTTAATTATCCTGATTCACCTCTAGCTCCACATTTTCCTAGATAGCTACTTCTTCTAATTCACCAGTCCTCATTCCAGGCAGGACTGGGGTGGCTGGCCCTTATCTTGCAGAAGCCAGCCAAGAGAGATTCCTTTCTCCTATGAAGAGAAAGAACCCAGACCAAATATAGATGGTCCCTCACCTTTTAAAACATAGCTTTCCAAACTGTGTGTCGCGACACTTTAGTGTGTCGTGACACACAGTTTAGTGTGTCGTGAAGCGGCGGCATGGGGGCGCATGTGGCAGCGGCAGTGTGCATGGCGGCGGCGGCGGCGCGCCATCAGCGCTTCCACGTTTTAGCAAGGCTGCCGCCGCCATGCATACCACCGCCGCCGTGCGCGCCCCCCCGCGCTGCTGCCGTGCACGCGTGCGCCCCCCCGCACGCCCCCCCGCCGCCGCCGCCATTGGTGTGTCACCAAGAGGGAAAATCTTGGTTGCTTAAAATTTTGAGCTCCCAAGGCTCTGCTGGACCTCTGCCTACTATCTAAATGGACTGTTTTCTTGCCTTCACTTCAGACATCATTTATTCCAGGAGTTATATTTGAAGCCATAAATGGAAAGTTTATTTATCATCTATAAGGCGGCTTTCTCTATTATGGAACCATCATTGGAGTACCTCCCACAAGATGGATGCTGACTGCCAACACTGTATTTTTGGTAGCAGGTTAAAAGGTGCAAACATGGAATTAGTGGCCCACATGTGGTCTGCGGATTGTCCACCCCTGCTTTAGGTGATAGCCCCATAGCTTCTCATTTTATTAAGGCCCAATTGAAAAGAGAGATGGTTAGAGTCTGAATAATTACTTTTAAAACAGTGGAGTTTCAAAAATACTTTATAAAACATCATGGAAATGTTTCTGCAGTTAAATGCTACTTATTTGTAAGTAGTTTAATTCTACCTGGGTTTAACTACTGAATTCCTCAAAAATTAACTAATGCAAATCTCCCAAATCCATTCAGTCATGAAGAACTATGCCATGTTATTCTTTCAGCCCTATATACGCTTCAAGAAATAGAATAAAAATTAGATCCCCCTGGATTTCAGTCTTTTCTAGGAAAAAAAAAGAATAGGCTTACATGGAAATTATAGATCTCCATTTCACCCTCACGGATTGCGAAGGAACAATCCCCTGAGGAAGGGTAAGTGGGGGAAACCATCAAGAGAGATTCTAGATTGTCCAAGTAGAAGCTTTTTGTTCTAAATATATCATCTCTGACAAGCATTTCTCTGAACACCCAAAAAAGGAAGATTGGAACATAGCAAAACAAAACCAACTATCATCATCTTTCATTATCTTATTCTCAACAAATCAAAGACTATTTTCCAATTTTCGGAGGAAAACAACCTAGTCTTCCTTTAAGGAATAAAATAAATAGTTTGATAATAGCATAGGGCAGAGCTTTCCAAACGGTGTGTCGCGACACAAAAGTGTGTCACCACACACAGTGTGGTGTGTCGCCACACCACCCGGAAGCGCCGCCGCACGCCCTCCCGCGCCACCACCGTTCACGCACGCCGCTGCACGCCCCCCCGTGCCGTCACCGTGCACGCGCGCTGCCGCCGCTGGTGTGTCGCCAGCGGCAGCACTTCCGAAAGCCCTGGCATAGGGCATCAATCTTCAGTTACTGAATGAAGCGGAAAACATAATGACCCTTTGCCACCCCCTATTTCCCAAATCTTGGTTTCTAGTATGATTCCAGGTCTCAGGGTTTGGATGTAGGGCCAGTTTGAGGTTTGTACTCCAAGGCTGGGGTGAAATAGCAGGATACTTTTTTTATTACATTGAAATATTATTTAATTTGGAACAAATATTATACTTTTAAGTCGATGTTCTCCAGGGCCTCAAGCTGGTATATATGATTGTCTCTCCAATTTCACCTTCACAATTACTTGAAGCATGCTAATCTGAGAGACTGTTATTGGTGGTTCACACATCTCACTAAACCATGTCCTTTTGCTTGGTTTTGGATAACCATATGATGTGAACTGTGATAACCGTGGTTCATTCCACAAACAATAGGTTAGTGAGTTTCATGGCTGCATGAGGATTCTGAATCTGCTTGGTTCTTCTGAGTTCCAGGAAAGTGAAGAAGTCTTTTGTTTTCAATCATGAGTTATTTGGCTGCTGGTCCATAAAATGCAGAGATCACTTCTTAGTCTTAAAGGAGTTGGTCTTCTCCTACCTGTTTCCACTAATATGTTGAAAACACCTGCCAGAATATCCAGTTAGACTTGCCTTCTATCTGACAAAAATGGACCCTAGCAAAGTAAGTATGTCAGCAAGAGAGACATTAAGTCTGGTAGCACCCTCAAGTCTATGCATGTTCATTAGACTCCGAGTCTGTGTTAGAGCCACAGATTAACCCAGCTCTTTCCCCATCTCCTCTAACCAACGTCAATTACATGATGTATGCTAGAAGATCTTGTACTACTTTGCAGAGCTAACCTATGCGTGTTTATTTCCTGAGGAGCAAGTTCGACCATGGTCTACACAGTTGGATGCACAGTAAGATTGATTAGGGTTGGCGTCCTCACAACAGAAAGACGGTCTGATTTTGCTCAAAGGCCAATTCTCTTCCATCCAGAAGGCCCTCTGGATTCAGCCTTCCAGATGTTGCTGACCTACAGATATTGCACTGTTACTGGCCACGCTTGCTAGGGCTACTAGAAGTCGAACTTCAGCAGCATCTGGGGAACTAGCGATTGCCTGCATGTATTGGGGAGAGTTTGCCCTACTTAATTCAATGCGAGAAGTATAAAAGGAGGTCTGCCTTGCCTCCTCACATTTAGAATCCCCGCCTCTTTCAAATCGCCCACAAAAACACTAGTGCTCCCCCTGCGCAGACCATGTACCCTTTGTCTTCCACTGCTTACGTTGCAAGAGACGTCACAATGCGCTAAAGGCATAACAATGGAAGCCCTTCAAACTAGGAAACAGGACCAAGGGGGAGGAGATAAAAGGTTCCACTAATAAACTTATCTGAGTCGCAAGGTGCGGCTGCTAGAGAGACAGCTCCGAGGAATACGCCTCCAGAAGTGTGTTGCTCAGCTGTGCTCCACGCACGCCCCTATTGGCTGCCGTCTCGGAACGCCCCTGGCTTTCTGAGAATTCCTCCGCCGCTGTTGTCAGGGCCGCCCGCTAGCGAGTCCTCAAGGCGCCCTCCTCTCCCGAAGGAGGATTGGGACTCCGCCCCGGGCTGGGTTGTGTTATCTACGCAGCAGCCATTAGCCGGGGTTGGAGCTGCTTGTTTGCTCGCTCGCTCGCTCGCCCGCTTGCGTGGGGGAAATTGTGACAACCCCGAGCTCCTCCTCTCCGCCACAAGCAGGCACCCACCTCATATAACGTTTCCTCTGCGAGCCGTCGCCAATTAGGCGCAAGCGATTGTAGGAAGAGCGAAGGGAGCCGGGGAAAGGCGGGTGGCGGCAGGACAGCGAAAAAAGCCGGTGCGGAGTGTGAGGTGATTGGGAGTCCGGTGGCGGCCGAGAAGGGCAGCTCGCCGGTGGCCCGTCTGGGAGCTGTTCTGAGCCTCCTCTTTGCCCTGCCGTGCCGTGCCGTGCCTTGCCTTGCCCGGGCAACTTCGCGCCTGTGGACACAGCGCTAGGCACAGCGCTCTCCCGTTCCCTGCCGCGGTCTCCCCCCACCACACCCGCCTCCTCCAGGGCGTGCGAGGAGTTGGTGGCGGGGAGGCGAGGAGATGTACCCGCCGGGCTCCACCTGGAATATCTCCTTCGCCGGCTGCGGATTCCTCGGGGTCTACCACATCGGTGTTGCCAGTTGCCTTCAAGAGCATGCCCCTTTCTTGGTGGCGAATGCCAAAAAGATTTATGGCGCCTCGGCCGGAGCCCTGACGGCTACAGCCCTTGTTACTGGTGCCTGCCTAGGTAAGGGAGCGCGGGTCATCTTTCTTGCCCGGGTGGGGGAAAGTGAAATCGCCCATTATTTGAGGAGCAGCTTCCCTCTCTGCCCTTTCCCGCTCCTGGGCGCTGCCAGGGTAACAATCCCGCAGCCCTCCCCGGATCCCTCCCTCCAGGATCATCTGCTCTCCCGACGCGTTGGATCGGGAGGGCATCAATTTAGGAAAGACTGGTGTACCCTTAGTGCTGAAGCATGAATTGCGTGTGATTCACAAGGTAGGTGCGCTTTTTCAAAGCCCGATGAACTCAGGATGGAAAAATTTCGCGGAAGGATGACTTGTTTTAATACTTTCCTTATACTAGCGAGGTTTACACTGGTTATCCTAGCTTGTTATTAAAGGCGAGGTTAGATGGCTTCACACTGTCTCATGTTATAAACCATGACTGGCATATCATAATTGTTATGTTCTCAGGCTAGTAGATCAGAAGCAAGCAAATTTTATCTTATGCATTATAATGATTGATTGATGAGTCCAGCTATTGAGTCAGACCATTGCAATGCCCAGTGCAGTGCTGTATATTAAAGGTATTTGCTGTGCTCTGATATATACTATAGTTCCCGCTCATATATGAATCACTGTGTTACTTAAGGGAGATAATGGAAATGTATGCATGCATACAGACACAGGATATAAGTCCTCAGATCTGGTGATGGGAAATCAGCACTGTTATAGTTACTCTGTTTAATCAAGAGGAGACAGGTGGGAGAGAATAAATGCTCTTCTGAGCTCCCAAACGGACTGACTTATGCTAATGATAGATTAGATTCCTATCAAATGTTGTTGTAGACTATTCATGCTCCTTGTTTCTAAGGAAACAAATCTATGTCATATTCCACAAGTGTTATATGGTGTTTTCTCCATCATTGTATGATTCTTTGATCTTTTCCTAAGGTCTGGAATACAGAAAGATTTCATACTGGTTGCTTCGAATCATTTGCTGTTTGTTTCCAAGCCTTTAGCAATAGGCAGCAAAAACTGTCCTTTCAAGGATGGTTTCTTTCTTTCACTTTGCAATCTCTCATTTGGAATTTCATATAAACATCCCTGAAGGGCTTCTTAGTGTGTTTCTAAAAAGTTTTCTAAGGCTGCTAACCTACATCTGCATTAGTCCCTGGGACATAATCCTGAGTAAAAACGCTTAGCACCGGACTGTAAGAACCCGTCCAGAACATGCCATTTAATGTATGGAGGGGAAAACAAAATGTGGGTTGTTCACATGCTGCATTGGCAGAGATCTGAACTTGATTCATTTTTGTCATTTTAATTCCCCCATTGCCATGACTTTAGGCATCGTGTTTTACATGCCAAGAGATAGGCATGTAAGTGCATTGCATTACATTGGAATACTGGGGGGTGCGGGGGTGGCTCAGTTTGCAGTGGTTACATTAGTAGGAGCTAGGTGATGGAAATGTATGTGTTTGTGTCTATGGGGTGGGGGGAGGCAACCCTAATTATTTCCCATCTTAAC
This sequence comes from Charina bottae, assembly GCA_023362775.1. Lineage (NCBI taxonomy): Eukaryota > Metazoa > Chordata > Lepidosauria > Squamata > Charinaidae > Charina > Charina bottae. Next base: position 191,473,356 of record JALMGJ010000001.1, on the reverse strand, counting down.
TATTCGCTGTTCAGTTCCTTTCTTCACCCTTGATGTGTTCTCCCATGTTTTCACGGCGCGTCTTAAACTGTAGTCCTATATATCCTGATATATACAGAACCCGCGGAATAATTTTTAGTGGATGTTTTAAAACTTGGATGTCTGCTGACTGGTATTCAGTTTTGAGGGATTGCAGTTCAGTAGGCTCAGGAACAACCTGGGAATCAACAAGATCTTGAGGGCTGAAATTTAGGAAAGGGTTCTGCAGCCAGTTTTCTCCATATTCTTATTTTTTTAAAAAATACATTATGCTTAGCACCCTGGTGTGGCAGTGGGAGGAGGATTTAGCCCTGTTTTCCTCCATTATTTTCTTGGAGACATTGCTGTGGTTTGCCATTACATAAATGAGCCTCCAGTCGCCTTCTCTTCCTCCAGCGCCTCCAGGGAAGGAATAAAAAACATTTGCTTCCATTTTCAATTAATCACAGCATTTTGTCTAACTTTAGGGAAATTGTGTGTGTGTGTGTGTGTGTGTATATATATATACACACACACACAGAGAGACATATAATTTTTGACGGTTTTAACAACAATAATAAGAACTAATACAAACTGAAGTAGAACGAGAAAGGAGAAAGAGAGGGAGAAATAAAAGAGAAAGCTAAAAAGAAAAAGAAAAAGTAAGAGGAAAGTAAAGAGAAAAAAAGAAAAGTAAAAATAGAAAGATATAAAGAAAGATATGAAGAAGTGGCTTCCAATCTTCTTCACAGCAGTTTTAAGTACAATTATATTTTGACTTCTCTCTCTAAGGTTACATCATGACTCTCTTGTTTCTATAGTCTATCCTGTCTAATCATCAGAACCATAAATCACACGTTCATTTGTCCATAAGGCATGGGTTTAGGTTTCATAAATCAGTGTAATGTAGTGGTTAAGGTGTGTAACTAGAACTTGGGAAACCTAGGTTCAAGTCCATCTACAGCCATAGAAACTCACTGGCTGATTTTTCTCAGCTCCGTCTAGCTCACTGTGTTATGGTTGCAGGGAAAATCTAGATGAGAACTACTGTGTATTGTGCCTTGAATTCCTGGTGAAATGTGGAATATAAATCAAGTAAATAAACTGTGTTTTTTAAGCTCGCTTCTTTGGGTTGACATTTACTGACTAACCATGGTTTGCTTTGATTCAGACACAGTGCTCAAGTGGAGTTGTTTGAAAACAGAAGCAAAAATTTCTGGTCTTCCCAAGACCAAAGAGGAGAGGTTGAGGTTTGTTAGTTAATGTCTGGATGAGGCTGTTGAATAGATACATCAGTCCCATCTGCATTGTTTTTTAAGGAACTGGGTATAGTACATATTTATAGCTAATGTTTTCATAGCTTTCTTTTCATAGTAACAGCGTTCCGCGTGCGTCATGCCGGCCACATGGCCGTGGAAGCGTCTTCGGACAGCGCTGGCTCTTCGGCTAACAAACGGAGATGAGCACCGGCCCCTAGAGTCGGACACGACTGCACAACTGTGCGGGGGGAACCTTTTTTTTTTCCATAGCTCAAGAGTTCATATGTCTCTCTTTGCTTTGAGAGAAAGATGAGGTTGACATAAGGAACATTAAGTATCTTGGTCAAGAATTCAGCCTTTCTTTTTTCTGAAAATAACATATTTATTTTGGAAGTTATTAGCAGGATCTGTAGCTAGATATTTGAGGAGCTGCTTTGTGGTTACATTTCCAGGCAGTATTGTTCCCCTCTAAAACAACTGCATCTGAACTTTTCCCTCTATCTCCCATGGCCCAGTGCTATGGTTTGTGATCACAGGATGTTCTATTTTTTTCTTTGATGTGGTTAACTTACAACCTGCTGACAAGTTGCCCATTTGTCATAGAATACCCTGGAATGTTTGATGCTAACATGTGATCCTTCTACTGTAAGGGGATGGTTATAAATATAGAACAAAATATCCTTTCTTTCACCTTACCCCCATATTCCTCAATTTGAAAATTATTAAAGGACATGAAAGAAAAACCTTTCACTTTTAGTGAGATGGGCAGCTATATAAATGTGATTAATAAATACATAAAACCTTATCACAAGGGAAAGGTCCCATTTTGAAATTGGTTCCTTGTATACTGATGGGGCCTATTGGAATCCAAGGCAAGATGATTCTGAAGCCTGCTATTTCTCAGCATGCTAACTTCCTTTGTCATAAGGGGGTGGGGAAGGGGACCTTGGCAAGCACCAAAAGCATCCTGAATTCATGATTCTCTCCCGTTGGGGGAGATGGGCGGTCATATAAATTGAATAAATAAATGAATAAATTGTTGAAAAGTGCAGAGGAGAGCATTATTCACAGTGGCATAAATAATGTCTTATAGCATTTTAAATGTATTGTGGCATACCCTCTTTGAGTCTGCATTGGTACTGGGTTAACCCATTATTGATTTCATACTGTTTTTCCTACCAGAAGGAGCCCAGAGAAGTGCACAAAACCAGGAATACACATAGAGAGGAAAACCCAATAAGAATATTAAATGGTTCCTTGGAAACACTCATTTAAAACCCAGAATATCTTGGTGACATTGTGGTCCAGGGGTTATTTTATTCAGCAAATGCTGGGTGAAGAACCCTGTTTTGGGCTTTCTCCTGAAGCTGTATAGTATGTGGACCAGCTATACTTATGGTTCGGGAAGAGAGTGCCATTAAACGGGGCAATCACCAAGAAAGCCCTCTCCTAGCATTATGGGCCAAGCTCATAGATAAAACAGTGTGCAAGGCCTGGCCAGCTGATTTAATCCATGGCATTAGGAGAAATGATCTTTTCAGTGTTTAGCCTGTAAAGCCCTAAATGGCATAGGACAGTGTCAGTCTCCTGAATTGGCCCCACTACCTCATAGGCAGCCAGTGTAGTATTTTAAGGATCAGTGTAATGTGGTCTCACTTAGCAGCGCCATTTACCAATTTAGCAGACTGTACCATTTGTAGCTTCTGGACCATCTTCTAGGGTAGACCCAGTGGAGCATGTTGCAGTAGTCCAGTTAATAAGATTATGAGGGCAGAAGTTATGAAGGTTAACCTATCTTGGTCTAGGTGATAACAGCTATCTAGCTCTTTTTATGGCCTTGAGCAAGCCACTTTATCTACTGATTTTAATATTGTGGTACTACCCATTGTACTGTACTGTGTATTACCTGCATCTACATTGCCTGGAGAAAGGCTGTTCATCCTGAAATGCCAGGTGTGACCTACTTTATTCACTAGAAAGCATGTAGCACTAGGACTGTCATATGCAAGAGATTCCATGTCAACATCTTCATTATCATTATAAGGTTTTATTGCTCAATCAGTTAACTGGAAACAAAGACAGGTGAGCTCCTGTTGTCTTTGATGGGAATGGAAGGTCTCATGTATGATGTGGGTTTTTTCTCAGAACTGAGAAGAAGCTGTCTACCTGTTTCCCATCTCCTCCACCTGTCAGTAAAAAGGTAAAGGTTCCCCCCGCACAGTTGTGCAGTCGTGTCCGACTCTAGGGGCCGGTGCTCATCTCCGTTTGTTAGCTGAAGAGCCAGCGCTGTCCGAAGACCCTTCCACGGTCACGTGGCCGGTACGATGCACGCAGAACGCTGTTACCTTCCCACCGAAATGGTACCTATTAATCTACTTGCATTTTGCATGCTTTTGAATTGCTAGGTTGGCAAGAGCTGGGGCTAGTGCGGGAGATCACTCCGTCACGCGGGGCATCACTCGGTCATGCGGGGCTAGGGATTCGAACCTCCGAACTTGCGATCTTCCGATCGACAAGCCTGGTGTCCTACCCGCTGAGCCACCACACCCCCGTCCACCTTCAGTACTGAGTGCAAGTGCTGAGCAGGCATAGGGTGGAACCTTGTCAGAACATCTTCAGGTATCTAATTTCTAGGAAAAGCCAGATCTAGGGAGTTTTCTTCTCCAGAAATGCTTCTTATTCATCTTGGTTAAGCTATTGAAGCCTGGGAAAAAGGAGCAGGAATTAGCCTCTGCAAATAGGAATGGTTTACATGATTTACCAGTAATGCAGCAATCTCCATTCATGCACTGCCTAATTGCTGCAGTACTGCTTACAATAGTAGGGGAGTTTGTATGTACATCCTATAGTCCAGGTGGACTACAACTTCTGTCATTCCCAGGGAGCCGGGTTAATGGCTTGCTGGGGGTGATTAGAGATGTAGTTCATAATATTTAAAGCATTAGCTTGGAATGTCATATTAAGCACTAGACTGAATATGAGTATTTTTTAAAAGCATGTGGCATCTGAAGCTGAGTGTAATGAGATCTGAAGTTGTTGTTGTTGTTTTCCTAGTGTTGTCCCACATGGCTGTAGTGTCTGCTTGTTTTTGTACTGCACGTTTCTGGTCCTTATAGGGAAGCTATCAATACGTGATGTAACATTGGTAGTATCAGTCATTTTGATGCAGAGTCTGACTCTGACTGGGACTTAGAGAAAGCACCCGGCCCATGATGATCCAGCTGGTTTCTGTGCCTAAGGGAGAATTAGAACCCGTGTCTCCTCACTCCCAGTCAAACAGCTAACACTGCACTGCCTTTAATGAGAGCTGATCCATGAACATAAATTTGAATAGGGAGAGGCATTGGCAGGAGTCAGGTTTATAGTAACTAACAATAGGAACCTGTAAAGTGAGCATCCCTAATGAAGTAGCTTCATCTTGTCATTTTTTTAAGCTGCACATGTGGGAGGCATATGTAATTTCCCAATGAGGAACATGACTTACTGGTTATTGGATGTTCACCTGAATGTTCTTGAGTTGCCACAATAAATGGAAATGTGCATTCAATTTTAATGGCTGCCTATGGAAGAAAATTCATAATTAAGATGAAGCCCAGATGGTAAAACTGTCTCCTATTCTCTTTGTATTTCCATAGGTACACTTTGCTTAAGTCTATCTCTTGAATGTATGGTTTTTTTCAATCAGGAATTTGTTATTTATGAATATAGGTAGTCCTCACTTAATGACCATTCATTTAGTGATGGTTCAGACTTATGACGGTGCTGAAAAAACTGACTTACAACCGGTGCTCACACTTACAACCGTCATAGCGTCCCCGTGGTCACGTGATCACAATCTGGGTGCTTGGCAATCGGTTCGCATTTATGACCATCGCAGCACCCCATGGTCACGTGATCGCCAGTCTTGACCTTCCTAGATGGCTTCTGGCAAGCAAAATCAATGGGGAACCTCATGATTTGCTTAACAACCATGTGGTTTGCTTAATGACCGTGGCAATTCGCTTAATGACCACCACAAAAAAGGTAATAAAATCGGGTCAGATTTGCTTAATGACCACTTTGCTTAGCAACCGAAATTCTGGTCTCAATTGTGGTCATTAAGCGAGGACTACCTGTACATGTGAGGAAATGTCCTGGATGTTTAAAATTCAAGCTGATGGAATTTTTGGCAGCTCTTGTTGAAAAACCCTGCTGGTTGATCCACGTAATGTGCATTATATAAGCAAGATTTTACAAAATAGCGAAGGGCATCAGAGTGGGATTAGCCGTTTAGCTATGCTTCCGTGATTGTAAGAGAAAGAGAACATGTGTCATTTGGCTCTAGTGAAGATAGGCAAGCATAAACCAGGAATTTACTTGATTAAAGAAATGACGGAGTTGATAGCTACTTGGTTAAAGGAATATCTGAGTTCATAGCTTTACTAAGCCATGGTCTGTCCTAACCCACAATTGGCACATAAGACATTAAACTAAAACCAAATCACATTATGATATGTAAGCCCCATCTCTGCCATGTTGCCATGTATTCCTACTGCACCCTCTCCCCCACTTCCTTTCTAGTAGAGGTGGGCAACATTATTTATTTATTTATTTATTTATTTATTTATTAAATTTTTATCACTGCCCGTCTCCCCCTGAGGAGGGACTCTGGGCGGTTTACAGCAAAAAAGCACATTAGGCTGTTCTTATTTATTTATTTATTTGTCCTATTTCTTTACCGCCCATCTCATATTACGACTCTGGGAAGTTTACATACAATTAAAAATAAAAGAACAACATATCGCTAAAACAATGCAGTATAAGTATAAATTTATTTATTTATTTATTTATTTATTTATTATTTAAATTTATATGACCACCCAACTCCCCGAACGGGGGACTCGGGGCGGTTTACAATAAAACCAAGGTTAAAATATAAATATAAAATTACAAATTATTAACACAATATAAATAAATGTAAAATCCAATCTGGTGAGTTGATTTTAAATAATAGGGAGGACATTATGGTATTAACCACCCACAGGAGATGCTATTACTTTTCCCCTCCCACGCTAGGCGGCAGAACCAGGTTTTCAGATCTTTCCTAAAGGTTGGGAGGGAGGAAATCTGTCTCAACTCTGGGGGCAAGATATTCCAAAGGGCGGGCGCCACTACATATAAATATAAATATAAAAGTGCAAAATATAAAATATAAAATTCAGGATGGTGAATAAGGATCTCACCATTGGCACCATCAAGGTGCCAACCACCCCCATGATTGGCTATCCCCCCTCCCACCCCAAGCAAAGTGGCACAACCAGGTCTTAACCCCCTTCCAGAAGGCTGGGAGAGTGGGGGCCTGCCATACCTCCGGGGGTAACTTATTCCAAAGGGTGGGTGCCATGGCAGAGAAGGCCCTCCTCCTGGACCCTGCCAATCAGCAGTCCCTCATGGACAGGGTCCATAACATGCCCTCTCTGCCTGACCGGATAGGACGGGTCGATGTAACGGGGGTGAGGCGGTCCCTCAGGTAACCTGGACCCATGCCATGTAGGGCTTTAAAGGTGATAACCAACACCTTGAATTGGACCCGGAAGCAGACTGGAACCCAATGCAACTCACTCAGCAACGGTGTTATATGTGCCCTCCTTGGGGCTGCCAAGACTACTCGCGCAGCCACATTCTGAACCAGCTGGAGCTTCCGGATACTCTTCAAGGGTAGCCCCATGTAGAGCGCGTTGCAATAGTCTATACTATTGTATAGACTATATAATTCATAATCTTTGAAAATGAATTATTTTAGTGAAGACAGGATTGTTAGAGCTAGCCTCTGTAGTGCTGGGCTGCAATTCTCATCCCAAGTCAGAACCCCTTACAGACATTTCTCTGTAATTAAGTGTTTCATCTCAGAAAAATACAGTATCCTGCAGAATTTATCCCTTTCTGCTGAAAAGTTAAAAAATGTAGAGCTGCAAATAGTTTTTATGTTTTAATCACTGAGTAACATAAAACTTAGATTTCCAAATCTTTCTTTTGGCTTGAACTCAGGATCCAGACTGAATCAGGTTCTTTTCTGAATCAAGGCTTAAAATGCCTCTTATGCTTCTTGCATACATTTTGTCCTATCTAATCTTTTATTTGGCAGATTGAGGACATTTCCACACAGCATCCAGTTTTATCCTCCTAAGCTCTCAAAGGTATTTTTGTTCCACCCTACAATTGCTCTCACCCATTCCCATTTGAGGTGTTCCCCCAAAAGATGAGTAACATTGTTTACACGATTGCCCAACATGAGAAAGTATGCAGCAGGGATGGGCATTTGCTGCCTGCTAGATGTTTAGAAACAGAGCAGCTTAGTCGGAATAGACAATGGATGGGAACTCTTGTCAAGCACCAGGTTGCCTACTCCCAATCTATGAACTATACTTACCACATTAAGGTATCATCATAAACTGCATGGTTTGGGCTTATGACAAGATTATAGGATTCAGCTCCTTGACTCAGCTCAAGAGCACCTGTGCATGTGTGCTGATGTTTGTCAAAGCCTTGCTCCTCCTGTTTGCTGCTTGATGGGCAATTCAGTTGCAAATATAACTATAGTACACTGATGAGGTGGAATAATCCCTTTTCTTAAGGGCCATATGTGACTGATCAAGTTCTCTTTGAGTCAAGTTACTGTTTACTACAACCAGACATTGTCAAGAAGAAGTTATTTGAGGGAATCTCACCAGCTTTCTGAAGCATTTCTAATCTTTGGTGGTCAGCAAAACTATTGAAGCATGTAAGGACATTCTCAGTATGTAGTGAGAATCCATGCACATATGGCCTCTACTCCCTGCAATAGAGGAGGCTGCGTATTTGCTTGGTGTGATAAAGTTGTTTGACATTCCACAGATATTTACTTAGCAGAGCGTAAGGCAGATTTTATGAGTGTCTTCTTCAAGACCTTTTGTTCTATTCTTGATCCAGGACTCAGTACTGGCTACTCTGTGATCAGGTCTATGTCATCAGGTGATAAGCAGTATTCCATGTGACCACCAGGTTTGAGGGGAGACCCTCTCATATGGCTGGTATTAGCTGTGCTTTTTGCTCTGGTCACCTGAGGCTAACAATCATTATCGCTCTCTCCTTAAAGAAGTACTGTATTCTTGGTGCTTTTAGAGAAACCTCCAAAGCAGTGTTTCTCAACCTTGGCCACTTTCAGATGTGTGGACTTCAACTCCCAGAATTCCTTGCTGGCTAGGGAATTCTGGGAGTTGAAGTCCACACATCTGAAAGTGGCCAAGGTTGAGAAACACTGCTCCAAAGACTAGCAATGCAATCCCAAGTGCTTTAATTTGAAATGCAGTACGGCTCACTGACTTTAGGAAGGCCTAGTAATTAAATGTGCTTAAGAATTCCAGCTTTAATCAAGGACTTTTAGGAAGGAGGAAATTAATCCTGTGACATGACTTTATTTCTGAGCAGAACATTTGCTCAGTCTTGGGTGAAATAAATGTGACATTTGTGTGAATCTTATTCCTCTTAGCTGACAGACATACTGTAAAGTGGAAATGAGAGATTGGAAAGATTTGATAAAATCTAAGATGTAAAAGGATATGTACTTTCAACTTGTGGGCAGAAGTGAACATGATTGTATCTGGCTGGGAAGGAACCTTGAATCTGGTTCTTTTGCTTTCCCCCCTGCAAAATATGCCAGTTTCCTATCCAAAATTTCTTTTTTACCCTATGTGTTTGTGTGCGTGCACATGCCATTATAAAGAAAATTATATGCTGACTTTCCTTAAGATGGTCTTAAGGTAGTTTTCAACAATAGATCCTATGTTTTATATGGGAAAGGCTGACATAAACGAAATGGAATCTTGGAAATGCACAAAACAATCTCCATAGTCATTCTTCAGCATCATATTTTGAAAACTTCTGCAAAATAGTTGAACCACTACACAGCAATGCCTTGTTCGTCCCAACCGACACTTCCTGTGCTCATGGATATGGAGGAACAAGATTGTACTTCCTGAACGTTGCTGTCCTAGTATAGGTGTTAAGGCAGTTTCTTTTGCAAATCCCAGGCAAAAAACAGATCAAAATGAATTGAGAAAATGTTTATTTCCAAGAACATCTCAAGTTGATAGGTCATTCCTTAATCAATTTCAAGAATACCACACTAGTGTAATAATCCACTTGTTACTCAATCCGTTTAAAAAATATAACATTTAAAGCTGCAGTGGCTCAGTGGTTAAGACACCAGGCTTGTCGATCAGAAGATCGCAAGTTTGGCGGTTTGAGACCCTAGCCCCGCATGATGGAGTGAGCTCCCGCACTTGCCCCAGCTCTTGCCAACCTAGCAATTTGAAAGCTTGCAAATGCAAGTAGATGAATAGGTACCACTTCAGTGGGATGGTAACAGCGTTCCGTGCTTGTCATGCTGGCCACATGACCATGGAAAGTATCTTTGGGCAGCACTGGCTCTTCAGCTAAGAAACAGAGATGAGCACCGCTCCCTAGAGGCGGACACGACTGTGCAGGGGAAACTTTTACCTTTACTTATAGTTTATTAATATCTGATCCTCATGAGAATGTTTATTCTAGTATTAGTTTTTCTTGCAGCGATGCTCAGCTAAGCAAGATGGGATTTAGTTTCCTTCAACAGCTTTTTCATAAATTTATTTATTTATTTATTTTGGCTGCCCAACTCCAGTGGACTCTGGGCAGCATACAAAACTAGAAAAAAACACAAAAACAGCTAAAAGCATTAAATCAGACAGACAGCCCAAACTAAAATGATCTGATAAACAACAAAATCAACAAAACAAAAGGTAAAAAAAAAAGGTAAAGGTTCCCACCGCACATTTGTGCAGTCGTGTCCGACTCTAGGGGCCGGTGCTCATCTCTGTTTCTTAGCTGAAGAGCCAGCGTTGTCCGAAGATGCTTCCACGGTCACGTGGCCGGCATGAGGTGCGCGGAACGCTGTTACCTACCCACCGAAGTGGTACCTATTCATCTACTTGCATTTGCATGCTTTCGAATTGCTAGGTTGGCAAGAGCTGGAGCTACTGCGGGAGCTCACTCCGCACGCAGGGCTAGGGATTCGAACCTCCGAACTTGCGATCTTCCGATCGACAAGCCTGGCATCTTAACAGGGGCCTTAAACAAACCATAAACATCAACCCCAGGCCTGGGACCACAGCCAGGTTTTCAAGGCTTTCTGGAACCCCAGGAGAGAGGGCGCCGTCCTTATCTCTGGGGGGTGCTGTTCCAGAGGGTGGGGGCCGCAACAGAGAAGGCACGCTTCTCTGTTGGAGACGATGGAGGGGACCTGGAGCGCATCCACTCTGCTGGAATGTACTGGGTGGGCAGAAACAATTGGAGACCAGTGGTCTCTTAGATATCCAGGCCCTATGCTTTTTGGCCTTTGTGTATGTATTATGCAGGCAACAAGCAGTCTTCACTATAGGTATTGCCTCTCTTTCTGATACAAGTCTTTCCAAGAAATTGTATCTACGAGTAGTACTGTTTACAGAACAGTGAGTCATGAATGTGTGTTCTTAATGTTCCACAAAACCAAACAAAGAAAAAAGGGTTCACATAGGATATTTGCTGGTGTCCCTTCAGAAACTAAAGACATTGGATAAGATTATATCATGAGCAGGTGGTATTAAAATATTAAAATATTTGTACAACAGCATGAACGTTACAGAACTACCATGAATCATACTTTATATTGGGTTAATCTTTGATTTTTGCTTTTTCCATTTTTTTAGAATTAATAGGAAATGTTTTTCTATGAATGGAGGATTGGGAAAATCAACATGAATTAGGATAAGAGGTTAGGGATTATCATGTAGATCTTGCTAGTTATGTTTTCTTTATGACTAATTGACAAGCGTTATTTTGGTTTCATTTAACTTTATCAAGGCTTCAGAATACTCTAAATCAACTTTTCCCAACCTGGTGCCCTCTTGATGGATTAGATAAAAATCCTATAATTTCCAACTAGTATGGTTGGAAAGCCAGATTGCAATCTGTACTTCAGGGCTTTCCAAAGTGCTGCCGCTGGCGACACACCAGTGGCAGCAGCGGCGGCGTGCGCGCGCATGTCGATGGCGCGGGGGAGCGTGTGGCGACGCGCGCACGCACGGCGGTGCGGGGGGGCGTGCGGCGGCGCGGGGGGCGTGCGGCGGTGCGCGCGTGCATGGCGGCTGCCGTGCACGCGCGCGCCGCCGCTTCCGGGTGGTGTGGCAACACACCACGCTGTGTGTGGCGACGCGACACACAGTTTGGAAAGCTCTGCTGTACTGTATGCAGACATTTTGTGGCTGGGAGTGAAAATTCATCTACAGATAGTCTAACTACAGTACAGGTAGTTACATGGCAATTGGGACTGGGATTGCCATCACTAAGCAATGCAGTCCTAAAGCACGACATCACATGACTGCATCTCTTAGTGACACCAATCCCAGCAGTCCTGGTTGCTGTCGTAACCCCAAGACACCCAGGTTTTTCAGTGGGAAGAGGTGGGAGTCCCAGGTAAGGAGCACGGGGGAGGCTGGGGGAGGGCTGATGCAGGCCGCGTGTCAGTCGGGGGAGCCCTAGGAGGGTTGGCGCAGGCCACACACAAGGCTGGGGAGGCTGGGGGAGGGCCAGCGCAGGCCACGGGCAGGCAGGGGGGTGCTGCTAGTGAGAGAGAAAGCAGGAGTGATTTACTGGAGTGACTTGCAACCTTCCCTGCCGGCTTCCCTATTGGCTTTGCTTGTGGGAAGCTGGCAGGGAAGGTTACAAATGGCAATCATGTGACTGTGGCTCCCTGCGACATCGTAACTGCAAGCAACTTGCCAAGTGCCCGGATCGCAATTGCGTGACTGCAGGGGTGCTGCGATGGCTGGAACTTCAAGGACTGGTCATAAGTACCACTCATTCAACACCACCATAATTTTGAACGGTCGTGGAACGAATGGATATAAGCCGAGGACTAGTTTTGGACCAGCCCAGTTTTGGACATTGCTATATGAATTGTTCATTACTGTATAGATAAGGCTTGATGTAGGAAGTGAACAAAGTTATATAGCCTCTCTTGCATAGGTGTCTGCTTTTAAGCACAATTATGCCAAAATTTGTCATGACATCACAGTGCAAGCTTTACCCTTTTGTACTTACATCGTGACATTTCACGCAAGTATATAAGAGATGGAGTTTGCATCACGATGCATATTTTGTCACACAGACACCCTCCCTGAATGCCTATGTCCTGAAATATTGTAACCATCTTTTGCTCACAAGCAGCAATTGTTATAGAACATGGTTGTCAAGCTGCTCATTGGGGTGAAACATACAGTACATGTAATAGCATTCTAATGTTGTAGCATTCATACTGATTACCCATTTGTTTTAAAGATCTAATTCAAAATGTTGATTTTTGTTGCACTGTGAGAACTAGAAATCTCTTTTAGAAGTCAACAACTGTTCCATTTTCAAGAAGTTGATTTTGGAACCATTGCTACATACTTTTTTCCTATAAAGTTACAATTTACACATGAACTTGTTTCTACTCCTTGTTCTCTCTGGAGCAGCTTACCTTTCTTTTTATAAATGGTTAGTTTGTGTACTATATGAACTTGAATTTGCAATTTTCCAGGGCCTGATTTGTAGAAAGCAAAATAATCCATGGGCAATCTGATGGGAAGACTCCAAATGTTCTACCAAATATTTGACATCAGAACTCCCAAGGGGATGGTATCATATATCAGTGGTTTAACCAAGGGCCTGTGGAAAAACTAAAATCTTTGGACAACAGAGTTTTACCATTATTTTTAAATTACACTGACCATGGGAGAGATCTTTTGGAATTAAAATAGTGTTTTATGACTTCACTGTTGGCAACTCAGCTTCAGTAACCCAGCACTACTGGGTCAAAGTTAAAATATAATCCGTAACACTTAATGTGTAAATGTAAGCACTTTATGTAAGGGCAAAGAGGACTGAATTCCAGAGGGAGAGAAAGTTGATATATGAAACAGGCTAGCAGAGTTTATTGTGCCAAGAAATATGTCTGTCTGGTTTTCACCAGCAATTTGATGAAAGGGGTTGGAGGAGGAGCACTGAAAAAGTTAGGATGAAGGACTTTCCTACTGCTGTATCTACACTGAGATCTGTGTTTGCAGCTCATTTTTTAAACATCTCTTGTCTGGCCATGTAAGATGTCTCAAAATGGATAGAATTTTTAAGCCCAAGATAAGATAGGATAAGATAAGATAGGGCGTAGTGGCTCAGCGGGTAAGACGCCAGGCTTCTTGATCAGAAGATCGCAAGTTCGGAGGTTCGAATCCCTAGCCCCGCATGACTGAGTGAGTTCCCGCACTCGCCCCAGCTCTTGCCAACCTAGCAATTCGAAAGCATGCAAATGCAAGTAGATGAATAGGTACCACTTTGGTGGGAAGGTAACAGCGTTCCACGTGCGTCATACCGGCCACATGACCGCGGAAATGTCTTCGGACAGCGCTGGCTCTTCGGCTAACAAATGGAGATGAGCACTGGCCCCTAGAGTCGGACACGACTGCACAACTGTGCGGGGGGAACCTTTACCTTTAAAGCTAAAGCTTGTTATAATTTTAAATATCTCTTGCTTCAAATATTGTACTCTGCTCATTTATCATTGTATTCTAAAAAGCTCTGGAATATAATAAAAAAAAAACCCTTAATACCTGTGGAAGGTGAATTCTTCAAGCATGCCAAGAACAAGACCAAACATTGAAAGAGGATGGTAGGTATAGAGAATATAAAGAGAGTCCTTCAGAATCAGACTAAAGGTCCATCAGATCTAATTTCCTGCTCCCAGGCAGGTGATTCCAGAGACTCATTTGGCACCAATCTTCTGCTTTTGGGGCTGACCTTATAACTGAATTGTGGCTCTTTCTAAAGAGGATGATTTTACTTCTATCATTAGTTTTTCTTTTTAAAAAGGTACAACAAAAATAAATGTAAACAGCTGGTGATAACTTTTAAGTCACTCCTCTGCTTCAGATTGGCTTAAAATGGGACCTTGGATTTCAGGTAGCTGAAAATGAAACATCAAGCAGTTCTCTTGATTGTACCATTGGACTTTCTCTAGAAGCCCCCGACACACTCCTTCCTGTCTGTAGGTTGGAAGCAGCTTTGTGCTGCCTTAGATAAGTGTTATCTTCCAATGCAGCAGCTGAGGAAACTTCTCTGAAAGTGTGTATACATGGGCAGATGGGAAGAGAGGGAATTCTGAGCCCTTGCAATCAGAGGCTGGCCAGGACATTTACTGAAGAATGCATTTTCCCCTGTCATAAACCATGTACTTTGGTCTATAAGCATGTTATCAAATAGATGTTATCAAAAAGTAACACATGATTCACTTTTTAAGTATCTTTGGCAAGATGATGTGGCATGACCTAGCAGCAAAAGTCTCTGTTCCAGCGGTAGGGGTCTTTTTAGGCCTTGTCCAGGCGGTCTCTGAGAATCGGACACGATTGAACGGATAAAAAAAAATTGAGAAAGAAGTTTGTTTTGGATTTAGGATCATATCGCAACCCAATCATTATGTATTTTAAATGATGGCTTATGGATCACTAAACCAAGGGTGACCGGTAGAACAAACCCACATGAAGAAAATCACGTGTCAGCATGATTGTGAACCAAATCAGTCTCTTCTATGTATGTGGTCACTGAAAAGAAGTCCACTCTGTATTGAAGAAGACACTTATGAGTTGTAATGCAAGGACGAGAACTTATTTCTTAATGGCCGCTAGAGTTTTATGCCATGAAAAAATGGCCACTGAGTACAAATATTCCCACTCCTCTAAAATTAAATTAATGTTATTAACGAAACTTAGTTCAGTAAAATTTCTTTTGTAGCATACATGTTTCTAAGTCATAACAGCTAGGTTCATATATGTCTACTATGTCATGGTATATTTTAGACATTTACTGAACAGAAAATAAAATAGTAGACTGGTTCACACAATGCCAAGCCATAGTTTACACACCATTATAGTTTAAGACAAGGGTGAATTCAGCCACTGACCAGTTTTAGCAAAGCTGCAGAATTAAGATGGGGGGGGTGCATGTTTAAAGGAAAGGTCCCCTCTTCCAGCAGCATAAAGAAACTGGCTAACTGATCTCTTGATTCACATTTTTAAAGCCCATTTAAAGCACATTTTTAAAACACAGGACTAGCTTACCCATGGCTACGCCTTGTCAGAACAGAATCTACCGGCCTGAGTTGATCATCCTGAGGGGACCTGCTGCAAGTCCCACCCACCCCTTCTGAAGTCCATGGGGTGTGGACAAGGCATCGGGCCTTCTCAGTAGTAGCTCCCAATTATGGAACTCTCTCCCACCCCCCACCCCGCCACCCCCACAGGTATATGCAGACCTACCTTCTACTTTTCATAAGCAAGTTAAAACTTTCATTTCACTGTGTCTTTGGACCAACCTGAATAGGAATGCCATGATGTTTGTTCTTGGTAGAATTTTTATTGTAATACTTGTTCATTTTAATTGTTATGTTGCCCAGAGTCTGTTTGGAGTGGGGCAGCCTAGCAGTGCTGTTAAATAAATAAATACTACATTATGTGAACTCGGGCATTGTAGCTTATTCAAAAACAATTTTTTAAACACAATATTTGAAGCCAGCCAAAGTTTGAATGGCAGTTATTAGCACTTAGAATAAAGGGACTGGCCAAGGTAACATTAACTGATTTGCATAAAATGTGCCATTATAAGTGATTTCTGTATCATCCTTAGCCAAAAACAATCCAACAGTAGGGTATTGTATCCTGTGCAAATCAGGACAATGTGAAAAGCTAATCAAACTCATTAGAAGCTTTTTCTTGACTGGGTACTGGTTTGTTCATAATGAACTACTGGTTTGTTCATAATGAACATAATGAGCCAGTTTGGTCTAGTGGTTAAGGTGCTGGGCTAGAAACCAAGAGACTGTGAGTTCCAGGGCTCCCTTAGGCATGAAAGCCGGCTGGGTGACTTTGGGCCGGTCACTCTCTCAGCTCAAATCACTTCGCAGGGTTGTTGTTGTGGGGAAAATGGGAGGAGGAAGTATTAGGTATGTTCACTGCCTTGAGTTATATTTTTAAAAGGCGGGATAAAAATAAATAAATAAACTGAGCTTCCTTTTTATTTTTGTGTATTTATTATTCAGGTCCTATACTTTCATCATTTTAGGGTACATGGGGAAAAGTCTTTCTACATAGATCTAAATCGTCTGAGGGTTGAATGAAAAGTAATGCCTCCAATGTTATAAGTCACCAACAAATAGCACTAATGATTCTCTAGAAGCTCTGATATGTTCTTTAGCATCTCTTCTTTCACTTCAATTGGTGGGAAGTTGCTGTGAGAAAAAGTTGTGTTGTTATTGTTTGTGAAATGGAAGCCTACAGTGAGTAGTTGTCAGTGTGTTTTAAGGAATGTGCCATAATTGAATTTTTGACTGCTGAAGGAATCCCTCCAATTTAAATTCACCTCCAAATGCAGGTTGTTTATGATGATGATTGTGTTGATAGGACTACTGTACATCACTGGGCCAAAAATGTACAGATGGTAAACTGGGAAGGGTGGATTTGTGTGATCAAGAACAAAGTGGATGACCTCTGATGAGTTTCACATGAGAAAGCTTGATGAACTGATTAAAGACAGTTGGAGATCACTAAAAGGGAAATTGCTGTCAAGTTTGGCATTTCCCAGGAATGTGTGGGTCACATTATTGATGTTCTTCAATATTGGAAGGTTTGTGAAAGATGGGTTCCTCACATACTGATGGCAGAGATGAAAACTTTAAGAGCTGAAGCTTGCCAGCAATTGTTACAAGAAGGAAGGTGAGGAATTTCTTCACAGCATCATGACAACCAACAAAACATGGGCTTATCATTATAACCCAAAAATGAAGTGTCAGCATATGGAATATCATCACAAAGCTTCACCTGTGAAAAAAATATTCAAAAGCCAGGTTTTGGCAGGAAAACTCATGGTTACAGTCAGAACTGGGTATGCAGATAATGTTATTCACATGGATTTCCTTGAATCTGGCACTTCTATTTGCTCAGAGTGCTACATTGCAACATTCAACATTTTGAAAGAACAATTGAGCAGGCTTTGGAAGCACAAGAAGGAAATGTTGATGCAACATGACAACACTAAGCCTCACACTTCACGAACCACTCAAGAGGACGGGTGAAGCTGGATCTCACCATCTTATCCCACCCACCACATGCTCCATACTTGGCACCATGCGATTTCCACCTTTTCCTAAAATTGAAGGAAAATCTTTGTGGGCATCTGTTTGACTTGAATGAAGAGGTGGAAAGGGCTGCCAGGTTGAAGAGACAAAATGTGGAGTTATTTCAGAAGTTTGTCCATTATTGGCAGAAGTGTGTAGCAAATGATGACGACTTTGGAGAAATAAATATAGGTAACAAAAGAGCTAATTTCAAACATTAGTTTTTTCCTGTATCATTTATTAAAATATTTCTATTTAAACTAAAGTTATGGAGGTGGAGGCATTACTTGCATTCAGTCCTTGTATTTGATAGGCACCAAGTAGGTGAAAAAAAATCAAAGGCTCCTGTGTCTTACATATGACACCCTGAAAAACAAATCAGTTATCTTTTAATCAGTGTTATTGGCACTGAGGCCTACCTTTTCCTCTCAGCTTCTGCAGCAACAATTTCATGCATTGTTTGGGGTAATAGGGGGCATGGTGGCTCAGCGGGTAAGACGCCAGGCTTCTCGATCGGAAGATTGCAAGTTCGGAGGTTCAAATCCCTAGTCCCACGTGACGGAGTTTGCTCCCTCACTCGCCCCAGCTCTTGCCAACCTAGCAATTCGAAAGCATGCAAATGCAAGTAGATAAATAGGTACCACTTCGGTGGGAAGGTAACAGCGTTCCGCGCGCCTCATGCCGGCCACATGACCGTGGAAGTGTCTTCAGACAATGCTGGCTCTTTGGCTAACAAACAGAGATGAGCACCGGCCCTTAGAGTCGGACACGACTGCACAAATGTGCGCGGGGAACCTTTACCTTTACCTTGGGGTAGTCTGGTCTAAATACTCTTTTATCCAACTTCTTTAGCCTATAGTGTGTTTACCTTTGCAACATTTCCCCAAATAATTGCTGTTCTGTTATTACTTTTACTCTGAGTGTATGGTTTACATAACATTATGCAAACTGTTCCACTGGATTATCCCACTTTTGCATATTAATCTTGCAGGTTCATGGAATTAAAATAAATGTGTACTTTAAACTGTATGGGATTTATGTTTCTTTGATGTGCAGGGATGTTTTTCCTTTAATAAAGCTTTATTAAGTTTTTCAACAAATACATAAAACTACAAGAAACGAAATAAAGTGTAGTACAAGAGAAAAAAGGAACTAAAAAGTGCGAAAATACAAAAAAAGACTACTACATAATACATACTAACTTTCAACTTTCTACAACAGGGCTTTCTAAAGTGCCGCCGCTGGTGACACACCAGCGGCGGTGGCGATAGCAGTGCGGCGGCGCACGTGCACGGCGGCGGCGCGGGGGGCGTGCAGTGGCACGCGCGTGCACGGTGGCGCAGGGGGGCGCGCGGCGGCGTGTGTGTGCATGGTGGCGGCGGCAGCAGCTGTCGCCGCCGCCACCATGCACGCGCGCGCCGCCGCTTCCGGGTGGTGTGGTGACACACTTTTGTGTCGCGACACACAGTTTGGAAAGCTCTGTTCTACAACAAAAATATAAATAAGTCAATATCAGTCTCTTACTCTAGTTCAAACTGGAATGAGCATTACTTCTATAAACCATTTCTATTCTCAATATAACATTTCCTCTAAACACCATTTTTCCCTTGAAATGGATATATACAGTCAGGACCAGAAATATTGGAACAAGGATAACTGTTTTGGCAGTTGGCATCTGTACACCACCACATTGAAGTTGAAAGGAAACACACCCAGATGGGAGTGAAGTCAGGACTTTCAGCTGTAATTCAAGGGGTGTGACAAAAGTGGGGCACTAACCATTCAGGAAGTACAGCCAGTGGCATACACCCCCCCCCCCCATCATTGGTGGCTCATAAGTAATGGAACAAATGGCTGACAAGCAGCTGCATGGCCAGATGTGGCCTGTTTCCTGGGTACCCCATGACCAATCAAGCAGATAAAAGGTCTGGAGGTGGTTCTGAGTGTTACATTTGCATTTGGTAGCTGTTCACTGGAACTCCCAACATGAGGTCCAAAGAGGTGTCCATGTGAGAGAAGGAGGCCATCATTAGGCTGAGGAAACAAAATAAACCCATCAGAGAGATAGCAAAAACATTGGGAGTGGCCAATACAACAGTTTGGAGCATCCTGAAAAAGAAGGAATTAACTGGCAAGCTCAGCAACAGCAAAAGGCCTGGAAGACCATGGAAGACAACTAAAGTGGATTACTGCAGAATTCTGCTCATGATGAAGAGGAACCCTTTCACAACGTCTAGCCAGGTCAAGAACGCTCTTGAGGAGGTAGGCATGTCATTGTCAACATCTACAGTCAAGAGGCAGCTTTATGAATATAAATACAGAGGCTTCACAACAAGGTGCAAACCACTGGTAACGCTCAAGAACAGCAAGTGCCAGCAAACACCTAAAAAAGCCTGCCCAGTTCTGGAATAAGATTCTTTGGACTGATGAAACCAAGATTAACTTGCACCAGAATGATGGGAAGAGAAAAGTATGGAGAAGGAAAGGAACAGCTCATGATCCAAAGCATACCACATCATCTGTCAAACATGGTGGAGGCAGAGTTATGGCATGGGCATGTATGGCTGCCAATGGAACCGGGTCAGTGGTGTTTATTGATGACCTGACTGCTGATAAAAGCAGCAGGATGAATTCTGTGGAAGCGTCTTCAGACAACGCTGGCTCTTTGGCTAACAAACGGAGATGAGCACCGGCCCCTAGAGTCGGACACGACTGCACAAATGTGCAGGGGGAACCTTTAAAAAAAAATAGGGCTATACTTTCTGCTCAATGGAACCGGGTCAGTGGTGTTTATTGATGACCTGACTGCTGATAAAAGCAGCAGGATGAATTCTGAAGTGTATAGGGCTATACTTTCTGCTCAGATTCAGCCAAATGCTGCCAAACTGATAGGACGCCGCTTCATATTGCAGATGGATAATGACCCAAAACATATAGCAACAGCTACCCAAGAGTTTGAGAACTGGCATGGTAAACTTCTTGGTTTATATTGGCTGAATCCTCTTAATCATACAATAATACTGTTTGCAAAATGTTAATGCAGAATGTATAACCAAAATGCTCCCCCTCTCTCTTCCATATAGGTCTAGGCCATTTCAGCCTGCTCCAAGGCTACCCTGATTTTTCAGTGGGCTGGCTGGACTCACAGAAAATCCACGTGGCTTGGGCACGTGGACAAACAGCCCATGAAGCCTTAAATCAGGGCTTCTGACATCAGTATTCCCTTAAGTATCCTTTATGTCTACTTCCATTTAAATGCTGCTCTATGAGCGTGCAAGATCAAACCTTGTTGATGTAGAGTATGTCTTTGGTCATACTGGCCTTTGCAGTGGCCTGATTGCAACATGAAGCCATTCTGCGATTTGCTTTGAGAAGAGCAAACGGTTTGTTATGGCTTTCCTATAAAGCTCATGAGTTATAGTTTATTCAGTAAACTATGGTTAAGCAAAACATGGCTTAGTGCAACACAAAGAGCAATAATGCATTACAATGTGGGTGCTACAGTGGCTTTAGTCTATTGCACCAAAAAGAAGTTGTGTGGCTCTAACTCAGGGGCCCCCAAACTCTTCAGCTCATCGACTCCTTCATGAAGTTTCTGATGGTTCATCGACCCCCCAAACATTTATTATATGAAAATAATTTAATAAATACTACTTTAACTAATAATACTATGAATAATAGCAACATTTTTGCTATAATAGATAATAATGACTTCATAAAAATAGGTAATATTTAAAATATGAAAAATATAAGTTAAATAACGTACCTTTTTTTTACTGAAACTGTTGATACCATTAATTTTATTTTATATTTATTTATTATTCAAATTTATTCCCCGCCCATCTCCCATGCAAGGGACTCTGGGCGGGTTACAATAAATAAAAATTTAAAAACTATACAAAATATCTAAAAACACAAACAAAACATAATAAAATAAAATCCAGGATGGGCTTGGACCCGCAGAATAGATAGTGGAGCTATGGGGCCAGCCAACCGCAGGAGGCACTACCACCTCCGTTGTCCCAGGCCAGGTGGCAGAGCCAGGTCTTAAGGGCCTTCCGAAAGGCCAGGAGGGATTCCTATTAATGGGAAGGATGCATCTGATGAGTGTCAACAGGGGCACTAATATTTAGTTGGAGATTGGTGAGTTGGGGGAATATGCTCAGTATGGGAGGTGAACAGGAATGCTACACATAGGTATATCCTTCCTGGGACAGGGGAGATGAGAGAGACAAGGGGGAGGGTGGAAGGTCATAGACACAGTGCAAGCATGCTGGTGAACAAGGCCAGAGACAACACACAGCTGATAGAGACAACTCAAGGCTGCTCTCACTGGCGGCTGTCCATCCAATCCTGGGTAACACTGTCTTGCCACTAGCCACCTCACCTTCAAGACTAGGGACTGTCATGGAGCCCTACAGAGACCCCAAAAGATTAATGGACCCCAATCGACCTTCCATCACTTATTGACCCCCAAACATTTACTGATCCCCTTTCGACCCCCAGCCATTTATCAACCCCTTGGATAGTCCCATTGACCCTTGGGGGTCAATATTGACCCCTTTGAGGAACCCTGCTCTATCTGCATCCACTTAACCAGATGCATGAAATATTACTTTGTATGTTTATGTGCGCATTTGTGTGGGGTAGAGGAATTTTAAACAGGGAAGTTAAAGCAACATGCAAAAGGTACAACTGATAATAATTTACCCTGTTAATGGTACAGTATCTACTCTGTGCACTAGATGTGACCCAGAGAGAGCATTGTAGAAATTGATTCTCAAAGGAAGTGGGAGTTTCGATGCCTGTATAATGTAACTGATGGATCATCAGTCTCCAAAGTACAGTATTTGTTATTCATAAATTATAAAATAGTTGTATAAATTACTTCATTTTAATTTAATTACTACAACAGATACAGTTCAATAAATACAGATATGTTCACATGTTCATGCATTCCCTTCAAAGTAGTACAGTAATTGTTAAATTAATATTAATATTTAATTAATTAATTAATAATTAGTAGTTGGGGTCGGAAGAAGATTAGGCAGTCCCAGGCAATTAGATTGCTTTTGAAAACTCAGATCTTTTAAAGAGAAAACAGCCTTGGTATGCAAACATGATGAAATATACTATAATTGCTACATTGTTTAGAAGGGCATGCAAAAATGATGAAACGCAGTTCATTGCTACATGCTGCACAGTGGTAACTGTCAATTTACCAGAAATGCTCAGTTGCATCTTACTTCTTTTTTCCAGATGTTAACTCACTTGCAGATTGTTTAGCATGGCAGCAATTTTGACAGGGGAGGAGAATGAGTTCACTCAGAGCCATGACCCCGGAAGGGTTGAATAGGATTCCTGAAATCCCTTGCTAAAGTTGCTTTGCACTGATAACATTGGGGTTAGCTTCTGTGGGAACAAAGAAATGTAAAGTTGGCTCTGGACCAAGCTTTCTAAGAACTCTCTTTCACAGAACTCTATCTGGAACATTTGCATAGGGTTATTTTTTATTAAAAAGCAACTCTCTGCATAGCAAAGGCAATCTGCATGTTGGATTTACACAGAGCTGTATATGCCACGGCCTCCCTACCTCTTTTTCCTGTGTCAGAGCAGAAAAGAGCATCACCTTCCTCCCTTGCCTAAGGGCTTTAGAGCACAGGAAATCCTCAAGGGAGAAAATATTAAAACAAGAACCAGCTAGACCAGCACACGCTATTTCTCCACAATAACAAAGACACATCCTTTTAAAACAATGCAGCGAGACAGTAATCAATCCCTACAAGGGAGGTTTTTCTCCAGTATTAAGTTATAAGCTTCTTTTTTCCCCAAAGGGGGGAAAAATAACCCTCTGTAGCAGAGCTTTCCAAACTGTGTGTCGTGACACAAAAGTGTGTCGCCACACACAGTCTGGTGTGTCGCCACACAACCCGGGTTTTCCCACGGCGACACACCAACTGCAGTGTGCAAAACCCGAAAGCGGCAGCAGCGCTTCTGGGTTTTTGCGCGCTGCTGCACTTCCGGGTTTTCCCGCGGCGACACACCAACGCCGGTTGGTGTGTCGCCGCGGGAAAAACTTTGGAAAACCCTGCTCTGTAGAATGGTTTTTGTTTAGTGATTTATTTTCTGGTTTGAAGCAGGTCTTTCTATGGAGGTTCAGACTGCTGATGATAAGATTACCTGTGTTGATCTAGACATGAGGTGGGCAAGCCAGATTTATCCTATTTTCCACTAGAAACATAAGTTCCCACAACTAAAGACTAAAGTTGCAAAAGGCATACCCTTTGATTTAAAGACATGTGCCTCTTTGTTAAAGCCCAGGAACTTGTTTTCAGAGCCAGATTGAACATACCTCTGATCCTACTGCAGTTTCCCCAAAGATCTACAAGATTCTTGGGGTGGTGGGTAGATCCTGATGTAGCACTTCCTATCCTGCTACTTTATTGCTGCCTTAGCCTAGAATAGCCGTTATACAGCAAGTAGGTTGAAACAAGGGAACTGAGAAGGATTTAACTGGGTCATATAGCCACTGCGTTTTCACCTGGTAACCTTACGAGTGATGAAGAGCTAGTTGGCAAACTTAAATAGCAAGGAAGGCAAAAACCTTTATCTCTTACTTAATGTGTTGGTTACTGGTCTAAATTCTGGACTGTAAATTCTAGATTCTGGAATCACAGCACTTCCAGTCCCTGCAGCTCAAAAACCTCAGTCACCATATGATTTTAGGTGATTGGGATCCATTTGGCATTTCCTTCATGGCACGTGAAGTTTAAAAAACCATCCTAGAAGACATCCCATTCAAGATCAGTGACACAACAACTATAGGGTTCTCTCCATGAAATCATCAGGACTTGAGTTCGACAGAAAAGAGTCTTTACATTGTCCAAGAGATATTGATAATTCTCATTGGCGATCACTCATAGCCGGGACTTTGAAGAAGATATTGATACCTCATGCTGAGCCAAAGCTTACTTAATGTGAGAGTCTACCCAATATGCAACTAGGTCTACGTATTCCTGTGGCTGCTTTTCCAGCCTGATGTCCTGTGGATATTTTAGGCTTCAGCTGCCTTAATCTCCAGTCAGCATGGCCATCCATATACAAAGCAGGAGCTACACAACTCAAGCCAGAGGTCTGATTGAACCTCTTGCTGTTTTCCTGAGGCTTGTTCTGGATGAGGAAGCTGCACAATCGCTCGCCTTGGAACCGACAGAAGAGAAGCCCAGGGAGTGGATGGGTGGGCAAGACTGCCAGTAGTTTCAGTGATATCTAAGTGCTTATCCTGGCTTGCCTTCCCTTTGTTCAGGTACCTTTGGAAAGTGGAATGGAAAACCAGCTAATTGGTTCTGAAGTAATGTATTTGCTGCCTCCCCTGCATCTTCTCTCTAGTGGGTGTAACTGGAAAGAGGGCATTGAGGGCAGGCAATAGCATCTTGGTGGTGATGGGCCAAGGGAGATCTGGCAGGAGCCTGGGCATGGATTGTTCCCAGGGAATGTGACTTCTGTGTTTAGTGCTGACCCTTTGTTCCAGTCCCCCAGTCTCTGCCCTAGTGCTTGGTCAAGTTCTGAGAGGGGCAGCCTATGCATTTTTAAATGAATAAATAAATGGTTAATGGTAGTTTCCATTAATGCACTGCTGACTCTAGATACTGGTCAAAACATTTGTGTGTCAGGTATTATCAGCAAC
The DNA here is from genome assembly GCA_023362775.1 of Charina bottae. Classification (NCBI taxonomy): domain Eukaryota; kingdom Metazoa; phylum Chordata; class Lepidosauria; order Squamata; family Charinaidae; genus Charina; species Charina bottae. The sequence continues at coordinate 191,448,182 of JALMGJ010000001.1, read as the reverse complement.
CACATATTTCTTGTTTGCAGAGCAAACATCTGCTGTGGCCAATTACTTGTGTAACGTGTGTAACTTTGAATTCTGTGTGGTGCGTTATGGGATTTCTGCTCCAAGAAATCACACAGTGTTGAGAGGGAAGGGAGTGCTTGTGTCACACTCCCAGTAGTATCTTTTCATGCCTGCGTGTGACCTCTTGCTTCATCCACTTCCCACTCTCAAACCCTCATTGGCTGACAATCCTTTCAAGCAAACGGAGCTCATTTCCCGCTTCTAGGTTTTAATAATTTCGGTGGGTTTTGCCTCAACTTTTCAAGGACAGTATCTTCTCCTCTGCTAAATTTATAATTCACCAAATTAGCAAACGAGGCCTGCACAAGGACGCTGGAGCTGCTGGGTTAGGAAAGGGTTTTAAATGAAACCTGTCCCTCCCTTCTCCCAGAGAGAAGCCAGCCTCTTTGCCTTTGGAGTACACCCTGTAGACCTTATTTCCAGGCTGTGCTGCAGTTGATTTCATGTCCATCACTGGCAGTCTTATTCTTCCTGTTGCTGCCTTTTGCTGAACTTTTTCAGTTCAGTGAAAACAAAGGCTGGGTTATGTAAGAGATCATTAGAACAAATGTGAGGTATGTGAAAAGAGGAAGAATACAATCTAAGACCAATTGCCAAATAGTGCAGAGAAAGATCATCAAGTAGTTTAGGATAGCCTTGGCACATCTTTTTAGAATAAGATGACACAGTCAACTTGGGAAGGTCAGGAGATACTTTGGAAAAGGAGCATGTGAGAAATTTGCAAAATTCACATTGTTTGAGGAGGGTTCCTGGACTTTTCAGTGCTCCTGGACGTGACGTATGACGAGTTATTTAAAAAAAAGGCATAAAGCTTTTGTTTTGAGGAATACAGTAATTTATAGGATGACTTCTACTCCCCCAGCATTACATCCCAACACAACATCCCATCAGGCAATCTCACAATCCATTGTGAATGTTGGCTGGAATCATGTGCATGTCTAGCTAATATTAGATCAGACATTCTCTCCAACATGAAGCTTTTCTAAACCAACCACGTGTTTGCTCCCTGAACTGTCCGTTTTTAAAGCTTGCCATACTGGCCCTGGTAGCTCTGCAAAACGTTACTATTCAGTAATGTCAGGATCTCTGATATCTCAAAGCTATACTTTTTAAAGGACAAAGAATAAGGGTTTATTCTCTGTGCTGCCTTTCCTCCCCTGAATATACCAGCAGTGTAACCACTGCCTGTTTTTATTTTCTTGTCCAGCAGGGACAACGCTAAAGGCAAAGTCATTGAGCTGCAAAGGGCCATTCAGGCACTGGGTTCATTGATTCAACAATTTCCATATTCAGTGGAAGAACTCATTTTAAAACATCACCACCCCAGGCTGACCAATGTGTCCTTGAATATATTTAGAGTTTTTTCCTAGTGTTGATCTGAAGTCTGCCTTCTTGCAACTTCAATCTGTTGTTGTGTGTTCTATACACTGGGGTGATTTGCTGTCTTCTGTGTGACAAGTTTTCAGGTTATTGAAGAATACTACTGTATAGGATTGCACACACTTTGGAAATGAATTGGAAAAAGTGCTTTGAACCTTGCATAGCAGCTCCCTCCTGTTTGTTAAAGAAGACTTTCTCCAGAAGAGCCTGAAAAAAATGCAACTGTTTTAAAGAATGGATTCATTAACATTAATTTGAGTCTTGAAGCAGCTGCAACCTCTTTTTCAGGCTCATGTGGAAGTCTGGAAAAAGTCAGGCGTTTTCAGTGTCTAGCAGAGCAGTCCTATCCATGTGCTCTCCTGAGGTCTGAAACCCTTTTGAATCTTTCTTTGAAGTGTGCACATCCCAACTAAAGAATTCTGCTTAAGGCAGTCTTTAAAAAATGACTCTTGTATCCAGTTCTTTGTTTATATTATGAGTTTAAAGATGGCCATGAACATGCCCTCTATATGAATGTATGATGTAAAGCAGGGGTCCCCAACCTTTTTGGCACCAGGGACCGGTTGCGGAAGACAATTTTTCCATGGACCGGGGGGGGGGTTTGCAGGCGGGAGCCAATCATGCACACCGGGAGGCGGGGTTTGCAGGCGGGAGCCAATCGCGCGCACCAGGGGTGCGGGGTTTGCAGGTGGAAGCCAATCGCGCGCACCGGGGGGCGGGGTTTGCAGGCGGGAGCCCCGCGGCCCACTTCCTAACAGGCCGCGGCCCACAGGTTGGGGACCCCTGACGTAAAGCAGACTTCTTGAAAATTGGGATATGTAATTCAGGCTTGTGCTGGAACTGTATTCAGTAGGCATGGTAAATATGAAATGTAAATTATGCCCCCTTTCATGAATATAGCCAGTCTTACAGGATTTTCACATATGAAAGTGTGGCAATCTCAGGAGATAGCTTTTTTTTTTTTGCATCTCTGTGTTTTCTCACCAATACAGTGTTATACTCCTGTTGGACCGATTGAAGCCTCATATGATAAAGTGTCCTCTGTGTAGGACATCTTGGAATTCCAAAAGAAGCTGGAATGTCCTTGGCTTGAGATAGCACCCTTTACTCTGTAGTGGAGCATTTCCAAGAAGAGTTATAGATCCCAAAATGTGTATTGTCAGTGACTGCCCAGATAAATCTTATATGCGTATGATGATATTTTTTACTTCTGTTGTTTTCTGCCAAAATATAGTTTCAAATCAAATTGACCTTTCCTGACAAGGGAGCTTATGGTGCTTCAAATTCAACATCTCTCTACTGATTTAAGTCTCAGGAAATTGTCAGAAATTAAAAGGACTTCAGATTAGACCATCTGAGTATTTAGGACAGGGAGTGTGAAAGATGAGAAAAGAATCTGGGGGAACCAGTTGTACCTCTGCTGTTCTTGGAGCAGGGTAGATAAACGTGGCTTAAAGTACAGAGCAGATGCCCCATAATATTGGGAAGGAAAGTAATTAGGCAAATACAAAACTCTGAGTGTATGTTTTTAATAGTCGTTCACTAGGAATGTGAACTAACTAAAATATTGGGAATACTGAGTAATCTGTTTTAATACTTCCTCCTGCTCCACCGTTGTTTTGACCTCTCTAACGTTCATTGATAATCCTCTCTGGCATTCTCAAATCTCAGCTTGCTGAGCTGATGGTCTTTCCAGCCAAAGTTTGTTTGGGTGTATGTGCGTACATCCTTTTGATACTGTCCATGGTGACTGAACAACAAAATGTGCGTACATAGCATTTTCCAAGGTTCAGTTATCTTCAGTGCCGTTGTTCACTTTGGATCCACCTGAATAAATCCAATCCCCTTTTGGCAGGACATCAAAATTGGGCTCTCTTCTAGGAAGTCTGAAGTTCAATCTGTGACTATCCATTTTCTAAAGGCTATTTTGGCACTGCCAAGTTTGCAGGATGATGTGCTCTTAATAAATGAAGCATCTCTTATGTGTTTTGCAAAGCTATGCTCCCTCCAACATATTCAGTGAAAAGGAGCTATTTATTTTTTCTTCTGGCTTGTCTTAATTTGGTGAAAGGTTTCTGTTATACCCCAGCAACCCAGCTATTAAAATGCTAAGTGTAACTTGGCTACTGTACATGGGTTGGGCTGTTTAACTATGACATATGCCATGCAGGTGCATCCAGATGTTGCACACAGCTTTGCCCAAATGATCCAATATTTATTTAGTTAGTTACCTTAATGTATATTCACCCAGCTCTCAGTAGATGGAATACCTTTATGTATGTGTCATGATCGATATGTTTTGATGGACTGAAGATGAAGAAGTCAGTTGACCTTTGTTATCCTAGACATACAGTGGTGCTTAAAAGTTTGTGCACTCTTTCAAATTTTCAATAATTCTGCATAATATGACCCAAAATGTGATCTGTTCTCCATACAAGTCCTAAAACTAGATAAAGAGAACACAAACAAATGAGTCAAAAACATTGTACTTGTTTATTTATTGAGGAAAATGATCCAAAGCTACATATTTGTGTATGGCAAAAGTATGTGAACCTCTAGGATTATCAGTTCATTTGAAGGGGAAATTAGAGTCAAGTGTTTCAAAAAATGGGATGATAATCAGATGTGAGTGTGGGAGGTCCTGCCTTATTTAAAGAACAGAATTCTGGGTATTCACTCTCGAAGTCTGATCTTCACAACACACGTATGTGGAAGTGTGTCATAGCTCAAACAAAGGAGATTTCTGAGGACCTCTGAAAAATGCTCACCAGGCTAGAAAAGGTTACAAAACTATTGCCAAAGAGTTTGGACTCCACCAGTCCACTGTCAGGCAGATCGTGTAGAAATGGAGTCACTTCAACACCATTGTTACCTTCTCCTGGAGTGGTCGACCAATCAAAATTACACCAAGAGCAAAGTGTGTAAGGTTTCAAAGAACCCCAGGTTAACGTCTAAGGAGCTAAATGAATGTAGTGGAAGAGAGAAATAGAACAATAATGTACTAAATTAAAAGTTTTTAAACATAAAAACTAGTTACTATTTTGTAAATTTCCAGTTGTCCTAATCAAGGTATTTCCTTTTTTGGATATTTTCTTTTACAGGTAGCAGAATGAAGAAGGGTTTTAAAAATGATTATCTGCTAATGTCCCTAGATTTCAGTATTGATACCAATACCCTGCAATATGTAGTATTCTTGTGGCATCTTTATTCATATGTGATGCTTTGCTGGGGGCTCTGTTCTCTCCAGCAGTATAGATGCCTGTCAAGTGAGCAAGCAGCAGAATTGGGAGGATCTGGCTGAAGTTCCCCATTCTTTTCAGTAGCAATGTTGTCCTTGATTCCCAGCATTTCATTGTAGGTGTTGTATTATGGCTACATTATCCAGTGTTCAAGTGTTGATTGAATAAAGCTTATGATGGTAGCAGGTGAATTAATACAGGCCCTCATGGTTCAAGCTGAATTGATTTTTGTGTTCTAGAGGCTTACATCTGCCAGCTTTTCTCCTCTCCATCATATGTATAGAAAATGAAGGGGATACACATACACACACACTTTTCTGCAAGATTTTCTAGCTAGAGTGTTCCAGAGGAAATGAGAAAATGGGTGTCTCCTTGTTTTTCTGCCATCAGACCTCTGACCCACTCCAGTTCAGAGGGGAGGCCAAGAATGAAGCAATTGCTCTCTGATTTCCACAAATGTAGTTCGGGAGCTGCTTGATAATAAAAGGCTGTACAGTTAAGTTTTGTTCAACAACCATCCCAGTTTTAAAAATGTTATATTTTAACCTGGGAATTCCTTTGTGGAGATTTATGTAAAGAGTTGCTGCTAGTTTCCATCTCAAAAAACAAAGAAACTTGGGCCCAGGTTTTGGTGTTGAAAAGGATGGTGCAATATCATTATTGTGTGGGGTTAAATTGTGGCTCATCCTTGAGTATTCATGGAAACTTTCCTTTTCCTAATTTCAAGATCATTTGAGATTTGCTGGAACCAATGAGAAGCAGAGTGGAACAAGCAATAGAGTTGCTGGCCCACACTTCTGTTTAGAATTGGAAATTTAGAATTTGTATAGCTAAACTAGAGCGTGAAGTTTAAAAGGCAAGATTTGTGTGTTCTGAGAGGCACATTGGTGCTACAAACTCTGTTCAGGTGTTAGTTCTTACTGTGGGAATCATGAGGAGTACCCCACCCCTTCCAAAGATATACTGACAATGCTTGATTCAGCATATGACCCATGTAATGCACTGAGGAGATCTTCACATGCATAGCTGTACATGTGTTGCTTTTCTTCCTATGGAAAACAACACATGTGGGATACCTTTGCTGATTACATGCCGTTGGTGTGACTTCAGGGATAGACATGGCTCCTGCTGCTTGTGGGGTGAACAGGGTTTTGCTCACTCAATCTTCCAGTCCCATTGACTGAAACAGCTGACTCTAATTTCCCCTTCAAGCTGATAATCTCACCTCACAGGGTTGTTGTTCTGCGGAAAATAGGAGGAGGAAGGAGTATTAGGTATGTTTGCCGCCTTGAGTTATTTATAAAAATAATAAAGGTGGGATAAAAATAAAATAAAATAATCCTAGAGATTCACATACTTTTGACATACACAAATATGTAGCTTTGGATCGTTTTCCTCAATAAATAAAGGAACAAGTATGATGTTTTTGACTCATTGGTTTACTTGGGTTCTCTTTAACTAGTTTTAGGACTTGTGTGGAGAACAGGCCATGTTTTAGACCATATGTATGCAGAAATACTGAAAATTCAAAAGGGTTCACAAACTTTTAAGCACCACTGTACATGGACTTGGAGGGGCGTGGTGGCTCAGTGGGTAAGACACCAGGCTTGTTGATCAGAAGATCGCAAGTTCGGAGGTTCGAATCCCTAGCCCTGCGTGCGGAGTGAGCTCCCGCACTAGCTCCAGCTCTTGCCAACCTAGCAATTAGAAAGCATGCAAATGCAAGTAGATGAATAGGTACCACTTCGGTGGGTAGGTAACAGTGTTATGCGCACGACATGCGGCCACATGACTGTGGAAGCGTCTTCGGACAACGCTGGCTCTTCGGCTAATAAACAGAGATGAGCACCGGCCCCTAGAGTCGGACACGACTGCACAAATGTGCGGGGGGGGGGAAACCTTTACCTTTACCTTTACCTTTACATGGACTTGCCCAAGTAGTTGCCAGGAGTCAAGACTGACTTGAAAGCACAAAACCCAAAAATCAAACCATGTAGTCATGTTTCAGGTTAGGCGAGACTAGTAGGGATGGTATTTGATTGAAAGCTGTGTGCCTTGGGCAAGCTGGCTACCGATAAAGGAAGAGAAGAAAAAAATAGCATAACCCATTATAGCACAGTCAGTTGAGCTCTGCTTAACCTTGAGTATATTTTTTGTGATGAGCAGGAAACACAGTATAAGGCAAACAACTTTGGTCTTAGGGGAAAAGGTCAAATAGCAATGAGATAATTTTCCCAGCTCAGAGATGGCTGATAAAGAGAACGCTGGGCAGCACAACAATGTTGTTCTGAAAACAGTGCTGTGTTTAATAGTTAACACATTGTCAATGGATTAGAAGACTTGTTCAGTGGTATCAGACTGTGATGTACTCCTAGCCCAGGATGGAAAACCTGACAAGTGGTGTATACTTTTAAGGAAACCATGTTTCTTGTTTTCCCCAAAGCAGTTTATCTAGATGTTTAATTCATATCATGTCCAATTAACAAGTGCTAGGTAATTTTTCTTGTCATGTATAATGTAGAAGTATAAACAAAACTCTTTGTACACTTGGTGTCAAAAAGTGTGAGCAGAGTGGCATCTACTGTGATTGAGGATAGGTATCTATTTTGGATAAAAGGGAACTATATTGCAATCTGCTTCCCGTTGGGTATTTTATAGGTTAAATGAATGACCTTTAGAAAATTATGAATGCTATACTTGTCACATTAATATTCTATCAATATTCAGGCCACATTTTATGGTGAGGGAGCCTAAAGGCATAACTTTGGCCTGCAGAAAGGATTCTATCAATATAAAGAAAGAATTAGATATGCCTTGGAGAAGCTCAGAATTACTTAGTTTGAATTTAATTAGGTTTTAATGAGGTGTGCAAATGGTCATCTAGACTAAGGTATCTATTTTTTTAAAATCAAGAGGTTAAAATATATAAAATATATGTAGCGTGCATGCATGTGTGTGTGTTATATTAAATATGTAACATGTGGGATGTGGGTCAGTGCTGCCTAGATCTCCTTGAGTGCTTATGATGTGCAACTTTTAAGGAACCGTGTCTTTTCTGTTTAACTTGGCAATGATTTGCCTGATCGTATAACTTCGTCAGATGATTGCAACAAAAGAAATTTACCCAATGGTGATTTTGAAAATGGATGGCAACAATGCGTGGCCTGGTTCACACAAGATGCTAAGCCATAGCTGTTGGATTTTGGCTCTCTGTGTTGTATGAAGCTCGGTCTGTTCATTAATGCCATGGTTCGGCAATTGTGGTTTAGAACCAGTATAAGGAGGTGGGTTAGAACTGGGGAGTTCCCCATCAAATCCACTCTCAGTTCATGGAAACTGACTGGGGGACTTTGGGTCAGTCACCGCCTCTTAGCCCAACCTTCACTGCAGGGTCGTCGTTAAAATGAAGGGAGTTTCCCCATGTAAGCTACCTTGAACTTGTAGGGAAAAAGTGGGATATAAATCTAATAATTTAAGAATAAAAATGAGAATAAGCTGATCTGTGGATTAAAACTTTATGTATTGCAGCCTTATCCCTAATCATTTATAATGTACACTGTTTTTATTATACTAGGTGATGCTGGAGCAAATATCATTCATGTCTCTAAAGAGGCCCGGAGGAGGTTTCTTGGCCCTTTGCACCCGTCCTTCAACCTGGTGAAAATCATCCGTGCCTGCTTATACAAAACCTTGCCAGGCAATGGGCATGTGGTGGCGAGCGGACGTTTAGGCATTTCATTAACCCGGGTTTCGGATGGAGAAAACGTCATATTATCCGAGTTCAACTCCAAAGAAGAGCTTGTCCAGGCAAGTAGTAACTTTGGGGCTTTCTAATAGCTTTGAATGTGACGCTGTAAGTGCCTGTCTCCCAGGAGCCAGCAGAGTTGATATGACCTGTTCTGGTCACGGACCTTCTCCTTTCTTACTTCATACTCTGCCTAGATTTATCGTCTGCAAATAGTGCAGGCTTTTCAAGCTAGTTCACTTATTTCACACGGTGTTTTCCCATCTCTCTCTCAGGCATGTGTTTGCAGCACTTTCATCCCAGTATACTGTGGCCTGATCCCTCCAAGTCTTCAAGGAGTGGTAAGTCAGCACCAGGGTGTTTTAACTTTCAGGTGTTCGGTATTGTGCTTCAAAAAGGGGCGTGGTGGCTCAGTGGGTAAGACGCCAGGCTTGTTGATCGGAAGATTGCAAGTTCGGAGGTTCGAATCCCTAGCCCTGCATGCGGAGTGAGCTCCCGCACTAGCTCCAGCTCTTGCCAACCTAGCAATTCGAAAGCATGCAAATGCAAGTAGATGAATAGGTACCACTTCGGTGGGTAGGTAACAGCGTTCCGCACATGTCATGCGGCCACATGACCGTGGAAGCGTCTTCGGACAACGCTGGCTCTTCGGCTAACAAACGGAGATGAGCACCGGCCCCTAGAGTCGGACACGACTGCACAAATGTGCGGGGGGTACCTTTACCTTTTTATTGTGCTTCAGGAGCCTCTCCTGCTTCATCAAGAGGGAAAGAGGAAACGCGGAGACTGGGGAAAGTGACATAATATGCTTCATCATTCTGGCAAAGTGATTGAAGCAATGTACAGCTGTAATCAAATTATTCTCAAAGGACTGTTTTTTTTTTCTTGATTGCTGAGATCTAATTAGAGATTTGAAGTTTGGAGGGGGAAGAACAGAAAACTTAGGGGGGGGGGAAACAGGACTTTTTTTTCCAAAAAAAGGAAGGAGAAAAAAAAAAGCAATAGTATTATTTGTAGCATCAGTTTTTATGTTTCTGGACCATAACATTTATAGATGTAACGTATCCTTAGCAAAACTTCATTTAGGTTTAATAGAATGGAACCAAAATGTACTGCTGTCAGTGTTTGTTTTTCTATATTGGTTAAGTATTGAACAACAGTTTTGGAGGAAACATCTGCTGCTACAAAGGAAATTTCACAGTGTTGGATTGAAGTTGAAGAGCTGCCTGGACTAGGATGTCAGTGACCAAACCTGGGACTTTGATGTCACAAAGGAACCCCTTACAGACCCTATAATGGACTTCAGCGTTGCCATCCGAGTTTGTTTTAAACTTCGTAACTTTTTTGGGGTGTGCCAAAGGAGTGAAGAAAATATATTCTGCTAGGACTTGGAGAGAAACCATGTGATTCCTGGGCTGTTTCTCTGGCTGTGCCACAAACAGCAATGAGTCACTTCTATTTTCAGTCCTTCCGCCTGAGGAGATAGTTTGAGGGCATTTTCACTGTTAGCTGCAGAGTCAGTGCTCTGTTATCAACAATGCCTGTAAAGCACAGATACTAAGCAAGCCATACCCATTCCAAGGATGGTCAGTTTTATTATTCCCACATTAAAAATGGAAGCTGAAGCATGAAAACATTAGACTGCTGAGGCCTACATAGCTACGTTAAGAACCCTATGGGAGAAAAGCTGGATAAAACTTTTTAAAATAAAGTCACTGAAAGCAGATGTGAAACAGGGATTTCTCAGTTCATAGCTCAGCCTCTTAGTTACTCTGTTGTGCTAATTCATACAAACAGACATACAAGCAGACATATATACAAACAAAGAGAAATCTTACATTTTATTTGGCTAACTTAGTACAGCATACTGCCTTTCTTCCAGGAGCTCAAGAAAACTTATGTAGCACTCTCTTCCCCAAATTTTCCCCTCAATAAAAGCCCAAAGTTAGCTTCTATGGCAATAAGAAAGGTGAATAGTGCAGGAAACCTTGGGTTAATGCAGGAGGGAAGAGATGAAGGCAGATAGCGTATCTTTGCACCGGAAGCCTTGGGGAGCCACTATTTTAAGGTTGTTTGAAGTGCCTTGAAGCTGCAGCTCATTGGGACTTGACTAGTCAATGGTATAGTCTAAGTGGGAACCAAAGTCAGATTCATAATTCATAAAACCGCCCAGAGTCCCCCGCTGGGGGAGTTGGGCGGTCATATAAATTTAAATAATAAATAATAAATAATTTGAGGTTCTCCAGCAACCTAAAAAGGCAGCTCCCAATAACTCGCATGATGCCAGTATGGTGGGGCTTGGGAAGGGCAGCTGGGCCAACCCACTGACATTATCCAACCCTCAGCAGGCTTGAGGAACTATTTCACCCTCTAGCCAGATTCCGTTCCCGACTTTGTCTAAAACATGAAGTAAAGTAAAATAATAAAGGATTGCAATGCTGGCTGCCTCTTCTATTTATTCAGCTGTTGTTCTTTGATTAAAGTAGAAATATAGAGGATGTTAAAGGGAGCAAAGGATGAAAAGCAAAAGCTGATCTTATTGCGAGTGCAAAAGTCTTGATTGGCTTTTTGTGTAGTGGATGTCCCAACGTAATTATCCATCCAACATAGCTAACGTACAGCAATGTACTGAGTTTCCTGGAAGTGGCTTTGCAGAAGGCTTTACCAACATGCTGGTTGCTGGAGGACATGGTATGCTTCTCCTACCTCTAGCCAATTAGTCTCCACTCAAATTTGAACTTTCTTCTGTTTTTAATATTTGTATAACTTGATACACTAGAGATTCAGTTTGGCTCTAGAGAATCTTTTGTGAGAGGGGATGACAAATAAGTTTTGGAAAATGAACCTCTTGGTTCTTTTCACTTTTAGAGAGTACCAATCAAAGAGAATATATGTAGCTCAGGGTTGAACTGTGGAGTCCTTGGTGCTCTCTGAGCTTGGTTGTTTTTTTGCAGACGTTTCATTGCCCGACTAGGCAACATCTTCAGTGCTAGAAGGGCGTGGGGGTTTGCTCTCTGTTATATACAGTAGTTTGCCCTGACAGTGTTGATGGGGGTGTTGTTCTTTCTCTGGTAGTTCCTTGATTAGGCTGTTGTTTACTGCTTGATTGTTTGACTGAGTTGGTGGTCCCTTGATTAGGGTATTGTATACTGCTTGATTGTTTGTCTGGTGTTAATCCTGGTGTTAATCTTTGCTTATCTGGGAGTTGATTGCTGATGAGGAGATGTTCTGGTCTTTTTGTATCCTTTTTAGCTTTTTTATTGTCTCTTTTGAATGGAATGTAAATGTTGTTTACCTCTTTGTGCCTATTGGTGGCTGACTTGTCTGAGTGCCAACCTTCGTCATAATAAAAAACGAACAACTAGAGAAGACACATGAAACAATCAACAATATCTTCAAAGGAATTAAAATTCACAAGGGAAGAAGAAAGCAACAACACACTACCCTTCTTGGACATCCTCATCAGTAGAGGAAATGATGGCAAATTAGAAACACAAGTCTCATCGGAATAGTGTTCTTACACAGCTCCTCTTGTGGGAGGTTGGATTTTTAACTTTGGTAATGGAACACTTTGTTAGTGTGGATTGTTTTCCGGTAGACTTGTGTTTCTAATTTGCCGTCATTTCCTCCACTGATGAGGATGTCCAAGAAGGGTAGTGTGTTGTTTTCTTCTTCCCTTGTGTATTTTCTTCTTCCCTTCTTCCCCAGCAAAGCTGGCTAAGGAATTCTGGGAGTTGAAGTCCACACATCTTAAAGTTGCCAAGGTTGAGAAACACTGAACTAGAGTGTGAGGTTCAGGCACAGCATCAAACCATGGTTGATTGGGTACTTTTGTTCCAGTTTCATTCTGTGCTGTCACAATGGAGGAAAAGGCTGGGGCCACAGGAAAGGTATGCAGACATCTGAAGCTCATGCACAGTGTAAAAGTATCCTGTCTCTGTGTTTGTGGGAAAGAAAGTACAAGTGTGTATTTGCACAAGATAGAAAAAGCATGTATTTATAGACTACTGTACTTCTTTGTTTAACTTCATTTTTATGGCCTGGAAGCTTGCAGAGGAGTTAGCACGAACTGTTTGTTACTTCCTGGGAAATAAGTAAAAGGCCACAGATAAAAAAGATGGATTTATTTATTTATTGCTGTTGTTACATAAAGTTGCTAATAATAAGAGTAGTATGGGGACTATTCTTTATTTCAGAAAAATGCCCCCATCACCTCTTCTTCAGTTTATTTTTAATTCCAGAATAGAACTCAGAAGCTGCCCACTCCTACACCCTACTGGATAGAACAGGGTTAGCAAAGATCTCATTCACTAAAATTACAGAAATATGTTGTGATTTATTGGGGAGTAAAAAACCTCACTCCCTTGATTTCTTGATGCCATGGGTGTACATTCCTTCCCACAGTGACACCAAATGATGTATTATATATTGTGATGTGATGGTGCAAGCTAGGCCCTTTTGTACTTGCGTTGCGATGTACCCTGCAAGGACACACGTAAGAGCAGAAGTTTGTGTCATGACGTTGCAATCCGTGTCTTGTCATTTGCTCACCCTAACCTCCCACCCCTCACCCCACCCCTGGAGATGGTTTTGCTTGACGCTCTAGCAAGCTGCACTATATAAGCAATGTGCCATTGCATGTGCAGCTATCTATGTGCATTTAGAGATCTGAGAGGGGAAGAACAGATTGGGAACTATAAAAAAAGACAAAGAAAAAGCTAACGTCAAATTTTCTCTTCTCCCAGAGATATGTTGATGGAGGGATTTCTGACAACCTGCCTCGATATGAGCTGAAGAACACCATCACCGTGTCCCCTTTCTCTGGGGAGAGCGATATTTGTCCACGAGATAGTTCCACAAACATTCATGAACTCAGAGTCACCAATACCAGCATTCAATTTAATCTGCGCAACTTGTATCGCCTTTCAAAAGCCCTGTTTCCTCCAGAGCCTCAGGTGAGACCCAGCGTGACCCCAGAACACAGACACTTTCATTTTTTATTTCAATAATCTGAGAGCCAGTATAGTATAGCGGTTAAGGTGCTGAACTAGGAGCGGGAAACTCAGGTTCTATCAGCCCTCTCAGGTAAACCAGACAGGAAACACGACTAGATGAACTAATTCTTCTTTATTGTAAGGCTACATTAACAGAATCTTGCAAGTCTGGAAGTACAAATCTCCCACCCTCCCTATTTATCGCTTGAGTGGTCAGGGTGGGTCTTTCCTAAGTTTCTCCTTTTGACCGTTACTCTCTCGTGGACTTCCTTTTCTTGTATCTGATCGTTCCCTTGGCAGCATCTCTTCCCTCTGTTCTCCAAGGTCGCCCTCACATTCCATCACAGGTTCTAAACTTCACTTAGGCATGGAAGCTGGCTGGGTGACTTTAGGCCAGGCACACTCTTTCAGTCCTAGACTAGAAAGTAAAAAAAACTACTATTTACCAACCTGCACTGGACCATCAAGGTAAATCAGGGTCAATAACAGTCAATAAAGAGGCCTTCAACCTGTGGTGGATTGATTCATTGCTGCTGCTGCTGCTGCTGTTGATTCTCCACCATTCAGAGCTAGTTGGAAATTTCTGATTTAGGAAATAGCTATGAACTACTGTCATTCCCTCTCATGGCCTCTTAGCCCAGTTAGCCTGCATTTTTCTAACAGCATAATCCTCTATTTATTTGGAGGCAAGTCCCGCTGTCTTTAGTGGAGCAAAGCTCACCTGCGTTTGCCGGTGCATGCACAGAATCAACCTATTGGGAAAGCAACTCAAAACACGACTTCGTTACAAGAAGAAAATATAGATTCCTCCTGTATCTACTGCTAGCAGAGGGGTTGGAAAGAATTCCAGAAGCCACGCTCAGCATGCTCAGCTGCTGCTTTTTTTAGAAGGTGCTGAAGAGTAACTCAGCTTGTTCAGACACTGTTAAGCTGGCTCACGCTAAAAAGTCACGGGATGAATAAGCCTTCAGTCGTTTGGAGACACCACAGCTAGAGGACAGCTGCTTCATTCCAATGGCAGAAAAATGGGGAAAAGATTTCTGCAGAATTGGCAGGAACGGTATTGGGTTTCTTTCTTCCCCATGGAGAAAGGAGGCTTTCACCAGTCCCCCCTTTTCACCCAGAGGCCCATTTCAGGAGCAGACCTGAGGAGCTTATTTGGCTTTTCAACAGAACCCGGAAATCCACTACCAGAGAAACAGCAGTACACAAAGAAATAACACCAACAAATGGGATCTAAGTCCCTCCCTTCCAAATATCCCAGTGCGTCAAGAGGCTTTTCTTTGGCTGCACCATTCTTTTCAGGTTCATGGTTTATCCCAGCTTGTAAAAATCATGGCTTCTGCTTTATCCCAGCTTGTAGGAGAATATGGATTAGGGCCATTTTACAGAATGAAATAGTGCCCCTGTCTTCCTATACCTTCCTTTAATTAGCAACGTAGAGAATAACTGGAGACGTGTTCATTTTACTGTGTTTCTGTCTGATCATGCTCAGTCTACAGTGATACGTATCAATGTTCCACTGGCCAAGTCTGCTTGTCATGCTTCAGACTGATGCAGAAGTTTCCGCTGAAGGTCCCTCTTTCTGCCAGGGACCGGA
This sequence comes from Charina bottae, assembly GCA_023362775.1. Taxonomy (NCBI): domain Eukaryota; kingdom Metazoa; phylum Chordata; class Lepidosauria; order Squamata; family Charinaidae; genus Charina; species Charina bottae. The sequence goes on along the minus strand of JALMGJ010000001.1, from coordinate 191,433,164 downwards.
TGAGCTGGAAGTGCATTTTGAGAGATGGATTCTTCCCCCTGCTGAAGTCCGTTGGCATGGGCATGCTGGTAATGCAATGTTTAGATGTCTTAGAGCTAACTGTAAATAATCTTATCTCTCTGCAGGTTCTACAGGAGATGTGCAAGCAGGGGTACAGGGATGCTCTTCACTTTTTGAAGAAGAATGGTAAGCTCTTAATAGTTTTGCATTCTCTAGCAAACGTGAATCTTGTATAGATGTTCTTTCCTCTCCATTTCTGTTGGAGCATTAAAAAGGGGAGCCTATATTGCATTCCAGTCATGGCTGTATATCATCCTGTCTAGTCTTGTGGCTGTGTGGAAAATGTGCAACATTTGCAGTATCTTGTATTAAAAGCAACATCTGAAATAAGTATGTAAGTGCTCAAATTTCAAAAATAAAAACTTTCCCACTAAGCAGAATGGAAGATCATCAGTCAAATTATTACAGGGTGAATTACCAATAGCTACTTTTCTATTCTGTATTATTAAAGAATTTGACTCAATATTTTATATTCTCTTGCACAAATAGAGATTTGTCTAAATTAAACTTTCGTTTTGAATGGTGGGTATTTGCATAATTTTATGTTTGTGCATAGAGCTACAATAGAAAATGTTACTGGGCAAAGTCCAATGAAACTTGGACAAACTTCCTTAAAATGAGTGGAAGCTGTGGAAAAGTATGGTGATGTATTATGTACCTTTTGCTGTATGGTTTATTCAAAAATATTTTTAAACCATTCTTCTTAAAGATACAGAGCAGTATACAAAAAATGACCAAAATTAATTATACTGATAAAAACAATAATAACAACAACAACAAATATATATACAATTCAAATAATAGGCCCGTTAAAGGCCGTAATGTAATCCTCTAGACTTTGCTGACCTATAAATCCCAGAAACCCCAGCCAACGTGCCAATACTGAGGGACACTATAGTTCAGCAACATCTGGTTTTCTACCTCTTCTCCGTGGAGAATTTCAGCCACAACAAAGAAACTCATTCTCTGTTTAGTTGCCACATAATGCACTCTTCTGGCAGAGGTACTATCTGCTTCCAGGGGTGCCTAACTCATGTTGAATGTTTTAATATAGCATCTTCTCTACAGAAAGCCATGTGATTCTGCAGAGCTCAGTTAGGCTGTCCTGCTAATTCTGTAACTCGAGCATATTGTCTGTCTCTATAGCATCACCTAGTGGTGCAGTATTTCTCATGCAACCACTTTATTCACTGAATTGTTTTCAGTCATGGCAGCAGCGTGCTACTTATACCCACAGGGGGATTCATGCAATTGATTGCTATACACTGAGATTAAGCAACCATAGTGATACAATCTCAGTCTAATTGCCTCTGTCAATTCCAAAGTTTTCTTACAATTGCAGATGTAAACAGATAGTTTTCTGTCCACTTGCAGTAGAGCTAGGGAGTCACTCACTGAGTATCACTGATACTCAGCTGAATGTCCGGGTCTGATTTTTATCTAAAGACAAATCATAAGGCATTGGCTTTGAGCTATTTTGTTTCCAAACACAGGTGGAGAAAATTATACATCTGAATATTCCCCCCCATCTGCATTTTTTTTTTACAAAAGGATCTACACATACTAGCAGTTTGATGCTTATGAAACAACACTGAGCGTTCATTACAGAAATGCCACGACTCACTGTAAAAGCTATTGTGGTTTGTGGCTGCTCGACATATTTTTCTCCAGCTTTTTCTTGTCTTCCGCTTAGTGTACGTAATAGCCAACAAGATGACTTTCTTGCAAAAGTTGTTTCTATCTGCTACTGCCATGTTCTCTAAGGTGAAATGGTGAAGTGAAGAGAGATAATCCACGTTTAATGACGTTTTCTGGTGAACTCACAATTTAACTTTTCTCTCTAGCTCTCCTCCAGAGCCAAAGACCTCCCCTCCCTCTGCTAGCCATTAGCAGCAGGGCTGAGGAAAGGGACTCTGAGAAAGAAAAAGATGAGGATGATGAGCTGGGAGAGAGTGCTGAACTGGCAGAGGCTGAGGAACACATCCTTGAACACTTGCCTCCTAAATTGAACCAAGGTAACATCTTTCACTGGAGAGGAAAGTTGCTGTATTGCTTTGTCCCCTCTTTAACTGAGCTGTTCATGATCCAGGTCAGTTTTTCCTGACTTGGCCGTCCTCCAGATCCATGGACTTCAACTCCCAGAATTACCAGCCAGCATGGCTATTGCTGAGAATCCTGGGAGTTGAAATCTACACATCTGGAGGGCGCCAGGTGTGGAATGGCTGTTCTAGGTATGCTTTTTCAGAAACTGAATAAGCTGAGCAAAGGAAAATATGTCCATAGACATAGTCATTGCCCTTGTTGGAGAAGGAGATCATATAATTCCTGCACCCAATACTTTGTTCAAAATAATCACAGACTAAACTAAAATTACCAATCGAAGAATTAAACTAAAATTCCCTGGCTCTTTTGAGGAAACTGACAGCTCCTTGATTTTAACTATACCAATTGGTGATTGGAATACAAGTTCTTAGGATCAGTTTCACTCTGCTGTGAATTTGCAAGATGTCTGTGAACATAAGAGAGCCAGTTTGGTATAGTGGTGAAGTTGCTGGCTTAGAAACCAAGAGACTAGGAGTTCTAGGGCTCCCTTAGGCATGAAAGCTGGCTGGGTGACTTTGGGCCAGTCACTCTCTCAGCCCAAACCACTTCACAGGGTGGTTGTTGTGGGGAAAATGGGAGGTAGGAGTATTAGGTATGTTCACTGCCTTGAGTTAAATTTTTAAAAGGTGGGATAAAAAGATGATGATGATGATGACGACGACGATAACCTTCATGCTCCTAAGAACAAATGAGAACAAAAGGGTACCTGTGAAATGTCTTGGAAAGATTATGGACCACAAAGTAAATCAACTCAATTCAAGAAGAGTTCTAGTTGTTGATTTTTTATTTTTATTTTTCTTTGTTTAGAATCTCACAAGGTAATAATAGGGGTGTCATTTAAGTCGTGGATAAGTGCAAATTTGGGGAGGGCCTATAACAGGCAAGGTAAGGCATTGAGGAATAAAATCCTTTGCAGTTGGATTAGAAGTGCAATAATTAAATGTAACAAATGGTTGGATTTTAAAAGAGTCATTGGTTTCTGCTCTCAAAACTTGGCAGGGGACATTGATTTAATATATCTTCTTCATCTGCAGCACTCTTGGAAGCCTGTACCGAGAGGAGGGGATTATTCACCTGCATTGCCAACCTTCTGCCTGTGCGTCTGGCCTCTACTTTGATGCTCCCGTATACTCTTCCTCTAGAGTCTGCTCTCTCCTTTACAGTCAGGTACATTCTGAATCTGCTTCTGAGACACTGTGGTAGGGCCTGCACTGGATGTTAAATGCATTTTCAGCAGTCCACTAAGAAGTTAGTGTTTAGTTGCATTTCTTGCTAATAAAGCAGAGGTAGAATCCATTTAGATGGAATTCCTTCTGAGTCAGTGACCTCTCCTTTGGTATGGCTGGAACGAACGCAGAATTCGCATTTTAAGATTTGGGGTTGGGAGGGAGTTGAGTCCTGGGCGCTTGTAAAGCTTGAAATGATGTGGGTAATTTCTTAGAGAGAAAAGGCTTTCCTTCCAGTAATTGAAAGTTGGGTGTAACTGCTCAATTTATAATGTAACTGTTGGTGAGGCAGTGCTTATGTCACTGCAAGGCAGAATCGTATTTTTTTATGCTGCAAAATGAGTGTGTATTCTGACTGATTATGTGCCATCAAGTCGGTGTTGACTCTTAGTGACAACATAGACAGGTTTTCTCCAGGACAATCCGTCCCCAGCCCTGGCCAATTTTTTCACTTCCGTAGCGTGTCACGGGGAAAACCATTGCTTGCACCATTCTGAATATCTTGGCATCTGAATATCTTCTCTTTCAAGGCTTTCTCATTCAGCTTCCCTTAATATATATTCAGCATATAGGTTGAATAAACAAGGGGACAGCATATAACCTTGTTTCACTCCTTTGCCACTCTGCGACCAGTCTGCTTCACCATGTTCTGTTCAAACTGTGACTTCCTGACCTGTGCATAGTTTCACATGAGGATAATGAGATGTTCTGAGATTCCCATTTTCTTAAGGACATTCTACAACATGATATGTTCAATACAACTGAAGGTCTTTCTATAATCAATGAAGTACATGTTGACTTCTTTTTTGTAACTTCTCTCTTTCTCAGTTATCCAGTGTGCATCAACAATAAATATCTTATTCCTCAACCTTTTTAATAGTCAGCTTGAACATCTAGCATCTCCTTTTCCTTGTAAGGTTCTAATCTACTTTTGGTTATCCTAAGTATTATTTTGCTAGCATGTGAAATTACGGATATTGTACGGTTGATTGCACATTCTGAATGTGTATTATTTTTGCTATAAATCACATGGCACTATTTTAATTCCAGATAATTTCCTTTTAAAACATTTTACATACTGTTTTTTTATCAGAAGTGATTCCTAAGCAACATACACAAGAGCAAGGCAACAACAACAAAAACACAACTACAAAAGAAAAATTAACAAGCAATCTAAGGTGTAGCCTGGATCTAAAGGAGTATCTAGCTGTTGCATCAAAAGCTCTGTAAAAGGGTCCTGATTTGCCTTTCAACACATAAAGGCAACAAAGCGGACCATAGTTGTTATTTTTATAATGTTTCACTTCTTCGTTTAATGCTGTACATCTTTTTTGTATTGTTTTAGGATTGGAAAAAAGGAGGGGGAACAAATAGAAAGGAAACAAGGAAAAGAACAGTAGCATAGTGTGCTATATATAGGAAATGATTCACCTTAATTTTTAAACACCTCATTAAACCTTGGCCACATGGAATAATATTGATCAGTCTTTCCATTACATCAGAAGAAAACCGAGTCATATGCAGAGAGCAAACACACAGTACTGGCAATCCAAGATTTTAAATCTTGGGTCACACTATCGTTCCAACATTAAAGAATAGTTTGTTTTGCTGATCTCCACTTGATAAATCCATAATTCCTCATTTGTGATACATTCTAAGGCCTGCGTACTGTATATAATTAAAAATACATTCACATCTTTAACCTGTATTGAACTTTGTAATACCATATTACCAAACTTATGGATATTAAACCAAACCAGGACAATAATGGGACAAGCTCATACCATACAAATAATTACCCCACAGCTTTCCAAACCGTGTGTCGCAACACTTTAGTGTGTCGCAACACACAGTCTGGTGTGTCGCCACACAACCCGGAAGCGGCAGCGGGGGTGTGCACGGCGGCGGCAGTGGCGTGCCATCAGCGCTTCCGCATTTTAGTGGAGGCTGCCGCTGCCGTACACACCCCCGCGCCCCCCCGCACCACCGCCGCGCATGCCCCCGCCCCCGCGCGCGCCCCCGCCGCTGCCACCGTTGGTGTGTCGCCAATGGCGGCACTTTGGGAAGCACTGAATTATCCATTCACAAAATTTACACTTCCAGGTTGATAGCTAACCCCTTTTAAACATTCTCTGGGATGTCCCATTAATTAAATAGTCTCATCTTAATATCATAACAAATATACTTAATACTTTTAAGACCCTTAACTGTCCATTTGTTAACATGGAATATTCCAACTCTTTATTTCATTGTTTTTGCAAATGTTAGAGATGTTCTTTAATTGATTATAAAAACACTATAGCCTTAGAATAATCCAAAATGCATTCAAATACTGATAGAATATCCTATCCTATCCTATCCTATCCTATCCTATCCTATCCTATCCTATCCTATCCTATCCTATCCTATCCTATCCTCCCCTACCCCTACCCCTACCCCTACCCCTACCCCTACCCCTATCCCTATCCCTATCCCTATCCCTATCCCATTCCATTCTATTCTAATTTGTCCACCTTGCTCCTGGCCATCCTCCTCCTCTTTTTTCTTCAAATTTTCCAAGCAATATGGACTTCACAATAGGACTAGGTCTCTGTGATGTGTCCAAAATTTGATACTCAGAGTTTGGTCATCGGTGCTTCATGTAAGAATTTCGTCTTGATTTATTCTATGATTTGAGAATTTTAGTCACTGCTAATGCAACTGGAACAAATGTGAAATCAAGATATATTTTAATAGAATATACTGCTAATATACAGTATCCCAGCTGAGCTATTTAAAATCCTAAAAGATGATGCTGTTAAAGTGCTGCACTCAATATGCCAACAAATTTGGAAAACTCAACAGTGGCCACAGGATTGGAAAAGGCCAGTTTACGTTCCAATTCCAAAGAAGGGCAATGCCAAAGAATGTTCAAACTACCGTACAATTGCGCTCATTTCACATGCTAGCAAGGTTATGCTCAAAATCCTACAAGCTAGGCTTCAGCAGTATGTGAACTGAGAACTACCAGAAGTGCAGGCTGGGTTTCGAAGAGGCAGAGGAACTAGAGATCAGATTGCCAACATTCGCTGGATCATGGAAAAAGCAAGAGAGTTCCAGAAAAACATTTACTTCTGCTTCATTGACTACGCTAAAGCCTTTGATTGTGTGGATCACAACAAACTGTGGCAAAGTCTTAAAGAGATGGGAGTACCAGACCACTTTACCTGTCTCCTGAGAAACCTGTATGTGGGTCAAGAAGCAACAGTTAGAACCGGACATGGAACAACCGACTGGTTCAAAATTGGGAAAGGAGTACGACAAGGCTGTATATTATCACCCTGCTTATTTAACTTATATGCAGAGTACATCATGAGAAATGCCGGGCTGGATGAATCACAAGCCGGAGTTAAGATTGCCGGGAGAAATATCAACAACCTCAGATATGCAGACGATACCACCCTAATGGCAGAAAGTGAAGAGGAACTAAAGAGCCTCTTGATGAGGGTGAAAGAGGAGAGTGCAAAAGCTGGCTTGAAACTCAACATTAAAAAAACCCAGATCATGGCATCTGGTCCCATCACTTCCTGGCAAATAGAAGGGGAAGAAATGGAAGCAGTGACAGATTTTATTTTCTTGGGCTCCAAGATCACCGCAGACGGTGACTGCAGCCATGAAATTAAAAGACGCTTGCTCCTTGGGAGGAAAGCTATGGCAAACCTAGACAGCATATTAAAAAGCAGAGACATCACCTTGCCGACAAAGGTCCGTATAGTTAAAGCTATGGTTTTTCCAATAGTAATGTATAGCGGTGAGAGTTGGACCATAAGGAAGGCTGAGCGCCGAAGAATTGATGCTTTCAAACTGTGGTACTGGAGAAGACTCTTGAGAGTCCCTTGGACTGCAAGGAGGTCAAACCAGTCAATCCTAAAGGAAATCAACCCTGACTGCTCACTGGAAGGACAGATGCTGAAGCTGAAGCTCAAATACTTTGGCCACCTAATGCGAAGAGAGGACTCACTGGAAAAGACCCTGATGCTGGGAAAGACTGAAGGCAAAAGGAGAAGGGGACGGCAGAGGATGAGATGGTTAGATAGCATCACCGATGTAATGAACATGAATTTGAGTAAACTCCGAGAGACAGTGGAGGACAGGAAGGCCTGGCGTGCTATGGTCCATGAGGTCACGAAGAGTCGGACACGACTAAACGACTGAACAACAACAACAACTGCTATTTTGCAATTTTAGGCAATCCAAATTCTTCTTGCAGTAACTCAAATAAACAGCTGAATGGCAATAAGATAATCTTAAGTATTATGAAGTATATTTCCTATAATTTTTTTAAAAGAAGATTTACCTGCAGTTTTCCAATGGATTCATCCTAGAATGTGTATTACATGAATAAGGGTCAAAATTATATTTCTGTCCTAAATCTTTCAAATGTGTCTTGCAGCTTTTAATGCAGGAAATGTAATAGAGATACAACTGAAAACAGGCAGCACTGAAATCAAATCAAATCAATAAATATGGAGCCAAGCCCAAAGATGTCAAAAAGGACTACACAATAACTCTCTAATTGTAGTAGTAGTGTTTGTTTGTTTGTTTTACTTGATTATAGTGTCCCATAGAGAGATTGAACTCAAAATATAAGCCTAAGGAGAAAGCTGAAAATCAGGAAAGTCAAAACATCATCATATGAGAGGCATAATTTATACAAAGGAAACCTAGGGGTTTGTCATTCACATTAAAAATATTAATATCAATCTGCTTAAAATAACTTAAAGGAATTAGCATAGAAATGCATTCAAGTAAATATGTAAGTGATGAAGTAATACTCATTTTAACACCGCTTAGCTTTTATGATGGACGTAGTTGGATTTTATTCATCTGTTTGAATAATCTAATTTGAATAATCTAATATTATCAGATGTTTGGAAACTCTGTATAAAACTATATTATTCAAGATGGATAACTGAAGGTAATATCATCTGAAATTTAGATGCTTGGGCTGCTGTCCATGTTTTTGTGTCCATGTTTAACATAGAAATTGGGCAGCATGAACAGTAACACACCTTTTCTAGCCTTTTAAATCAGATTTATATGAGTCTTACTGAACCTAGTAGGAAAACCTTTATTTACAAAGACATCATTATAGACCTCCAATAGTACTGGAGCAAAAAATTCAGTATATATCTTAAAACACTTGATAGGGCACCACGCATATTGGGAGATTTTCTTGTTTTCATCGATTTAATGATGTCCATTATAAAGTCCATTGCATAAAGGTGTGACTTAATAGGCAGCTTGATCATGAATAATCTTAGGAAGAGCTATATAATTAAGGTAGTCCGCCCTAAGTGCCTTATGGATCCTGATATATTCCAATAGGCGTTTGGGGGGTTCTCCAGCAACGTGGCAGGCAGTTCCACGGACACTTGCAATGGGAAGGTGACCTGGATGCTTGATGTGGTTGCCCGCAAGTGGCAAGTCCCAGGGTGCTCGTTGGTTTACTAAAGCCAAAGCCTGCTTGTTTTCAAAGGCAGAATTATGCTCAGTAGTCTGTGGGTTGGTAGTATGCTGGATCATCCCTGCTACCTTTTAAAAATCAGGATGATAATAGCCCTGCTGCCCTCACTGGGAATATAGGCTGCTTTTTTCCAATGAAAGTAAAGGGCTGCCAAGACTGCAACTCACTACTCAGTATTTGCTTTAATGATCACAGTTTGAATATGTCCCTCCTTGCGGGGGGAGATGGGCGGGATATAAATATGTTTATAAATAAATAAATGTCACCTCCTGAGGCCTTGTCAGTTTTCAGCTGAGCTATCATATTTTTAACCTCTGCTGTTGCAACTGAGACAGCTATTTCAGTTGAGGGCGAACATGAAAATAAGTAGAAGACAAGAGACTGCCGGATGTGTTATAAAGCATTTGAGAAAAAGGACACCTTGGGGAATGGACACCTATTGAGATAGCCTGCTACAATACACCCAAAAAGGGTTGAGTCCCTTGATCTGACAGATAGTATTCATTGTTGCTTAGTGGCTTTTAGAAGAAAGGGGAAGACAATGGATAATTAATGGTGAGATCAAAGAAATTACAGAACAGGCCTGGAAAGAGCTACAAATTGTTCTTGGAGAGAGGTCACAAAGTTCCTGAAGTTACCCAGAGTTGAGTCTGACTTGATGGCACATGACTAATTTTGCAGCTGCATGGGGAGAATCCTATGGAGAAAGTAGCTTCTATATAGTGTATAATCACCTTTCCAATTCTGGGGACCAGTTATCATGCTAGCACTATTGTTTAGATGCATAATTCAAGTGTTGCAAGTTTTAATTGGCAGGTGCTATTTTAAGAGTTGCTGTAATTACTTCGGAATTGCTTGTTACAGCTTTGTGCATCATTAGAGCCTGCAGCCTTCCACAGATTATAAGACTTTCGGTGGATATTAAAGTAGTTACATATTCTGTCTAATACTAGAGTCACTTTGAATAGCAGTTACTAAGGAATATGGCAGAGAAGACTATGATCCTGAGGTCCTCTGTGTATAGGCTGACCGTATTTCAGGATGGCAAAACGGGACGGGGTCTTATGTAGTATTCCATATTCATGAAAAAGACAGGGGTCCCTGCCCCTCGGTCCGCACGTTTGGTTCCTGCCTGCAGACCCCGCCCCCGGTCCACGCGATTGGCTCCCGCCTGCAAACCGCGCCCCTGGTCCGCACGATTGGCTCCCGCCTGCAAACCCCGCCCCCCGGTCTGCGCTCCAGCTCGGATCCTCCTTCCGCACCATTCCCGCCGGGTTTGAAAAATGGGACAAAATTGAGATTTCTATGAAAACGACGGGATGGTTTGAAAAATGGTTAAAAAACGGGACGTATGTTCAGCCTATCTGTGTATTCATCCAGGAAATCATCTGGTTGGTCTCTGTGGAAAAAAGGATGCTGGACGGGATAGACCCTTGGTCTTTTCCAGCAGGGTGGCTTTTATGTATGTACTTGCTGTTGACACAAATGGCAATCCTGGGCTGGGTAGTTAGAAAGTTCAGTAAAGTGCCTGAACCTGCTGGTATTGGTGTGTGCTTACGGTATAGGAAGAGTTTCTTCAACTAACCCTTGTGCACTGCACCTGCCTCCTTTAGGCTGCTTGAATGGCTGCCAGACGTTCCAGAGGACATTAGGTGGATGAAAGAACAGACACGGAAAGTCTGTCATTATTTCATGAGAAGAGCCAAGAAGAAGCTAGGAAGCCATCTCTCAGCCAGGTAGGGCAGTTGCTTCTTCTCTTGCATTGAGGAAGATACTGAAACGTTGTAAGGCAGAGTACAATGTTTTCACATAACTGATTCCATAAAATTATTGAATTGGGAGGCTTTGCCCATGGATTTGCCCATACTTACATCAAAATTAGTTCCTTTGGATCCTGTTCCAGGTATGTGTGCTTAAGGTGTTGGGTTAGTTTGCTTTGTTCTTAAAACCAGAGTCTGCCGGACTGGAATGGCATATAAACCCAAGTAAGTATAATGAGAAAATAAAAGAAACAAAGAAACAAATTCCCCAGTCAGGATAATTTGAATATAGCCGTGTTCCTATAATCTAACAGTGGTCATAAACATGGTGTCTATTGTGGCATTCCAGCTTTGGATTCTCTGGAGGCCAAGTACTTTAACAACCACAGCCTATTTCTGATTGTCCTCTTACTGTGGCATAGTTATTGCTGTTTTAATGTATAATGTATTGTTTATTTTTATTTCATGTTGTTGTTTGAGCTTATGGATTTTATGGATTGTAACTTGTCCTGAAATCCTTAAGATATTTGTCAGGCTAGAAATGTTTGAATAAATAAAAATACATAAATGAAATGTAAGAAACCTAGTACAGTCCACTTCATTTCAAAACCAGCTAAGAAAATCCACTTTCACATTTGATTTAAATTTGTAAAGTGTAAAATGGCTAAGGTCCATAAATGTTGTACGAGATATGCTGAAGATACTCCACAAGCCCACAGTTTCAGAAGATGACAAGCCAAAGGTTTATATTTTGAGGATCATTTTGGATTGAAATGAACTGAAATAACCATTTCAAGCTGATTGTTCAAAGATTGTCACTGAAGAATAATAGAAAGAAGTTCCCAAGTATAAGGTTGAGAAAATAAAACAATCAGCCCATTATTTTCATACCTTGTCAAGGGCCATGTGTCCATAGATCACAGTATATAAATAAAGAGCAATATAGTTGTTATTGCAGGCATGGGGGACGTGTGCTCTCCAGATACTTATGAATGTGACCCCCGGGTTTCCCACACAGCATGGTCAATGGTGAGAGATGCTAGAAGTTGTAGTTCAGTACCATTTAGGGGATATGCACAGTTCTCCTACTCCTGTGTTAAAGTTACTGTTAGGTTTATCACTTGACAAGCAATGATCATAGTTTCAGCTGGAGACATCCATTTTTGTCAGGTCCTTGATTGATAGCGTTATTGGGAGATTGGAATCCACTTCATCAGTGAAGAGTCTCTTTCCCAGAAGCATCTATTCTGTGGGCTTATCAGATTCCCATCTGTACACCTGACTCCCTTTCTCAGACTCAATGAAACTTAGAAGTTTGATGATCCTGAATCTGAGGACTCTGGAAACCTAAAGTTTCTTCTCAAGTTAATGCAGCTCAAGTGGCATTTTCTCCTAATGGGCCAAGAAGGCAGGACTAGAATAGCCAGAGGGTGTCAGTAGTGAGGTCCTCAGGGAAAAATACTCTGTTGCTCTCTTCCACCTCTTTGCAACCTTAGTTTATCCTGCTGACTTTTTTGTGTAATTACATGATACCAAGGGGCAGTTTCAGTGGGATGTGTATTACGTCTTTCTCTCTCCTTCTCCTTCTCCCTCCCATTTTTATTTTTATGTCTACACTGGAAACCCAAATGTGTTAAATAATGTTTACCAAAATAGCATGGCAAACTTTAACTCTTTTTCTTTTTCTTTTTCTTTTTCTTTTTCTTTTCTTTCTCCTTCCTTCCTTCCTTCCTTCCTTCCTTCCTTCCTTCCTTCCTTCCTTCCTTCCTTCCTTCCTTCCTTCCTTCCCCTCCCTCCCTCCCTCCCTCCCTCCCTCCCTCCCTTCCTTCCCCTCCCTCCCTCCCTCCCTCCCTCCCTCCCTTCCTTCCTTCCTTCCTTCCTTCCTTCCTTCCTTCCTTCCTTCCTTCCTTCCTTTCTTTCCTCTCTCTCAGGCTGTACTACCATCTTGAACTCCGAAAAACACAGAGTTTACCTGTCCCCTTGAGCGCTGCCTGTGGGGAAGCACTGCCAAAGTGGCTAAGGAGCAGCCTCTCACTGGCGGACGTTATGACAAAATGGGAAGAATACCAGCGCCAGCTGATGCTAGGGCTGTTCTGCATCAACGTGGACCTGCAGGCCTCCATCTTCCCATCAGAAGGGCTGCAGATGAGACATCCGCCAGCAAGCTGCACGCAAGAGAGCCTTCAGCTCTTTTAATACAACCATCAGAATTTGGTTGGGGGAAAGAGGGCGGGCAGTGACTGCATCTCAACAGTTTCCTAATGGAACTCTTTAACAATCACGGATTGATTTCCCCCTGCCCCACCATTCAGACAGGGTACTGATAACAAAATAGGCAATTGAGCCACCGCTAAGCAGGTGACTTGCACAGTGTTAATACCCACCAAAATGTGTTGGGTGTTGCATACTCTCTGGGAGATAGTGGTATATAAATAACTTGGCAACTGCAATAGAAGTGGTTGATGTTTGGGCTGAACTGAAAAGAATTTCATTCAGGGCACCTCTTGGAGGTGAAATCTTGAACTGTCTGTAATAAGATTTGGACATCATCAGGACTCTAGTTTTCCTTTGTTTTTAACCCCCTTTTGCTTTAAATCAATATTGTAACACGGTTTTGTTCTTAAAGACTTGAGTCCTCTGGGATCATCCTCTGTGTTATGATGCAGTAAAAGAAAAGCCAGCAAGAGCTACCAAATCAGCTCTTAAACCAAATGCAGTCCTAAATTTTCAGCTCTCAGTAGAAACACCTTATAATTCCTGTCTCATGTTTTCTTGGAAATTTGGGGGGATGCCTCCATTTCCTATGTAAGGAATGCAGAACTGTAAAACTAACCTTTATACTGCTTGGATTCACTGGCCTACCACCTTCTATTCTGGAGAGAATATAAAAATTTAGAAGTTTTGAAATGTGTATTTCTTAAGTCCCATCTCATTTGGATGCACTGCTTTCCGCCCCCTTCCCAGTAATTTTTGTAATCTGAAGTCTTGTATAATTGCAGAAGGATGTCAAGAAGGATAGAGGGAAGCAATAGCTAGGTCAGAGCAATGTATGTTTTGAAACCGTTTGTGACTAGCGGGCTAGTTGGCCATTTGAGAAAGAAGAAAAGGGTTTTTGATTCCAGTTGCAAAGGAATATGAAGCTCTTAAAATCCAGAAGCCAAAATCTTCTCTGATCTAAATGACTTTAAGTTGGTTTGTGGGATCCACATCCACTTGTGTCAGTGGTGAGTGTGGCCCCTTTGGGAAGTTGTTGACTGCTCAATGGGATTGCAGAAGTTCATTGCTCTGCAGTGGAATGGAAATAAGCAGGGTCTGAAGTCAAAGGCTCCAAAGGAGGTAATAGTACGGCAGGTATTGAAGGTTAATAGTATTGCATAAATAGGAGGAACAGGGTTGGCTTGTAAGTCAGCTGAACAAAATTGAATGTATATCCTTACTTCGATCTTCATCAGGTTAAACCAGTGGATCCGGTTCCTTCAATTGCTGTGAAAAAAAATCAAGTTGGTAGGTTAACACAGAAGTATTTTGCCCCTCATACACAGCTCTAGAAGGATATTCAGTATATATTATCCATTTCTTTCGTAAGCCTGCTTTACAGCAGTTGCCCATTGCAATATATGCATGAGATGAAGCACTCTGGTTAATGCATAACCCCTTTTCCCATAGCCCCTTGCCAACTGTCTTGTGTCTATTGTTAATTATCACCAGCACCAAACCTGATCTCATGTTTCACTGCTGTTGCTTTCTTCCTGCTACCATACAGAGTAGCAGGAAGAAAGTATAGAGTCCCCTATTCGGGGAGATGGGCGGGGATAAATTTAAATAATAAATAAATAAATAAAATATAGCATGGCAAACATGCATTATGATGGCAGAGAGCAGGAGCTGCATTCATATAGCGATGTTGGCACATTTCTAGTCACTGCGTGTGAGACCACATGTAGAGTGCCTGTTATGATTTCTTACTCTACAGCAGCCTTTCTCAACCCTTTGACCCTGGAGGAACCCTTGAAATATTTTTCAGGCCTCTGGGAACCCCTGCACATTCAGGCTCAAATATAGGCCAGAAGTTACAAAATTATTATATTGGTTTCATGGGTAGGCCTGTAGATATGCATTAACAGTGTTCTTAAATTAAAAATAAAGAATGAGACTTACCTCTTTAATGTGAAGTTGCCTGAATTTGGAATAATTTTTTAAATAAATCATGACCTCCCAGGGAACCCCTTGTGCCCTCTCATGGAACTCTAGGGTTCCACGGACCCTTGGTTGAAAAACCCTGCTCTACAGACTGAAGTGTTTGATGTTGCAGGAACAAACGTTTGGGTACGTTTGGTTTGGAGAAAAAAAAGATTGCTTTTCTTTGCACTTTAACCACATTTCTGTTTCTCTCCTAGTACAAAACAATCTGTTGAATGCCAAAGATAACATAATGGATAGAAGGAGAGGGAGAGATAAAGATTGCTTAGAAATAAGTTAATAGTAATAGAATTTTAAATGCCATCAGAGAATAAAAAAGACAGGTAAATCTGATAGCAACGTTTTTATTATACAGCGTATTTGTGCTCTTAGTAGACTGCAACAGACTTGTGTTTGTGTGTTATGAACAATATGTGGCTATATATTAACAAAGCCCATGAGATACACATGCTTTAACTTTTTTTTTTCTGGAAAAAGAGAATTATTAAAAATGGCTGAAACCAGGACAATAGCATTGCTCCTGGAAAAGCAACCTGGGAGCAAAATACCAAGGGGTTGAATGGCCAATAACAGCATTTCTAGCAATGCCTTCACCTGTAGAATTTCTGGTGCAAATGTTAAAAATCTTTTGGGAATGAAGCGATTTTATAAAAATAGGCTGATTGCCAGGAAAAAGAAAAGTCCTTCGCTGTCTACTCACTTGGCACAAGAGCCTGCTTTTTATCTCCGCACCAGTCTTTCCTTTTACACATCATGGGGAGAAGTCTTGCTCTGAAGAATGAACCCTTTGCAACCAGGCAGGATGGGAGTGGTGACTGTTTGGCACTGGGTACAGTACTGTTCTTTACGTAAACACTTAGGGTGGCAAGACTGCACTGCTCTCTCTACAAACATTTCCTTTAATATGTGAGCAGTTGTAGCAAATCACGATTCAAAACACCTCCACAGAATCCAGTTCCTGGTCTCTGAGATCACTACTGAATTTTGATAATTTCTTCCATGTTACTTTGTTTGTTTGAGTAGGCACAGCCGCCACCAACTCTTAGTGCAGAGGAAAAGAGGGGTCTTGTTCCTCTTCACTAACATTAAAATGAAGAGCCTGAACCAAAGGCAGAGGTTTTCTTTGGAGGAAGATATGCTGTTAAAATTGCTTTGGACTGAGCAAAGACTCATGCTGCCTCCTCTCCTATAGTTTGCAAGAGGGATGTAAAATAAATGAAGATGGGAGATATGCAAAGTTTAACCATTTCCTCAGTGCTTCTCCATCCCTCCTCCAGCAGCAATATCTCTAAGAGAAAAGCTGTGAGCAAAAGACCCCTTGTAAAACTCTGTTGGGGAGGGAGTGTGTATCTTAACCCAGATGAGTTCTATATATATCACATCACCTCAGCTCTCCCACATAAAAGACAACAGTGCCTAGATATTTCCCTTTGTGAAGCAAACAATTGTCTGCTTAACCTGCAAAGTAACTTCTGTTAGAGGAAAATGTTCTTGTATTATGAAATAGCTAGAAAAGCACGACTTTGCTTTTGGTATACCAAACTCTAACAGGCACCAGAGGTTTTTTTCCCCCTTTACAACTGTAATGTAAATGTCACTTGTTGTCTCTAAGATAAAAATATGCTGGTGTTTGCATGTCTATAACCACTAAGTTATTCAACACTGTACTCTATTTTGAAATGTACTGCACAATTATATGGACTTTTTTTTTTAAAAAAAAAAGTTATATGTTGCTACTGCTGCTTCAAATGCAGTTATCGTAATGCTAGGGTTCCATTTGTTGCTAATACACTGTATTGTAATTTAGAGAGCCCTCTTCTTAGCTATCTATCTTACCAGGTTGAAAATATCAGGATTTTAAAAGTAGTTGGTTTTATAAAACAGAACATCAAACTCTCTGATTTTAATTTTATATGTATATGTTAAAAGTGTAAATTCAAATGTTAGTGCCAGAAACTAGTATTGCAATATGTACTGGAATTTGACGGCAAACACACACACGAATTGCTTTTCTTTTAAAATCTAGAACTTAAAATTGGTTCATAGTCAGTGTTCCAAACTGATTCAGCTTTAGTCATAATAAAACAAATAGAAGCTAGAACCAACAAAGTACCCATAGGGTGAAGCTAACCAGCCCGCCTCCAGTTCTTTTAAAAAAAAAAGAATTTGGTGTGTCAGATTTGAAACTCTTTTGAACAAAAACTGATAACAGCTGAGGTTGCCTTGTTTAATTTGGCAGATAGATATTGGCTCAAGACGAAAAGCAGCATCTGATGACATCAGAAGCTGATGGGAAAGAAGCTTGACTTGAGAAGTTGCACACGACTGCTAGTGTGGCAGCTTGTTCAAGATTCCACAGTGCCTTCTTTCAGAATGCCCAGCCACTCACAACTTGCTGCTGCTGTCGTCTGTACGGCACCCATTCCTCTGCTGTTCATGTTCTGTCCAGCCTTCTCGAATCCTGTAATAGCTTTTCAGTTGTTGACATCACTAAGGCTAAACTAATCACTGTGAGAAGCGACTGATTTACCTTGCTCTTTCTGTAAGACATAGGAAATCCAACATGCCAAATAAAAAATGAGAATCTCTGCAAAAAATGCATTCTGTAACAAAAAAAAAATTATTTGAGCACAAGAACTCTATTCTATTTTGGGAGTGGGAGATGATCATGATCTGATGCTGTTGGTCAGATTGCAATTAGCACTTGCTACTAAATTATTATTATTACTTGCTACTAAATTATTATTATTATACAGGTCTTTACTTTTGTTGCATTAGAAAAGCAACAAGTGCAGTGAGGAAAGCTAATCAAAAATATGACAACCATAATTAGGTACCATTCTAATTGTCATTCTTGAAAGTTAATTTTCTTCGTGCTTTGCATTATCCGCACCCTCAATTCCTTCCTTCTGTGTGTTTTACTGGAAATGTGCTAAGTATTTATTCTTTTAAAATATATCTCTCCCTAATAAAATACTTTCTAAACCTATTGAACTGAAATGTGGATTTGTATTTACTCATGCTTTGTGTTCATAGCTGCAGTCAGCTGATACTTTCTGAAAGTCAGGTGTGTTTGATCCAGTTGGCAAGAGGCAAACCCCAAGAGGTAGAAATCTGGGTAGTTCCAAGATGCCTTGTGTGATCTGCAGTCCTACACCATTCTCACAGTTGCTCCTTGCTACACAGTCACCCATTAGGACTTACAGCCACAACTTGTTACTCAGCTTCACTGGATTCCTCATCAAGTCACTATTGCCATGTTACATCTGAGTTTGCATTAGGCATGAAGATCGAATAACAAAGGCAGGAATTCCACCTGAGCCAGGCATGGATCCATCCCCTTTTCAATGCAAGACTTTCCCAACCTATCAGAAGCGAGGCGGGGCAGGGTAGGTGTGAGGTGCTTATCATGGCTATGCAATATATCCACATTTAATTAATGTTTAATTGAGGGCCAGGAAGTGCCACAGGCACAGCAGAATTCGCTGGATTCTATCGCAGAGCTACTTAGTGTCAATGGAGGGCCCTGAAGAACTGATTCTGCTATCGTCCTGATTGCCAGAGGGTTCAGGACTAGCTCCAGAGTTTTCTGATACTAGCAGAAGGACTCCTAGAGGGTAATTTACAACCCAAGAGGAGGGTGGCCTGGGTCTTAGTTCGGGTGTGGAACACACCCTATCCAGCGGTCGCCACGAGGAGGCGCCCAGACCGTGTAATTATGATCTCCCTCCAGGAAATAAAGCCAGACTGCTCACTTGAGGGAATGATATTAAAGGCAAAACTGAAGTACTTTGGCCACATAATGAGAAGACAGGATACCCTGGAGAAGAAGCTGATGCTAGGGAAAGTGGAAGGCAAAAGGAAGAGGGGCCGACCAAGGGCAAGATGGATGGATGGTATTCTGGAGGTGACGGACTCAACCATTGGGGAGCTGGGGATGGTGACGGCCGACAGAGGGCTCTGGCGTGGACTGGTCCATGAAGTCACGAAGAGTCGGAAACGACTGAACGAATAAACAACAAACAACAGTTTAAGAGAGTCATAGTTACTCCCGCCAATGGCTATGCAATATATCCATGTTTAATTTCCACCACCATTTCCAGGTAGGATTGGGAAATATTGTCAAAACCTTAGAAAGCTATGGCCACTTGACTGATGGTCAGATTCAATATAAGGAAGATTTTTTTTAATGTGTGATTAAATTATGGCAAAACAGACAATGCTATATGGAAGAAAACATTTCCTGACTTAGATGCTGAAGATAAGAGAATAACATCATGATTCCAGAAACTCACTAAAGTTTCAAAGTATCTTTGCGGTGGTCGGGGGAGCCAAGCCAGGCTCCGTTCCGGCGGGGCGACTGTAGCGACCGGAGGCGGCCAAGGGGAGAGCAGGCGGCTCTTCACCCTCAGCGCGCCGCTGGGCCCCGCTGCACCCCCGCCTGGCTCGGCTTCCCCCGGCCGCCGCAGGGCTCGGGTTAGCGGGGGGAGAGGACGCCGAACGGCGGGGTGGGGGGATTGATGGGGCGGGAGGGTGCACCCGGCGGGCCTCCCGCGGCCGCTTCTCCAGGAGCGCCAAGGCGGGTTGCTCGTGTCCTGGGCCCGCGCCCTTGCCCAGCGCCTGGATGCCTCGGCCAGCCAGCGCGCCAGCCTCTCCGGCGAAAACTCCGGCGCCGCCATTGCTCGCCGGCTGGACCCTCCTCCCCAAAGGTGGCGCTCCGCAGGCCCCGCTTTCCAGGGCCGTTCCTGCCACATCCTTTCAGCCTCTGACGCCGAACGGCGGGGTGGGGGGATTGATGGGGCGGGAGGGTGCGCCGTCGAGGCCTCCTTGGGAGGAAAGCGGGGAAGCCCCGCGGCCCCTCGAAGGGATCCACCGGGGATCACGCGCCTCTTTTCGCTGGGGCCCTCCGAGCAGTCGCTGCCTCCGGGTCGTGGGGATTCTGGCATGGGCACCCGCCGGACATGGGGAGAGAGGCCGGGAACGGACGGATGTGGCGGTAGGCGCAGGAGCGGGACTCCTTGCCTCACCCCTGTGCGACCGCCCGGCTTTGCCTGGCCTCAACGCCCGAACGTGGCGAGGGAGAAGGGAAGAGGCTCGGGAGCGCCCAAGTGCCAGACGGGCAGCTCCGCCCGCGTGCCTCGCCCAGACATGCCGCCAGCAGCAGCTCCCAAGGCACGCCGGTCCCTCCTCCGTCGAAGGGAGCGGCAGAGAGCCCCGCGGGCTGTGCGCGAGGTGTGGGCGGCTGCGGGTGGCCCCGGCCTTGGAGAGCGAGAGCGCGTAAGAGCATAAGAGTTTGGGGGCGGGATCCAATCGCGTGGAAGGGGCGGGGGTGAGTTCAGCTGCGGAAGAGCCACACTCAAGGGGCCAAAGAGCCGCATGTGGCTCACGAGCCGCCATTTCCGACCCTTGCACTAGACAGCTGATCTACCCTAAGTATGCAACAGTGTTCGGCTGCTGCTCAGCCAACAGTACTGGCTCTTCTTGGTTTACCTCAGGTGCTAAATAGCAAAGCCAATGGTATCATAGCCAATAGCAGTAGAATGGAGTAACAGGCAGAAAGGGTAACAAGCTGACATAGCATAATCCTGAAATGATGGGACCAACCCCCTTCATTGCCTCACAGACAGAAGATGGTGGACTCTGGAAGATGGTGGTTGTTGTTGTTCAGTCGTTTAGTCGTGTCCGACTCTTCGTGACCTCATGGACCATAGCACGCCAGGCCTTCCTGTCCTCCACTGTCTCCCGGAATTTACTCAAATTCATGTTCATTACATCGGTGATGCTATCTAACCATCTCATCCTCTGCCGTCCCCTTCTCCTTTTGCCTTCAGTCTTTCCCAGCATCAGGGTCTTTTCCAGTGAGTCCTCTCTTCTCATTAGGTGGCCAAAGTATTTGAGCTTCAGCTTCAGTATCTGTCCTTCCAGTGAGCAGCCAGGGTTGATTTCCTTTAGGATTGACTGATTCGTCCTCCTTGCAGTCCAAGGGACTCTCAAGAGTCTTCTCCAGCACCACAGTTTGAAAGCATCAATTCTTCGGCGCTCAGCCTTCCTTATGGTCCAACTCTCACAGCCATACATTACTACTGGGAAAACCATAGCTTTAACTATACGGACCTTTGTCGGCAAGGTGATGCTTCTGCTTTTTAATATGCTGTCTAGGTTTGCCATAGCTTTCCTCCCAAGGAGCAAGCATCTTTTAATTTCATGGCTGCAGTCACCGTCTGCGGTGGAAGATGGTATTTATTGCCTATTTACAGAAAGTAAGTTCTGGTTAATTAATGCAACCCAATATCAGTAGCAAGGATTTTAGAGGACAACAGCATCTTTCTATACTTTGTGGCTTTTAGAATACAATTATGAACCTATACTTTTATTAATATTAGTGAATACTCACCAAATGGTGCTTTAATTTTCCTGTGGAAAATAAAATGGAAGATGACTGCATGAGAAATCTATGGGGGGATGGGTAAAGGGGCAAATTATACATATATGACGACAATCCCACATATACTGTCATTGGCTTACTTGTGTTACACAGTCTGAAACAAGTGCATAATTGTGGCGTTTGCATGAATACGTCATTACACAACATTTCGGCATTACTGCTGTGTGCTGCAGAAGTGAAAGTCCCCCACGCCTGCTTTAATCCAGCACCATGTAAGACCAGAGACAGCTGGAGGCACGTGCTCACCGTCGCTTCAATAAACAGGAAAGGGTGCTGAGACTCAGACTACAGTAGCGACCTGGTGTGACACCTGTGCAAAAATGCTTGTTACCATTCATATGCCATTTTGCCAGCTGAAGGCTCGCAGCATTTGTGAAGGGCGTCTCCAAATCATGGCTTTATAAATAGAGGATCAGATTGTGGCTCCAAGATTTCATGGCTCTGGAAAAGCAAGAACTCTCAGGGTTATTGGTCTAGAAACCCCCAGGAAGCAATAGGTTAAATAACTACCCCTCTACGCCTTGGTTTCAACCTGATTTATCTGCTAGCTGTGGGGACCTACATCCCCACACAACGGGGGCGCTTTCTGTGCGCGGCCTTCTGTGCCTCAGGAGCGCCGCCGGGTCCATTTGTCCAGCTCACACCTTCGCCCGCGCCGCGCTTCTGTCCTTCCACCTCTTCGGAAGTCCCCCGGTCTCCGCGCCTCTGCCCGAGGACTGGATGCCAGGACAGCCCGGTGAGAGTCGGCGGGCTGCCCCTGACTGGCGGCGAGCCGCGCTGCGCGGGCGCCTCTAGGGGACGGCGTTGCTGCAGGCACAGCCTCCTCCTCCGCCTCGCTTCCCGGCACCTGTGAGGCGGCTGCGGCGGGACGCTTCGCGCGCGAGGGAAAGGTACAAGGGCAGAGCTCCCCCTCGCTGACCTTTTCGGAGCGGCGAGTCGCTGTTCTGTCATTTCCGGGTTGCCAAAAGCCTTTTCGTGCCTTCCACGCTTGGGCTGGACTGCTGGCTGACTTTCTCTTCCAGCTGTTCCTTCGGCTTGGAAAGAACAGGTAAGGCTGTCCGAGGCGCTGGCGGCAGCCTTTTCTTCTTCGCGAAAACCGCTAAGAAGGTCCCTTCTTTCCACGATTGGCAACTTGACCTTGGCACACATTTCTTTAAACCAGGATTGGCGCAATTGCTCTATAAAGTGTTCCCACACGCGTGTTTGCTGCACCTGACCTCTCTCTCCCCCCAGCGAGGTAGGTGGAAAGGGGCGCCGTAGGAAGAGTGGCGGGAGATAGCCCGGTGGGCATTTGCTCATCTTCCTAGCCAAGTGGGGTAAAAGGGTCCAGGACTTCGCAGAATGGGGGTTTCCTTGGGGGATCCCGGAAAGGAAGGGAACTGAAGATGGCTCGAAGTGGGTTATCTACTGCAATCACTTACTGAGTGGTATTCCTGCGCAGAGCAAAGGAATTAGGCTAACTCCCCTCAACTTTCACAAACGCTTTCCTTTCCTTCCGGAGAACATCACTTTTGAAATTTCAGTTTCTTCCTCTCTTGATCCTTGTGTAGCTTTTAGGTTGCAACGAGCAATAATTAATGAGCAATAATTAACGACTGGTGCTTCGTTGCCATAATTCCATCTGAAAAAACAAGGGTGCTGTGGATTTTTTTGTCTCTTTCTCTTGCATGAAAAGCTCCCTTTAAGCTAAGGGTGTTTGGGGCTTTGGAAGAGTCCTGAACCATGGCGAGGTAACAGGTGATCCTTTTCATATTAGGAAAATGGCAATGAAGGGAAGTGTTGTGGATTTGGTGACCCTTGAAGATGTAAGAGCAGGAAACTAGGGTGTACATGTATGTTTTAAGGTGACAATTCTAAGGATGTTGGTATGTGCATAATATGTTTCTCAGTGCGGCCTTTCAGAAGTGTTGCGACCTCACTTCAAAAGTCTGTGTGGCCAGGCTGGGATGGGCTGTCTTAACATGGCCGAATTTTCTCTTATGAAGGACAGTACATCATTAGCAGTTGTTTAACAGAAGTAGATTTAAAAGGTGTTATTTTCCTTCCATCATTTCACCTCTTTCCTTGAGAAAGCTGTTTAATTTTTGCTAGTTTTGCAGGTGTTTAAAGATACAGACCCTTGATGGGGTAAAAAAAAAGTTAGAATAATCTCCAGTGTCTCCTCTTCTTAATAATTTCTGGTTGGGCTAGTGTGGGTATAACTTGAGTTTTTAGCGTGCCTTGGGGAATGAATAAGCCTCTTTTGTGAGATCTAAACATCCTGCAAATAATTCATAATTGTCCTAACTGCTGCACTGTTTTACAGATCACACTTGTGAGATAGGCTGCTCCTTGGGTCCATTTGCAATTGGAAATGTGCAACTCTTGACAAGTGAGCAAAGATTTTGATCCCTTGGTGCTGCATTAGATAACACTGTCTTACAGCTTCTGCTCTCTTAAAACTTTGCTATTATTTGATGACTGTAGAATTTGAGAACCAACAGTTGCATAGCCATTTTATTATCTGCCTTCTAGGTGAAGCACAGTTAGGTGGCAGCACCTAGCCAAACTTGAAAATCTAAGAGTGATCAGAGCAGATTAATGTTTGGACAGGAGACCACCAGGAAATCCCACACTTGTGGACTAAACTGGAAAGTCAAAGAATGGAAAACCACTTCCTTATTATTGTGCCCCCCCAACCCCCAGAACTGGAGCTTTACTTGAGACAAACTTTGTTTATCCTTAAGAAGATAGGTGTTCTGATCAGACAGCCTAAACAGCTTCTTTGATTCTGTAGGGGTATATAACCTGTGTTCTTGGAGTATGGTGCCCTTGGCTCCATGAATAGGTATATAATTAAGGAGAATGTTACTGCATTCCAAACTGGAGTTCAGAATGGAACCTGTTGGTCTTGAATCAGGATATTTAATCAACTACGGAGTAACAGCTCTCTCTACACATAAACATGTATACATAAACGCACATGTATTTTTCCTGAAAATACATTCAGATGTGTTTAAACCTTCCTTCCTTCCTTCCTTCCTTCCTTCCTTCCTTCCTTCCTTCCTTCCTTCCTTCCTTCCTTCCTTCCTTCCTTCCTTCCTTCCGCCCCCTGAATCAGATAACAATATATAATTGTTACCAGTTCCTCACTGTTGATGAGTGATAGGTTACCATAGGTGACATCCTAGTAATGAGCCTCACACGTTGTTTATCTCTGTGACTCTTCCCAGAGTTATATTCTAGAATCAGTTGTGTCCCAATAATTTAACATGTTACTGGCTTTTGGGGATAGGGAATAATAGTCTATAGTTTTATGCAGGCTCCAATTTGTTTTTATGAATTCCTTGGAAACCTTTTAGAATCCCAGCTTTTTTTTTTTAAAGGAGACATGCTTTCTGTTCCTTGTAGCTATAGAGATGAGCTTGTAAACACAACTGCAATATTATCAAAAGGTTAGATAGCCTGAAGGAAAGTAGTATGTGACTTAGATTTGCATTCATATTTCAAGATTTTTAAGTTAGCTAATTATGTAGAGGACCTGAAATCTAATTTTAACCAACTACAACTCAGAGCCCGCCCCCCCTTCACTCCTCTTGGAAGATGTGATTTGTTTAACTACGTGCAAATAAATATGCAAATACTTGTATATTTTTCATTCACAGTACTTTTCCAGCATGATTCTTGAGTTTGAACAAATTGCCTGGGCCTTTCTTAGTAAACAAATTATATGTTAATTAGACTTTTGGATATTTCATTGTTCTTCAGCACATTCCTGTTCATACTAATTTCCAGAAAGAAAAGTCCTGGCAATTAAGGCAGAAAATAGTGTAGATTTGCAGAATGTTAGAAACCAAGAGATGGTTTATAAAGCTATATTTATGAAAAATGGAAATCCTTGTTCTTATCTTAAAGTATCCCTTATGAGAAAGGACACTTATCCACTGAGGCACTATTATTCTTGCAATGTAATTCTAAGTAGAGTTGCTAAAGCATAAATTCCATTAGGTTTAGTTTTCTGCATATGCAATTTGAAGAATGTATAATAATTTTTTCTTGCTTGTTCTATAATTTTGATTCTATAACTTTGTATTTGTTGGATTGTGGAGGCCTTGTTGTAGAGCTGTATGGGGGAAGGCACTTTGAGACCAATGTGACAAGTACAAAAAGCTGGCTTCCTTGTGCAGTTTATTTTATTTATTTATTTATTTTTATCCCGCCTTCATTATTTTTCTAAATAACTCAAGGTGGCGAACATACCAGATACTCCTTCCTCCTCCTATTTTCCCCACAACAACCACCCTGTGAGGTGAGTTGGGCTGAGAGAGAGTGACTGGCCCAAGGTCACCCAGCCAGCTTTCATGCCTAAGGTGAGACTAGAACTCACAGACTCCTGGTTTCTAGCCCATTGCCTTAACCACTAGACCAAACTGGCTCTGCATGAAAGTATAATTTCTTTGAATGTAAGTTTATTTTCTGCCAAAAATTTACTATTTCAGAAGCAGGGATATAATGCTCATTTGAGAGAATATGATAATATATTTTCCCTTTTTTACAGAGAAATCTTAGTATGTGTTCTATGAAACTACAGGTAGTCCTCATTTAGCAACTGCCTTGTACAGTAACTGTTCATGGTTATGACAGTGATGAAAAAGTAACTTTGCGACCAATCCTTGCATTTATGACCTTCTCAGGTCTGTTAAACCAAATGAAAGCTGAAGTAAGATTGCAAACACAGTCATGGTTTCACTTAACAACCGCTTCGCTTAACGACCAAGTTGCTAGTCCCAATTGTGGTCACTATCTGTATCTCTTTAGTTCTATATAAAATCTGGCATATTTTCTATCCCTCTTTCCATCTGTATTTCTTTTTTAAAAAGTGTCTCTGACACACACACAGAGCCTAAAAACACCATTTTAGACTTACATTTAATTGTTGAGGTAAACTCTGGTTCACAAAAGCTAACACCATAATAAATTGTATTGCTACACAGATGTAATGACTTTAGCATGTCATATACTGGCAGATAACAGTGTCAATTTAGCTACCTGCAAAATAGAAAAAGTTGTGATTTGTTCACTCAGTTAGTTCTGGTATTAGTAATAGAATGAAACTTAGCTTTATTTCTAGATTCTCTATTCTAAAGAGTGGAACATCCATTTATACAGTGGATAATCTTGTTTAACAGTGCTTGATCTTTGCCTAATCAGAGAGCACAATTTCCTTTTGTTTCTAATCATGGAAAGCCACAATGTTTTTTGTTTCCATTCCCACTCAAATGAATATGTTGCAACTACATGAATTTCAGAGGTTTCTTTTTCTCCATGATGCTTGTTTTAGAATTATTAGAGAACTTGCAAAACTATCTTTCTGTAGTTGTTTTAAGGCAGGGCTGGGGAATATTTAGTGTCCAAGGGCCTCATGTGCTTTTGCTGTAGTATTTACAGTCAGGGGCCACATTAATTACAAGCAAGATCTTCTTTTAAAATGAACCCTACACCTCCCAACCATTAAGCCAGTATTAAAACAAGCAAGGAGTAAATGACTATCTCCAGATGTTAGTAGCACATTCAGGAAATGGGGCCCCAAGAGCCACAAAATTATTGCTCTGGAGCTGCACATGGCATGTGGGCAGCGAGTTACCATCCTTGTTCTTAGACATCAGTTGGATAAACAATCTGTTGATAAATCTGTTTCTGATCTGTAGCACTGCTGACAAGAGGACCATAAGGAATATGTTTTTTAAAAGCATAGAATTAAGTGCTGGAAATGGGAGGGTTTCATCTTAGTCTTATCCTTGGCATGGTTTGATTGCCAGGGATAAGAGGTAGCATTCAATCATGCATTGTCACGTGTGTTTTGAGTAATAATAGTTGAAGTTTTACACAGACACACACACCCTATTTAAGATTGGGTTTGAGCTACATTTAAGGAAGAGAGAGACAGTGGCCGAAAGGTCAGTGCAGCCTGCTATGAGTTTGGCATATGCCATGGGGGGCCACCTTCAAAGATCTACAATCAGTTTTTTTCCAGTCAAGTATTTCTTGTCACTGTATCAATAAATTGAGATTTTGGTAGTTTCCTCTGGCAGTACTGGGCATTTTTATTTCATAATGTTGTATACCAAAGGTAAAGGCCACCATGTGCTTTTGTAACACGAATCCCAACTGATTTTACTTGTACAATACTAGTTCTCGGTGGACAGCACTCCATTAGGTAAATCTTTGCTGACATGTGTATACTGTGCAGGTCCTGCTTCTCCCACACTTGCAGGACGTTGCCACTCCAGTGGGGCAAGACAAACATCTGTTTATGCTGGCACTCTTTGTGCACATTTAAGCCTAGATGTGGTTTGGGCTTAGGCCCAAGTGTTCACATGGGTGATGCAACTCATTCATGATCTCTGCCTTGAGTTGCTGGCATGCACATGAAAACTGTTACTTTACTGTGCCAGATTTATCCATCTGTCTACCTTGGATGATAATTTATAAATATTAGCACTTGTTGAAATACTTAAATCTGTCATAGATGAAGGAGCGATGTATGGTAGGGAAAGATGAATATTTTATGGGAAGGTATGCAAATGCAAGTAGATAAATAGGTACCACTTCGGTGGGTAGGTAACAGCGTTCTGCGCGTGTCATGCGGCCACATGACTGTGGAAGCGTCTTCGGACAACGCTGGCTCTTCGGCTAACAAACGGATATGAACACTGGCCCCTAGAGTCGGACACGACTGCACAAATGTGCAGGGGGAACCTTTACTTTACCTATGGTTATGTTCCATTAGAAAAGAGACAATGACAGATTTTGTTTTGTGGAGTCCTTGGTGCTCTCTGAGCCTTGTTGTTTTCTTGCAGACGTTTCATTGCCAGGCTAGGCAACATCTTCAGTGCGAAAAGGGAGTGGGACTTGCTCTCTGTTTATATACCCTGGTTTATATACCAAGTTTCTGTTTATATACCAAGGAGAGTACATCACCCCTACCAACACAGGCAAGACAAGCCAGAGAAATCTGGGAACAATAGATTTTAAGACTATGGGAAGTTTTGTTATAAAGCTAGTATATGCCCCTGGTGGGGACATGTCTGTGTTGCAGTGGATACAGTTATTTTTTCAGCAACGTCTCCCCTGCTTTTGGTTCTTTCCTGCAAGCATTTGATCCATGTAAACGGTTCTTCCTGCTTCTCTGCATGTTAAAAATACTAAAGAAATGTATAATAAAACCGTATCTTGGATCTATTCATCCATCTGTTACTTAAGAGGGAAAGTGACAAAGTACAGAAAGTTCCATTTCCTTCAATGATTCTTTTTCTGTAACTGGTCATTTTTGTTATGTTACTTTAGTGGAATTGATACAGTTGGGGTGTAATGCTTTCAGTATGCTAGAAAAATAAATCGGCTCTTTATTAAGAGAATAATAAAGGAAAGTGCATATTTTCCCTCCAAAAGTTGAAGGAAAAGCAACTAAAATCTAGTTGCACATCAGATAATATTTCTGTCTGATGTCTTTTAAGCTACTGAAATGCATATGTTGGCATGTACAGTATTTTTTGAAAATATTTCCTCCATGATTTTTCTGTTTTCTCTCCCCTCCAGGCTCTCAGTCAGTGTCCACTCATGTGTGAATGAAAGTAAGTTGGTTGAAATTTGATGAAAAACCAAGGAAACTTCCCCAGAGGATTTATCTGTGCTCATATAGGAGCACTCTGACTGGGCAAAGGGATGGCAGAAACCTAAAAGTATGCCTTGCCAAAAAGAGATAGGACATGGTAGGAGTGAGTTTGAGATCATTCAAAGATATACTGTCTTAGGGTGGGAAGGTAGACTAAACTCATATCTATTCCATACTTTTATTGACTAGGTTCACACATCACCAATCCATTGTTTGGTTAACCATAGTTTGTAGAATAAGCCATTATTAGCTGGGTTTACAAATAATGTTAACCCATAAACCATAGTTTACAAAATGCAATGTCTGGGTTCTGATAAACTGCTAAGCCAAAACAAAGCAAAGCACAAGAGAGCTTATTACAATGTGTAAACCTAGCACAGACAACTGTGGGTACCTTTGGAAACAAAGGATGCTTCCAGATGCAGTTTTTATTTTAAAATCACAGAATGTGAGAACTTGGTTCTCCAATATTTGATCTATTTAAAATGTGCACGGTCTCTTTTTCATAGACAATCAGTTGTTTGTGTGAACCAAATTTGTTGCTCAGCAGTGAAGGGACAGGAGCCCTCCACTTGCAGCATAATTTGACACAAAATACTTTAAGGTGTTGTGCATTCACGTGCTTTGATGGATACTTAAAAGGTGCCCAAAGCAAAGTTGAAGTGTAACTTATGGATTAGCCTGGGATCACTGCCCAGCGATCCAATTTCTCTCTAATATTTGGGATATTTCCTTGACATATGACAATTGCCCCTGTGTAGACTTTATTTCTGGAATGTAAGGAGCCATACAGAGTATCTATTCTTTGCAGATCATAAATTCAGAATTTGGGATTAGACCTAACCCAATCCCCCATCTTTACTGAATAAAAACCAAGGTAGAGAGCTATACAGAGCATGGCTTCTGGAATTCTTTCCTATCCTTTTACCATCAGTGGCCATATATTTGTGTGTATGTGGGCACTGGGAAGCATGGGACAAACTACATATACTCCAGATTGGTGTTTCTCAACCTTGGCAGCTTTAAGCTGTGTGGACTTCAACTCCCAGAATTCCCCAACCAGCATTGCTATATCTCTACATACATAGGGAGAACAGTGAAGAATGCTTGTTTTTCTCAGCTTTTTCAATACTGTAGTTTTATCCAATCCCCACCCCCACCCTCCAAAAAGTGGGTCAAACTTGAATACATTCATATCCTCAGCAATCTTTGAGCCATATGAGGGATGTTATGCATAATAATATTTATATTATTTATTGTAATAAATAATAATATTTATTTTAATTTTTCAATTTAAGTTTATTCTTACATGGAGGTGGATATCCTTTGTCCACTGCTTTGATTAGTTTTGTTGCAGATATTATGCCCGAGTTTTGGTAAATAGCTCTGCTCAGTGTGTGTTTGGGGAACATTAGAGTTTTGAGGATAGTTAAATATCAGGATGCCTGTGCAAAGCCTGACCTAAATGGATTTGACCAGGGACAGCAGCACTTTTTCAAAGAATACACAAGGAGAAAAATAGTCAGAGGATCTCATACATGTGTGCAGGTACAAACACGCATGCATACAATATCTACCAGCAGTAAAAATGTAAAATTATTAGTGCCCCATGTTCCACAGGGGTTTAAAGTAGTTCAAGGAAAAGTTAAGCTTTATTACCTCAAGCTTATTTCTCAAGCTTTATTATCTCAAGCAATTAACAGCAGAGGGGAAATGAATTTAAGTCTTGTGTCTCCCAGGTAGTCTAACAATACCTATCCATATGTTCCGGCTTTGTAAAGGTTTGCATATGAAGCAATTATTAATAAGCTGGAATGATAAAGCATAGCAAAGAGCTTAGTACTGTAACCAAAAGCTTAATCTATTTAATTTCCTATGTTCTTTTACCATCTGGGCTCTAGGACTCATTCCTCAACTTTCCAGCTTTTGACTGTAGTGTTTGCTTGACAGGTGCTTTCAGAGCAATTGTACTGTAATGTTAACCCCCTTCTCACATTCACCTCCAATTTGTTACAGTTCCAGTTTTCATCAGCTTATGTACCTGAATGAAACATTTGACAAGATCCTCCATTCCCATTTGACTTTACAGTGTCTGCCTTTGTTCATCTCATGTGATTAGTAATTGTTAGAAGGATCCCAGCAATTATGTACAGCGTCTTCCTTCTCAAGCTCCTAGTCATTGGAGTGATTTTAAAGGCGCTGAAGACAAAATATCCATTTAAGTTCCAGTTGGAGCAAAGAAGGAGCCAGAAATGAAGGAGGAAGGAAAATCCCCAAGGAACCCTGACCCTCTTACCTGAGCAAATATTCCTTCTGGCATGTGTACGTCAAAGTTTGTTTTTGCTAGGTAAATATTACCTTAGAAGGCTGCTCTGGAGATCCCTAAGTGAAGAACATTACCCGAGGCGGTTAAACTCTCCCATGATCCTGCCACTGAGAGTCTCCAGTGCATCAGAATTTTAACTATATTTGTTGAAATTGAATAAAGTTCTTATTAAAAGGCAAAAAAAAAAAAAAGAATCTCTGTTGCTGTGCCTGGTGCCCTTGGCTGATGTGGAGAAGGCCAAGGGCAATTTTGTCTTGGCTTGCTGCCCTGAGCTATCTGCTTTTCAAAACAAGCAGCACCCTACTTTGACATTTCCGATGCAGACTGGGGTAGCTTTGGCTTCCTCTTGACTTAGTGGAAAGAAAACAAATACATGCCCAGTAGCAGTTACAGGGCACTGTCGTAACTATTTACCAGCATTCCTGCAAAAAGGTGCACAAAATTGTCCTTGTTAAATTTAAAATAAATAACAATACAGCCAAGCAAAATTGGTACAATTTTCTGCATACTCCCTTGTTCCTATGATCTGTCCACAGCACCGCATCAAAAACTTCGGTGAATACCAGCAGACCGAGATATATAGCAATTCACATATCCCTCACAAAATTGATCATGCATGTATACTCAGTGTAAATCCCAATGTGTTCAACTGGACTTGCTCCCATTTTCAAACAGCACAGTAAATTTGTTCTGTGTGAGTTGATTTCAGAGATTTCAAGGGGTTAGGGGTAATAAATTGACAGGAACACCGTACAGAAAGAAGAGTAGCATACACGTTCACAGTTATGTTTTTATTATTTAATATCCTTTTTCTTCTTTTTGGCAAGTCAAGGATTCCAGTGAGCTTCAGCTTTTTGCTATTTTATGTGTTTCTCTTAAGTTTTGCAGAATAAGATGTCTGTCCATCTTTTTGACTTTTCAAGTAATTGAGTTGGGCTAAGTATGTTTAGTTACTGCTCAAGATAGAGTCTCCATTTCAGAGAGTGAAAGAAAGGAGCTAAATGTTGGTCCAAACCTCTCTTCTTCCAGTTAGAAAAGTGGGGGATTTAAGAACATTTTTAGAGGCCATAAACATAGCACAGCGTTTGCCATTTTGTCTTGTTAGGTATGTCTAGTAACTGCTTAATTGAGTTCTATTTGAAGGCTCAGCATTCAAAGTTTCATTTAGGCTGAATTCATGTATTGCACCAATTTAGAGGTGGGCAACGCTCTGGTTGCCAGAGGCCACTTATATTTTGGAAAGATGGTTCTTCACCAAAACCTTCACCAAATCTAAGTCTACCAGACCTAAAACAGCGACAGATAGGGCTGAGACTCAGAATAAACGGAAGAACCTGGTCATTCCTTACATGGCTGGCGTGTCTGAAAAGATCAAACGGATATTTGGCAAACACCACATACCTGTATATTTCAAACCCACCAACACACTGAGACAGAGGCTTGTACACCCCAAAGATCAAACTCCAAAACACAAGGAAAGCAATGTAGTGTATGCAATCCAGTGCAGTGAGGAGTGCTCTGAACTCTACATTGGAGAAACCAAACAACCTTTGTACAGGAGGATGGCCCAACACAGGAGAAGTAACACCACAGGACCAGAGTCAGCAGTTTATCTTCATCTAAAGGAAAAAGGACACTCATTTGAGGACATTAATGTTCACATTTTAGACAGAGAAGATAGGTGGTTTGAGAGAGGGGTCAAGGAATCCATTCATGCCAACTTGGAAAATCCTTCCTTGAATAGAGGTGGGGGCCTCAGGCATAACCTTTCCCCTATCTTCCTTCCTGCTTTGTCTTCTGTGCCTAGGAAGATTAAGACCATTTCGCAAGCTCAACAGCAGCAGGGTAATCTTAACGATCCTCCTTTAGATGATAAAGGGATTTAGAAACAAACATCTCAAAAATAACCATGACCTAGCCCCAGGTGCAAGGTCACACAGCCAGCCTAGAAACATATTTAAGGATTCCCTTACTAACTTTACTCAGACTGAAGAAGCTCCTTGGATAAGGAGTGAAACGTTTCCACTAAGAAAATAGAAATCCAGTTGACATGATTCAAGCTACAGACAATTCCACCTGGATGACTGAGAACCTTCATAGACATATTTCACTCTTAATGCTAATCCATTCAAACATCATGATAAGCCCAAACCAAAAACCAAATTTCAGCATAGTGCATCGTGTGAACCAGGCAGAGGATGTTTCCAGATGACAGTTCCTGGCATTACCATCAAAAGACATTGTGCATCTATCCCATCTTTCCCTATTGTATTTTCTCAAGAAAGTAAAAAGATAGATGTAATGAGAAAACACAGCAGAACTTACCTAGCATTCTGCAATTGAGACAGGGCAATTGCACCATATAAAGCTTTTACTGTAATGTCTTGTCTGCTTTGACCACAGTAAGCAAGGTGGTTTTGTTAAAATATCAGTATAAAACACAAACACTTCAGTATATTTCCAAATATTCTTCCCAAAGTTTGGTGTCAACACTGAAAAGATTCTGCGCTAAGCATGCAGTATATCTCTTTGGAAGTCCTCTAAAGGGGAAGCCTTGGGCTGGCTCACAGGGGCATGAGGAAGCAACCATAAAGAGGATGTTATTATAGGATAATGTGTTTATGGAAATGAGCAGTGAGATTGGAGGTCAGGACTGTATGTTCAGTCTCAACTTGGTTATTATTATTTTTTTAGTATCAAGTGTCAATCTCTTAGTGATGCCATTGGCAAGTCTTTTCCTAATATAAATGCTTCATGGGAAAGGGTTTTTTACTGAAATTTTTGCTAAACAATCCATAGGATTGAAGTTTAATTAAAAATGTGATAATTATACTTTTCCTAAGAGAATGTACAATTAGGCTTTCATTCCCATCTCTTTAATAAATAGGCAATGATAATGTTTTGCTTTTAAAGGAGTTCTTGCGTTTGAATTAATATCAGCACTTTAAAAAGCTAATTATACTTGGGTCTTACTTGGTGAGTGGGTGTAGTTTGGAGCCATATAAAGAAAGATGCCTCTGAGAAACTGAGCCTCTATTGTTCTGGACTCATTCCGGCTATTGGCCTTCTTGGCTTGGAACTAACTAAGGAGGGCACCAGGTTGAGGGAAGGTGATGCTGAGCACTCAAATGTAATTGCAATAAAAAAGGTAAAGGTTCCCCCCGCACAGTTGTGCAGTCGTGTCCGACTCTAGGGGCTGGTGCTCATCTCCGTTTGTTAGCCGAAGAGCCAGCGTTGTCCGAAGACGCTTCCACGGTCATGTGGCCAGCATGACGCACGCGGAACGCTGTTACCTACCCACCAAAGTGGTGCCTATTCACCTACTTGCATTTGCATGCTTTCGAATTGCTAGGTTGGCAAGAGCTGGGGCTAGTGCGGGAGTTCACTTCGTCCCACGGGACTAGGGATTCGAACCTCTGAACTTGCAATCTTCCGATCGACAAGCCTGGTGTCTTACCCACTGAGCCACCACGCCCCTGTAATTGCAAAGCCTCCACATATTTGAAATTAAAGTAGTGTGTGCTGTTACCTACCAGGCCAGTCTGCACATGGATGTCTCTCAATCATCATCTTGTGCATAAATAAATAGGTACATTTGTTATTTAGCCATGTATTTTTAAATATGCATTTGATAATAGTCAATATGCTAGGTGGTACAGCCTGACCAACTTTGTCTGAACCTGGAAGCAAAACAGGGTTGGGCCTGGTTAGTACTAGTTAGTTGGATGGGAGACCTCTGGGGAATTCCAGGGTTGTAAACTTGGCTGGGAATTTTTTTTTTCAAGGCAAGGCAATGACAAACAATTTCTTACTGCCACCAGAAAACTGCATGAATATGTCCATGAAATAATAAGCTTTGAGTGTGACTTGAAATATACTTTGCCTTAGTAATTTTATTAATTTCCTGATGGGGAGCTGGGTATATTATCACTCTCACTTAATACTAGTATCCACCATTTTTCTTATTCTAAGAAAAAACTTTTTTTCCCTTAGAATATTTTTGTACAACCTACCAAGTGACATAATCTATCTTGTTTGAAGATGTTAAGTAACTAATGCTACATGACTAGCAAGATGTTTCTCCAGCTATTAAACAATAACTTGAATTGACTCTGAGTGATGGCAATAAACCAGACCAGTCCACATTTGCTATTTCAGTGAACTCCCTCCCAGGGGAGACACAGATATATGTGTGACATTACCTGTATCCATTTGTTCAGAGCCTGTGTGAAGACTTAGTATCCCAGCATCTCTGTGTAACAATTAGGACAAAAGCAGAGAATATATGTCGCTCAGGCTTGAATTGTGGACCAAGAGCATTCTTGGTGCTCTCTGAGCTCCGTTGTTTGCAGCAAACCCCACACTCATTGGCACTGACGATGTTACCTAGTTGGGTAATGAAACATCTGGAAGAAAAGAAGAGAGCACGAAGAACTCCACAATTTGGAGCAAGGTTTTCTGTCTCCTTCATTGTGAAACTTAATCCCGTGCCTTTGGCTACACTGCTTTGACAGTAGTTTCTCCTTAGCTTTTTGTAATCCTTAGGAAGTGGTACTTAAATGGAAGAGTTAGATAGCCTTTGTTTATTACATTATAGAAATAAGGACTTTTTAAAATTAGGCTTCTGCTGTGCTGAACCAATTAAGCTGCAATAAGCTTTGCGATGGTGTGAGTACATCGTGCTACTTTCCCTTGGGTGTTAATCTCTTCTGTTGAACATACAATACAATACCATACCATACAATACAAAGTCTTCTTACTGGTCTTTCCTGTTTTCTGTCAAAGGGCTCTTTATGACCAAACTGAATGGACTAAAAAGAGAACTAAACATTTCAGGTAACACTCATGCCTCTATCTTCTTGCCTTGACTTACAGTAACGCCATTTCAATTTTTCTTTCAAATAGGATGGATTCTTTTCATGGTTTTAACTACGTAATGAGTTTGAGTATGTTTTGTCTTTGTAGGCCTTTGAGTATAAAATGTGGAAATCTGCCCCATTTGAGGAAAACTTGTCTTAATTCTTCAGCTCACAAAGAGTTGCAAAAAAACTATTCCAGGGCCTCTGTGAACTTTGATAGTAAAGAATTTATGATCTGTGCCATCAAAACAAAGTATTTGAAGGTATTTTATCTGTTTTTAAGGGGCGTGGTGGCTCAGCGGGTAAGACGCCAGGCTTGTCGATTGCAAGTTCGGAGGTTCGAATCCCTAGCCCTGCGTGCGGAATGAGCTCCCACACTAGCTCCAGCTCTTGCCAACCTAGCAATTCGAAAGCATGCAAATGCAAGTAGATGAATAGGTACCACTTCGGTGGGTAGGTAACAGCGTTCTGCACACATCATGCGGCCACATGACCGTGGAAGCGTCTTCGGACAACGCTGACTCTTTGGCTAACAAACGGAGATGAGCACCGGCCCCTAGAGTCAGACACAACTGCACAAATGTGCGGGGGGAACCTTTACCTTTTACTATCTGTTTTTATCTCTCTCTTTTTTTTGGGGGGGGGGGGTTAAGTATTGAAGAGTACCTACACAACCCTCCAAAGATAAGTTAAATTTATTTTATATAAAGATTTCTATCCCATCCTTCCAATACATATCTACCACTCAGGGATGATATGGATCCAAAACTTAGTTTAATGGAGTTTGATCAAATAAGGTCTTTTCTACAAGACAAGTTAAAGCTATCAACCATATCTGTGAAACTGATATTCTTGTTTTGGTGGGAGCATGTGTAATTGAATGGAATAGGCTTTAGTTTGGTGTTATTTATTTAGTAACTGTAATTATGTCAGGTCTGCCATGTAGTAGTGTTGAATTCCTAACCGTTTTTGTCTTACAGTAGATAAATTTCATACAAGATTTGTGGACAAAGATACAAGATTCTCTTCTACATCAATAAGCCTGCAATGTAATATATATGTAAGTAGCATTCTCCCTGGCATGTTTTTCCAGAAGTACATCCCATGAAATTTAGCATTACTTATTCTCACCAAGGTTGTAGTTTCAATTTGTGCTTTTGTATTCAGGGAAGTAAATTATAAGCAGATTCCAACAACTTAGAAATGGATTGCAGCTATAGGAAGCAAAACCTGGATGGGTGACATAATACAAAAGACTTTCAAAGATTAAAGTCTAGAACAGCCTTTCTCAACCTTTTTGACCCTGGAGGAACCCTTGAAATATTTTTCAGGCCTTGGGGAACCCCTGCACATTCAGGCTCAAATATAGACCAGAAGTTACAAAATTATTATATTCGTTTCATGTGTAGGCCTGTATATATGCACCAACAGTGTTCTTAAACTGAAAATGAAGAATGAAACTTACCTCTTTAATGTGAAGTTGCCCAAATCTGAAATAATTTTTTAAATATATCGTGATCTCCCAGGGAACCCCTAGTGACCTCTTGCGGAACCCTTGGGTTCCATGGAACCCTGGTTGAGAAACCCTGGTCTAGAATAATGGCATGTCTCTTTTTTATTTTATCTTCTCCTAACTTGATGCTGTAGCGATTTCATCTTGATTACATTTGCAGCAGCAGACTTGCTTTAACAATAGCATAGACAAGGAGAGTAGGATATACTTCTGTCTGTAATGTTCAAGAGCACTCATTCACTTCCTCCAAAGCATGTGCGAGCTAAGTTTTGCTTTTGAGATGGAGATTTCAGCAGGAAAACTGCATGTTTATCTCACGGTGACTGCGAATAGTACTTTTCCTTCCCTGTTTTCCAGTAATATAAATGGTTGTTCTCAATAGTTAGTTTCATTGCAGAACAGGTTTGGAAGTCTCTCCTTCAATATTTTAAGGAGAAAAGTCATTAAGTTAACTTAACTTAAAAGTTAAGTTAAGTTAACATTAACTCCCCCCCTCCCCCAATGCTTTATCATTCCAGTGAGAGGCCCTAGCAAGGAAAAAGTTGTGAAGCAATGGACAGATCTGGGAAAGAACTTTCCAAAACTCTCTGTTGGGAAGACAAGGAAGTAAATGGAACAACTGAAGGTGTCTCTTGCCCCCTTTCACATCCTTCTCCCCTTCTCTGCTTGAATGGTGGGGGAAACATGCAGGTGGAAATGCTAGAGAAAGCCCAGGAGCTCTTCCGGCTCTGTGACAAGGAGGAGAAGGGCTTCATAACAAAATTTGACATGCAGGTAAGGACCTGACACTGGCTGGATTCTCAGATTGTGTTAAGACATAATGTGGTTTGGTTGTTTGTGGTTTGATGTATTGTGTGAACCCAACCACCAGGTTTTGTAAAGTACCATGGTTCATGGGAAGAGGCATATCACTTTATTTAATGGATTCTGTTCCCAATACAAAGCAGAGCATTCAAGTCTGCTCTCCCAGAGCTTTTGAGAAGAATATTGGGGCAAGCCAACTATCAGACTGACATCAGATATGATACAACATAATTTTATTATTATATATTCAGCATTAAATAGTTTTATGTGAAAGTCTTAGCTTAAATGTAATACTAAAGTTGCACTGAAGATCGCTAGGCTGTGACCCATGATTGGCATTAGTTTTCCCTGTTTCTGCTTAGATATACTCATATGCTGTACCCCCAAATGAGCCAAAGGAATGGTGAGAACTGTCATTATTTGGCTGCCTTAAGTTATCTTCTGTCATGGTCAGTCAGCTGCTCAAAGTTTGATATTTATCTTTCCTTTTTATATGTTCTCACATTTGGAAAGAAGTCCAAATAGCCCATAAGAATGTCATGCCCTGTACTTATTGGTTGCTCAGCTAATCCAGGTCAAGCTGTTCTTATTATACATACTTTGCTAGTTCATTGTGTTTTCCTTTTGCCCTTTCTCACAACATACAGAGATAGTTCTTGTTTATGTTCCCCAGTCTGGTGATTCAATAATCTGGTCATTCAATAATGTGGTAACTGTCACAAGAAGATCCATGCAGCTTTTCCAGATTCTGACTGGTTCCTTTTACTTGTTCACCAACTGGTTCAGGAACTTGGTTTGTCTCAGTAAGCCTTACAAGGCTGTTAACATTCCAGCCATCACTTACTCACCTCTCTTGGTTCTTGACCATCATTCTTGTCTTTGCTTGTTTTCAGCTTTTCTCCAACATCAGTCTATTTCAAATGTTTTACTCATTGTTCCATTCACACTAAAATGCTGAGCATAACCATGTGCCTTAGTCAGCATAAATTGCCATAGTATTCATTGGCTAACCTATATTGACAACAAAATTGAAGTTTATGGCTTAACATGTGATATGAATCAATCAATTATAATTTATTCTATAAACCATGGTTAAATAAGCTTGTGGTTTAATATAATGGGCGAATCTGGTGTCATCTTCCACGTTGGAAGGAAAGCTCTTACTTCCCATACCAGTTCAATTTCTCATAAGTGAATTTTTTTAAATAAGAAAGTCATCCTTAAACAAGTATAATACAACATAAACAAAGACCATTCGTCACTTCATCAAATGCACAAAGCACTAGTCTGTATACATAAGAAGAAATGGACACACATCTCACATAAGAGATGGCAATATGAAAAAAACAATAGGAGAATGTTTCATCTCCCAGCATGCTCTGCCATGAACCATTTTTGAGTAAAGGAGTTTCAGTGAGAAACTACAACTTGAAAGTGCCAAATTGCAAAACACTAGGACATTCAATTAATGAGTTAGAACTCTTTAAAATCACATGACTAGTCACAATGTTAAGCCAGATTTATTTAGTCATGGTTTCTTGAACTATCTTCAACTGTTTTGCATATAACAACTAAGTCAGGTTTATAGCTCCTACTAAAAATAAAAAATAAATAGACCACATTATGGCTTAATCTGAAAGGTCAACCAGACATGTACATGTTAATTAGCTTATCTGTTGGCAGAATGTTTGTGTTATCAAGAGTTGTGAATAAGTATTTTTAATAAAAGGACTGTCACAGCTTATACATCCAGCATTTAATTTTTCTGCCCATCCCATCCAAGTGTGTGTATATACTTGTAATTCAGGACAGTATTTCACATATTTGGTCATGAACTATGCAACAGATTACCATACAGCCTGTCCTTTGGAGGCAGTCCTGAATGTACAGTATGTTTGTTCAAGGAAGGACAAAGAAAATGTTCTATTTCAATGAATCTTCTAAAACTCAACTTGTCATGTTCCACAATTGATTCAAAAAAAGGTTTCCTGCTACAAAGTTAAAATAGTTTCATTAAAAGATTAATAAACATGTCAGCGTACACCCTGGCAGACTTTGAACATATACTTCACAAGTTGAAAGAGTAAATAAATTGAGCTTGCGGGAGTCTGCTCTTCTGCACAGACAGTCATCGCCTGCATTGTTTGCTAGGATAAAGCTATGGGAAACTCAGCAGGCCTACTTCTGTGAAAGCTTTGAAGGAATGGGAGAAGAAAGAGGGATAGCAGTTCAGACTTGTTTTTGACAGTACTTTGAGGATTAGAGGAAAGCAAGGGATAATTCATATTTATAGAGTAATATAGAGCCTGAGTATCATCTATTGCAGTTATATGTTTATAGGAGTATCTGAGCAGAATTTAAAACAAAATAACAATACTATTTTACCAAGAGGCAGCAAAATTCTTCACACAGATTCTTGAAAGGTAGGTACAGATAATATAGGTGGCTAATTCACACAGGCATCTGCATCTATTAAGGAATTCACCCCAAAGGCAAGGAATTCTTCGGCATAAATCTGACAGAAAGTATAGGCATTGTGATGCCTTGCTGTCATAGCATAAACACAATTTCGGCTTCGGTGGCCATCTTTCTGTGCCATGAAGAAATAAAGCAAGTGAAGGCTGCTGGAGAGAGATGCAGCTGAGAGAAGCTTATCCTGGTCCCTTCATTTGCATACTTTGTGCATATCAGACTGCTGTTAAACACACAGAAGATATACCAATTGAATGATGGCTATATGAATTGCAGCTAATGCGAACAGAGTTTGCACTTGGAGAGTACCCAATCTCTGCCCTGGCAGAGTAGATTGTTCATTGTTTATATGACTTGCCAATTTTCCATGAGTGGCATACCAGTAAGGTTATTCAGGACTGCATCCTCTGGTTTATCCTACTAAATGCTAATTATAGGGACAGACTATGGTTATTAAGACCTGGCTTAACTAGAAATCCTGCCCATTAATATGAGTTTGATAGTGCAGAAAATTCAAGAGTGCAAATGATCAGATCCACATATTCCAGGAAAGATTTCTTCCCATTCCCTCAGCTGCTCTTGAAAAATTACTTGGCAAGGTTAGTTCAGTGGAGGCAACTGGGAAAATGAGGTGAGAATGTTTTCTATTTGTTCTGTTAATTATAGACCAAAATCCTGAATTTGATCTTCCTTTTTCTTCTTTTCCACAGCGGTTACAAAGTGAACTACCATTCACTACTGAACAGCTGGAGGCTGTTTTTGACAGTCTGGAGCAAGACAATAATGGTTACCTCACCCCAGTAGAATTCAGTGTAGGCCTAGGTAAGAGAAGAAGAAAGAGAGTTTGGAAGTTGATGAGTACATGTGAAACAATGATGGCTGCTCCTGTTGTAAGCAAACAGTACATGGGAAATCCATATTTCTGTTCTCTGGCAGCTAAGGGCTGAGAAGGGAACCATACTTAGTACTGAGTCTACTGTGACAGGCAAGGCAGTGATATATGGAGAACAGAGAATGTTGCTCTACTCTGAAGCAAAGAGGTAGGAATGGATAGACAAGGAGTGGATCCAAGCTGGTGAAATATTCGTATTTGCTATTTTACTGCTTGGTATAAAACAAACACTTCTTACAAATTTGGTGCACCTTCAGGAATTGTTTTGCCCCACATCTATTCCATAAACATGTTTCTCAGAGTGGTGAATATCTGAAAGCCACACCAAATTTCATGTACTTCCTCTTACTGTGAGTCATGTTGGGATGAGGGTTTTTTGTGACTCCCTGATGTCCTATTAAGAAGTCTTCCAACACTTCCAATTTACTGCTAAAATACTCAGCAAGCATGAAGCCCCCAAGCAGGCATCATAGAGCAGCTACTGCAAAAAGATCCATTGGATGTGAGCTGGGTCTAAAGGAGGCGAGGCTACTGACATACCCTTGTGCTGATTAGAAGAAGCCAAGTTCCTCTACTTAAGACAACAGCTTAAGTCAACAGTTGTAAGACTCTGACAGGAAGAGGGCTGATCAAAGCGATCAGATATGGGGAATTGGGTAGGAAGGCAATGAGCGATTCTTATTTGATAAACTAGGACATGATATAGTATGTTTTGTCCAAAGTGTAAATGTCTTGGTTTTCTAAGAGTAGACAGTCCAGGGCCTTGACCTGGGCAACACATTTAGGAGGCAGGAATGACAATATAGAATGTTGCTAGTACTGGCCTAAGCGCAGAATAGGTAATTGTTGACTTTCTATCAAGGAATCGGACTGATGTATTAAAAAACCCTGAAACCACAAGGTGTTTGCCAATGATAAGTGGAGCACCACGGCCAGCCTATCACAAGTGAGAAAGCCAGTCAGGCAAATCACACTGGTTAAAATACTGGGTGGGTGGGTGGTAGGAGGGGTGAGGCAGCCCTGTGCTCTGTCTTCTGATCCAAGCAAGACATCTGAAGCACTTGGGATAGAAGTAATGGGAAAAAGTAATATACGGTCCCTGGCAGCAACTTCCATATTTTGGCACTAGTTCCTGTATAACATGTATGCCATAATATCTGTTGGCTTTTGCCTTAGCATTATGTGCAAATCAGGCTACTATGGGTTATTCAACAAATCATAGTTTTAAAAACCCTGACTTAGTAATATATGTAAGTCCAATTGCCTTCCATAAGACCCAGAATTCAACCTGGTCTCTGTTCGGGTTGCCAGAGCTTAGTGCTGGAAACAACAAACATAATATGGAATAGCGAAGAATGTCTTTAAGGAAGTGAAGTGAATCAATCCAGGTATGATTGACTGTAGTTTCCAGAATTTGCAGCCAGCATGGCCAAAGATCTTGATGGCTGGGGATCCTGAGGTTTATAATCCAAAATACTTACCAGTACTAGGTGGGGGAAGGTGGATGTGCAGAATTACCTTTCCTTACCACAGAGTAACCACAGCCCACTGCATGAATTATGTGGGTGGTCTAAGGATGGCTGGTCCTTTTCTTTTTAGGACAACCCACCTAGCTAATGTGATTTAGAAAGTTAATTTCTAAGCTAAGAAGGGGTTAGGGATTTGCTATTTCATTAAGGGTCTCTAACTTTACTCCCCCATTCAATCATTTAGATACTGATACTCCCCACAATCTGGGATTTATAGGACTTTGTCTCTAAGTAAGTTCAGTGGGCTCCCAATCAATATTGTACTTCTCTCTTTTCACAAACTAGCCCAGATCATAAGGAAGCCTAAAGCAAAGTTCCTTTGAGACCTTTCTGTGGGCTGCAAGGTGATCTTGTATTCTTTTACTTATTTTCATAGGCAAGTTCATAGGAATTGAGGAGCACCAGAACTCTGAAAGTGCCAGACACGAGGAGACCTTTGAGTCTAGCTGGTCAGAGGAATTGGACCAGACAGATGAGGGGGAGAAACAGTTTTGCTCTGTGCTGGAGCATCTTGAAGCATCCCAGGTCTTTGAAGAGTAAGATGGGACTCTCCAATCTGTTTTTTCCCATTAGAAAACAATTATGATAATTGCTGTTCCATTCAACAGCCTTACTTTAAAAAAGGTTGCCTTGAATTTCTTATGGCAGTCTCTTTGCTATATAATTACTGAGCTATATTTACTG
The DNA here is from genome assembly GCA_023362775.1 of Charina bottae. NCBI lineage: Eukaryota > Metazoa > Chordata > Lepidosauria > Squamata > Charinaidae > Charina > Charina bottae. Next base: position 191,389,131 of record JALMGJ010000001.1, on the reverse strand, counting down.
CCTTTAATCGGTAGAATAGGGGTGGAGAACCTCTGGCTCTCCAGATGCTGTTGAGTTACAGCTCCTAGTATCTCTTATCCGTGGTCACATTGGCTGGAATCGTTGAGAGTTGTAGTAAATCTGGAGGGCCATGGATTTCTTATGCCCATGAGAGAATGTTGCTAACTCTTCTCATAGTAACTCCTAAATGCTTTTTTGTTGGTAAGCCAACAAGGGCCAATAAATGGTTCTGTGACAAGGTTAGTGAAGGAAGAATAGTGAAAATGAGAAAATTTGGGCTGGTAACATAATAAGATTCAACCAAAACTATTTTGAGGGGAGAAATGTGCAGACCTGTCTTCAAAAGAAGCTCAGATTTTAAGATTGACGTCTTTCCTCTTGTTCCCTGCTTGTTCTTATCATAAGGAAGTGTGGCTAGGAGTAGAACTTAAGGCTAGGAGTAGAACTTAAGGCTAGGAGTAGAACTTAACCGTCCAGAGTCCCTCTTTCGGGGGGAGATGGGCGGTGGTGAAATTTGATTGATTGATTGATTGATTGATTGATTGATTGATAGATAGATAGATAGATAAGGTAGTGTCTTTATAGCTGCTTTGCTAGAATCACCAAGTGTCTTTACTCCAGTCAGGGTGAAATTCAAGAGCTTTGGGTTCGACTCCGAAAAGAACTGCCAGAAGTCCTGGGCAGCTTTGAAGAGTTTGTTTTCCGTATTTCCTCGTACATCAAGGATATGCACTACGAGAAGGAATCCATGGAACTGGTATTAAAACGGTAAGCAGTTCCCAGTTTCCCAGAAAGTAAAATATGGGGCTTAGCACTGATGCCAACATTGACCAACTGCTTGTGAATAAAACAAAGTGGATAAAATGTCAGTAATTTAAACCAAACAGTCATTGTGTTAATTTATTAGAAAACACGATTAATATAACCTTTTATTTTATGGACATTTGGCGCATTTTGCCCCTTTACAACAATGAGTCTTATTGTTGGTCCATACAGTCCAGTTCTCTTAATAGCAGCTCCCCAGTACTTCCCAAATAATTTTTCCAAGGCCTATCTACAGCTGCTAAGGATTGCAGCTAGGACTGTAAAACTTGCAGCAAACGTGCACTGTCCAGAAACAACATATCAAGTCTATTAAAAAGAATCTGAGTTTTTCTTTTTAGGAAATGTTTTTTATATGCAGCAACTGTTTAAACGCTCTGGTGTTTTGTAGTGCTGGAAGATTTCCATATCTTCTTGAGGAAGTGAAAAGTGATAGGGTGCATCACGTGTGGTGAACTGGAATGTATTTATTTTGCTTTAAAGAGAATATTTTTCCCCTTCTCTCACTTTGTTTTCATTTTTCTTCATTATATATATCAGTGTTTTTCAGACTTGGCAACTTTAAGATGGGTGGACTTCAACTACCAGAATTCCCCAGCCAGCATTGTCACCAACTTTGAAAAACACTGATACGTAATTTTTCCACACCTCCTTCTTCCTGTTCTATTCTTTTAGGAGAGAGACAGACCATGACCAAGAAATCAGGTGTCTCTATGAGGAAATGGAGCAACAAATTAAAGCTGAAAGGGAGCGGCTGCTCCACCAGGTAAACTCCTCCTGGCCTGCACACTTATGTGACCTTATCCTTGATTACTCCTATGATGTGTGGCAAGTGCTGGGGATGTATTTTTTTATGGAGGAAAAAAAAAGGAACACCTGTTCATCTGCTTTTTGCAGGAGTCAGCAAGGCTTGAGAAAAGCAACCTGTTTCAGAAAGAGTTGCAGAGCAAAGAGCAAGAATTTGAGAAAATGCTCTACCAGCAGAAAAAGGTGACTGAGGCCTGCTTCTCATCCTTCCTGATTACAACCAAAGTTATCATTCAGTAAAGGGGTACCAAACTTTACTATAGACTAGCCTAGCCCAACCTAGTGTTCCCTAGAGATGCTGGATTATAAACTCTAGAATCCTTGGTCCATGTTTGGAGGATGTGGAATAGGGAAAGGCTGCTACAGATTATTTGTTGAAGCCATCAAGAGAAACTCAAGGGTAAAAAAAGAAGCTTCCGTGTATGTACAAGTGATGCAAATGTGCATTGGAAAATACATCTTGCCTGAACTAGCTGGCAGTATTTTTTGCAGGGCTAGAACTGGATTAGGGTGCAAGGGGTTATAGTGCAAATTGCAAGTTGAGATGTACAGTAGACCTGTTGGGAAAGGAAGATTCCCTTGAAGTTAAATGCTTTCTGTTTTCTATTTATTACATCATCATTTTTGGTCCATTCTAAGCATTTGGTTTCAATAGGTACCAGTGTTCCCATCTGCAGACCTTCTGTACTGTATATTCTCCTTTCATTGCCATGTTACAACAAGGTGCAGACCAATCATTGAAAGGTGTGATGTGAAAGTTTTTTTTTTCTTTTGCAGTCCTTGGCTTGTGACTTGGACAAACCATAAAAAAATGTTGAGGTCCTTCAGGGATGAATGGACATGTGAATGAGTTCAGTGATGTGAAATCTTTCTTGCCGCTATACTGATACTAGCACTGTAGGAATGAACATGATAGGCTTTGAAAGGATCTTGTATGCGAAGTCGGATGGATGGATGGATGAATGGATGGATGGATGGATGGATGGATGGATGGGGAACCTTTCTGTCAAGGTCTGCATGCCTTTTTGATGACTGTATGCTGTCATGAATGAGACCAGAGCTAAAGTGGACAAAGCCATCTTCGGTTTAAGGAAAGACAGAAGCTTAAACTAACTCTTTGGAGAGGGATGTAGCCTACCCTGCCCACCTCTGCTAAGACATTTATATCTTGTGGTGTGGAGAGCAGATAATTTTCACGGAGACTCCTTGCATTTGGGGTGGGGATGTCTATGATTACTTCTCACCATTCCTGACTGGTTTAAGCAACAGCTTCATGGTGTCTGTCTGAGAGCCAGTTGCATAATCTTGATATACCAAACTTCATAAAATTCCTGAAGTAGGAGTCAGTGGCTGTGGGCCAAATGCCACTTCTTCTGGAGTCTAACCTTAGCCTGCAAGGCCTGGGCCAACTGCTTTTGAGTAGTATCTGCTGGCCTCTTTTAACCCCCAGGCCTACAACTTTGGCAGGATTCCATGTCTATTCACGTTTAGCTCTAGTCTGGTACACTAATCACCATCAAAGCAAGAAAGGCCACCGGCCCATTGACTCATGCCGCCATCATATGGTAATGGCTCTTGGAGGAAGGCAATTGAGAGTTGGAGCAATAAAACGGTAAATATATTAATTATTTGCTAGAATGTTAATGTGCAGATTGCTTTTTATTCATTCACAGGATCTCTCTTTAAGAAACATTTCCTAAGTAGGCTACTATGTTCCAGTTTTGCAGATGAGACATCTAAGAGTTTGCAAATTCTACTCTCGGCTTATTTTGGGCACTTTAACAAGTTTATTGTTGGATATGATGGTGATTTTGATGAGCTGTTTGGGTCGCTATGGATTTTTGTCAACTATTAAGACTTTCCTAGTAAACTAAGAATTGTGTAAAATTTAAATGAGAACCTGGCACCTGGCACTCTAATAATCTCTCTTAAGGCTTTTAATGCATTTGTTATTCCATATCATTAAAATGTAAATGTAGTTATTTAGGTTTTGAGGCAAATGACATTCTGGCCGCATATCTAATATTTCTACTCTTGTCTTACACTGATTTTGGTACAGGTGGTCCTCGCTTAACGACCACTTGTTCAGCGACCATTCAAAATTGCGGCAGCATTGAACAAGTGGTACTTATGACTGGTCCTCGGAGTTCCGGCCATTGCAGCGTCCCTGCAGTAACGTGATCTTTCCTGGCAGTTGGTGCCCAGTTCACGATTATGATGTTGCAGCATTCTGTGGTCATGTGGTTGCCATTTGCAACCTTCTTTGCCAGCTTCTGACAATCAAAGTCAATGGGAAACCAGGCAGGAGGTCGCAAATGGCAACTATGTGATATCCTTGCTTAATGACCTGTGGTGATTCACTTAATAATGGCAACCAGGAGTGCTGGAATTGCCCTCACTAAGCTGCGTGGTCATGTGACATTGCGCTTTACGACCATGTCGCTTAGTGAGGGCAATTCCGGTCCCAATTGCCTTTGTTAACCGAGGACTACCTGTATTTCCATGGGGGTCATGGCTCAAGTCATGGCAGACTGTGATACATAGTCAACCTCATGAACTCATGTTGTGCTTCCTAAATAGCAAATATTGGTTGCAGCAGTTGCCAATCTTGTCATGTTTTCATGTCCATTAATACTGCAACTAACCAGGTATACTGGTATGATTTCATTGCACTGTACATTTTTGATTTATAGATGCTTACTTTAAATGTTCTTATTACAATCCAAGATTTCTTTCAGGCTTCTTGGTTCTTCAACTATATTTATTTTGTTTTATAAATGTCTATATTTAGTTGGAACATCAGTTACAATGCCAGAACTCTGAGCAGCTAGAAATGCGAATACAAAATGAGAGATTACGAATTCTGGGTGAAAATCTCCTGGATCAGCTGGAGAGGACCAAATGGGAGCTGGAAGTAGCTCAAAGTCGCTTGCAAGAATTGCAGAAAGCAGCCCAGGTAGAGCAGGAACAGAAAGACAGGTATGACCGCTGGGCGGGGCAGGATATAGAACAGCATCAGCTAGTTAGAATTTAAATATTAGAAAAGCAATGCCATTGTATGTGGCTGCTGAACATTGATGGGCTCTGTAAGGATGAATATCTTCTGGTATTTTGTTTTCTTTACTCTACTGCAATCTTTTCAAATCTCAAAGACACAGAAGGCATAGTACCTTTATTTTCTTTGAGATAAACTAATGATGGAAGTCTTTTTCCATTTACGTTTTCTAGAAGCTTATGAAGGAATTAGCTTGGGTACTAGACATTCCAGCATTTAAATATAAAGCCTTCTATTGTCAAAACCCACAGGGCATAACAGTCCTGGAACAAAACAAATATTAACTATCTCCACAGAAATAAATTACTTTAATGTTTAGAAAAGTATGATGTCATTTGAAAATCATTGCTGCCAGTCAGGTAACCAGTTACATTATCAAGCAGTAAATAATTTATTTTCTAGTACTTAATTAATGAATTAATTAATTTAATTTTTATCCCGCCTTTATTATTTTTATAAATAACTCAAGGTGGCGAAGATATCTTTTGTTTTAGAATTTTATTAAACTTCAAAAAAAGATAAAAGATACAGAAAAACAAAAAACTAAAAAAGAAAAAAAATACCATTTACAAGAGACAATAGAAAAGCCAGAAGACCAGAACACCTCCTTGCCAGCAATCAACAACAAGATAGGCAAAGATTAACAGCAAGATTAGCAGCAGAGGAGCAATCAAACAACACAATAGACCATAATCAAGGAACTATTAACTCAGTCATTCAACCAAGCAGCAAACAACAACCCAATCAAGGTACTATCAAGGAGAGTACAACACCCCCACCAACACAGGCAGGACAAACCAGGGTATATAAACAGAGAGCAAGTTCCACTTCCTTTTCACACTGAAGATGTTGCCTAGCCTGGCAATGAAACGTCTGTAAGAAAACAACAAGGCTCAGAGAGCACCATGGACTCCACAAACAAAAAACTACAAAAAAAAAACACTAAAAAGTGAAAACACAAGAGAAATTTTGTTTAGATAGATTATAAAAAGAAGTTATTTCCAACTTTAAACATCAAGGATATACAGCAATTTCCCATAATCAATCCCTTACTCCATATTAAACCAAAATCACATTATTTCTACAAGTCAACCCCTTAGCACATTATAAAACTCACTAAATAACATTGCTCCCTCCCTTTATAGTAAAAGAAGAAGAAAAAATAGAAATCACCTAATCAACTTCCCCCCCTAAAATAACAATTACTTAATTATTCCCTTCCTACTACTATCCTATACATTCCTGTCTACTATAATAAAGATCAAAAATAGAAGAGCATGTAAATTGTCTATCATTATAATTAATAATACAAAAAACATGAATACAAAAAACATGAATAAGAAAAAAACATAATCCCAATCATTAACGATAAGTAAAATCATCTAAAGCCAAAAGACCATCCTAATAAATATTTTTAATCCCTTAACCTACTTCAAAATAAACCAAGACATTTACATATCCCCACAATACGTACAGAGCTTTTTTCTTAAAGAAATCAAACAGCCCAACTGCTCCCCTCACAAACAGACTTCTCTTCAAAAAACCTCCCATACATAATAACCCCTTCTTTTCCATAACATTCCATCAGAAAGTCAGATTCACTCATATCTTGCAGCTCAATTTCTCCATTTAAGTTCTTCAACTCAGCATTGCCAATTTCATCCAGGATTTCAACAGAAGCCCGAATCTCACTCTTGGGAGAGACATTTCCATCGCTGTTAGATTCTTCAAATTCATCCACCTCATCCCCAATCAGATGGCACATTTTAGACCACATATTTTTAGGATGACCATATTTTCTTGAGGCAAAAACGTCGCTGGACAAAGTGGGCGTGCGGGGGGCGGGCATGCAGACGTGCGGGGGCGGGGGCGGGCGCGCGCATGGGGGGGCGTGCGGGGGTGTGTGCGGGCATGCACGTGCGTGGGGGGGCGTGTGCACATGCATGTGCTTTGCTGGGAAACTTTCAAAAACGGGACAAAATTGAGATTTTTACTATAATGATGGGACGCTCCAGAAATGGTGAAATAACGGGACAGTCCCGTTCAAAATGGGACGTATGGTCAGCCTACATATTTTCCACAATGCTCTGAATGTCTTGCACAATAGCTTGGAAGGAATCATAAACAATCTGCTTAATATCTGCTCTAATATCTCAGCGAAAGTCAGAAAAACCCTGGTTAAGATCCTCCATTTCTGAAGCAGTAAATTATGGCACCCACTAGATACTTAAATGGCAGAAGTGAAAGGTAATGGAAAATTTCCGAACTGAGTTAAGATAAGATCACAGACAGTTCCCAGTGAAAGTAGCGGCAAGAAAGTAAAAGTTCAGAACAGCAGATTCAACGTGTAGGAAAAATGCTAAAATCTTCAAAATTAGCACAAAAAGAGTAACAGGGAGATGATAACATACTCTCAACCCTCCTTAGTATTGGATGGAAAGCAAAATCCAAAGCTTTAAAAAAAATTTTAAAAAAATTATCACAAAAATAACGATAAGCACCAAGAGAGATAGTTTCTCCTTAATGTAGATTACTATTATTATTATTATTATTATACTATTATTACTATTATACTATTATAATTATAATTATAATATATATATATTATATAAATATAATTATTATAAGTACTATTATACTATTATTATTATTATTATACTATTATTATTATACTATTATTATTATTAATGTAGATTATTAAATGTAGATTATAGATTACTGTAATGCGCTCTACATGGGGCTACCCCTGAAGAGTATCCAGAAGCTTCAGCTGGTGCAGAATGCCGCGGCGTGAGCAGTTATGGGTTCCATGAGATCGGCACATGTAACACCTCTGCTACGCGAGCTGCATTGGCTACCAGTTTGCTTCCGGGTCCAATTCAAGGTGTTGGTGATTACCTTTAAAGCCCTATATGGCATAGGGCCAGGGTACCTAAGGGACCATCTCGTCCCGATAACGTCGGCCCGCCCCACCCGTGCATGCAGAGAGGGCATGCTTCGGACCCCCTCAACAAGAGAATTCCATCTAATGGGGTCCAGGAGACGTGCCTTCTCTGCGATAGTGCCCGCCTTATGGAATATCTTGCCCCCGGAGGTGAGACTGGCCCCTTCACTCCTGGCCTTTCGGAAGGCCCTTAAGACCTGGCTCTGCCGCCGGGCCTGGGACGACAGAGGCGGCAGTGCCTCCTGGGGTTGGCTGGCCCCGTAGTAATACGATCCATCCTACGGTCCCCAATCCATCTTGGATTTTATGTAAATTATTATTATTATTGGATGTATTTTAAATATTGTTTTTGTATAGTTTTTAAACTTTCAATTGTTGTAACCTGCCCAGAGTCCCTTGCAAGGGAGATGGGCGGGGAATAAATTGAAATAATAAATAAATAAATAAATAAATAAATAAATAAATAAATAATGTAGAAAGCCTCTCTTAGGGTACAAATACTTAAAGAAAAAATAAATTGGGTGCTTTAGAAATGGGGTGGCGGGACTTAACGTCCCTTAAAGGCTGCAGCGTGGCTTGGAAATGGTGTCTTCCCAGCCTCCCGGCGAAGTCTTACCTGTCGATCGCGCACGCTGTTTATGATCTCCTGGCTGCAACTCGCCGTCTGGAGGACGAATGGGTCAATTCCGAGCGTTTTCCTTGATCCGGAAAAATGCTCCTGGGCTTCAGGAGAAACCAGCCTGAGCCCAAAAAAACTGCCGTGATGCCAGTTTTGCCTGCAGAGCTTGCGGGCAAAGCTGTTCAGTCTGCCATGTTCCCACCGGAAGTCCAAGGTAGCGAACATACCTAATACTCCTTCCTCCTCCTATTTTCCCCACAACAACAACCCTGTGAGGTGAGTTGGGCTGAGAGAGAGTGACTGGCCCAAGGTCACCCAGCCGACTTGCATGCCTAAGGCGGGACTAGAACTCACAGACTCCTGGTTTCTAGCCCAGCACCTTAACCACTAGACCAATTGACCAAAACTTGGTTTCCATGGTAAACAGAGATAAGAGATTGGGCCTGTTGTCTGTGTAACAATTTCCTGCAGCTTTCACTGATGTGTTCTGCTTCAAACATGTTGAGCATGAAATCCCAAATGCCTATGCTGTCAGGGATGACGGGAGTTGAAATCCAAAGTATTTGGAGGGTCAAAGAGAAACAACTACTACCCAGTATCCATAGCTACAAAGTTCTAGATGAGATGGCTGTTTCAAAAATAAGAATACTTAAAAGCTGCTTTGGGTGTGCTCAGTTAAACATATATGTCACTTAGCCTGTATCCTTAGGGCCAAACTATACCTTGCGCAAACATGCAGCCATTAGTAGTGAAGAAGTGGATGTAAGAAGGATATATATATATATATATATATTGGCCTTTGCTGCATTTTGATTTAAGGCAGCTAGGTAAAATATCTCTGTCTATCAATCTGTCATGACAATAGGCTGTTAACAAATAATCTAGTTTCATATCATGTACTAAGCCATTGTTTGTTTTAACCATGTTCAGTAAGCCAAAATGGGTGGGTTTACACATCATATGAAATCATAAACTACAGCTTACAAATGACCGTGGTTTGATTCATACATAGAATTAAGCCAAAAGCACACAAGCCACATTATGCCATTGTGCAACATGTGAACTCAAGTAGGGGGTCCTAGTTAGGGTTAACTTACTTAGACCATCCTCCATACACAGTTACTGGCAGAAGGTTTAGTACTGGTAAGTATTAGGCAATATTAATGTTTCCAATTGAAGAGAATATTAATGTTTGCAAAAGAATAAAATATGAGTTCACAATACATGAATCCCTCTTTTCCTTGCTTCTACCCCAGAGATATATTTCAAGCCTCTAGGAATATGCAGAAAGAAAAACAAAGCCTCTTGCGTCAATTGGAGCTCCTCAGGTAAGAAAGGCATCTGGAAGACTCTCTGGAGGGCATCTTTGTCTGGTCTGTTCCCTGGAAAATACTCGAATAAAGCAGCTACAGAAGGTGGACCTCTCTAGGGAGCCCTTAGATGTGTTACATGATGGTAGAAGATTAAACGAAAGATTAAAAAGGGGGACGGGAAATGGACTTTTGCAATTGGGGGCTTTTGACTGAATTACAGGTAGTCCTCACTTAACGACCACGATTGAAACCAGAATTTTGGTTGCTAAGCAAAGTGGTCATTAACTGAATCTGACCTGATTTTACGACCTTTTTTGCAGCGGTCATTAAGAGAATCACAGCGGCTGTTAAGCAAACCATGTGGTTGTTAAGCGAATCACGTGGTTCCCCATTGGTTTTGCTTTCCAGAAGCTGGCCGGGAAGGTCGAAAATGGCAATCATGTGACCACGGGATGCTGCAACGGTCATAAATGTGAACTGGTTGCCAAGCGCCCAAATTGTGATCACGTGACTGTGGGGACGCTGCGATGGTCATAAGTGTGAGAACCGGTCGTAAGTTGTTTTTTTCAACACCGTTGTAAGTCTGAACCGTCGCTAAAAATGGTTCTTAAGTGAGGACTACCTGTACAGGGGGGAAGAAATAGAAATGATCTCTTCCTCTACCTGGGGCCAGTTCTCCCAGGATGCTTGTGATGCCCCAGTCTTTATCCTTGAAGATACAATTCCATGGGAAGGAACAATATAATCCGAACCTGCAGTTAAGGAGAAAACAGTTCTTTGAGTTTTGAGAAGCCTATAGCAGAATCGGCTGCAGGGGTTATTGGCCTCATTTACTGTACAGATAACAATTACTCAAGATTTATTTTGATCATGGTGTATAGAAGAAACAAAAAGCTATCGTGCAGACAAAATAATCTTGACTTGTGTGACTATCGTTTTTCCCCTCCATTTCTTTTTCAACAGAGCCCAGAATAGGCTATTTTGTGTTCAGAGTAATAACACAATGAGTTATGTTGTTAATAATTTAATTAGTATAATTAAATATTTGATTGAACAAGAATGAACTATAATCAAATATTTGTTTTTTTTATATAAATTTTATTGAATTTTGAAATACATATTAAAAGTTAGAACAAGAAATAAAAATGAAAATACAAAGTAAGAAAAAAGTAAAAGAAAAGTGTAGTCAGAAAAATAATAAAGAAAAGAAATATAAAGAATATATGGCCTCCAATCTATCTTTGGTCTTTAAGTACAATAATTTGCTTTAAATGTTAGTCTTTCATACAATACACAGGCACTTTTCTTTGTCATATACACTTCAATTTCTATAATCCAATCTTCTAGTCTTCATGTAAATTTCTCCTTTCTTACAATTCTCCAATAGTCCATGTGTAGTTTCCACCCTTTGAAATAATGTCAGTTTAAGTATTCTTGGCTGCATCAATTTAATATTTTTGTTCACTCTTTCCATTTTTTCATCTATATTTATATCCTTAATAAAGTCCAATTAGTCTTAAATCATATATATAACAGGGAAAGGCCTTATTTTAATTCTAATGGAATGAAGTATATTCTGTTCATATATATCCCTAGAAATAACACTACTTTAAACATAATTTATATTTAGGCTACAATTATACCATATTCTACATCTACCTACATATTTACCTAATTAACAAATTTTTTTCTTATTCCACTAATACATAACCTAACAACAATTCTCAGTAATATTCATAATAGTAATTATAAAATAAGTCATCCTATAATAGCATTAATTCTAATTCCAATCAACATCCCATCTTAGTGATATACTTCTCATTTCTGTATCTCCATAAGAAAAGTTTTCTAATTATCATATAATCTATAACATCAACTTATATCTATATCACTAATTTTATAATCTTATATCTTACAATTAGAATATCACATTTTTATACATCCATACAATTTCTCATGTCAATTTTTAGCATTTAATATTCCCAACAATTATATTACTAGTTGAAACTTGATTTATTTAATACATTTACATACTCTGTGTCCAATCAAAGTCCATGGTTCCATTCACCTTATTTCCCACATCACACTAAATCTTCTATTCAGGTTATGCCAAATTCACAATATGCAGCCTGTTTTGTTCTGTATCTCGTATAGAATGTCAGAATGATTTTCTCACCCTTTCCCCATATTTCACAATATCTATCCAATTGCATGCTCAGATTTTCTCCCTGTCTCCACTGCCATAATGTGTTTATATCAAAATTATAATGTATATCCTGTTTGAAGAGTGTCAGAATGTTTTTCTGAACTAATGTATTTAAAATTCCCTTCTCCTGTTTCTCTTCTATATCGAATTTTTTTTTCTACTTCTAGTTCTATCTTTTGTTCCTTTTGCAAAACTATCAATAATAATTCCAGTGATTTCTTAATTTCTGAAAGAGATTCACTAAATTCTTTTTTAAATTCTTGAATTGCTGTTAAAAAAGCCATTCTTCTTCCTTGTCCTTCAAGCTGCAGCAACGGCCGTTCTAGTCAAAACAAATAATTTCTTATGGAATGAATAGTCAGCTGACCTGTTCGTGGAAAACTACCAGCAAGGTCTATTAAGTAGAAAGTTTTTAAAATAAAAGAAGAAGAATTCCAATAATCCAAAGTAAGGGAGAGAACAGTATTTCAAACAGTTTACAAAAGGAAAAATAAAAGATGAATTCCAAATGAGACAGAATCCACTCTGAAAAAAATAGAAAGAGAAAAAAGAGAAAATGCAAACGTTTCACTGTGCTTTTGTTCTTCAGGCTGCAAGCTGCTTAACCAAAACAAACAGTTTCTCAGGAAATAAATAGTCAGCTGGTCTGTCGGGTGGAAAATTACCAGCAAAATCTCTTAAGTCTCAACTAGTTTATCCAATAATCAAAGATAGGGAAACAGTTTCAAACAGTTTGTAAGAAAAAAGGGGGAAGAAAAAATTTCCAACCAATATAAAAAAGCAAAAAAAAAAACACCAATTCACCAATATAAAACTCTTATACTCCCATATGAGACAGAGTCCTCTGTGATACAAAAGAAAGGTAAAAAAAAAATGCAAACGTTTCACTATGTTGCAAATATATTTCCACCAAGATCAGTTATAGCAAAGAAAGCACAAAATTGGCCAACATTTTAAGCAAAGTCCAAAGATAAACCTTAGATAATAAAAACATTCTAATCTTAAAAAAAAGTAAAATAAAGTGATCTAAAATCCGACTGCACACTCTTGTGTCTCTCAAGAGACTTACGTTCCTTGTAGAGCTTGATACTCCTCCGGCCGTTTCACTGCACTCACCCCCCGTTCTCTCTGTGGTGGAAACTACAAAGAAAAACAGGAGGGGGCAATTCCAACGGCCCTGTGAGCAATCTTCTGGTCCCCCCCTCTTCAGGGAGAAGCTTCAGTGGTCTTACAATTTCTGTAGAGTCCCGCAAACAAGGAAAAGTCAGCCAGGTCTTCAGCACTCTGAAAAATTCTGACTTCTCGAGCTGCCAGCCAGGCTTGGAGTCTATAATCAAATATTTGTTGGCGCATTGCCAAAATGTGAAGTTTGAACTCAGCATCTTCTTGACTAGTTGAAATTGGGTTGATCCCACATGACGGCTGCCTTACACAAGCAGAATAGTCCATTAAATGCAATCCAGATGCCAAAGAAATGTGTGAACTAGCTTTTGTGGTTGTCGAAAGAATAGCCTCTCAGCTTCCTTGTCCCTTCTGTCTGCTAAGGCAGCATTCATACAACAAACTGATTCACAGGTTAGCTTGCTATTAGAGCCCAGTGTGGTTAGTTTATAGCTTAGAGTTCAGTGCAAATTCAGTACATTTGATTAATCACATAAATCATTGATAAGTAAACCATAGGTAAGCAGGCAATGCAAATACAGCTTAAGGCAGTGCTTTCTAAAGTGCCGCCATTGGCGACACACCAGCAGCAGCAGCGGCGGCGGTGCAGGGGGGCGCATGGGGGCGGGGGTGGCAGTGGCGGCGGCCTCTGCTAAAACACGGAAACACTGATGGTGCGCCGCTGCCATCGCCATGCACACCCACGCTGCCGCTTCCGGGTTGTGTGGCGACACACCAGACTGTGTGTTGCGGCACACTAAAGTGTTGCGACACACAGTTTGGAAAGCTGTGGCTTAAGGGTTGCTAATGACTGTCACTGGTTATGAAATCTTCTACAATCTGGTGCCTTCAAAATGTGACTGGAAATTACGGGAGTCGTAGTACATCATATCAGTAGGGAAGTTGGGTCATTTCCGCACTAGTGATTAACAGCGTCTTTGAGAGTGCAAATGCAACCATCACTTTGCCAAAATAACAGTAATCTGAACAGGCTTTATATTACTTCAGCAATGGCTGGGTGATGCTATGAATGTATCCTAAGGCACCAGCATGGAAATGACCTAAGTCTGGATGCAGGGAAAGGGCAAATGTGAGTACTGTAGCTGTAACACTTTGTTTGTTTTCTCTGGAACAGGGAGATGAACAAAAAACTACGGGATGAGAGAGACATGGTTGAAACTAAGAAGACGGTCAGTCTGAAAAAGAAAATTTTAATTCCCAGCCACCTCTCCTTTGCCTGCTGTTGTTGCTGCCATCACCTGGGGACATTCCATTTACCTGGGGGATTCTAGCAGAAACCCTGGGTTTAATTGTTCCTTTGTAAGGATGTTTCTTTCATGAGTCTAAATGGAGCAAGGACTGCATTTTGCAAGCCATTGCAAAAGATCAGCATAGCTTGCCTGTTCCTGACTATAAATGAAAGACTTTCTAAACAGAAGTTCTTTGGACTGGAAAGCACAGGGGATCTTTTGCACTTTTTGAGCTCTTTGCACTAAAGGTAAAATGCAGAAGACACATTAGCTGAATCTATGCAAAACTGGATCTTCCTCATGGAGTTCAAAGAATACATAATGGTCTGCTCTCTCCCTCTATTGTCACTGTTCCTGACAACTTGGGAATTTGTACCTCCCAGCCCCATGCCTTACTCTAGTCCAGCGTTTCTCAACCTTAGCAACTTTAAGATGGGTGGACTTCAATTCCCAGAATTGAATTCCCATGGCTGGCTGGGGAATTCTGGGAGTTGAAGTCTACTCATCTTAAAGTTGCCAAGGTTGAGAAACACTGCTCTAGTCTATAGCAAACAGCACTGTGTACTAGCTTTTTTGCCATATTTATTCATGGTCAGAGCTTTCAAGGTTTTCACAGTTGTGTAGCTCTGTTAAAGACTTTGCATGTCCCTTTCTGCTACTTACATAGGTCTGCTCCTGCAATGGGACTTTTCTCCCCCCTGGCAACTCCCCCCACCCTTTTCTATGTATGCATGTGTGTACATATGCACACAGACATGCACATACTCTTGTATACATTTGTCTCAGGGGAATGAGATGTATACATTCATGAAGTACATCCCAGTAGATTCCACTGTACAGGCATAACCCAAATGTGAGATATCAATGAAACATGAGCATGAGCTAAAGAAGACTCATATGGTTCCAGAGAAGGATATTCTTGCTTATTCATAAATGAAGGCATGAATGAATGATCAAGAAGGAAAAAAATAAAGGTGATTACCATCTCTGGTCAGCTCTGTCGGGCAATCATAAACAGTAGTTTGTTTGAGTTTTTTAAAAAAAACTTGGAGATTTATTGAAGCTGCTAAGTAAAATTTTGTATAGAGGAAGAGAGGGATTTTCAGTGTAATGTCTTGTTTTCTGCATGTAGATTAATGTGTGCTATTTGACTGAATATTTCACTATTTATCTCAGTGATTAATTGGTCTGTGGAACTATCTCCAGGTTAATAAATGATGAGAATACATATTACCACCCTACTGTATTGTAGGTAGTGCAAGGTGTCTCTTCTGTTTGGTAATATTTTCATGTAATTGTAGTTTCCCAGAGAAATAACTATTGACATTGTTCCCAAAATCCTGTGATCTATTAAACTGGAGCATATACAGAGACAAAGGATTAATAAAACCATACAAATAGAAATTTCAGTAAATGAAGCTAAATATGAATATTTAAAGAACACTGTGAAGTCATATTTTGCACACTCTGCTTCTTTACATAATGATCAAGTTGTAAAGGGTTCTGCTGGAAAGATCCAGAGAGGATGACAATCAATACCAATTCCTGAAGGTACTTGGCAGCCAAAGTGTTCCTCAGCTCTTCCTCCTGGTCCTCCACTGTGAGTCCAGAGGCTGTATTTTCATTCTCTGCGGTTTATTCCTGCTCCGTGTCCAAGTCACATAAAATGAAGACCTATTTGTCAAGAAGTAGAATGTTCCATCCACATCTTTAGAGCAATGATGATACATACAGTAATGTCTCTAATAGCTATTAAAAAGGTAAAGGTACCCCCCGCACATTTGTGCAGTCGTGTCCGACTCTAGGGGCCGGTGCTCATCTCCGTTTGTTAGCCAAAGAGCCAGCGTTGTCCGAAGACGCTTCCACGGTCATGTGGCCGCATGACATGCGCGGAACGCTGTTACCTACCCACCGAAGTGGTACCTATTAATCTACTTGCATTTGCATGCTTTCGAATTGCTAGGTTGGCAAGAGCTGGCCTGGCGTCTTACCCGCTGAGCCACCACGCCCCATAGCTATTAGTTAATAGTAAAATGACTACCATTGGTAGCCGCTAGTCATTGTTACATAATGGCTTCCATATTGGAAATACCATGCCTGGAATACTAATTGCTGTTTGCACCCATAGGCATCTATTTGATTACAGTAAAGTACAGGATGTTGGATAAGTTGTTCACCGAGTAAAGCTGTTCTTATGTCTTAACCAATTAGTTAAGGAGTAGATTTCCTTTTGCAGTTTTATTTCCCCCCAAGATGACAATCGGAGGAAGTTGAATGCTTGTGGGCATAGGAGATGGTGGCTGTGGTTGTATTCATTCATTCATTCATTCATTCATTCATTCATTCATTCATTCATTCATTTTGTATGGTTGCCCATCTTAGCAAGTGACTCTGGGTGGCGAACAATCTTAATAAATTAAAAACAAATTTCCATCATAAATACAAAAATTAAAATACACAGCAGCTGAGGAGGATGTCAGAATCAATGGTTGTTAACACAACCAGGAGATGAGACCCTTTGGCATGTATGTTTTTTGGTTGATGGGTGGCTTGGATGGACAGCAGAATATTTGAGATGGGTGTGGTGATCTAATGGGAATGACCTAGGGAGACAGGGGCAAGATCCACAGCCAGTGGAATGGTTGGATAAGAGGCAGCTTAGCCAGCAGAAGGTATGTGGATGTGACAAACGTCTCAGAAGGGACCCTCCCTAGTTTCTTGGGCTGTAAAGGTGAGGGGGGTAGAGATGTACTTTCAGACTTGCAAGATTCTGTTAATGTAACCTTACAATAAAGTAGGATTAGTTCATCTGGGTGTGTTTCCTGTCTGGACTACCTCACAAGGCTGACAGGTATTGTAACATGCTCTGGTTGGGAACAGTGGACTGGAGCAGGGCAGGAACAGGATAGTGCACTGTGACAAAGCATCAGGAACGAGTTGGCAGCCTTCGAGGTAGGACCTTTGTCTGGGATTGGTATGGTTGTACTTGCATTGTGGAGGTTGGAGGCCCTGCAGGAAGTCCTCCATTTTGAAGACTGTAGTAGGCCGGGCGGGGTCACAGTGGCAAGAAGTCAGGCAGTTGGAGTGTATAGTCCCCTGGCGAGAAGAGACAGTTTGAGGCACTGCCGTGAGGAGTTATAGCAAAGATAGTGGGGTCAAGTGGAGGTGCAAGTGTTAGACTCACCCAAGCACTGCAACAGCCTGGGCACAGGCTTCTTCATTTGCAGCTGGTTTACTGCCTGCCTTTGTCTTTCTGGAAGATAAATTTACACTTGCCAGTTGCTGGGTTCACCTGTAGGCTGATGACAGCCCTTCGAAGTTGACCAGATGAGGAAACAGATACTACATGAGCTACTGGAAGTCTATTTTATTATGATAGGGTATAATAACCGGATCTTGGAAGTCTGACATGTTCTTTCTCCTCTTACACTGTGGAGAATTGTTCTGCATTGGGGGTTGGAGACTAGGCAGGTAGAACAGTATTGTGCCAGTTATGAGCCCCACTGAAATTGGGGTCTAGCAAGGGGTGTAAGGGATGTGTGGGGGAGGTGGTGAGCATTGCTGATCTTGATTACTCCTTGGTTATTTAAGGAGCCTCAGGAGATGAAATGACAGAAGAGGTGCCTAGAGTGCTATTCAAGAAGGATGAAGAGTGAATATGTAAGGCAGGGCTTTCCAAAGTTTTTCCCGCGGCGACACACCAACCGGCATTGGTGTGTCGCCACGGGAAAACCCGGAAGTGCCGTCGTTGTGGCAGCGCGCAAAAACCCGGAAGCGCTGCTGCCGCTTTCGGGTTTTGCGCGCTGCAGTTGGTGTGTCGCCGCAGGAAAACCCGGAAGCGCTGATGATTATTACATTACATTACATTACATTACATTACATTACATTACATTACATTACATTACATTACATTACATTACATTACATTACTTTTGTGTCGCGACACACAGTTTGGAAAGCTCTGATGTAAGGATTACATTGTGGTGATAAGAGTGACCCTGTTTAAAGTGACCTGCTCACTGTTGGGGAGGCAAGGGCCACAAGAACACCTCTAGGGCAGCTGTAAGGAATATTCTAGGCATTTGACAAGTAAAGTTGCTTGGATCCACTGGGCAGGTCCAGTCAATCTGACTGAGCATGGTCTTGTTCTGTTACTTGGGAAGTTTTTGATCCTGTTATTCCTGAGAATGGCCTGAATGGTCCTTTACAATTCTAGGGTTTTATCTAGTGGTTACTCAATGTAAAACAGCTAAAAGATTTGTAGAGCTGTTGCTGTTGATTGGAGTTAGATAAAAGAACACTGAGTACAATTTTATTGAAATGAATGTCTTATACGTTATTGTCTATTTCACTGTTTGCTACCGTGGTTATAGAATTGTGTGCTTTCTACTGCAAGCTACATTCAGTCTTAGAGAGGTGGAGTGCAAACATTTTTGTAATAAATAAATATCTTACCTGAATTTAATGTTATTAAAAGATCCAGTTTCACACACACACACACACGGTGTACCAGAAGTCATGCTCCGTAGACAATTTATTAATTACATTAAATGTTTGAATTGGTTGCCATTTTCTTCTATACATATACATATATGTATACGTATACATATACATCTTCAAGAGGCATACGTTTTATATTGTAGCTTGAATCATCTCAACTGGATTTCTATTTTCTCAGTGGAAACGTTTCGCTCCTTATCCAAGAAGCTTCTTCAGTCTGAGCAAAGTTTGTAAGGGAATCCTTAAATATGTTTCTAGGGTGGCTGTGTGACCTTGCACCTGGGGCTAGGTCATGGTTATTTGAGATGTTTATTTCTAAGTCCCTTTATCATCCAAAGGAGGATCGTTAAGATTACCTTGCTGTTGTTGAGATTGCGAAATGGTCTTAATCTTCCTAGGCACAGAAGACAAAGCAGGAAGGAAAATAGGGGAAAGATTTCTGCAGAAACCATCCCCACCTCCATGGATTCCAAAAAGAATGAAAATCAGCACCTGAGAACAGCTCTGAAGGCCTGTGGATACCCAAATTGGGCCTTCACTAAATCTAAGTCTACCAGACGTAAAACAGCGACAGACAGGGCTGAGACTCAGAGTAAACGGAAGAACCTGGTCATTCCTTACATGGCTGGCGTGTCTGAAAAGATAAAAAGGATATTTGGCAAACACCACATACCTGTATATTTCAAACCCACCAACACACTGAGACAGAGGCTTGTAAACCCCAAAGATCAAACTCCAAAACACAAGAAAAGCAATGTAGTGTATGCAATCCAGTGCAGTGAGGAGTGCTCTGAGCTCTACATTGGAGAAACCAAACAACCTTTGTACAGGAGGATGGCCCAACACAGGAGGAGCAACACCACAGGACCAGAGTCAGCAGTTTACCTTCATCTAAAGGAAAAAGGACACTCATTTGAGGACATTAATGTTCACATTTTACACAGGGAAGATAAGTGGTTTGAAAGAGGGGTCAAGGAATCCATTTATGCCAACTTGGAAAATCCTTCTTTGAATAGAGGTGGGGGCCTCAGGCACAATCTTTCCCCTATTTTCCTTCCTGCTTTGTCTTCTGTGCCTAGGAAGATTAAGACCATTTCGCAATCTCAACAACGGCAAGGTAATCTTAACGATCCTCCTTTGGATGATAAAGGGACTTAGAAATAAACATCTCAAATAACCATGACCTAGCCTCAGGTGCAAGGTCACACAGCCACCCTAGAAACATATTTAAGGATTCCCTTACAAACTTTGCTCAGACTGAAGAAGCTTCTTGGATAAGGAGCGAAACGTTTCCACTGAGAAAATAGAAATCCAGTTGACATGATTCAAACTACAGACAATTCCACCTGGATGACTGAGAACCTTCATCGACATACTTTTTATACTGTTTTATAAATTTGGACATGTTGGTCTTTGGCAGTAAAATATGATATTTTAACCTTCCCTAGGCTGGTAGTCTTCAGAAGTGTTGGAGTACAACTTCTTGAAAATCAGGTGGACTAGGGAACATTGCCTTAAGATAAATTATACCAGAGCATGATGCTAAATTAAAAGGTCAGAAATCAAGCTGACAAGGCTGGTGTAACTATCCCAAGTATCTGCCTTAGATCAGTTACAGTGTGATCTATGTACCTTTACTTAGAAATAACCCCATTATGTTAATTTGGGCCTACTTCTAGATAAGAATGCACAGGGTTGCAACCATAATGAATCTAATGGAAGCAGTTTTTTGCATACAGTATCTCATTCCAAAGTATGTCTCTATGGTGCCACACCACTCCTTCTGTTTTCCATGGCACCTAGATAAGCTGTTTATTTGGCCAATAGAGATTTATATGTATCTGAAACTTTGCTGGTTATTTTGCAGCAGATGTTTTGAAATTGCAAAATAAATTGCATCCCACTGGAGAAAAGTGCCATTTTCTCGCTGGTTTGTAACAATTGAGAGAATTACGCCATGGACTCTCTGCTATTTGGAACTCTTATCTGTTTTCCCCAAATACAGCAAGAAAGAGAAAGTCCAACAGGAGATGACCTGGATTCTACGAATTGGACATCAATGTGGCCATCAGTTGCCTCTTTGCCATTCTCCTAACTTTGTTCCCAAAGGCAATACGGTTTTCAGAGAAGGTGTGATTATTTTTGTTTCCTGATTTTTGTGATTGGCTTCTCTTTGAAAATCAAATCTTAATTAAGTAGGCTTCACGGATGATGAGTATAAAGGTTCTGCCCCCTTGCCAGTGTCTACGGAGCTTATATCTCAGGTACCAGGAAAGATGGTGGGTTAAGAATTTTTTTAAACGCCTGATGTGGGAACACAAAAAGCAAGCAAATCATTAATCTTATCTTCCGACAGCCCTCCGGCAGACAAATATGGTCTGATTTAAGCTATTTTAATGGCATGGGTGGGTGACCACACAGAGTCCTTGAAAGTCAAATAAACCCACTCCTCATTTAGCAACTACCTCAGTTAGTGACCATTTGCAAATACTATGGTAATAAACGGTAATAAAAATTCATTTTCCAACCAATGCGTGCATTTATGACCAACATTCATGCGCCTGACAACGCACGCCGGAGTGAGAGTAACGCTGGCATAGCTGTACAGCAGAATGTTTTCTTGAATGAGATGGCAGCAACCAGTAATCTTCGCAGCATCTCTCTTTCTCTCCAACACATGTTCACTTAGAGACCATTTCACTTAATGACCTGGTTGTTGGAACAGAACTTGGCTGCTAAACAAGGAGTGGGTGTAGTATACATGAATCTATATTCAAATAATGCTTACTTGTTTGCATTTTTTTAAAGTCTAGCCTTATATCGGGCTGCAGCAACTGTAGAAACTGAAGTGGAATAGATCACATTGTTGTTTTTTCCAAATTATGGGGAAAACATGCTGCATTCTGTTAGCCACAATCATATTATTAGCATCTGCTCATGACACCAATAATTTGCAATAGTAGAGCCTATACTAAGGGGCGTGGTGGCTCAGCGGGTAAGACACCAGGCTTGTCGATCGGAAGATCGCAAGTTCGGAGGTTCGAATCCCTAGCCCTGCGTTCGGAGTGAGCTCCCACACTAGCTCCAGCTCTTGCCAACCTAGCAATTAGAAAGCATGCAAATGCAAGTAGATGAATAGGTACCACTTCGGTGGGTAGGTAACAGCGTTCCACGCGTGTCATGCGGCCACATGACCGTGGAAGCGTCTTCGGACAACGCTGGCTCTTTGGTTAACAAACGGAGATGAGCACCGGCCCTTAGAGTCGGACACGACTGCACAAATGTGCGGGGGGAGCCTTTACCTTTATTTAGAGCCTATACTGCACACAAGGGGGCAGTATCAGATGCATGTTTTTCTCAATACCAAGCAGGAAGCCTGGGAAGAAAAATGTCTGCTAAACTTTTAGTCTGTCTGTGACTTGCAAAAGTCTCTATTAGGGAAAGTTCTTACTGACAGATGCTACATTTACCTTTTTTTAAAAATCAAGATTGGAATGTTTGTATCTTGGTATGCTCGATCTTTTTTTCAATATTTAGACTGTTGGGATAGAAATGGAATAAATAAATGAATAAATAAGATTTATTAGAGCAAGCAATAGTAATAGGTAACTTTTCCAAACTCCCCAAAGAGTAATTGCTGTAACAGAAGATTTCTCTGCATTGTTTACAGGACACATTTAAATCTCAGCTTTCCCGAACCTGGTGTTTTTTGTATGCCTGGGGCTATAATTTTCATAACTTCCATATAGTATGGCTGATGGGAAGTTGCATTCTGGAAGTTAACAGATTGGAGAAGCTGGAAGTTAGTAGCTTGGAGAATAGATGATCACCCAAATTCAGCAAAAGATATTTATAAATGGAAGCCAGTATTCACATATTTGTAATATAATGGCTATTAACTCCTGGATTTTGAAGTTTTTGAGCAATTCTGAACTGACCAGATACACCTAGAGAAGAAGGATGATTTCCCTTTCTGCCGGACCAGTTTTCATGCATAAATAGAGCTGAATTGGGAATTACATGTGATGAGCTGGATCTAGAAGCATTCTTCCAAGAATAGACAGGTTTAATGTAATGAAAGGGAATTCTGGATTTCATATTTGTGAAAATTAAAGCATCTCAGAGCTCTGTAGTTTGCATCTGAGGGGACAAGTCTGTTGCCCTTAGATTTGTATTTGTGCTGCTTCTTAGCTAGGGATTCCAGATTGCATGCTAGCTTCCATCTCATTTCACTGTGACGTTATGATGGACAGTGGAATGTTTGGCTTAGTGATGTTGCTCTTCTGTAAGATGTCTCTGGCTGGTTTGGGGCTGAAGTTCATGAACATTTATCTATGCCTGCTGTAGAATACATTTCCAATCCTGCTTCAAAAAGTCTGCTATAAGAGAACTTGCACTGTATTTAATGCATGGTCACGTACTTCACTGACAATAGAGCTCATTTCCTAGTAAACAGGTATGGGATTTAAATAATAGATTGGGCCACAATGCTAAAAGTTAGAGTACACTCTCCCTTACCAAGGCTGCAACCTTAAGCTTAAAATAATCAACTCTAAAAACACATGAAGTTCTTCAACAGGCAATATGGATAACTGATATGTAGAACAGTTCAGTTGTCCAGTATTTTTCCACGCAGACAATTCTTGGGATCTCTGGCCAAATATTGTAATTTTAAGATGCAGAATTATATTTTACATACAAATATGGGTAATAAATCCTAATTACTTTGGAGTGCTGACTGTATTATGAATAATCTTTTAGAAGGGACAGAAAACTTTTGTGAGAGATGGGGATTCAAAAACTGGTTTTAAAAAAGATTCTGATGCAGAACGAAGAGTTGAGTACTGTTTCCCAGTGCCACACAATTTTCTGCTCTGTACTGCTTCTTTCTGAAGTTGGTGTGCTCAGAATATACACTGAACCACAGATTTGTTGACCCCATTTTAATCAAGTGGGTTGTATAAATCCTGACTGTATGGTTCACTTATGGTTTAGCGTCTTGTGTGAATCTAGAAAATTAAATTAATTGAGTTAACCACGGGTAAGTATGCCATGCAAATCCAGCCATTTCCCCCCCCTTCAAAACAGCACTAAACCCACGTAGCCTCCGTAAGACATGAAAAGGGCTTCGAAAAGGACCAGCTGGGCATTTTGCAGACAGATGCTTCTGGGGAGGACAGATGACCTTTCTTCTCTGCAGTTCAAGCCAAAATGGCCACAAAGAGGAAGAGGCATGCCTGCAGCAGGCTAAAGTGGCCAATAAATGCTGGGAACACTTACCTCAATCTCACTGGAACCATACCATCAGTGAAGCATCACAGATCACATCCATGGCAAACATTGTGTCCAAAGAAGTTTCTAGGGAAAACAACTACTTTAAGACTGGAACAGCTAAAGATGTGTAAGTGCTTCAGCTCTGGGCTGGGAATGCGATGAAGGCAATATCGGGGGGACATTTCATATCTATATCTCTATTTAAAAACATGGTTACTGGGGAATGTTTGTGCCACAATTAGGGGCAACAAGGAAGGGCCTTGGACTGAAATGGGATTTGCTTCTTTATGGCTTAGCACAGGGCTTTCCAAAGTCTTCCCGCGGCGACACACCAATGGCGGCGCGCGAGAAAACCCGGAAGCGCCGCCATTGCGGCAGCGCGCTAAAACCCGGAAGTGCTGCTGCCGCTTTCGGTTGCTGTGCGTCGCCGTGGCTGCGGCACTTTCGGATTTTCGCGTGCCGCCGTTGGTGTGTCGCTGCGGGAAAACCCGGAAGCGCTGATGGCCCTCTGCTGCCGTGTGCGCAGTGGCGCGCCATCAGCACTTCCGGGTTTTGACGCGACACATCTGGGTCCCGCAGGCAACACACTTTTGTGTCGCGACACACAGTTTGGAAAGCTGTGGCTTAGCATGTTTGTGTGTGGCATGTTAACACTGCCATTGCTGCAACAATTCTCAACTCTTGGAGTTAACTTTGCACTGATGATAATGCTCAAGTGGATAAAATTCACGTTAATACAGTGATGATATGGAATGGATGCCTATTGTTATCTAGCTCTCAATCATGCTGGTGCACGAAGCAGGCAATAATATAAACTCATTAACATAAGCAGGACTTATATGCACAATGCTGTCAGTGTTTCTACTAGGGTAGAAAACATGCAAGAAGTAGACATAGCCTGCTTGTTTTACCTTTCTTTCTGACACTTTTGCTATTAACAAAAAACACCACTGGATGGTGCAATTTTGTATAACACCCACTAAGATATCAGTGAAAGATTTAATGGAAAGGGACTATCGGAGGGATTTAAAGACTGCATCCATTCAGAAAAGTCATTGGCAGTTACTGCTGTTTTTATACTTTAAAATTAAACGCCATCTGGGGCGGAATGGAATTTAACCAGATGAACAATATTGCCTCCCTTTTCCTGTTTCCATGTGACAACTCTAATCTGAAGCACATACACAGTTCAGATCTCTCTCTCTCTCTCTCTCCCTCTCTCCAATTTGTTTAATTTTGTGACCTGAATTTGAATAGGTCACAAAATTGGCCAGACTGGTGCCCTACAAATATGTTGGACTTCAATTCCATAATGCTTAGCTATGCTTAATTTCAACACCTCTGCAAGAAATAACTTAAAGTACAATATAAACCTTTTCATGCAACATCTTTACAAATACAGGCAGACGTAGAATGCCAAAAGAAGTGAAGATGTTCTGTACACCTGGTCATTCAAACTGATGATGGAGACAGTTCCTAAAAACACTGTTTCTGATTCAGGATTCTGATACTGAGACCTTAGGGGCTCTCATCTTGAGCAAACTTTTTTTTTCTTGTGACATCACAGGCATTTTGCTGCCAGAGTGAATTCAAGATGCTTGTTGTCATCTTTAAAGCCCCATTTGCCTATTACTCTAAGCAAATTGTAAGCTGCTCAGAGTCTTCTGATTGGAATAGCACAGAGGAAGTAGAAATGAATGAATAGCAAGTTGGTGGCCTCCCATTCATTTTACAACAGCCAGCTGAACTTGCAATCAGTCTGTATTTCAACCACCACAGCAATGGGTCAGTATTCTTCACCAAAGTCTAGTGTGGCATATGGGTATTATGCTTTTAAGGAGAGTCATTAGATACCGTTAGATAGCTGCCCCAATACATCTAATTAATGTTAATATATTGGCTGTATTCCTTTCTGGAGGGGGGTCTTCCTGTTGCTTTATGTGTACTACTTGTTGTGTGTGCTTGGCTACCTTCCTGAGAATGACTTGGCTGTGGACCTTGGACCTCAGGCAGAGCCAGGGGGTGGTGCTAGATGAGCAAATGCTACACCTAGAAAAGCAGTCCAGCTCCTGCAATACAGAGTTGGTCATATATCATATACATAACACACCCACCTCCAAAAACTTGTTGACACTCCCAATTTCCCAGGATCTCCTAACACAGGTCATCTCATTGCCTGAAGGAAAGAGGCCAACACAGTCATGAAACTTGCTGAGTAATTTCAGAGTCCCATTGCTCTTTCACAGCCCAACTGAAAGTTGTATCATAGGCTAAATATGCGTTGACACAGAATATGGTTGCAAAACACCCAACACTATTTTAAGCCGCATCATGAAAGTAAAATGTCCAAATCACAGGATGTAACAGTCCCACTCTATTCTGTGCTGGTTGGCCCCTATCTCAAATACTGTATCCAGATCTGGGCTCTAGACCTGAAGGAGGATTCAGACAGTTGAAACAAATATGATCTTAGACTGAAAATTAAGTTGTACAAGAAGAAAATAAGGGAACAAGGCATATTTATCCTTGAGAAGACCAAAAGGGGCTCCGATAGCACTCTTCAAATACCTTCTTCCATAGAAGAAGATAGATCTGTTCTCAATCATTCCATGGTGCAGGATACAAAATAATGGATTTATGTTATAAGAAAGCAGTGTCAGACTTCAAGCCAGGCACGGATATCAAATTCTTCCAAAAACATATTCCCACATTCAGGAACTAGATAACAGCAGAAGCTTCAGGGAGTCAGGACTGAAGTTGCATTATTGCGGAGAAACAAATTTTATATAAACTCTATGCAGAAGATACAGAACACAGAAATCAAGCTCTCTCTATATCTGTCAGTACTAGGGTTTAAATCTTAACCATTTTCTTCCTACTGTTTCAAGTCAGTGGACTTTTTGGCCATTCTTTTTAAGACTGGAACTCCCTCTGCTTCATGTTTATACAATAGTTTTGCCTGGCCAGAGCAATGCTGGTTCCCACCTCTCCAGATTTAGGTCTTATAAGTAGATTTAGTTGACCATTAGGAAAATATTTCTAATTGTAAGAGCAGCTTGAAGCAGCAGCATTTGCCTAGAGAAGTGATGCTTTCTTTCCTGCTAAGTATACTGTAATGAAGCAGAGGCTTGACCATAATCTCATGGGGATGCTTTTAAATAGGAACCTTGGGCTGACAAGGATGTTGGACTTATTTATTATTTATTTTATTTATTTATTCAACTTATATCACCGCCCATCTCCCCCTCAGAGGGGACTCTGGGCGGTTTACATAAAGTTAGCAATAAAACATATAAAAACATATAAAAACTTCATGACCCAAATGCCTCACCTCTATAATTTTGCGCCTCTCAGGTTTTTTTATAAGGCTAAAATGAAAGACAGGGAGGAGTATATATATTTATTTTGAAGTTCTTGGAAAATAGGCAAAACCATAAATTAGAACTGTCCACATGATCCTTTCTTGTTGACTTTTTACTTTATATTTTTACCAGGCAACCCCTTTTTTATTTAATCAAACATGTTGTTCAGTGTGTGTAATCCATCTCTCTCTTTCTCTCTCTCTTAAACTCTGTAGTAATATTTTGAGCTGTTCAATATCTTAATTATTTTTATACGTTTTGTGTTTGCGCTTCCTTGGTGTACTAGTCTTTGTTATCCACTGTGTTTGGCTGCTGCATTTTCTTTGTGATTGTAGTTTTGGAATTACTTCTTGCATTGATTTTATTGTCTTGTTTTATTGTGTACATTGTCCTGAGAGCCTCAGCTAGAGGATAAAATGTATACAAATAAATTCTCCAGATGACCCCTGGGCAACCAGAAGAGAAAGCCAGATATAATTTTAATAGCTCATGCCTGCTGGTTTATGTTAATCATGTGATCTGAAAAAAGTAT
Source organism: Charina bottae (assembly GCA_023362775.1). NCBI lineage: Eukaryota > Metazoa > Chordata > Lepidosauria > Squamata > Charinaidae > Charina > Charina bottae. The sequence continues at coordinate 191,361,286 of JALMGJ010000001.1, read as the reverse complement.
TTCTAGAGAAGAGCCCTTCAAATAGCATTCAAATACAGGGAAAAGTTTCCTTCCAAATTGTTAGCCTATTATTTTTAGCTATGCTTTCTGTTTCTTTTTGCTAGGGGAAGTTAAACACTTTTGATTTTACCAGTATCTACTGACACGGATCCCCACACCAACCTCTTCAAATGCTGCTACTTTGGCAAAGGGAAAGCATTCCTATTTTAGGCATTTGAGGGATGGGGTGAGGAAGTTACTCCTTTGATTTGTCATGTGAAGAGAATTTCCCTGCTTGGTCAACAATGACTCAGCTTTCGGGGCTTCTGATCTAGTCTTGTTCTTTCATTTCTTAAGCATCTCTGGGGGGGAGCAAAAGCTTTCGTCATCCGCTGAATGGGTTTGGACACATTCTCCTCAAAAAGCTCTGCCAAGAATTTAGAAGCAGAGCATATCGAATTATGAATAGAATAGAATTATGAGTTTCAGTCTTGCCAATCATTTTTTTTATTCCTGGCCATAAAAGGAAATGTGAACTGCAGGCAAATTACCTCAAATAGGTCTAGATATTTAAAAATCATAGGTTAGAATTCACCAACAACTCAAAATTGCCACTAATATTGTTTTCCCTCCATCCGTTGGCTTTGTTTAAGACTTGTACCTCATCCCAGTTAGCCTCATCTCTCTGATGATTTTCGATCCGACGTCTACATTGAGGACATCCAGCTGTTCTTTACTGAGACACTTTATTCCACATCTCCCACTGCAAGCCTGGTATTTTTGTGTCATTAGGTCTGCCACAAAATTTCTTATGTTCCCTTTTAGGTCTCATTCCTTTATTTGATCGCCATATCCACCATGTTGCCATCTGCACTCTTGATCAGGTATGAAGTCTTGCTTTCCCTTTTAAGCATTTCTTTATCCTTTATTGCTGTATTCAATCCACTATATTGTTTTTCTTCCAACAAATATGGCCCTTCTTCTCTGGCTCTTTTACAAAACTTTTCTCCATGCCCTGTGAATGTTGTGTCTCAACTACTATAGTTCTTCCACTGTCCTATCTTCACCTATGTATTTCCTCCAACATCTCCTTCACTCTTCCAGAACCATTTATCTCTCTTGCTAGATCAGACCAAGACATTTTGCTGTAAAAGGTAAAGGTAAAGGTTTTCCCCGCACATTTGTGCAGTCGTGTCCGACTCTAGGGGCCAGTGCTCATCTCCATTTGTTAGCCAAAGAGCCAGCGTTGTCCAAAGACACTTCCACGGTCATGTGGCCACATGACGCACGCGGAACGCTGTTACCTACCCACCAAAGTGGTACCTATTTATCTACTTGCATTTGCACGCTTTCAAATTGCTAGGTTGGCAAGAGCTGGGGTGAGTGCGGGAGCTCACTCTGTCACGCGGGGCTAGGGATTCGAACCTCCAAACTTGCGATCTTCCAATCGACAAGCCTGGCATCTTACCCGCTGAGCCACCACGCCCCTCTTAAGACTCTTTTAAGATCCCTCTTAAGACATTTTGCTGACTAAGTAGCAAATCCTCTCCCCAGTCTACACATATATTAATGTAGTCAACGTGGAACAGCATTATGGTACATGAGGTAGAAAATCCCTCATGTGGCAGAAAAAAAATACACCACCACCACATTTAAAGTAACCTTTCCATGTTGCAGAATATTTCATGCCAAGGAAATGTCTTTCTTGACTTATGGGCAAGTCTCTTGTTCCGAGTGTCATTCCCCTCCTTGCATTTCTTCATTAGGTTTTTTCACACTCTTGGATTCTGCTCAATGACTTGTTCTCTCCTTCAAAGCTCTCATGGCCTTGCCTATTCATATTTCTTTGTGTTTATATGTCTCCCTTGGTTAGTTTCATTTGTCTAGTTCTACCAAAATCCTTTCCTCCTCTCCAGAATGACTCTGCCCATTTCATTTTGTTTCCCTTACATCTGTTATTGCTTCTTGGGGCATCTCCATGCAACCACCTTCCTTCTATATTTTACTATTACTTCAAATTTTACCTTTTTCAGGAAGCCACTGAATCTTGCAATATTCTCAACATGGTGCCCCTGGGTACTAGTGCATTGATACATACTTTTCCTGGTGTGTTTGGCTCTACCGGATCTTTCTGAGTTTGGCTACATCGCTTTGGCAACCATTGTACCCATGGTAAGGTAAAGGTAAAGGTTCCCCCCGCACATTTGTGCAGTCGTGTCCGACTCTAGGGGCCGGTGCTCATCTCCGTTTGTTAGCCGAAGAGCCAGCGTTGTCCGAAGACGCTTCCACGGTCATGTGGCAGGCATGACGCGTGTGGAACGCTGTTACCTACCCACCAAAGTGGTGCCTATTCACCTACTTGCATTTGCATGCTTTCGAATTGCTAGGTTGGCAAGAGCTGGGGCTAGTGCGGGAGCTCACTCCGTCACGCAGGGCTAGGGATTCGAACCTCTGACCTTCCGATCTTCCAATCGACAAGCCTGGCATCTTACCCGCTGAGCCACATGGTACGCTCTCAAAATTCCACATTGCCCCCAAAAAGCAGAGGGCCGTTCTTTTTTTAATAAGAACTTTATTAAAGTTTCAAAGAAAAGTTAAAATACAAAATACAGAAAAGTTAGAATGCAGAATTAAAGAAAAAAGACAAACATAAAAAAGTGCAAGAATAGCAAGAAAAGTAAGAAGGTGACTTCCGACCTTCTCCAACACAGATATAAGTACTTATTAAACTATCTTAATCTCTTACTCTTAATTAAACCTTAATTAACATTATTTCTATAAAAACAAACCAATTAATCATCAAAGCCCAAAATCAAAGCTTCATTTTTTCCCCCATTACCAGCAAGTAATCCTAAAGCGGTTTCCAAGTAGAAACAAATCCAGTCACGGTATTTTCTCTTATCAATACTGTCAATTTTGCCATTTGCGCCAGTTCCATTAACTTAATCATCCAATCCTCCATTGAGGGGATTTGTGCATCCTTCCATCTTTGAGCGCACATATATACAGTATTTATATATATAAAAGAAACAGTTCTGGTTTCAATTGCATATCCACCTTAAGAATTTTTTGAATTATAATACATATTCGCTCCTCAAATGCTTTTGCCTTCTTGCTCAAGTCCAAAGATGGTAAAAAGTTCCTTCACTTGGCAGCATTTCCAACACACATTTGATACCCCTTTAAACAGTTTTGACAACTTATCAGGTGTTAAGTACCAGAGGGCCATTCTTTATTGCAGCTTTAAAAACTATCTGTAATGGAAATTTTCACATATTTTTGCTCCACTTATTCCCTGATTTGTGCTTGTTTTTCTCTGACTTGTTTTCCTCTGTATCTACCATGGACTATGAGACCCTTGAGGAAGCTGCCATACCTACTCTTTGTAAACTACAATAAACTATCAATAATAATAAATTGGTATCAGTCATCAGATATATGAGAGACCTAGACAAAGGAAGAATAATTTCAAAATATACACATATTATGGAAGAACTAGTACTAGCTCCCTGCATGCTTAGAACAGAGCTTTCCAAACTGTGTGTCGTGACACTTTAGTGTGTCATGACAAAACCCGGAAGTGGACGTGCACGGCGGTGGTGTGCGCGGCGGCAGCGGTGTGCCATCAGCGCTTCCGGGTTTTAGTGGAAAACACGAGGCCACAGCCGCTGCCGCCATTCACACCACCCCCACGCATGCCCCCGCTGTGCACGCCGCTGTCGCCGTTGGTCTGCCGCCTGTCGTTTGGAAAGCACTGGCTTAGAAAGTATACAAACGTTTTTGTCAGGTTTTATAAAATGTCACAGTGTCATTCATATTTGTAGTGATGTCTCGGGATTATGTTACATGTGAAGCTAAAGTGCTTTGGCATTTAATGTGTAAATTTTAAAAACATCCAAACAGCATCAGGTTGTGAGTAAGGTGTGATAATTGATAAATCAATGAAGGAGCAGGGAAAGCAAGAGTTAAATTCTTCCGCCAGCTTTGCTGCAAATTATCAGAGACCTTTCTCCCGGCCAGCTGATGCCATATGTATTTTTTTCAAAAAGGAAGCTCTGCACCATACCTTCAAAGCAAGGACATATTTCACATCTATTTGGGCCCTCAGGGTTTGTTTACTTAAGAATGCACAGAAAGCAAGTTCCCCCTGGAGAGTCTTCAATAGGAAAATGATGACTCATTTCCTATTCTAAAAAGAGAGGCTTCTAGCAAGGAAAATAGTTTCCCCAAGTCTATCATCTCTAACAGTGTTTTGGCAGGACACTATTGAAAAACAAAAATCAATAAAGAGGAGACATTGCACTGAGGTGGGCAAGTCAGCGTGACAGCACTTGGGCTCAAATATACCACCAGTAGTTTAATCTGTCAGTGGAAGCTAAAGGATGAAGGCAGTGTTTCTCAACCTTGGCAGCTTGAAGATGCGTGGACTTCAATTCCCAGAATATCCCAGCCAGCTATGCTGGCTGGGGAATTCTGGGAGTTGAAGTCCACGCATCTTCAAGTTGCCAAGGTTGAGAAACACTGGATTAAGGAGTAAAGTAGATCAGAAGCAGATATATGTGTGTGCTTTTTTTTTTCCTTTGGAAAATTTAAAAGTCTATAGTTATAGATTGATTCCTCCACCATGAGTTGCACGAATTATAACAAAGAGTCTTGTAGTCCTGCCATTTATGCATGTATGATTTCCTAACTTTCAGGGATTCCTGTCCATTTAATCAAAGTTGGTGGTTTAGGGGTGTCCTGCTGAGAAAGGAGCAAATCCACACCGTGGTGGGCGGACAACAGCACTCAAATGATGGCATTTTTAAGAACTTTTGTCAGCAACGCCTCTCTGTATTCTGCATACACTGAACAGGCCTCTCTGTACGTAGAACAGAAAGACACAAATTCAACGTAGGAAATTATAGCAACTTTCTAATAGCAGTGGAAAAACATGTCAATCCCCAGGATGTTTGCGCGCTCTGCTCCTAGCTTTCAGTTCTCAGAAAAAAGGCAAAATACAGAGGCAACAAATAAAAGCAGTCTTCTGTAAGTCCAACTGTTTTGAAGCAGGATTCCTAGAAAATGACAATTTGTCATTGTTCACATGGTTATAGCAATTTGGATATGAAAGTGAATCAAGATTGGGTCATTATTATGGATAATTACAACATGTGTACAATCATTAACTAGGCTGTAACAGTGTTTCTGGGAAAGCAAACCATCATACTACCTCTGCAGTCCTTACTCTTTGGAGGTTCCTAACTTTGACCTCTTCCCTCACTTCCAAAATGGTATTTTATTAGGTCAGGGCTTTCCAAAGTTTTCCCGCAGCGACACACCAACCACCGTTGGTGTGTTGCCACGGGAAAAACCGGAAGTGCCACCATTGCGGCAGCGCGCAAAAACCCGGAAGCGCTGCTGCCGCTTTCGGATTTTTGCACGCCACCGTTGGTGTGTCGCCGCGCAAAAACCTGGAAGCGCTGATGATGATCAGCGCTTCCGGGTTGTGTGGCGACACACAGTTTGGAAAGCTCTGTATTAGGTATTTTATTACCGTCAAAACTGCTCCACATTTTTTTTGCCTCTTTTAATAGCTCTTTGAGGTGCAGTGTATCAACACAGTCAGAATCCTGTTTTTTTAATTTAAAATTTAGTGACCTGCAAAGATGTTTTACCTTTAAGACAGCAAGCGTGAACTATGAACTACATTAAAAAAAAACAGTTGCTTGGTTATTTTCTCCATTCTATAACTTCCCCTATGATACATTGTGGTTGTATTTGTGTAACATATTAAGCCACAAATGAGTAAACCATATTTTAGCCTAGTAGTAAGTTTGTAGTTGTACAAATTTACCAAACTGGGACAACTAAGTAAACTCTGATTCAGTCAACCAAGAGTAACCACACTGTATAAACTGAAAAAGTTTACTACTTTTTCATACTCATAATTACAAAACTACTCATACAGAACTACTCATAATTACAAAAAAGACACATCAACTTCGTTACTCCAACTAGACAGCAACATGTACTTGACCCTGGCTAATCTTGAAAAGTTAAGTGGGATCTTTCAAGCCTTGTTACCCCATTTGCTTGCAGGCCACGCAAGGAACAGACCCCAGAATGCCACCCGGTGACATCACCACCCATCATTCCCCAGCAAAACATCCCAGGGCAGCGTCCCTCGCGTGTTCCCTGCGTAACAGGCACAGACCTCCCTTCCCAGGACCCGAATTTCGTTTCCAGTCGTGGCCGCGCCTCGGCGTCCTCACTACGTCTCACCGAGGCGGCAGTGGTCCGGTTCTTCCGCTAGGCGTCTCGGAAAGATCAGAGTTTGTTCAAACAGTTAAAAGCATCGAAGCAGCTGCCGAAGCCAGGAGAGAACTGGGAGGGGTCGCGGCTGTTCCCTGTGTCGGCGCGGCGCTTTGGTAAAAGCGATCCCAGCCGCTCTCGCTGCCAGCAGCGCCAGGACCACCCCGGCTCGCCAGGCGAAGGTAAGGGGGTGAAGAAGCCCGGCTGCGTTCTCGCGCGCCTGCGGGTGCTAAGGGGCACCCGGCGGGTTGCAGGCTGGTCTGTCTCGCGAGGGAAGGGCGGCGGGGAGGGCGCGCGAGGCTACCTGGGTGAGCGGCCCCACAGAAAGGAAGCCCTTGAGGTACTCAACGTGAAAGCCCAACTCCTTGTCCTTTCCATCAGCTGCTGGGGGTCGTCCTCTTTGTCTCGCGTGAAGGGTCGAAAGAGGGAGGCGTTTGCCGTTGGAGGCCCACAAAGTTCCTGAAAGTGACTCTCTGGCGCGCGTGAGTGGAGGCTGTGCGCGAAAGGACGCTGCGGGCGTTTCTTCTCCATTGTACGTGTTTTTATAGTTCAGGAGCTCGGGGGCTGTTGCGGCGAGGCGGGAGGGGAAGGTCCACGCTCTGGAAATCCCCCCCCCCCCTTTCGATTCGGATCTCGTTTTGGAAAAGAGGCGATGGCGGAGGAGATGAAGGTTCGTGTTATTTGAGCCGCAGGAGGCAAGAGCCTTGTTGGAGATCAAGTTTTTTACCAATCGAAGAGATCGATCAACTTTTGTTTCGGAAATCCGCTGTGGAGAGGGATCAAAGCGCTCCTTGTCCCCGTGGGTTTATTCTGTGAAAGTGGAACTGCGTGATAGCCGCGCGCACACACACACAGGCACACTTGATGGCTTTACTGATTTTTTCATGGAAAGGTAACCACAGCTCTGTTACGTGGGTTATTTCTACAAATAATTTTAATCATAATTGATTAGCTGCCTAGTCCATGCTCTTTCTTTTGGACACTCTGGGTAGTGGTAGAAAGTGGATAGTGGTGTGTGCGGCTGGTACGACGCAACGTCGCCTTGCCTTTCGACTTGATAGCGTGGGTGTACCTATTGGGTCTTAATATCCTGCATTTGGTGGTTTACCCATTGTTGTCACTCAAATAATATGTTCAATTGGAGGTCAGCCTTTATTAATGGCGCTATGGACTTTGAAGAAGCACGAGTACAGGGTGAAAGGGAGAAAAGAGCTAAAAGGAAGGCATGTCAGGCAAACCCTCATCATGACCGTCTCCCACCCGGAAACCTATGCCCTCATTGTGGGAGGTTGTGCGGATCCAGAATTGGCCTTTACAGCCACTTACGGATCCACTGTTAAGATTTTACCTTTGGAAGACAATCTTGCTCGGCTACGAGTGATCGCCAATGCATATAATGTATTTTACTTAGATGGAGTAACTATAGATCCATGTTCCTCAGCCTAGTGCCCCCCAAATGGAACTGTGGCGTCCAAAATTCCTAGTCTGCTTGAAGTTGTAATTCCCAAATTCTGGAAGTTACAATTCCAGTCACATCTGGAAGACTCCAGTTTGGGGAACACGTGTGCAGATGATGGATTTCAGAGACCCAATTTTTTTTTTCTAATAGTGGTTCAGGAACTTGCAACATGTGTGTTGGACCAGAGTATATAATAGGAACAAAAAAAAAGATATTCTATAACAGACTTTAAAATAAGTCAGTCAGTGATTAATGCCCAAATTGGAAAAGGGGTGATTCCTTTTGTTAATATTCTCACCCTGAAACGTAAAAGATAGGGGAGGCTTTTCTGTAGCTTGAATCATGTCAACTGGATTTCTATTTTCTCAGTGGAAACGGAAACGTTTCGCTCCTTATCCAAGGAGCTTCTTCTTCGAAGCTCCTTGGATAAGGAGCGAAACGTTTCCACTGAGAAAATAGAAATCCAGTTGACATGATTCAAGCTACAGACAATTCCACCTGGATGACTGAGAACCTTCATAGACATAGGGGATGCTGTTTTGTTCATCTTTAATGTGTAGGTTTGCTTTCTGAATTCTAACATGGTATTTTGGTTCTGTTTGCAGTCTGTAATCTATGTTAACTGAACCAAATTAGTTTGTACCTGAGTCAAAAACTAGCCAACAAATATTAAGTGTAGCATGCTATGCAATCTCAACCTTTGAAATATAAAGTTGAAAACACTGAAATGTGTAGTAAATCCCATTATCAAGATGACATATTAGATTGTATTAGGTATTTCTGCATTAGGATTTTCATAAATTTATTTGCACTGATGTGCTCGGGAGACTGAATCAATGTCATAACTCCAGAGAAGTTTGCCTTCAGTTTATGTTTGCAACTTTCTGATTGCTTTGATGAGCATATACAGGTAGTCCTCACTTACCAACTGCAATTGGGACTGGCAGCTCTGTTGCTAAGTGGCACGGTTATTAAGCGTGATGCCATGTGACTGTGCCGACTTACAATGTCAGTTCTGGCTGCAGTTGTTAAGTGAATCAACACAGGTTGTTAAGTGCAGCGTCATGTGACTGCAACTTCCTGCTGGCTTCCCCATTGACTTTGCTTGTCGGAAGCTGGCAGTGAAGGTCGCAAATGGCGATCAGGTGACCACGGGACACTGCAACCATAAATGTGCGCTGGTTGCCAAGTGCCCGAATCGCAATCATGTGACCCTGGGGACACTGCGATGGCTGCAACTTCGAGGACTAGTTGTAAATCTTGTTTTTCAGTGCCATCGTATGTTCGAACGGTCGCTGAATGATCAGTAAGCAAGGGCTACCTGTCAAGTTTATTATAGCTCTAAGGCCAGATACAATCAAGATATCTAGTAATAACAGTAATATATATATTTATATATATATATATATATATATATATATATATATATATACACACATACATACATACACACACACACACACACACACACACACACACTGGGGCAAAAAAGTATTTAGTCAGCCACCAATTGTGCAAGTTCTCCCACTTAAAAAGATGAGAGAGGCCTGTAATTGACATCATAGGTAGACCTCAACTATGAGAGACAAAATGAGAAAACAAATCCTGACAATCACATTGTCTGATTCGGAAAGAATTTATTTGCAAATTATGGTGGAAAATAAGTATTTGGTCAATATCAAAAGTTCATCTCAATACTTTGTTATATATCCTTTGTTGGCAATGACAGAGGTCAAACGTTTTCTGTAAGTCTTCACAAGGTTGGCACACACTGTTGCTGGTATGTTGGCCCATTCCTCCATGCAGATCTCCTCTAGAGCAATGATGTTTTGGGGCTGTCGCTGGGCAACACGGACTTTCAACTCCCTCCAAAGGTTTTCTATGGGGTTGAGATCTGGAGACTGGCTAGGCCACTCCAGGACCTTGAAATGCTTCTTACGAAGCCACTCCTTCGTTGCCCGGGCGGTGTGTTTGGGATCATTGTCATGCTGAAAGACACAGCCACGTTTCATCTTCAATGCCCTTGCTGATGGAAGGAGGTTTGCACTCAAAATCTCACAATACATGGCCCCATTCATTCTTTCCTGTACACGGAACAGTCGTCCTGGTCCCTTTGCAGAGAAACAGCCCCAAAGCATGATGTTGCCACCCCCATGCTTCACAGTAGGTATGGTGTTCTTTGGATGCAACTCAGCATTCTCTCTCCTCTAAACACGACGAGTTGTGTTTCTACCAAACAGTTCTACTTTGGTTTCATCTGACCATATGACATTCTCCCAATCCTCTTCTGGATCATCCAAATGCTCTCTAGCAAACTTCAGACGGGCCCGGACATGTACTGGCTTAAGCAGGGGGACACGTCTGGCACTGCAGGATCTGAGTCCCTGGCAGCGTAGTGTGTTACTGATGGTAGCCTTTGTTACCTTGGTCCCAGCTCTCTGTAGGTCATTCACTAGGTCCCCCCGTGTGGTTCTGGGATTTTTGCTCACCGTCCTTGTGATCATTTTGACCCCACGGGGTGAGATCTTGCGTGGAGCCCCAGATCGAGGGAGATTATCAGTGGTCTTGTATGTCTTCCATTTTCTAATTATTGCTCCCACAGTTGATTTCTTCACACCAAGCTGCTTGCCTATTGCAGATTCAGTCTTCCCAGCCTGGTAAAGGTAAAGGTACCCCCCGCACATTTGTGCAGTCGTGTCCGACTCTAGGGGCCGGTGCTCATCTCCGTTTGTTAGCCGAAGAGCCAGCGTTGTCCGAAGACGCTTCCACGGTCATGTGGCCGCATGACGCACGCGGAACGCTGTTACCTACCCACCGAAGTGGTACCTATTCATCTACTTGCATTTGCATGCTTTCGAATTGCTAGGTTGGCAAGAGCTGGAGCTAGTGCAGGAGCTCACTCTGCACGCAGGGCTAGGGATTCGAACCTCCGAACTTGCAATCTTCCGATCAACAAGCCTGGCGTCTTACCCGCTGAGCCACCACGCCCCAGCCTGGTGCAGGTCTACAATTTTGTTTCTGGTGTCCTTCGACAGCTCTTTAGTCTTCACCATAGTGGAGTTTGGAGTGTGACTGTTTGAGGTTGTGGACAGGTGTCTTTTATACTGATAAGTTCAAACAGGTGCCATTACTACAGGTAATGAGTGGAGGACAGAGGAGCCTCTTAAAGAAGAAGTTACAGGTCTGTGAGAGCCAGACATCTTGCTTGTTTGTAGGTGACCAAATACTTATTTTCCACCATAATTTGATTCTTTTCGAATCAGACAATGTGATTGTCTGGATTTGTTTTCTCATTTTGTCTCTCATAGTTGAGGTCTACCTATGATGTCAATTACAGGCCTCTCTCATCTTTTTAAGTGGGAGAACTTGCACAATTGGTGGCTGACTAAATACTTTTTTGCCCCACTGTAACAATAGTCCTTTACATGATGGGATGAAACATGTATTACTTTTTGTGGGAATTTGTTCTGATCTGCTACTCTGTAGATGTTTTAGTCTTCACCCCCATCAGCTCCAACCAGCTTGCACAAGAAAAAGGGGTTGTCCTGTGGGAGTTGTCCAGAAATGTGGAGAATGCTAGGTTGCTTATCCCTACTGATACCTTTTTGCTACTTTTTGTACGTTTGAGTAATGATTAGATAGGAAGACTTTGATCTTGCATTATACCATGCTAACTAATAAAAAGAATACAGCTAACAAAATAGCATTTCTTAATTTTCTAATATGTTGTAAACACTGCCTTTGTCAAAGTGTGTGTGCCATTGTATAATCTGTTTCCTCAGTCACTGAGGAGCGTAAACCAAGTGAAAGACTCCCTCAAGACTCCCTTAACCCCTGGTGACTTTGTGGACACATAAACATAGTTTTCTTGGTAATAGAATGAAGTTGTTCTGCCATTCCTTTCTTCTGGGATGTTTTTTCAACTTCTCAGTCTAGCCTGTAGCTTTGGGGTCTCCAGGTGGTCTCCCATCCAAGTGCTCTTTAGCTCTAACCCTGCTTAGCACTTTGAAATCAGATAGGGTTGGCTAGGTGTGGAAGAGAGTTGCTGTGTGCAATGGCAAGGTAGAAGAACAAAGTAGAGTGGTGGTCTGGCAGCAGGAAAAGGTGCCAGTGAGGTTTAAGAAAAGGAGAAAGCAACTGCTGGTCTGAAAAGGGCAGCCAGACCTGTAGGCAGTTCTGGGCAATGGTATCTAGGATCTTAGGAACAAACAAAGCTGGAAGGCTGTAGTGGAATTTGCTGGCATTGGCTATAAAGGGCTGGAACTCACCCTTAAAGGAGCAAGGTTCATTTTTTGTTCTGCCAAGCAACCGTCTGTAATCTAGTGCTCTCTCACTGGTTATTACGGCAAGTTTTCACCCAACACAATTGAACCAAGGGACCACCTTGGTGGAAGCTGGCTGCAAACCATAGAAAAGGTACCAGAAAATGGTTTAAAATAATACATCACATTCTGAAATTTGTTTTTTTCCCCATAGTTTTGAGAATAGACAGTAACTCAAGAGCATGTTAATTATGCTCTTTGGAAGTAGAACGTAAACTTAATGAAAGGGGTCAGTCAATAAAACTATGCCAATAAACCTGTTTAATTTGCCTGTTCTAAAAAAGTAGATAAATTCTAAGGTTGCTTTGAATAACCTCGCCTTCCTCTGTAAGTTTGGGAAAGTAATGAGTCGCCTAAATCTTCTAGAACACCCTTGATTCAACATTTAATGGGCCCTAGTTGAGCTAGTAGAGTGTAATGTACGACTGCCAGGTCTGGGCTGCAGAATTCCAGATTAATGGTGGTTTTTGCCATCTTGAGGTCATCTGCATTGTTGCGGCTGGATCTGGAATAAGATTTCAACCTTGAAAAACTACAGCTCCTTTTTTTGTTGGAAATTTTTACTCCCAAGTAAATATCGGTATAGTAGGACTGCATTACTCTAGGCTTGACTTTTACTTTCTCTATCATCAAATGTGGCTTATCGAGACTAAGATTACTAAAAGGGAAATGCCTTTAACTGAATCAAGGCTGACCTCAGATGGTGAACTGGAGTACAGTTTAAAGGAGTTAAGTCCCCTCTCAAGCCTGCTCATTTCTGGAGATTCAGCCTGTTGCTGAGCAGTGGAGACTGAGAATAACAAGAGATTAGTATAAATATCAGATAGGCAAATAAGTGCAGAAACATGAGTACAGATCTTTGTGGAAGAGAGTTTTTGTAAACTGAACAAATGTGTCAACATCTAGCCACTTGCAGCTAATTCTGAAGGCCAAACTACACATGTCTATGAAGGTTCCCAGTCATCCAGGTGGAATTGTCTGTGGCTTGAATCATGTCAACTGGATTTCTATTTTCTCAGTGGAAACGTTTCGCTCCTTATCCAAGAAGCTTCTACAGTCTGAGCAAAGTTTGTAAGGGAATCCTTAAATATGTTTCTAGGTGGCTGTGTGACCTTACACCTGGGGCTAGGTCATGGTTATATTGAGATGTTATTTTTAAGTCCTTTTATCCCCAGGTGTAAGGTCACACAGCTACCTAGAAACATATTTAGGATTCCCTTACTAACTTTGCTCAGACTGAAGAAGCTCCTTGGATAAGGAGCGAAACGTTTCCACTGAGAAAATAGAAATCCAGTTGACATGATTCAAGCTACAGCCAAACTACACAGTATTTAACATATAAATTGTCCCAGAATATTTTCAGTTTGATTCATTGTGTGTAGATGCACACTGGCCCAATTGGGACTGGGACCACTAATTTCAAGGAGGTGAACCACTAAACTCTCTCCCACACATATTTATTGCCTTGGTTGGAAAATATGTACACATATCCTTTGCTGACATAAGAGCTTTGTTTTTTTATCATTGGGATCAACATGCATGTTGATTTTTTTAAAATGAGTCTCTCTTCATGCATGGTGGTTACATCCTACATCAAGCTACCATATGCTTAGAGTAGGATAAATTAAAATTGGAAGGATTATTGCATGATACCTATACCCATATGTAGCCCATACTGTAAGTTTAGACCGCTTGAATCTGTAAACAAGACTTACTGGTTCTATATTTGGCACCCCTAGTTGTGTTTCTAATAATAATAATAATAATAATAATAATAATAATAATAATAATAATAATTTAATTTTAATTTTAATTTTAAACATTTAAAAACAAGGAAAAACAAACAACACAAAAATAATACAAAACAAAAGGAGCAAAGATGGCAGAGAAAACAAACCTGGATGGGAACAAAGAAAAGGAAGAAAAGCAGCACCAGTCATCCTCACCAAAGGCCTGGGCAAAGAGCCACGTCTTCAGGGCTCTTCGAAATACCAGTAGGAGGGAGCTGTTCAAATCTCTGGGGGAACCTCATTCTAGAGGGCAGGCGCTGCTACAGCGGGGTCCTGATTGTTTAATCGAAGGAACCTGGAGTGCACTAACCCTGCCAGATCAGACCAGCCGGGCATATACTATGGGAGACAGGTGGTCCCTCAAGTAACCAGGACCTGTGCCATGTAGGGCTTTATAGGTAACAACCAGCACCTTGAATCACACCCAGAAGCAAACTGGCAACCAATGCAACTCGTGAAGCAGAGGCGCTACATGGGCATACTGAGGCATTCCCATCACTTCCTATGCCAGGGGTCGGCAAACTTTTTGGCACCAGGGACCACTTCCGCGGGAAAATTTTTTACAAGGACCGAGGGGCGGGGTTTGCAGGCGGCAGCCAATCGCGTGGGCCGGTGCCCCTTCGAAAGGGCAGGCTCTGGGGACCCCAAAAATGCCCTCGGTTCCGTGAAAAAATGCACCGAGCGGCAGGGAGGCAAAAAGTGAGGGGAGGCTGATTGGCAGGGGTGCTCCGTGGCCCACCTCCGCCCTTCTTTGCCGCGCGCTGATAGGTGGATGTGTTTCCCCTTCTGAGCCCCCACCAATCAGCTGCTCCGGCTCACCCTGCGGCCCACTTCCTAACAGCCCACCGCCCACCAGTGGGCCGCGGCCCCCTGGCCTATGCCACTGCATTCTAAACCAGTTGAAGCTTCTGGGTGGTTTTCAAGGGCAGTCCCATGTAGAGCACATTGCAGCAGTCAAGCTGTGAAGTGACCAGGCATGAGTAACTATATGAAACCCCCCCCCAAATCTAGGAAAGGGTGCAACTGGCACACCAGATGAATCTGGGCAAAGGCCTTCCTGGCCACCCTGCCACCTGCTCATCAAGCAGTAGCTGTGAGTCCAGGAAAACCTCCAAATTTATTTATTTATTTAATTTTTATCCCGCCTTTATTATTTTTATAAATAACTCAAGGCAGTGAACATACCTAATACTCCTTCCTTCCTCCTATTTTCTCCACAACAACAACCCTGTGAGGTGAGTTGGGCTGAGAGAGAGTGACTGGCCCAAGGTCACCCAGCCGGCTTTCATGCCGAATGGGGAAGTGCCATCCCATCCAAGGTAAAAGATGGAATATCCCCAGATCTGGGTGGTCCTTAGGCTGGCGTCTGGGTTGATTAGAGTAGAAACAAGAGGCTGGATAATTATATTAAAATACTGGCTCAAACTCATTTATCAGTCCATTGGGCTTCTACATTTTGTTTTAAGTGATACCTTCCACTCTCCTGGGAAGAGCTCTCAGAAGCAGAAAATGACTTCATGGGGCTTTATCACTGTGACTTTTCCCAGACTGCTTTATGTAGCCTTGGCTGGCCGCAGATACATGAACACCCAACAAAATTCTGTTACAGCATAACCTGAATCAATTACCCAGCTTCTGGAATCTGCCAAAAATATTTAATGAGAGGGGTATGGCTTCCTGCCTTCATATATTGATGTACACAAAATGCCCCCTCTCTGCTATTAGAGGGCAGATGCCATAATGTTCCTAAGCACGTTGTTTGTGTGGCATAATAGAGGTTGAGTTTTGATCACACATGTTCTTTTTTAATGTAGAGTTTATTTGACCATGTGCCAAAATCTTATTTTTCCTCTTGCAAGCATTTCTGACATACCATTTCCCAAGCTGCTTTGTTTGAGGTGCCAGAGCTGGAGTGACAGGACATAAAGGGCTGTATCTCATTTCATCTGTGTCTGGATAACAAACGTAGCCTTTATTTTTGGATTGCTAGTTTTGAAAGACAAATGTCCCAACCCCTCCCCCCCATGGTCTAATTTTTTTTTAATGATGTACAGAGGTGTATTGGGGGGAAGAAGGTGCGGCTGGGTGGTATTTCCTTTCGCATCTGCCTGTCTTGCAGTCTGTTTTGCATCATTGCCTAGTTAAGGCCAGTTTTGCTCAGGGAAATATGCCTGGGAGGAAGTGTTTTTCCATTCTTGGCTTCCCAGATGCCTCCTTTGACACACTAATATCATTTCCTTCTGGTCCTAAAGAAAATTTGCTGCTGCTTGAGGATTGTGCTCCCACAAACAGCATGGGGGATTCTAATGAAAACAAAGGCATCTGAGAGGAGCTGCTTATGTGGGTGCAACAGAGTTTGTGCTAGCCATTTGTATCTGAAGTCTCCTGAAAGCAGCCCAGGGTAGCAGATTTTGTTCAAGATGGGCTTATGTAAAAAAAGAAACCTGCTTCTACAGACAGTCTACACCAGGGATGACCAGCTTGGGCGGGCGCTGAAGGTTTCACATGGCCTTTGAGTGCTGTGCTGCTTTCTTAAAAGTGGCAGCGTCTCTTTGCTCCTTGTTTCTGCTTATATCACATCATTGGATGCCAATTCATTGAATGGCTGGTTTACACATTGTGGGAAGCCATCAGCCATGGTTTGTGAATGGTGATAGTTGCATTTGCACAAGTCATAGCCAAGTAACATGTGAGCCCATTTTCTTCTGAAAAAGCCTACACCCCTGCCTGTAGTTATTTCTCTGTCTGCATGCTGCTTGAATATCGACTACTGTTTCATCACGACTATTCCACGGCTGTGAATGCGGTTTGGCTCATTGTACTTGTCCTGGATTTTCTCCCATCTCCTGCAGCTCTTTGAGTTTTGAACACATCTGCATTTGTTTCTGTAGTTTGTATACAGGCCTGTATTCTCCGCTGGGCATAGTGCCCTGAGACTATAAGATCATTTCACCTCCAAAATGTATATTTTATGGATTTATGATTATAATATGGGACCTATACCTTGTATACAGTACATTTTTGGTAGGATGAGTTTGGGGTCTATGAGAGTGTCCAGGGCTTACAATGATTTTAATCCTGCCTGGTTTCCTAGGCACTGCTGATGAAGCATCCTTCCCAACATGAGTTTTACTGTATTTGTATGGAGAAATGATCTTTGACACAAAACTAAAAATCTTCTATTTCCCCATCTCAAGCCTAAGTGTTGCAGATAGTTTTTCTTTCTGAAATAAAAGATAGGACTTCAACCAGTTAGCTTCCTGAGATTTTTCTGTGGCTGTATTATGACATGATTCACAAACATTTACACTTACCATTTTATCTCTTGGAAAACATGTTAACAACTTGGGAAAAAAATCCCTTGCACCTACATGTTCAACTATAGGGTTGTTTAAAAGGTGCATAAACATTAGAAAGATGTTATTTTATTGGAATATTTGGAAGCAATGACAGCTAAAAGGGGTGGATTTATTTTTAATGGTGCATTGAAATGCAGCTTTTCTTCAAATTGCAGCAATGTGCAACTTAGAAGATATACTGTGAAGCAGCTCAATTTAGTTGATTAGTATCTGACTTTCACTGTGAAAAAGAGGTTTAGTATTTACAGAAGAGAAATTACTTTAGTTTGAGCGAGAATATTATCATAGGTTACTAGAGAATGCAATCAAAACAATTGCATTAAAACTAATATCCTTGTAAATTTAAATAGCACAGTGGGGGAAAACTCCAGATCTGTATTAAACTGCTTTCCAGTTGCATTAGTTATCCTGTGTTTAGTCTGTATGATGAAATGATGGTATAGTATTCATATAGTATCCCTTCCAGCCATTGGAATGACCTCTGCAAAAACAAGGGGTTGGCGGAGAACAATTTCTCCTCTGCAGCTCTTCCCATATCATATATGGGAACTTGCAGGAACAGGAGCAGGTTCCATCATGCAAGCAGAAATCCAGGCATCTAACTTTGGATTTTATCCAAAGTAGGAAGCTACACAACATGGAAAAATGCAGAGTTGGATTGAATTAAGATTTGTAATGGGAAACAAATTGTGTTTTTTGGACACACAACTACAAATGAGTTTATTCTTTATAAGAAATAACTCTGAGGAAAATTACTGGGGTAATCCTTCCTAACAAGGGATTATTGTCAAAGAAATACAATATACAGATAGAGGTTACCTGGAAAAGATGATGGAAAAGTGATTTGGCCAGAAAAGTTAGAGGGAAAACAGAGATATCTCCTCAGTGTAAGACATGTCCTTTATTTACCTTTAATCCAACAAATGTGGACTGTGTATGGAAGGCATGCAAGACAGCTCAACCATTTCCACTTGACTTGTCTTTGCAGAATACAGTATTAGGCATCAGAGGGCTAGATAAAGTACCAGACACTGGAGTTCTCTCTAGATCAAGTCTACCATCAATCCACACTGCTGATGAGATAACAGACCTGGTGGGCAGGTCTTTTTGGGGAACTCTCTGCTGGAAAATGCTCGCATGGAGGGTCACATCAGATTGACCTCTAAATTGAATAAAGGTTTTTGAATAGCCCTATCAACGTTGTTTACCTTTCCTCCTAGCATATATCCCCAAGGCTTTCTGATGGTGGTCTATCCAAGCACAAACTAGGCCTGACCCTTGTTGATATCCGCAAACACTACCTGAGTGGCAGGATATGTTTGTGTGAAGAAATTTCAAAGGTTTTCTTTGCTTTCTTCAATCTAACTTGTGAACTCTGCTATCTGCATATCTAGCACTGGTGGTCATCAAAATACCATCAGACCTTTAGCTCTCTCCAGGATAGAAAAGGAACTGAAAATAATTATCACTCAGTCTCCATTTTAATATGCAATGCTCAACCTCTCTGGTTTCACAACCATCAGCTCTTGAGATGGTCTTTCCACTCAATCTAGTGAGCTAAAATTTGATTTGATAAAATAAATAATAAAGTGGACAGAGTTCCACTTCCTTCTTGCAACACTTGTGATGTTCCCCCATGTTATTTGCTTTAAAAGCCATTTAAGAGTCCCATTTTGCACTCCAGCCTCCTGTGAATTTTCCCCATTTCTTTTTAATTGTTAGCAAGAAACAGTGGGCTAGATTTCTAGTAACAAGTGAGTGGGTAGATGAACGTATCCAGAAATCTCTTTTCCTTTTACAGGTTCCCCCATCTTCCTTGATATCTCATATTCCACCAACAAATATTAGGATAGTCACAATGTTGTAAGAGTTCTTCATTTATTACACTCTCATTACGGTTATTTTCCTCAAAATACTCACATTATATACTTTTTATTAAGTCCTAGAACTGAGCCCCAGGAAAGGAGTAGGAGAAAAAAAGGCCTATAGATAACTAAGTAATAGTATGAGTCAAGCAGTTGAAAGGATTTTTATTCAGAATCTTTAAAGTTTCAAAAGAATCTCAGTTATGCACTCTTAGAGAACTGTTTCAGCTATTGAGAAGAAGTTTTAAATGTTTGAGCTAAGACAGGGCAAATTGTATGCTTTCTGTACATTAGAGGGAGAGAATCTTGTGCATGTCAGACAAACTCCAATAAAATCATCTCGGAAAAAGATCAGCCGAAGCCTCAAAAGGGGCAGGCAGCTTTGTTGGGCTTATATTAGGAAAACAGCCAATCAGTTGATGGCACTGCCAGTATACAGAATATAATGGTTTTAACTAAAGCGCCTTTCATTCTTAAAGCTTTTTTCCTGATTGATTCACAGAAGCCACTTCAGCAGCCATTGAAATGAATGGGGGAACAATAAGAAATGAAGGACTCACATCTTTCAGTGAAGTGTCAACAGCCAGGGCCCTAGAAGAGAGCTCTTTTTAATCTGGTCTAAGTCTGCCAAACCCTACGTGGCTGCACTCAACTTTCATTCGCAAAATGAAAGATGTTTATTTTCCGTAGGAAGGATTTTTCACACTGCTGTTACAGGGAAGGAGTAGAGTTGGAGCCCCCAACGTGACACCCTTGGGCCTCCAGGCATCTTTCTCGATGATCACCAATCTTCCTGCCCCCACTTGACTGTTTACATTTTAAAGCATTATCTTGATTTCTAAAAAAGAAGCGAAACTGCCATGCCATAAATCAAAGCATCAGACTTCCCCCCCCAAGAATAAAATGAAGAATGATTATATCCTAGTGCTTTATTTGAAGTATATTCATCTGCCGAGGAAGCTTGATTCAAAGGACCCTTTCTACCTTTTCTTCACCACCACCACTCATATTTAAAATCACTCTTGTGGAAGTTGCGAAGTAATCGTCCAAAAATATATTTGGCCAAGAAATAGAGAGGGCACATCATATTTAATTTGCTGTATCATGAGCAGGGTAGGAATCTATGAGCTTCTTAAAACAAGAGGGGTATCTGCATTGCCCAGGGCTTGGATGTGTATTTTAATATAATGTATTCACTTAGCTCAGGGGTGGGGAACCTTTTTTCTGCCAAGGGCCATTTGGATATTTATAAAATCATTCGCAGACCGGGGGCGGGGTTTGCGGGCAGGAGCCAATCGCACATTTATTTAGAAAAAGAAATCAAGCTCCTTGCGTGTGAGTGTCCGTCTTCCAATTAGGGAAAAAATGTAAATAGATATAATATTTTCAAAGGCTTCTTATGTTTTCAGAGGAGGTACTTTTAAAAGGAGTCAAATTACAGGGCACTGCTTTAAAGGACATGGAAAGGTGCCAGAAAATGTTGCCAGTCCTTGCTGTCCAAGGATGATGTAAACCTGCACTGAAGATATTATTGCTGTATTTCACAGTCAGGATGTAAGATAAAGGCTACAAAGCATTTCATGGAAGAAAATCCAGATGGATGGGGCTAGTCCTCAGCCAACCAGCTAAGTCAGGGGTGGGGAACGTTTGCGGGCGGGAGCCAATCGCGCAGAAGGGGGTGGGGTTTGCGGACGGGAGCCAATCACACAGAAGGGGGTGGGGTTTGCGGACGGGAGCCAATCACAAGCGCCTGGGGGAGGGGTTTGTGGGCGGGAGCCAGTCGCGCAGAAGGGCCTGTGGTTGCCTTGGGAGGGCCAGGCCAAATGATTTCGCGGGCCTTATACGGCCCACGGGCCGGACGTTCCCCACCCCTGACTTAGCTGGTTGGCTGAGGACTAGCCCCATCCATCTGGATTTTCTTCCATGAATTGCTTTGTAGCCTTTATCTTACATCCTGACTGTGAAATACAGCAATAATATCTTCAGTGCAGGTTTACATCATCCTTGGACAGCAAGGACTGGCAACATTTTCTGGCACCTTTCCATGTCCTTTAAAGCAGTGCCCTGTAATTTGACTCCTTTTAAAAGTACCTCCTCTGAAAACATAAGAAGCCTTTGAAAATATTATATCTATTTACATTTTTTCCCTAATTGGAAGACAGACACTCACACGCAAGGAGCTTGATTTCTTTTTCTAAATAAATGTCTAGCTTGCCTGTCTTGGAAAAGCTGAAGGAGACAAACAGAATAAAACGACATATCACACTCCCCCAACCTGGTGACCTCCAGATACGTTCCTGGCCAGAAGAGCCATGGGATGATGGGAATTGTAGTCCAGTACATCAAGAAAGCAGATTTGTACACAAATCATCCTGGTTGATAATTCTGAAACTGATATCCAATAAATTTGAAGGGCATCTGGGTTGCAGAAGTCTGTTGTAGGCTGTTAAAGTTTAGCAAAATGGTATATTGGCAAGAGCCTCTTCCCAGTCCCACAGCGGGAAGAATAATTGCCTGTTTTTAAGGCTCTGGGCAACAATTAAGCTTTGAGCCACCAGGTACCTATTTTCATTATTCCTAAGACTGGAAGAACAGTGCCTTAATATTTCTGGACTGAAGTGTTTATTATGTTCTTGTTTTGCTTGACCTTGGCTTCTAAATCTAGGTAAGATTTGCTTGGCCTTTATTTCCTAAACTCCTACTTTGGGTTTAGATCTAACCTCAAGATAGGCTACAAAGAAATAGCTTCAGGAGCTGCTTTCTTTATTACGATACAAGTACAGACAAGTGCGAAGGGCAAGGAGTGTGGATAAAAGGATGGTTATAATTATGTGATGATGTGAGCAGATGACTTCGTTGAGATTCTTGTTTGTAATTAATAATTCAGTGCTTAGCATATGCCAGATGAGAGAAAACCCAAGTCCAACAGGTGTTCTAACCAATTCTGTATCTATGCCTTGGGACAATCTCTGGTTGGGTTCACACATTGTCAGAGGGTACAGGTAGTCCTCGACGTACGACCACAATGGGGACCGGAAAATTCAATGTTCAGTGGTGTGGTGGTTAAGCAAGGCATCACGTGACCGCACCCGATTTTACAACATTTTTTGCAGCGGTTGTTAAGCGAATCATGCTGTTGTTAAGTGACTCACGTGGTTTCCCATTGATTTTGCTTGTCAGAAGCCAGCTGGGAAGGTTGCAAATGGCGATCACATGACTCCGGGACACTGCAACCATTGAAAATATGTCAGTTGCCAAGTGTCCAAATTTTGATCACATGACTGCGGGAATGCTGTGACGGTTTCTAAGTGCAAGGATCGGTTGTAAGTCACTTTTTTCAGCGCTGTCATAACTTCAAACGGTCATTAAACAGATGTAGTGTAGACTTCCTAAAGCACAAGTTAGGTTACAGTATTCTCAAGAACAAAAGCCTGTACAGTTATGTAGTATAAGGCACAAAGAAACTGCTGGATCATGCCATTGATGAGAAGATTTTACAAAATGAATGCAGGTGTTTCAGCAAATCTGCTACTGAATAGCTTTTAAGCTTTTATTTTTGTTTCCTTATTCCTGAGATACAATCTCTCTTACTCTTCTTTCTTAAAGTTCATGTAAACTATATTTAATGTTGGCAGATTTGTGTGAATAAGCCCAAAGAAGTTAATAGCCAACAGTTTTTTTGTGTCTGTATGTCTTTAATTTTAATTAATTTAATTTTAATTAATTAGGGGGTGTGATGGCTCAGTGGTTAAGACGCCAGGCTTGTCGATCAGAAGGTTGGCGGTTCGAGACCCGAGCACCGCGTGACGGAGTGAGCTCCCGCACTCGCCCCAGCTCTTGCCAACCTAGCAATTTGAAAGCATACAAATGCAAGTAGATAAAAAAGTACCACTTCGGTGGGATGGTAACAGCGTTCCGTGCATGTCATGCCGGCCACATGACTGCGGAAGCATCTTCGGACAGCGCTGGCTCTTCGGCTAACAAACGGAGATGAGCACCGGCCCCTAGAGTCGGACACGACTGTGCAGGGGAAAACCTTTACCTTTACCTACCTATGTTTTTAATTACTAGCATTTCTATCCTGGTACAGAGGACGGGGAAATTCAGAATGCTAATTTCTCAGAAGGACAGTAGAAAAATTATGTTCTACTGAATTGGTTAGTAAAAGGAAGGCTGAGGAGTGGGATAGATGCATCCTTCCTATGGAGCTAACAGAGAAACTAGGCAGACTGGAGGAGGATCAGGAGGAAGAATTGAGGCTCTTGTTTCTCTGCCAGCCTCTTCACTCACCTACGTATATGGAATCACTGTCCTCTTGTGGCAATCAGGTGACTTGTCAAAGACCCACTGGATGTACCGGCCTCAGTGTTTTGCTGATTTGGGACAATTCATGCTATTACTTGATAGACTCAGACTCAGTTAAAATGAATTGATTTCAGTGTAGAAAAATTGAGTCCTTTTGAAGAAAGAAACAGATTCCCAGTTTATAGATGATGCACCCAAATGCCTCATCGGGCATAATACTGAAAAATGGCCTTTTATCTTGCTTTGAGTGCAGGAGAGAATTGTTATAGTATTATGGTAATGTTTGGTGTTTGCTTTTTAAATATTTTTAATGATTTTTTTAAATCTTCAGGGTGCATATTAAGTTGAACAAACTGTTTGGAAATATATCAGTCTAATTGGTTTTGGAATCTTAGATAGAAATGCTTTATGAAAAGCCCTCCTGTTTGGAGAAATGGGCAAAACTCTCTAAGATATTTCCCCAAAGCCCCATAAGAATAGCAATAACTGTGCAATGAGCTATGGATATATTTTCTCCCTAGCTCCCCTTTTTGGCTTCCTTTGGCTGAACGATTCTACCATGCACCTGTGCATGAAACTGCAAGAAACCAGTTGGTAATTAATTGTATTTTATCGCTGTCTCCTTGAACGTACAGTATGTCTAAATAACAAGAAAATGTTGCCTGAAGGATGTTTGCAGTCTTTCTTGGTGATACACACCTTGAAATCTGTATGAACAGCTCCAGATACTTCTGCATGTTATGTTTTGCATGATCTTGTGCCATTGAGCTGCTAACTCAGCCTTTGTGGGCTGAACGAGAACATGGTGGCTTGGAATGGAATACAAGCCATCAAGACATTGCAGGACCCTCTAGAGAGCTATCTTCTGTGGCTTTGGAAGAGTGGGCTCATCTGATGGCTGATGGCCTGAGAAGTTGTCCTTCTCAGAAATGGAGGTTGGAACAGTTGTCCCCTGGGACCTCTTTCAATTCTTTGGTCCCCAACTTTAAATCTGCAGCAGAAGATTGGAATGACTCCAATGGTTTGCTGGGGCTTGAACTAAAAATCAGCCACAATCTGGGTGACATAATTTAGATATACGAATGAACCATCCCACCCTCTGTAGAGGAGTTTCCCTCTATTTGTCATTTTCATTCTCAATTTCCTTTCCCATAAGCTTGGAGGGGATGCTGAGAAAGTAATTTTCCTCCTGGCTCTGAGCAGTGTTTTACTACCCTAGGGTACTGAACTCCTAAATTGATGCAGGAAACTACTCATTAGATTTAATTCCAGTGGATGCAGGAAGGTGCTGTATCTCTCTACAACAGCTTTATGGCTGCTGGTGGAGAGAATGAATTCATCAAATAGTGACGATGACGTGATCTGCAAATTGATCCTATGTTGGGTGTATCTTCCTTTCCACTGTGCACTGTACCAGATTAACAAAGGGGGATAGCAGAATATTTATTATGCATGCATGTTCATTTTCAGGATTAGATGATCCAAGCAAACTGGTGTGTTCTATTGAGATTGTCTCTTGAAATTATCTGTGCATAGCTCAGCATGTGCTGTGTGAATGTGAGAATAGACTTGCTGGATCAAGCCTCGGCCCTTCTAGTCACCATAGCATCTTACATGGTGGTCCACCAGATGCATCTTGGAAGCCCACAAATAGGAGATTAAAACAGACCTCCTCTCCTATGGTTGCTGCCTAAAGCTCAAAGGGTGTTGCCTTGTGACTTGAAACAGATCACTCAATTTTGCCTTTGTTTGGATTAGTCTTGTAAGCATTGTGCAGACCTTGCTATATTTTACAGATGTTTTTATATATTTTTCTGTTTGGTAGACAATTCAGTATCTTGAGAACTTTCTTGATATTTTACCTCTTCTTATGGGCACTTTGGCAGTTCTTGTACTTGTGAAGACCATGCCATAACATGGAAAAATTCAAGTGGTTAGGTATGAGCATAATTTCCAGGGACCGTGAGCCTGGCTTTTAGCAGAAGCAGAACAAGAGGCACCAAAAGAAACAAAATAATCTCTTGTTTAGATTGTCTAATTCATATATGTGGCATTGCAAAATCCAGATTTCCTTGGCACAAGTACATGCAAATTCTGGGATCGGAAAGATACTGTGGTGCCTGCAGAACACTGGTGCTATCTTTGAGGCAGACAAATCTTTTCAGGCATTTGGAATTTTAAGAGCATATTGTGGTTGCTCTCACAAAATGTCTACCATGAAAACTTGCCTATGCATCAAATTGCTATCCCAGGGGGTGTGATCAGTCACTGGATGCCAGTTTATCAGAAAACAAGCTGGTGAGGTTCTCCCCACCAGTCCATCTAGTCCTTTCACAATGTTTCCTACCATCTCAGCTTTTCACTTTTGCCTGTCCAAGTGGACACACTTCCAAACAAAGCACTGAACTATAGCCACCCACCACTTTTATTTTCTAAAATGCTTCTGGCGTAAATACTTTGCAAGAGGCTGGCACTTTGCTAGGTTCAGGAGGGCAAGGAACCTGATGGGCACCAAGGAAGGTGCCCACAAATACCACATTTTCTACCTTAAGAGATTAACGGACTTTGCATCTCCACTGCACCATGAAAAGGCCTAGCTTGTTCCAACTGATGGAAAAGAAAAGCATGGACATGCAGGGATAGAATTGCCTTCAGAGCATGATTGGCTCCTCTGGCGTACCAGTTTCATTGCAAGAACGGTCTTGTTGTACTCTGAAATGCTGCTTTCTGGCCAGAACAACTGGAGACAGCAATGATAGTTCCGTGATTCACTGGCCATTAACCTCACATTAATCACTCTGCTTCATGAATTTCCAGCTGCTTCCTGATCTACAGCATTAAAATCAATAAGACTGCTTTTTAAAACTATGTCTGTGAAATCCCACTTACTCTACAAGCAGAACTGTGCTGGACTGGAAGCATCTGATGCTTCTGAAAATTTAGAAGGAACTGCAATATCCCTTGCAGTGCTGAATTATTTCCTGTGATCATGTGATAAAAAAGGGGAAACAGTAACAGAAATGGAGCAGTTTGCAGTAATGTCGAATCAGATCTGAAATCTCATTTCTTATGATGCTCAGGAAGGGGAAAATAGATGTCTGGAGGCTGAAATCTAGGGTTGGCTGGGTCTAAAAGATTTTCCTCCCAAAATAACTTTCTTTTTTTAAATCCTTGTCTGGAGATTATTGAGTTGTAGTTCCAATGTTCTTGGTTGATATTTCTTATTGACTGACAAGGAGAAAAGAACATCTATTCACAATATTCATTTGAGCATTTTTGGCTACTGACTCTTACAGACTCCCTTTAGATATTAGTAGGACCCACTTAAAACTCTGATAACATTCAGTAGTAAAGGTATGCAAACATTCAGAAAATCTGATAAAGGGTGAATATTTTTTGTATAAAACTGTATGCACACTCTTTGATTAATTTGGATGGATTGGAGAGGAGGGCTGGTTCTGGAAGGAAGACATGACTCTTCCCCTAAAAATAATATTTTATGGCATACTATTAAATAGTATGTTAATGGATGCACCTTGTTAATGGATGAGTGAGGAAGTTGTATCCACATGTTTCTTAGTACTTGAGCTAAATACACGTATAGTTTATTGTATATCAATATTTATTAGAAACTCCAAAATGCAGCTTTGATATACCATCCACAGAAATCTAGCATGTTTGGCATTTAGAGGTGAGCTTAACTGATGGTTGCCCCTCCACAATAAAGAGAATGTCAGAATGTGTTAAATTTTAAAATATCCAGGTAACTTTTACTTTAGATGTCCTTTAATACTCCAGCCAATACCTAAAGCGTTGCCAATTTCTTTCAAAGATGATATATCCATAGAAAGATTACTAGGAGCAGTGCACTTAATTGCTCTGTCTTGGAATGATACCTGTACCCTTTGGATGTGACTCTACTAATCTTGAAACTGTCCAGCAAACCACATGCCTCTTCAGCAAGTTGTAGACAAAAAAAGAGCTAGATTCTTAGAACATTTCAGAAGTGGGTTCTAAAACTACTGGAAAATTGCCTTTGCAAAAAATCAAAACAAGGTTGACCTTGGGTGACATAGTAACAATCTGGCTTCTATGCTGCTATTTTTTTTTCAAATAATTTTATTAAAAATTATAAATGAGAAGAATAGAAGTCAATACAAACTACAAAAAATAGAAACAAAAAGGAGGGGAGTGTAGGAAAGAAAGAAAGAAAGAAAGAAGGAAAGAAGTAACTTTCCCCTTCATCCCAGTAGGTAAAAACAATTTTAGTAGCTTATCACCATCTCTAAATAAAACATAATATCTCTTTTCCCCATAACTCATCTCTTTGACAAAATTTGGATTTTGTTTTGTTTTTATCTATCATTCTTTGTCAGCAAAAGTTGAGTAAGGGCAACCAGATATAACTATTTTCTTCTTTTAGTCCTGGTCAAACAAGCCAACCTTATAAATCTTCCCTGAATTTTTAAAATTATCCTTTAACCCCTTCAAGGAAAGTCCCAGAGGTAATTCGCTGGTCATCTGTGTATCCAGACAAAAATCCTTCAGAACTTTAACAGATTTCTTTTGTATGTCCATTAGGTAAAGTTTATCCTTTTGTTTGTCACTTCTAAAAAAGTCTTTCCAAACTTTAGCAGGGCTCTTTTGTATATCCAGAAGGAAAAAATTATCCAAAGCAGTTTCCTGGTTTGGTATCTGTTCATCTCCTTTAGGGAATAAGTCATCCATCAGATCCATTTGTATTACATTTAAATCCCCCTTCAAATTAATTTCATAGGCATACATTACAACTTGTTCTTGTTTTACAACTTCATTAGAGCATGTTCTGTCCAGTTTCTTGAGCGATTGATCCATTCTATCCAGTAACTTAGCTGAGAGTATTCAAAAGTTTGCACTAAGGATTTCTGCTCCATTTTCTTCATCCTCTCGCTCCCTGTAATGTCCAACCTTCAAGGTCTCCTTATTGTAAAAAAAACCCAAAGCAATTGCCATTTTCCCATGAGAAGTTATCTTCAATTAATTCAAAACTATAATTCCAAATTCCTTTGGCCCCCTAATCCATTAACTTTCCAAAATCCATATACTAAGCACCCTTTTGCTGCATATTCCAAAAAAGTCATATAATTTAAAAACATTAATTTACACCATCGTCTTTTAAGGAGGTGGAGACTCACCCGATGAATACAGTAAAACCTTGCCAGTCTGAAGGGTCTTAATCTCTCCAATATATAAGAAATAAAAAAATTAATCCAAAAAAGTGATTAAGATATAAGGCTCGGTCGAGCTTAATGTCCATAAGGCTGCTGTGTGAGTGTGAGCTTGATGTAATCCCGACTCCCAGCCACTCCACTCATAAGCTGACCGTAAAATGGCAGTTTCTGCGGTCTACTCACAAGTAATGTCTGTCTGGAGTCATGTGGATGATCTCAACGATCTCTCTTTTGTTCCGGAGAGATTACGCCGGCCCGGATTCAGTATCCAGCCGCGATCTCCCTCGCAAAAGCTGTCTTGCTAGAGAGCAAACTAGCAAGCCATCAGCTCACCATGGCGCTCACAGGAAGTGGCTTTCATGCTAGCTCAAGAAGGTAGCATAGTGGTATTAGTTGAAAAACAAGATTTCCTCCCAGATCTTAGTATGTGCTACTCTGTAAGTGATGTTGAGCTTTCATTGGGATTAGCTTCAGGGCTGATGAGTTCTGCTTCTCCACCATCCTTGATATGCTACTTCCCTCAGGTATAGTCATTCTTTAATGACACCAAATGCATAAAATGTTGTTGAATATTTCATTATTCTCAATATTTCTTCAAGTTTAATTTCTTCATTCTAAATAAGAATGTTTTCCTTATTTAGAAATACATGTTTGGGAGCATTACAAAAAGGTCTAGTGAAACTAACCATCAGTAGTTCAGTTCTGTCATCTCTTCAGATTTATCATTCTTTGGGATAGGAATCATGAAAGCTAAAGCCAGTTTAGTTTTGTAAGATATGCAACCTCCTTTGTGGCTGATTCCACTAAATAATTATGAAAGACTGTGGGAAGGAAGCGGAGAGGAGTGAAGTTTAGGGGAGAAGAGACAACAACAGACCAAAAGTGAGAGTCTAGGTGTGTTTTGAAGAGATTCCACCTTGCTATGAGTCTGGCTGGGAATTTACTCTTACAGTTTTAAAGATTGTGCTGTTTTTATCTCAGATTAGCCTTAATGATGCCTTCCTGGAATCTTTGTGGTTCTTGCTTCTTGGATTTGTTAGCTATGTGGGGCTTGACAACAATCTGTCCTATAGTATTTCTGTCCTGGGAACAGTAAATCTCTCACCATTTACAAGCAATAAATCCCTGGGACACCTAATAGAAGTGGGATATTGGAAGGTGAAGGGATGCATATAAAGATCCTTTTGACAGGGGAGCATGGACATGTTTCATGATGACTGAGCTGTCAGGAAGCCAAGACTGGAGCAGTCTGTCCCTGATACTATCTTGGATGCATACAGTCATCTCTCAGTCTTTCCTTTTGTTTGTGAATAAGATCCTCTGCCAACCATGCCGTCACCTATTCTAAGAGAAAAATCATTTGCTCTGTTTGTGCGCAGTTGGGCAGAAGGAACAGATTGGATTGGATTGGAGATGGAAGCATTCCAATTTTTTTCTCTAGAAAAATGTCCCATGTCCTGGGGAGATGGCAGAGCTTTCTAAATGCAAGAGACCAAAAAGGAAAAAAAAAGTATTTGTATTGCAAACTCCCATTTGTAGTAAATCCAGAGTGCCTCTTTAACTTGATGCCATTGTGTGAAACCTAAGAGAGCGCATTCTTATACATTTGCTCTCTCTCTCCTTGTGTGTGAATAGCCTTCTGGGAACAATTCAAGATACTGGTAATAATTTACAAAAACCTGTGTGCCTGGAATCAGTGTACCTTGAAGATTGCTTTGGTCCACCTCTATCAAGATCAGCCAGCTTCCTTAGTCTACCGTGGAATTGGGGTTACAGGGAAATGCTTAGAATATTGCAGGTCATGGAGTTTGACAATGTTAATGTCAGAGATGACTTGAACATGATTCCTTCTGTTTGCACACTGGGCTTGCATGGTTATCAGTCTTGCATTTCTTTTCAAGTTTCAGTCTTTCCAACCCAGCAGAGTGTTAGAAAGAAGTGCTGGGACTCTGTCAATCCATCAGTTAGCATGATACACCTTGAAAACTCAACAGAACGGGACCAGATTTACTGAATATTTGGGGTGTGTGTGTGTGTGTGTATAGCTTGAATTCAGAAGGAGGCCAGATCAGGCTGGGGCTAGAGAGAAAAATATCTCTCCCAGTTCCCCCAGCACATCCCTAGAGGAGAAGCCATTGGGCAGGCCTGCAAAAGTTGGCAGCTGTTCCACTCTAAGGGCTGATCTAGATTTCCTGCTTGCCCCAGTGAAAGGACAGTCCACTAACCATTTTGTGAGGGCAGGGGTGCACAACATTGTCCCCAGTACACCCCCAGGCCACCTCTGCCTGTCCTTTCTGGCTCGAAATCAGAAGTAGTGCCTTCCAACTTCTGCCAGCACAAGTGATGCCAACTGGTCCACCTGCTGCATTTCACTCCATTGTGGGCAATATCTTCTCTCTGATAGGGTGGTGGGCACTGTGGCAGGAATGCCCTATACCCTCCCATTCCTGATAGCTGCCCTGTATGGCCATTTCCTCCTAAGCTGTTGGGTTTGGTGAATCTCCCCCCCCCCCTTATTTAACTGGTAAATAGCATACCTCTGATTCTTTTCCTTTTCTTAGTTTCATTGGTCCACCAATACACCAGTAAAAATCTGGACTTCATTTTAAAAACAGTGGCACAATGATAGGTGGACTTTCCTTTCTTGCTTGCCTGAGTGAAATAGACAAGACCTCTGCTAGTTTCCCCTTGTAGCCTAACTTATAGGAAGAACAGTAAAACTGTGTTTTCTTTTTTCTTTTTAAGAAGGTGGGTCTGCTGGTTGAAATTGACACACATTCTGCCAGTTTCTAGCTGAAGAGACAAGCATTGTAAAACACTGGTTCTTTTTCTTTTCACTGGTTTTCAAAAGACATGCCCAAAGAAAGGAAAGGACTGGTCCTTGTTTTCTTGGCACAGGTGGAAGGGGTAAAGAAGCAGGGGAATACCCTGTGACAAAACTCCTAGCCCTCATCATGGCCAAAGTGGAGGAAGGGGTGGAATCTGGAAAGGGAATTTTAAGCTGGCTTCCTTTGGAGAAAACTGTACCCACAGGAGACCAGCAGCTGAAGGTTGCCGTGTAGATGAGCCTGAGTCTGCCTCTCCCTTGTTAATGTGACCCAAAGTAGAGTGCCTGCAATCTGTCCTGCACTTTCCAGTGTGCACCTAACACAAACATACACAGAAGCAATGGAAGAGGAGAGCAGAAACACACACACACACACACACACACACACACACACACACATGTGCGGTGTGTTATTTTGTTATAGAGGAAAATACAGAGACACCCTATGGCCACTGTTGGTAAAGGGGTTCCATAAGCGTGCTCTGCATGCTTTCCCTATCATGTTTCCCTTATGGTATGTCCCAGCCATGCCAGTGGGGTAGCCATTGCATAGAGAAATGTGGAATGAGCATGCTTGCACTTTGGGTGACCGGAAAAAAAAAAAAGGGAAAGGGTTCTTCATGGGTTTGAACTTTTGCTTTCTTGTCTCTTCACAGTTCTGTTGACTTGTCACCATGCGTGAATACAGTGAAAGCAAGGAGACATGTGTGACCATCTGTCTCAAATACCTGCTGTTCATCTTCAACTTCTTCTTCTGGGTAAGGAGCCACTATTTGGGATACTTCTCTGCATCATGCTATAAACCTAGGGCATGCTGGCTGGGGAATTCTGGGAGTTGAAGTCCACACATCTTAAAGTTGCTGAGGTTGAGAAACACCGGTCTAGAGTGTTGGATTCGGATTGCAGAGACCCAGGTTCAAGACCACCCTCAGCCAACGCCAGCTTAGCTTACCTCATAAGGCTGTTGCTATTGAAAAAAATGGGAGGAGGGAGTTATGTATGTTGCCTTGAGCCTTTGGAGGAAAGGCAAGATATACATCTAATAAATAAATGCTATATATTGGCCTTTATTCTGTTTTTAAGAATGACTGAGATAAGTCATTCAAGCAATCTTTTGCCTTAGAGCAGAGCTTTCCAAACTGTGTCGCGACACAAAAGTGTGTCGCCACACACAGCGTGGTGTGTCGCCACACCACCCGGAAGCGGCGGCGCGTGCGTGCACGGCGGCCGCCATGCACGTGCGCGCCGCCGCACGTCCCCCGCCGTGCGCGCGCCGCCGCACGCCCCCCCGCGCCGCCGCCGGGTGTGTCGCCAGCGGCGGCACTTTGGAAAGCCCTGCCTTATAGTGTATGTAACAAACTTCCAGACATAGTCCAGTGCATGTGGAGGACACCAGATTGAAGAACGTTGCACTAGGCAGTACTGGGAAATTATGAGTGCAGATACATCTCTGTCATCCTGTGGGTGTCTCTTTCTCCCTCTTTAGCTGGCAGGTGGAGCTGTGATGGCAGTGGGCATCTGGACCCTGGCTGAGAAGAGTGACTACATTAGCCTCCTGCAGTCTAATATATACATGGCGACAGCCTACATCCTGGTGGTGGCAGGTGCTGTTGTCATGATTACTGGCATATTAGGTTGCTGTGCAACCTTCAGGGAGCAACGGAGCCTGCTGAAAGTGGTGAGTTTATTTTACTTAAACGGACTACATCTGGAACACAGAATGGGAAGGAGAGCATGCTTAGTCAGAGGAAGGCAAGCTAAATTAGACAAGAAATCCAGATTTGGGTGGCTCGAAAGAAGCGTTACTGTTTCTGTCTTGGTTATTTTAGTTTGTTTGTTGTAGACAGTTCTAAATATGGAATGGCAAAAATACACATCAGCTTTGCTCCAGCAAAATTATTTGGTGGGGAAAACTAGCATCTTTTTCTGACACAGAATAAGCTAATGTACAGAACCAGTTGCTTTGACGTCCTTTTCCTGTACATGTGATATGACAAAGGGCAGGGTAATGGAGTCTTCCTCAACTTTACAGTCTCCATGCTGGTTGAAGTATTCTGGGCGCTGCAGTCCCAGACCATTTGGAGGGTGCCACGTTGGGGAAGCTTGGTATAGTTTAAAGACCAAGTCACCCTTGAGGATATTTTTGAAGTTCTTCTAGAAGCTTGAGATGATGTTGGCGTTGGGCATGGTTTGTAAGCCAGGCCATTCCATTCTGGCTGCACACAAGAGCTCACTGTGTTGGAAAATTATCCTTGTTTATCTCTGTTCTCTAAAGCCAAAAATTACAGATTAAAGATTGGTACAGTCCTCTATGTTGTTTTGCCACAGAAAAGTAATACTTGTCTCTTGGGGAAGAAAAGAGCCGTTTGTTCCTGCTTTTTCTCCTCTAAGTGGCTGGCTGTGACAGGTCGATTGTCTTTTGACTTGTGGCCTGCAGTTCATTTGGTCAGCCGGGCTGGCTTTGGCTTCAGCTGTTTCTGCCAAGTCTGAGCTCAGCCCACATTTCAAGCATCTCTGTGATAAGAATAAAGAGCTGTGCACCGGTACATCCCCATTTTTTTCTTACTGAATATTAAGATGAATGGATATGATGGGTTGTGGTCCACCATGGTGGCTGGACATCAGAGGAGAAGCGCATCTCTTGTAGGGTTAATGATTCAAATCTAGTATCAAATCCTCTTACCTTGGGAAGGAGGCACAGACTTCAAAAAATGTTTTCTTCCTCCACCTCTGATGATGAATCCCCATTTCCTCTCCTGCCTCCCCCCTCCCACCGAGTTGCTCTGTAATGTTACTTCTTGCCATTCCAAGAGTGGGATGTTGAAGGGGAAGTCCTTATGACCCCTTTAAAATGGGTTGGCAATCCATGGGCTGCACATGGACCTTCCGGCCCCCATCTTGCAACTTGGAGAGGACCCTGTGATCACCCCATTGAAACTTAAGGCACTTATTTAAAGCCTTCAAAAAACCCCAGACCGTAAACTCTTCACCACCACCACAACAAAGTTTGGACTTGCATGCTAGTGATATCAGGCATGTTCCCCATACCCTTGAGTTCAAAATAAACTCAGAATTAAGTTTCTCCTTCTGTGAAACTTAAACCTATTGATGGGCATTCTTCCCCCCTTCCACCTCACTTAAATAATGACCTGGTGGATACTTTTCTTTTTCCCTCTGTCAGTGATAGCTTTGATAAATTGTTTGTCACCCACATCTGAGTATTCATATTAGTAGGGTGTGTACGTTGGTCTTTTTTGGGAGGGAGGTTGGCACATTGCAAACAAAGGTTTGGGCTACAGTCAGGTTTGTCTTTTTTTCTTTGTGCCTTCCAGTCAGTGTTGACTCCTGGTGACTCCCTGCAGTTTTATTGGCAAGGATTTCGGAAATGGCTTGCGCTTTTGCCTCCTTCCCAGGGCTGAGAGAGAGTGACTGGCCCAAGGCCACCCAGCTGGCTTTGTGCCTAAGGCGGGACTAGAACTCACAGTCTCCCGGTTTCTAGCCCGATGCCTTAACCACTACACCAAACTGGCTCTACAGTCAGTTACCATATTGGTTTTCTTAAAATACTTGGGGCCTCTGTAGAATCCAAGGCCGTTCTTGGAAAAAAGAGAATGGTGCTTTGCAACTTGCCAGCTGCTTTTTAATTTTGTTTCAGATTAAAATATTATTTTTTAAAATGTCTAAAGTAAAATGCAGAGCAGAGCAAGAGGGCTGGCAAGCAGTGGGGAGGTATCTACAGGGATATTGCTGCACATCTCAACTCCTACGGTGTCCAATTGCTAGGACACAACTGACAGTGATTAATAAATGCGTTGTAATTCCATAGATCATCCTTTCTCCTGCTGGCAGAGGAGGATCACGGTTCTAGATCAACGTGTTTAGAAGACATCACGTTTGGGAAGAGTATTATGTCCTAGAGAAGAAACAGCTGTGGCCTGTTTAATTTGGGAATTGTTGGCTCTGATCATCTGTGAATGGAAAGAAAAATATAATCTAATTGGGGCATGTTTGTACAATAGAGGGGGAGAACGTGAGGAATACAAGCATAGGAATCGGTTTTCTAGCTCATTGGTGAGTTGTTTCCTTTTTTAAGGTCTCAGCTGGTAGAGGGATGATGTCAGTAACATTACTTACTCTGTTTCCAGCAAAAGTGACCTGTCGGGTTAAGGCGTGTTTCTGTTCTATTTCCAGCTCCTGTTAGCGTGAAGTCCAGTCTTGGGTTAGCTAGCTTCCTCTTTGTTTACTCGTGCCTGTGGTATGAAAGGACATCTTGTCCAAGCACGCAGATGGTCAGAGGCTTCAGCAAACTTTGTGGGATGTGAAGGGCTGAGATCAGCCAAGAGGGGGAAAAAAAGTTTGAGCTTTATTATTTAACTGAATAAATGTGTTTAGATCCTAGCCTTCAATTGTGTTTATTACCAGCATGGCCCAAAGTGTAAATTAAAGGGGGTAAAAAAACAGAAAAATAAAATTAGCCACAATAAAATTGGAAGCTAAGAGGAAATTAGGAAACAGTGTAACAACCACCAACATAGCAGCTTCATTAGATAGATGATGATGATGATGATGATTTCGTGTCCAGAGCTGTGGTTTGATCTGGTGTTAGAAGGATTAGCCGGTGCAATTCACTGTTTCCAGGGTACGCCCAATTGTATTGTTTTGCCAATTTTCGGGGAGGCTCCTTCTGTGTACCCCGATGATAGATAGATAGATAGATAGATAGATAGATAGATAGATAGATATTGAACTCAGTTCTCTTAAAACAACATGGCACATAACACAGCATTTAAGAGCCAGTGTAGTGTGGTGCTTAAGGCATTGGACTAGGAGTGGGGAGTTCTAGTCCACAGTAGCTTACTGGGTGACTTTAGGGTGGTCACTCTCACAACCCAGCCTACCTCACAAAGTGGCTGTTGTGGAGAAAAATAGGTCTTCCACTGTGCTTAGCCAAAAAATATAAAACAAATATGAAATAAAAATATTAAATTCATAATAAATTTAAATTAATATTGTCATCTAGTGCTGGATGAAGAAATGCTTAAATACCAAGTACTTTCAGGAGAAGATTCTAGAACAGAAACACCATAATCAAGAAGACACTTGCTTCCATCAGAATCTGATTTTCTTTTTAAGGCAAGGAGATCTGGAGGTAATTTAGGAGCCGAGACAGGTTGAAATGGCAGAAGGCAGTTGAAAGATTTTGTTCAGGATCAAACTAGAGGCCACTGGAGCTTTCAAAGTGAAATCTCCACTTCTGGAAGAGACACATTCCGGTCCCCCAGTTCTACTTCACAACCTAGCTTCAATTCTTGAGCATTCTGCAAGGATGGCTTCATGTATAATCTATTGCAGCAATCTAACTTGAAGATGTCAGCACATGGGCAACTCTTCCCAGGCTATTTTTATCCTAGAGGTGGCACAGATGGCAGGCCACCCTTGGTTGATATAAGTTGTCCCATAACAGATCAGGCATAGTGGGCACGCTGTGGGTCTCATTGGTGAAGCAGTGTCACTTGGTAGGCTCCAGGAAGTGTGAGACATCCAGCAATGGTGCTGTCTGTTTTGTTCAGTGGCTGTATTGCTGAGATGAGGACTGGCCGTACTACTAGGCAGAATGAGAAACGGGGAACTAGAATGTGTTGGAAGACACAGAGGTGCACCCCATAAGGCCCGCCATTTGCCTCTAAATTAGTCTGCTGCCTTAAAGTGCAGTAGAGGGGGCTCGTCCATTTCTAGTGTTAAAATTAGCCGGCTGTCTAGACAGCTCTGGATGTGAAGAAATGAGTGTGGGTTGTTACCTTGTCCTTTGCTTCAGGCAGCAAAATGTCTTGGACCAACAATGTTAGAAATCGAGCTACTGAAAGAGTTCTGTCATTGCAGAATGGAGAAGTAATCTGCTCTAATACGTCTCTGAATTGCTTCCCTCTGGGAGATCGTTTAAGTTTTGTGGCATTAAATCTGTTTTCTCAAAGAGCTGCGTTTTATCTTCCCTAAACTATCCCATGAAAGACTATTCGGTATCTTAGGAAAAAAATCCTATCACACTACTTATGTATGGAAAGAGAAATGACGGTGGTAGCAGACTTAAACATTTGAATCCAAGTTTACATTTAAATTAATCTTCAGTCCAAAGTCAACTATGTGCTTAATTAAAAGTAAGCTGTGATCGATCCAGTGCTGCGATGTGTTATGGTATCTGGAAGATGAAGCACCCCACTTGTCAAAGCATCATAGTAGGCAGAGTGATTAAATCTTACTCCCTACTGTGCATTCCCAAGCAAATGCAAGGAGGTTGGATAAGTAGCAGAGAATTAGGAAGCCATAAATGTGGAGACGTTCTTGGTCTAACAGCGCCCCCAAGTCCTGCCCTCTATATATGTTAGTCCCCAAATTTAAGTCCTAGGTTTTTCCTCCAGACTTTCTGAGTCAAAGGCCATGTTTGCTCATTTCCTGACTCTGAAGGTTTCTACCATTTACCCCTTTTAAACAAAAGGGCTTGCTCTGGTAGATGTGAGGGCTGATGGCCAGAAACAAAGACACTGAGATCACACAAGACCGTTACCAAGACACAGGAAGACACAGTATAGATCCCTCCAGCTCCAAGGCTGACAAATGAGTAGCAAGTCCATTACTGTGTAAGATGGGGGAGATGTAAAACACTAATCTGGGTGCTATTATCAGTAGAGAGTTTGACTGGCAATAGCTGAGCTGCTTTGTTATTAGGGCTAGTTGTTTCTGCAATAAAAGCAATGTTTGTTGCCTTGTCCTTCTAATCCTTTGAGTTCCTAGAGGAGATGTATGGTTGAGCCTTGGACGAAGCTCTGAAACTGAGAATAAAAGAGTCTCACCTCATCAGCTTCATCCTTATACTACCCCTGTCTCTGTCTTCACCTCCTCTTGCCCCTGTGGATGTGGAGGTGCCAGGACTGCTTTCCTCTTGCTGTGGGGGACTGGAAGGTGTCCTTCCTTCCATTTCCATGGTTTCCTCAGTTGGAACTGACAAGGTCTCCTCCCTTCAACCTTCTCCTTCTTTCTTACAAGTTGGGCCTCTCATGGCAGGGGATTTGCATTTCTTCCACAGCTGGACTTGTAAAAAAAAATACCCCTTCTTTCAGTTCTTTCAACCTCTCCCTCTACTTGGTTAGAGATCTCAGGAGCAAGAGGCATGTCCATTTTTCAAGTGGAATTGGGAAGGATTCTCCCTGTATACTCTGTTCTACCATTCTGTCAGACATTCCCCCATTTCCAAAAGTCTCTCACTCCATCTTAGTTGAGGTGCTCACTGTAATATCAATCTCCCCTCCTCAAGCAAGTTCCCTTCATCTTCAGAGGCAATCCAGAGCCAAAGTCAGAATGGGCAGCCCATTAGAAAGTTTGGGTTTCTTGGGATGCTGTAAATGGAACAGCTGAAGGAGTTTCATCCTTTGCTAATTCCCGGGATCGAGTAGCTTTTTCAGTGAATAGATATTCCAGATTGCCCTTCCTACATTGGAAGTCTATATTCTGTTGTAAATTCTTCCTCCCTGCCATTGAGATGGGGGTGGTAGGACAGACCGGCATAGGGTGCAAGGGAGGCATTCCAGAACATAGGATGGAAAGCAGGATGTATCTTCAGAGTTTGGGGAAGCTATAGACAAAAGGCTAAAGAATGTGCAAGAATGGGAAATGGTCCAGTCAACGTGGATCCAGCTTCTTAGATGGTTGTGTGGAGGGAAGAAATCTTGTAGGAAGTCAGACGTATTCTCAGCAGTGTGGAGAGCCCACTGGTGGTGACAGTCAGAGTGCTTGTAGTAGACCTTGCATGGTCTGGGTGATCCTTGAGGAGGCCTTGAGCAGCCTACTGGTCCTGGAGTAAATGTGAGGGCTCTGGTAGAAGAGAGTCAAAAAGAAATAGGGAGCAGTCGCGGGTAGTAACTACGTGGTCCAAAATGACAACGTATCTGTAGAGGCATGAATTGAGTAGGTATATGCAGTCACCTGTTTGACAGGATTGTTGAACATAGCTCCCAAGAGTGTCATAAAATTGTCTAAGGTGGGGGCGAGATTGCTGATTTTGTTGCTCTCTTGATCATCATTCCAATTATAAATCCTGCACAAGATTGATTGATGGGAAAATCCACAGGGCAATGGGTAATTCATGTATGCAGGTAATGAACCTGCTAAGATGTCCATCTTCCTTTCAGGCAGGGAAGCAGATGTTTGACTTCGGAGGGCTGCTGCAGCAGCAACAACTACGGGGACTTGAGCTGGAAGCACGACCAGAGCTGCTGCTGTGGCAAATTCTTTCCCACCTATTGGGCTAGAACTGGTTCATTGTCTTGATTAACTGGTCCATTGGATTGCAACTTGGTTCTGATACTAGAGCAAGTGATTAGTGATGTGATCCCCAGGCAGCAGGGTTGCCAGAAGATCTGTAGCCATGGCTTCATCTCAGGAGTGAGGCAGGAGCCATTCTCCTACAGTGTTGGGAGTAGTGAGATGGAGACTTTGTATGTGGTATGGCAGTTAAACTCCCTCCTAACTCCACATTTCCAAGCAGACAGAAGAAAGTTAGATAAGTAGATTAATTGCAGAAGATTAGGAAGCCACAAATACAAAGAAGGTATCTGTATATAACAGCACTTTCAAATCCCGTCCTCTCTTTCTCTCCCAACCCCGCTTACTCCCTGGGTTTATATCCTGGGCCATTTCCTCCTACCCTTTTGAGTCAATGGCCATGTAGCTGCTTGTTCCCTGGCTTCTCCATCTGTCCCTTGTTTATAAAACAGCTTTTTCTGGTGTGACTATCAGAGATTCCTACATGACCAGTTTTAAGCCTTACACCAATGTTAGTGTTAATATGATCTGAATGTTAATGTTTTTAGAGGCCTCTGAGTAGTTGGATTTTTTTTTTTTTGAAGTTCTTACCTGATAATTCAGCCCAAAGTGCTTGTGTACATTTTGTTGACTTTCTGTACTGTTAGGAGCTACAAGAAGCTCAGCTATTTCAAAATGCTTTCTGCCCTGAGCAATTAAGCATTCCACCATCATCTAACAAGCTTGTGATGAGTTTATACTGATGTCAGCTGGAGGGGTTGCATTTCAAAACAAGTAGTATTGGCAAGAGGAGTAGGAGTCGCAGCTGTGAAAGCGGTGGGTAAGGGAATATAATTTAGTGGTATACATGCTTTACACACAGAAGGTCTACAGTTCAGTCCTCTGGCTCTCTAGTTAAAAGGATCTTGGCTAGCAGAGCTGCAAATGATCTCTTGTCTATTATTTTGGAAACCCATTGCCACATAGTAGACAATACAAACCTAGATGTGCCTGGTTTAGTGTCATAAACCATGATTTACTTAGTCATGATTTATGGAATAAAGCACAATGGCTGGAATTATGCAACATGCTAAACCAAATAAACCATATAAATTGATGAATTTATATGGCAGTAAAGACCTGCTTTTTCCCTTCCCCCTTAATGTATCAATAAAGCTATCTATTCGATAATGTATCTGTAAAGCTACCTTCTAGACAAGGTAGAAGCTTGTTCCACTTCTGAGTAAGATGCATTTTGTGCAGCTTGTTCTGAACGTTTCATAAAATAACAAGGCTCGGGAAATCAAAAGCTGTTCTTCCACTCCTAGATAGAACAGTTGGCTGATAACCCCCCAAATGAAGGGCACCCTCCAAATCCAGTTCCTCTTGTCCAGGAGTACATCACACCCGCTACTGTTCTCTGCTTTACCATGCCCATTGTCCTCAACTTTGGGTACCTATGTCTACCTGTTTTGTCAACAATGTATTTTTATGGGAAAAGTAAATTCCAGGGCTATCTTTCTATAGTGCACAATGCTCTGCTTTAACTACTTTGTTCATTTTGTTTCCTTAGTATTTCATATTGCTGCTGTGCATCTTCCTGCTTGAGATAATTGCTGGAATCCTGGCCTGTGTCTATTACCAGCAGGTAGGTAATATGAGAAAAGGGTTGATCAGTACGACAGGCTGCATTTCATTTCCCCACAGGTCTTCTCAACACAAGGAATATATACCCCTTTTATTTACAGAGATTCACTCATTGTTGCCTACTGTGAGCCAGCACTACTTGACAGTGGTAGTCATGAGGCTTTTTGGCATCTTTCCACAAAACCCTGTTAGCACATCTGTTATACATAGGACCTCCTAGGCCAGGGGTGGGGAACCTTTTTTCTGCCAAGGGCCATTTGGATATTTATAATCGGGGACCGGGGCGGTGGGGGGGGCAGGGTTTCTGGGATTTCCGCAGACTGGGGGCCGGAGTTTGTGGGCGGGAGCCAATCACAAGCACTGGGGGGCGGGGTTTGTGGGCGGGAGCCAATCATGTGGAAGGGGTGGGGTTTGTGGGTGGGAGCCCCGCGGGCCTTAGGTGGGAGTGCCGCGGGCCTTATACGTCCCGCGGTCCTGACGTTGCCCACCCCTGTCCTAGGCTATAGATTTGTGCATTGGACTAAAAACCTATTATGAACAAGAGGCTGACATCCTGGTCACTCTGTGTCTCAAGGGCCAGGCTACGATTTGAAGCTGCAGTGCAAACACTTCTTTCCTTAACTTTGTTCCAATACTACAATGTAAAATGCATTTGATTATAAACCCCGCATGTAGGCATTGATGTACAGCCGTTGGCCCAAGCAAGGCAACTTTTATGATGTAGTAAATTTTAGTAAACTAGGAACATAATACGTTGCTCTAAATGATTTAGAGCAGCTAGGTAGTTCACCCACAAACACACCTGGAAAGATCTTTGCCCACTAGACCCAATAATGTTCTGTATTGGCCAATTTAATATAGCATGAAATTGATTGACAGTGAGTTGGTCTCAAGCCATTTTCATGAATTGTGAAAATATTATCTAAGAAAATACTCATCTTACTGCATCTGTGCTAGGAATGCAAATATCCTGTACGTTGCCTTTTTCTCTTTCCTTTTGATGCTGTAGTATAAAATGGAGTGGCTAACCATCCAGTTGCTTCTACAATGGTTTAGCGGTTAACACATTCTCTTCTTACTAACGTAAGATGATTGTCACTGCAGTGTCTTCATTTACATAATCTATACCGGTGTTTCTCAACCTCGGCAACTTTAAGACGTGTGGACATCAACTCCCAGAATTCCCCAGCCAGCCAGTTGACATCCACACGTCTTAAAGTTGCTGAGGTTGAGAAACACTGATTTATACTAAACCCAGTGAGGGAGAGGAGGGAAGATGTGAATTGAATGGATGACACTTAGACCTGTTTTTAAAGTCAAAAGTGTTCCATCGTATGTTTTGTGATATCCACATTCAACTACAAGTACACTAGAATCCCAGTGATGGATTCTTGCTTATGAAACTTGCTTCCCCTGTTGGTCCATCACTGGAAATGTAACTAAAACATTAAAAAAAAAACCTTTATTTCAGTCTGCTTGTTACTGATGTTTTTATTAATTGCTGCTGATCTAATCGTTGCTGCTCTGTTTTAAGGGACTGTAATGCTTTTATTGGTATGTGTGCATTGGTTTATGATGAAATAATGCAATCATGGAAGGGCAGTTGTGTCTGAAGAGCCATCTAAAAATAAAAACAGACAGGAAAAAAGTGCTTGGTAATTATCTGTTTTTTAAAATTGTCCTGACTGATGCATGTTTTCACAATAAGCATGAGTTTGCAACAGTTTTATTACAAGCCTTGACCTGTATGTGATCTGAACAGAAGACTTGATTTGCCTATCTTGGCAAACTGGGAGAGGGAAATAGTATCTAGTTCACACAACAGGCTATATCTTTTTGCTCAATGTCTGTTTGCATAATAAGCTGTGCCCAAACTCAAAAAATCCATGCCATAGTTTCACACAAGCTAACACAGTGACCAGGTTTCCACAGTGTGTTAAACCACAAACTACCCAACTCCATGTTAGCTTTTTCCAACAAATGCCATGCAGTGGGTCAAATCAGGCAGAAGAGCTTAGTGGTGTGCCACCTGTAGGTGCTTGATAACTTGGTCATGAATCAAAGAGAATATTTGTAGCTCAGGGTTGAACTGTGGAGTCCTTGGTGCTCTCTGAGCCTTGTTGTTTTCTTGCAGACGTTTCATTGCCAGGCTAGGCAACATCTTCAGTGCGAAAAGGGAGTGGGACTTGCTCTCTGTTTATATACCATGGCTTGTCCTGCTTGTGTTGGTGGGGGTGTTGTTCTCCCCTTAAGATTAGATTAGCACCAGAGGAACAATCAAACAGCACAATATACCCTAATCAAGGAACTATTAACTCAGTCAATCAACCCAGCAGCAAACAACAGCCCAATCAAGGAACTCCTAAGGGGAGAACAACACCCCCACCAACACAAGCAGGACAAGCCATGGTATATAAACAGAGAGCAAGTCCCACTCCCTTTTTGCACTGAAGATGTTGCCTAGTCTGGCAATGAAACGTCTGCAAGAAAACAACAAGGCTCAGAGAGCACCAAGGACTCCACAACCTGGTCATGGCTTGACTTGGCACTTTAGGCTCTATATGTGACTTAAATATGGATTATAAAAAATCCTATGATTTATACAGGGATTAGC
This sequence comes from Charina bottae, assembly GCA_023362775.1. Lineage (NCBI taxonomy): Eukaryota > Metazoa > Chordata > Lepidosauria > Squamata > Charinaidae > Charina > Charina bottae. Next base: position 191,317,320 of record JALMGJ010000001.1, on the reverse strand, counting down.
AGCCTTAAAAATATCAGGTGTTGAAAAGGTAAATATGTTGAATGCTGGTGGAATAAAATATAGTAGTGCTGGAATCACTACGAAAGTCTGCTTCTATTGTTTGTGAAGTCTGCAGGTTGCCGAATCTGATATATTACTTTTATCTGAAAGTGGACTGGAAGCTAAAGGAATGCATGGCAAGGGTTGATGATGGGGGCAGGGAGAGGGGAAGTTATGGCATGCTGGGATCTATATTCTTTGTGGGCTTCTAGTGATATCTTCTAGGCATATTTTTGGTCAGTGTTTCTCAACCTCAGTGACTTTAAGATGTGTGGGCTTCAACTCCCAGAATTCCCCAGCCAGCCAGCCTGGCTGGGGAATTCTGTGAGTTGAAGTCCACGCATCATAAAGTCGCTGAGGTTGAGAAACACTGTTCTTGGTCTTGTAAGCTTCATTTTCTCTGTCTGCTAGTCCTGCTTTGGCAATCTTCCTGTCCTCCTCAAGGACTCAAGGAACTTGGCCTTTTGCGTTGCCTCTTTTATTTCTCCCCTTGCTGGCACTTCCTTCCAAAATGCCTATAAATTGTGTGTGTGTTTATTTTTGCTGCCTCTTTGTCATGCTGCAGTTCTTCCCTATCAACCCACAGGTAATCGCTTTTATTTTTCTGCATGGCGTGTGTTAATGGAGGGACTTTTAATATGTTTTCTTCTAGTGTTGTTAAGCTATTCTATTTTGTCTTTTTGCTTATTATTCCGCTCTAAAACCTCATAACCTTTGGTTTCAAATAAAAAGGTGATTTGGACATAACCAAAATGATATGCTACCTGATTGTACAAGTGGAGTTTAAGGCTTATTGCTGGGTTGATGATGCAAAATATTGGCTTTGTTTCCCCCCCCCCCCCCCCAGATATCTGTTCCTCTCAAGTGCCTGTATGATAGTGTACTAGTTTACACAGTAAAGTGGTAGATTGGGCATTTGATATCTATAGTAAAATGATTTTGGCTGATAGGACTAATAAAAATTATGGGTCTTATGGAACATCCCACATTAGCAATGGGCATTAACAACCTGATGAACCACTGCTCCTTCATTAGATGAAGCCACTCCTTGCCTCCAACATATAGAGTAGTGAAAGGTAGCTTCCTTTGATGGCACTGCCCTCCTCTTTCAGCTGTGTGGGATCATTTGAACAAGTGATTGTAGCTCTCAGTACCCGCAATGTACTTCTAAAAGTAAATCCAATCAACCAAGAGTCCTGGTCTTAATTCTGTTTAGATTCTAGAGTTCTAACTGAGTGTGAATCTAAGTGCTTTGTCTTATTTGGTTTGCAAAGCATGAGGTAGGATGTGCAGAAAGGATCAGAGCAGTCCTGCAATATATTTAAAAAGGAGCAGGAGTGGGGCATACCGACACTTCCATGAGCATTTCTTCAGAAGCTGGAGGGGACCTTTAGTAGCCTTCTCCAATGACCATGTTGGCCAGGGGATGATGGGAATTGCTCTTCAAGTTCTGGACTGACACTTTGTTCAGGAAGCCTGTTCTAGAGCATTCACTTTGCATAGCATTTTAAGCTACCCAACTGGCTCAGTTTGCTGAATTTATATTTGCAAAATTGGACCCCAACTCTATGGAATTACCCTGAGACCCATTTTGTATTACATGAAAGTTCTCTCAGAATAGTTGGTAACAATTGTTATACAGGGTACTGGGTTGAAGAACAGTCATCACTATATCTTATTTCTGTCCCCATTGCTGATGTCCCGTTCTGTGTAGCTGAATAAGGAGCTGAAGGAAAATCTGAGAGAGACAATGACCAAGAAGTATAAGAAGGCAGGAGAAGAGGGTGTGACTAGTGCGGTGGACAAACTTCAGCAGGAGGTACGGTATGTTTAAGAAATATGGGGGTTAAATAGAGATGAAGATCTAGGGGAAGAAATGGGAAAGTCACGGCAGAAAATAGTGTTTTTCCCCTGCCTTAGTTCAGGCCGTGATATCTTTGAGGCATGTTTTCTGGGTCCATTTCTGTCTGTGCAGATACTTTCAAAATTGGGCTTCAGCTGTTTCTTGCCAGAATATTGATCCCACTCATCTTGGATCCCTGGGGATTTTCCCTGAGCAGAAGTCACAATGTAGTCCCTCCTTTCAAGAGAGCTGTGGAAGAAAGGATTGATCAAATGAAAGCCCAACAGCCCTACTCAAAAGAGTACTGGTGGACTTGACTACTGCCAAATGAGGGGGCCTTTGCTTGTCCACTTGTCTGCAAATAACACCTGAAGGGGCCTGCATTTCCACTGTGTCTGGGAGGTTGTGCAGATCCAGAATTGGCCTTTACAGCCACTTATGGATTCACTGTTAAGATTTTACCCCTGGAAGACAATCTTACTCGGCTACGAGTGATCGCCGAGAATAATAATAATGGTATTTTATATATGCAAGGCACTTGTCTGCAGAAACAGATTCCAAAGGTGTAAATGGATCATGTGTAAGATCCCTTTCCCACACCTTCCATTCTGTGTTGACTTTCCGTGGTCTAGAGGCATTGAAAAATACGTAAGTATTTTTAGCACTCTTCCTCATGCCTGAAACAGCAGCTCCCAAAGGGGAAACACAAAAGTAGCTAGTTAAAATAATCAGCCGGCCCTATTTAGTGATCAGGTCACTGAAATGCCTCTCCATTTCTTACTTCCACCATCACCAATTTAATAACCTCATTGCAAGAGAAAAGTGGGAAAACAGATGGGCCTTTCTTGAGTAACAATGGTAAATTCACTTCCTGATTGACACACATTTTTCTTGAAGCTATTAATCTCTGGTTACAGAGAAGCATGGCATAAAATGGAATTAACAGAGGAGCATAATTCTCTGAGAGAAAAGGGGATGTGCTTCATCTTCTTTTGACCAGTGCAGCAGTGTTCCAGATCAATATGTCTTGTTGTTTTAGAATTTAGATGATCATATTGGACATGGCTAGATACTTTAAGCATGGGACAGGCATGGGTATGATTTGGGAACATACTGAGTGATTCATTCAAAAGAACAGGAGTGGGGACCTTCTCCAAAATGTTGGAAAGTTCTATGAATCTTTTTATTTTTAGAAACTCGTGATAGAAAAATGGTTGTTTCTGCTCTTCAGTTGTAAATAAAATCACTCTATAGTGGTGATTTTATTTCAACACTTGTTAATGTCTGTGTTGGTATAAGCCACTGGTATTCCAAGTCTAAACATGAACATGATCCTAACAGGAGCTACTCTGTCACCTTCCTAATCTTAGAAGATTTGCAATAGTCTGAAAGGTTCTCTGTTGGGCAATATGGCAGAGAGTGTGAGATCTATGGCTGTTGTGGGTCTTCCGGGCTGTGCGGCCGTGTTCTGGAAGTTGTGGTTCCTAACGTTTCGCCAGCATCTGTGGCCAGCATCTTCAGAGGGCAGGAGCACAGATAGAAGCAAAATCTCTGTGCCCAGGTAGAGTGGCAATGTTCTATTTATAGAGCTAAATTATAGGAGCTAAACATGCTGAACATGCTCTCAAGCAAACAGGACACAAAATCCTATTTGAAAACACAGAAATACTGGACAACACCAAAAGCCACTACACCAGATTATACAGAGAAGCCATTGAAATTCACAAACACCAGCACAGTTACAATAAAAAAGAAGAAAGTTTAAAAATTAGCAAAACCTGGCTACCAGTCCTGAAAAACACAGCCTGCAAAAGGTCAACAAACTCAGTCCAACCACCAGGTCATGGGAATACTTCTCACAATGAACATGCTAATCACGCTCATCAGCCACTCGTTAACATTTCAACACAACAAAAAAACCCACCTAATCTCCTATAATTTAGCTCTATAAATAGAACATTGCCACTCTACCTGGGCACAGAGATTTTGCTTCTATCTGTGCTCCTGCCCTCTGAAGATGCTGGCCACAGATGCTGGCGAAACGTTAGGAACCACAACTTCCAGAACACGGCCGCACAGCCCGGAAGACCCACAACAGCCATCGAACTCCGGCCGTGAAAGCCTTCGACAATACACAGTGTGAGATCTGCCTCACATGTATCAGACAAGACAAATGGAAGTTGAGTAGACTAGCTCCTCCAGAATACGTTTTCTTGCATTACTCCTTGCACTTGAATGATTTTTGCCCCATCATGCAACTGTAGAGGGATCACTCAGCACATATTCCAAACTGTTCAGAAGTAAATCAGCTGCATTCAGTATAATAATTTTTCATAAGAATTTTATTAAGTTTAAAACAAAGATAAAAACTACAAAAAAGCAAAAAACTACAAAAAAATAAAAAAAAGTGTGAAACACAAGAATTTTTTTTTTAAAGATTACATAAAGAGGTGACTTCCAACTTTCAACAAGAATATACCGCAATTTCCATAATCAATCCCTTGCTCTATATCAGGGCTTTCCAAAGTTTTCCTGCGGCGACACACCAGCCGCCGTTGGTGTGTCGCCGCAGGAAAACCCGGAAGTGACGCCGTTGCGGCAGTGTGCAAAAACCTGGAAGCGCTGCTGCCGCTTTCGGTTTTTGCACGCCGCCATTGGTGTGTCGCCGCGGGAAAACCCGGAAGCGCCGCTGTTGCGGCAGTGCACAAAAACCCGGAAGCGCTGCTGCCGCTTTTGGTTTTTGCGTGCCGCCGTGGCTGCGGTGCTTTCGGATTTTCGTGTGCCGCCGTTGGTGTGTCGCTGCGGGAAAACCCAGAAGCCATCAGCGCTTCTGGGTTTTGACGCGACACATCTGGGCCCCGCAGGCAACACACTTTTGTGTTGCGACACACAGTTTGGAAAGCTCTGCTCTATATCAGACCAAGATCACATTATTTCTATAAATCATTCTAGTAGCACATTATAAAAATCACTAAACACAATTGCTCCTTCCCCTTATATTAAAAGAAAAAAATATATATAAACCTCCAAATCAACTTCCCCCTCAAAACAATATTTATTTAATTTTTTCCTTCCTACCAGTATTCTATATATTTCTGTCCACTATAAGATAAATCAAATTATAAAAACATTTAAATTGTTTACTTTTATAATTAATAATACTATAACAATCTTAACCCTATTAAACCTAAAACCAAGCAAATATTATTATATCTTATAAATCTTAAAAATAAAAAAAATCTAGAAGCAATCCAGTAAATCTTAAGCGAAATCATTAAAGAAAAATAAAATCATACAAGCCTTAATATCAATCCAAATGAACATTCTTAATTCTCTACCCCACCTCAAAATAAACCAAAACATTTACATATCTCCATATTACACACAAGGCATTTTTCATACAGAAATCAAACAGCCCAACCCTTGGAAACTCAGACTTCTCACTGAAAAGAAAAAACCTCCCACAGAACAGAGCCACCTCTTTCCCATAACATTTCATCAAAAAAAACAACTGCATTTGTGATTTGCAATTCAGCTTGTTCTTTTAACTCCTTCAACACCAAAATCTGGTCATCTGGCACAACAAGAGCTTCAATTTCACTGCCGGTAGAAACATCTCCTCCTTCATTAAAATCAACTTCTTCCACAACCACCTCGGCCAGATGAAACATTTTAAAGCTGATATTTTCTGCAATGTCCCGAATATCTTGCAGAATAGCTTGACAGGTATCATGAAAGATCTGTTTAAAGATCTGTTTTAACTCACAATGAAGCTCACAACGAAACTGAGAAAGTCTCCTTGAAATCCTCCATGTTTCAGGCAGTAGATTATGGTGACCCCTAGATACTTGACTGGCAAACGTAGGAGTTAATGAGTTAATAGAAGATCTCTGAAAGTTGTTGACACAAGAGAAAGTATGCTAACAGGCAGCTCTCAGAGAAAGTGAGCAGAAAACTGAAGATTCAAAACAGCCGATTCAACGTGTAGGAAAACGTTAAATCCTTCAAATTTAATACAAAAATAACAGCAGGGAGACAATTATTTATTTTCAATCCTCCTCAATATCCAGATGGGAAAACAAGCCAAAACTTAATTTTTTTAAAAAAATAATAATCCCAGAAATAACGACAAGCACCAAGAAAGATTGTTTCTCCTTGCTGTAGAAAGTCTCTCTTAGGGTACATAACTTTAAAAAATATATAAATTGGGTGATTTAGAAATGGGATGGCTCGACCTAGTGTCCCTTAAGGCTGCAGTGCGTCGTGGAAATGATGTCGTCCCAGCCTCCCAGCAACTCTTACCCGATTGGCGTGAACGCTGTTTGCATTTCTCAGGCTACAAGTCGCTGTTCCAGAGGACAGATGGGATAATTCTGAGCATTTTCTTTGTCCATGAAAATGCTCTGGGCTTTGGGGAAAAAACTTGCCCGCGCCCCAGAAAAAAAAACACGCTGCTGTCAGTTCTGTCCACGGAACTCGCGGACACAGCTGTTCAGTCGGCCATATCCCCACCGGAAGTCCCGCATTCAGTATAATTAACTTCCCAACATACATGAGATTGCTGCCTAACATTATAATATGCATGCACAGGGAATAAAATACTTTGCAAGAACTTTGCAACTTGCTCAGAAATTAAACACAGATGGATTCTGGATTCATGCCACAAACTGGAAGTTTGAGATATTTCTGTGTAGGCATGCTATCAGATGGAAAAATACAAGGAAGGGAGGAGACTCCCTTTGACCATAATTGAGCAGAAATGTGTGAGCCTTCCATGCCTCTACAGGGAATTACTTTTCTCAGTAATGATTCTTCCACACCCAGCTGAATATATGATCCCCTTGCAGGGAATGTAGCTTGATATAGTGAGAACAACTAAAGTAACTTGTTCGTTGATTGAACAAACCAGTGGAGGCCAGCATATACACACAGACACGAAGCAGAAGTGACACTATCAAAGCGTGGCTTTATATTTAACATTTTGTCAACAAGTAGGGTCAAATATCCTCCAACATTACTGGAAGAGACTCTTAATATATTTGTATCAAGTTCAAGTCTTCCTTAGCTCCAGGGATTCCTCTACAAAGATGAAATATTCAGTGCCAAGGGGTGGTTCAGTCTTTTCCTTACACCCTTCTCTCTCGTATGGAGTTTATTCTATCTTTAATGGAATAACTCAGAATTTGCAAAAGGAGGTGAAGAGGATTGGCTTCCAGGGTGTTTTTTTTAGAAAGTGCTCTCTTGAGAAACATTTGATTCCTAAATTGTACTGATACACTTTTTTCTAGCCCAAAAAGTGAAATGAGACATTTTAAGCTGCTAGAAACACAGTGAATTTTACTGCTTCTTGCGGGAAGAGATGCACAGCCTTGTAGCTACGTACATATGGTAACAAGAAGCTTAGTAAAAACTGCTGTTTTGTTGTCTGGCTGGTGGGCTGTTGTGTGCTGACTTTTTCAGGGACACGTGGGCACAAGTCGTGCATACTGTACCTGAGGGACATGCTGTCAGAGGCAGGAGACTTAATTTCGTGATGTTGGCCAATACATCATACAAATTTGGTTTTTCTCGTAATGCCTTGTTACCTGTGCCTTCAGTTTAAGTGCTGTGGCAGCCATAATTACACAGACTGGAGCGACAGCTATTGGTACAAAGTTGAAAAGGAAGGAAGGAAGGTCCCAGACAGCTGCTGCAAGACGATGACTGAGGCATGCGGTAGAAGAGATCATCCTTCAAATATCTACAAAGAGGTAAAATTTTTTTAAAAACCCACAAACAAACCTGAGCCATCTCCTGTTATCATCACATGAAGGAAATGCCGATGAGACCTTTGATTGATTATGCTCTTTGATCAGTCACACCTTGGTCATTGTGCATTGGAACATCATAACAACCTCCATCTAGAATTATATTGCAGTATTTATCTTGACTGTGTTTTTCAAGAGAAGTAAACCTAGAAGTAAATAGATACTTATACTGTATTTCTTGGCAGGGCTGGCCCATCTCTCCTTGGCATGTGAGGCAAGTCTAGATTTTAGCCCAGCTAGGTAGCTGCACCCCCCTGATCTTGACTGTTGTCAGAAGGCTGACTAAGCCAGCATGGTTAGTACTTGGATGGAAAGCCCAGGATTATAGGCTAGAAATGGAAGAAACATCCTGGAAGAAAGCAGTGGTAACCTACTCTTGTATTGTTGTTAAGAAAACAAATGGGAATATCAGAAACGAAGCTCGACCTAAAGGAGTATTTTCCCTCTATGTTTTATTGTGTATATGTGCTTTTCAGTGTGAAGAGTGGAGATGCATATATTTTAAAGTGCCTGTTTCCACTCCAATCCCTTAGAGTTGATTTAAGTGCAAAATTCCATTTTCCACCAAGCCAGTTGTTGCTTTGAGCCTCTAGGATACTTTGTTGGATGATGATGATGATGATGATGATGAAGCAGTCCCTTTCAGTGGGGCTCAGGGGAGGATTAAGGGACATGAAGGCACATGAATAACTTCTGCAACTAAGCTTGTTTTGGTTGGTCAGACACAGACCAAACTCTCTGCCTCAGGGCATAATTGCTGACTGCTGAATCCAGGGGACGTTTTTTTTAGCCCCTTATCTAAAATGTTGGGGGAAGAGGCTGTTCTGAAGGAAAGTTCCATCACATTTATCTCTGTTTTCCCTATTGTTTTTCCTGCACCTGTTTCCTCTCTCTCTCTTTGTCTCTCTTTCTAAATTGTGAACCTTCCTTCTACCATTGCTGCTGTATAATTAATAAAATAACTAAGAGTGCTGGGGTACTTTAAAGACTAGCCAGTTTATTATTGCATAGGCTTTTGTGGATTGCAGACCACTTCTTCCAATTCACAGAAGCGATGGTGATGATGATGATGATGATGGATATTTTTAAGTTGCCCCAAGACTCCTGGTTATTTTTGCTCCAAAAGGTCAACAGGGCAACTCCCCTACAATCCATAAAATAAGCAATGTTCCCAAAGACTTAGAAAGAATAATAAACCTTTTCCTCTTGGTGATATTTCCCTCTAGTCAGTATTTGAATTTGACCTGCCATAAATAAGATTGAGAACTTATGGAGAAAGACTAATTTGGGGAGGGTCTCTCTTATACTACTTAATTTATTCCACTGCAGTTATACAGCCCTGGAAGGCAATTGACAAGGAGGATGGTGGAAAGGGACAAGTCATGAGTTTCCTCTCATAACATACCTGTTTTTATCCTTGCAAGAACTAGACTGTGAGAAACATGAGGCAAAATTGGCAGTTGGTTTGAGGGCGGCCAGGAGCTTCATGGCTGAAAAAGGTTCTCAGCATGTTTCCTGCTGGCTCAATTTTAAAATCATGGGACATACCCTTGTGTCACTTTTGGGCCGTGTGGGTGTATGCTAATTATTGATAATGAAAGAAGGGGGATTTCTAAAAACATAGGGACATTCCCCAATTGTCTGTAAAAAAAGAAAGTTCAGATTACACAACCACTTATCCAGGTAACGTTTCTATGTCTGCAGGGATTTGGCAGGTCTGAGGGGGAGGGGCAGGCAAGAGACCAAGAGCAACATTTTCCAGAAATGACAGCCGGGCTTGGCTGATCCCAGATTATGTGCCAGGCTTTGTTTGTTAGGGATGCCATCTACTCCTGGCTGAAAGGTGACTGCTCATCCTCCATGTGCCTATTCCATACAAGGCTATATAGGAAGCCTGTGTTGGGGCCATGGGTGTCGCCATACGGATGAGACGTCCGGCCAATGGGATGATTCTCAAACAGACGACAGCTTTGCCACAAGTACCAGCCCATGTTTACTTCATCTGTTTGTATGTTTGTGTCTTGAAAGATGTGACATTGCACAGCAAGAGAAGATAAAACCTGCATAAGAAGATAGGTCTGAAAAGTAACATAATCTCAATGTTTTTTCCCCCCAGGGTGGCTGTATCACTAAGCTGGGAAAGTTTATCCAGGAACACCTGATCATTATTGGAGCGGTGGGGCTCAGCATTGCATTTGTACAGGTATGTAATCAGCAGAGACTGACTTACGCACGCTCAGAGTTGGACCGGCCAGTTGTAACTTTGTCGTGGTGGTTGGCAACTAGAAGGCTGTAACCAAAATTTGAGCTATAAGAGGCCCAGTGATCCAGCTGACCCCTAACTGAAAGCTACTAAATGAGAACCTTGCAGAAGATTTCACGGGAATAAAGGGAAAGGTTTATCTTGTTTATTCCCCTGCCTTAGAAATAAACCTGAATGGAAAATGCTTCTCAGGAATGCCTGGAACGAAGGGTGGAGAACAGAGTGGCCCCAATGAATCCACCCCTACTGTCCTGTCTTGGGCCAGGCACACACAAATACATAAGAGGTAGTTAGTTGCAAACTTTTACTTATAGCAAGCAGCAACGAAAAGTTTTGTGCTAACACACGCACGTCAAAGCAACCGAGTTCTCACAAGTCGAGCAAACTTGCCTAAATAAAGAGTTCAAAGTCCAGGGAGCAGGCACAAGGATGGTCAGGCAAATCCAGAAGTCCAAGGCATTAGCGAGGTGGTCAGCTGGTCCAGGTTCAGAATCAAAAGGCAAGGCACAGAGAGTCGGAGTTAATGAACGGTTGTTTCCAACACCAGTCTTGAGCTCATAAAAGTAAAGGTAAAGGTTTCCCCTGCACAGCCGTGTCTGACTCTAGGGGCTGGTGCTCATCTCCGTTTCTTAGCCGAAGAGCCAGCGTTGTTCAAAGATGCTTCCATGGTCATGTGGCCGGCATGACGCGCACGGAACACTTACCTACCCACCGAAGTGGTACCTATTTATCTACTTGCATTTGCATGCTTTCGAATTGCTAGGCTGGCAAGAGCTGGGGCGAGTGCGGGAGCTCACTCCATCACGTGGTGCTCGGGTCTCAAACTGCCAAAGTTGTGACCTTCCGATCGACAAGCCTGGCGTCTTAACCGCTGAGCCATTGCGCCCCTTCTTGAGCTCATAGCTCTTCTTAAATGAGAGCAGCCCCGGTGGGGCTCATTTATTTATTTATTTTATTTTTATCCCGCCTTTATTATTTTTATAAATAACTCAAGGCGGCGAACATACCTAATACTGGAGGGCGAGACTGCTTCCTTGCGAGTAACCTCGCTGACTTCCTCTGTCCTGCTCTTCTGCTCTCCATGCTCTTGCATTGGGAGGGGGTGGCAATTCTGAGTCCTCGTCTTCCCTGAGCAGCAGCAGCTGTCCCCGCTGATCGCTGGCCAGCCCCACCGCCTCTGCCTGCCCAGGTGGCTGTTTGTCTGGTGACCCCAGAGCTGACTGCTCATCCTCCAAGGCCACTTCAGGAGCTGGCTGCCCTTCTTTATCTTCTGACTCTGAATCCGAGCCCCCCATGACACCTACTGACTAGTGGCTTTCTGCTACAGGACAAAGCCAGAGTAAACCAGTTTCTCGTTTGGACAAAAAGGAAGTTAAGGTCTTATAATTTATCTCTTGAGTAAGAGAGACTAGTTTTGTGAGATCAAGGAGATGCTATGGGACCACTTTAGTCCTGTCAAAGCAATCAGCTTTAGGAGGATTCTAGAGGCCTTGCTTTGAGCATATAAGAAGACACTCACTAGAGCAGCCTTTCTCAACCTTTTGACTCTGGAGGAACCCTTGAAATATTTTTAGGCCTTGGGGAACCCCTGCACATTCAGGCTCAAATATAGGCCAGAAGTCGCAAAATAATTATATTCGTTTCATGTGAGGGCCAGTTTGGTCTAGTGGTTAAGGTGCTGGGCTAGAAACCAGGAGTCTGTGAGTTCTAGTCCTGCCTTAGGCATGAAAGCCGGCTGGGTGACCTTGGGCCAGTCACTCTATTTCAGACCTAGGAAGGAGCCAATGGCAAACAAGGAGACTGAGAGTTCTAGTCCCACCTTAGGCATGAAAGCCGGCTGGGTGACCTTGGGCCAGTCACACACACACAGCCCAACCCACCTCACAGGGTGGTTGTTGGTCACTAAGGGTGGTGGTTGGTCACTAAGCGAATCCCACTGTCAAATCCGGCTTCCCCCATTGACTTTGCTTGTCGGAAGCCCCCTGGGAAGGTTGCAAATGACAATCACATGACCCCGGGATGCTGCAACCATCGTAAATACATGCTGGTTGCCAAGCGCTCAAATTTTGATCATGTGACCACAGGGATGCTGTGACAGTTGTAAGTGCAAGGACTGGTCATAAATCACTTTTTTCAGTGCTGTTGTAACTTCGAACGGTCATTAAACAAATGGTCGTAAGTCAAGGACTACCTGACTCTTTAACGAAATTGATAAAATTTCAAGGAGAAGCTAACATGGAACCTCTTCTCTCAAAGTTTTTTGGAAGCTTAAGTAAAAAACTTCAGAATGGCAGCCAATTCAGAGTTCTGTCCTTATGCAAGATGTGTCATAAAACCAAGATTAAATGACAGAAAGCTTATAGACCTGCAATGTTGTGTTGCTGACCATACTGAACTTCAGGATTCATTGTGGCTTTTAGTCTCTATATATCTCAACTAAAACAGCGTATTATTTTCTAAAAAGAGTGACTGAAGGGAAAAGTGTATGCTGTTAATGTTAAGGAGCTGCTTTCACCCACCATGGCTACCACCTTCGGCTTTAGGGTCTGTGGGGGCAAAGTATATTGAAGTACAGATAGATGATGATTTGGCAGGTAAACAAAAACAAGCAAATTCCTGTCAAAAAAAGCTTTAAAATATTGAAACAGATGTGTTGTTTTCTATATCTTTGCCCCAGGCCTCCCCCCAGTCATAGAAAAAAGTGTTAGCACTGACCTTAATTTTATTTTTTTACAGCAGCAAATAGTTGAAGCTGAAACCTCATCTTACATTACACTATATATGCGCTGGAATGTTCTCACCCTTGTATCTTTTTTTGAAATCGAGTATTTCTGGATCCTCATGATTTATGGCTGTCATCTACTCTTGGAGGCTGTGTGTTTCTCCAGGGCAAAATACTCTATAAACAAACCCAGCAAAGATGTTATCTCGGTTAAAAAAAAATGTAGCTGTCAGCCAGTAGGATAATTGACTCCAAAGACTGACACTCTCTTACCATCTAGAAACTTCCCTGCCTAAAGAAGATTTCTACTGCATATGAATAGCCATGTGATTTCATGGTGTTTGGATGCTGGATTAAAAATGATACAAGCAGCCCTATTGGTGGATTGGAGTCTGCTTTTCTATCTAGATTTCAGTGAGAAAAAAGAGAGACTTGAGTTTTCGAATTATTTTAAACTCTTGCATTTCTTTAAATGTGTAAATGGAGGTTCCAGTAACCCTGTTTTGTTTTGTTTTGTTTTTGAGGAGTTGGGTGGGGAAAAATGGATATTCTCTTTTATCAGGAAATGTGAAAATCTGTAAAGCAGTCAAACAGTGCCCTCTGGCGTTAATGTAGCACAACAAGAAGTCAGTTTGTAAATTCCTGAGGGAGGGAGAGTTTTTAAACAGCTTCTAGAATTTCCCATCATCAGAGGTGTAACCCACTGTGACAATTACATTCAGTATCTGGGAAATTGTTTAGTAGTTTTCCATCATTGGGTGTTTCCCTCATCCCTACACATTTCAAATGACTTTGGAGAGTATTAGTTTCTTGCTCCTAGTCAAAAATGAAACGTGCTGTGAAATTAATGCTGGTGAGAGTCCAATTCCTCTAAGAACAGTGCAGTTCACTTGGGGATTTTTGTTTAAAAAGGTCTGCACACTGTGTGCAATCCATGTGTTGCTTTTTGTTACAACACCAGTAGAAAGAAATGCCCCTACGTATAATATATTGCTTGTCTTAAAAACTAATTGCCATCCTGTTCAGTTACACCATGACTTGCCAAGAGAAAAGTTACCAAACTTTTTAAAACTATTGGCTGGGGAATTCTGGGAGTTGACGTCCACACATCTTAAAGTTGCTAAAGTTGAGAAACACCAATTTAAACTACATGGGACCAAAGGGGTGTTGTATGTTCTGGCTTAATACGACACTTGTGGCCCTCCTCTTGCTTACCTCTGTTCTCTTTGTCTCCTAGATATTTGGGATGTGCTTCACTTGCTGTCTGTATAACAGCTTGAAGTTAGAGCCTTACTAAGAGCTCACGGATCACCCACCTGCTCAGTTCCTCCACGTTCCAGCCCATCACCCAGCCCTTTTATACAGCAGCACAGAAATATCGACCCTCTCCAGGACTTCTGCTGCTTCAAGGAATTTATTCTGGGATCACCCAGTGCCTCTGCCAGAAATAGTAGTCCTCCTTGAGTCAGTAAGGAGGGAACTCTGTGCTCAGCTAAGTCGTTTTTCAGTCCAGCATAACGGAGCTCTAGAATGCAGTCTGGTCGAAGTCTTTACAAGCATACAACCCGAAAGAGATCCATCAGAGCTCCCAAGGACATGGTGCCTTTGTGTTTTCCTTCCCAAACCATCAATCAAGGACTTTGAGCTCTGAGGTATGACAACTGAGCATAGTGTGCGTGCACTAGATGCTTTCTTCCTTTCCCTAAATGCAATGTCTGTATGGAAGCTCTCGTGACAACTTACCCAAGAGGATAGCTCTATCTCCCAATAGATACTCATATTGGGGAATCTTTCCTCCTGATCTCCTACAGCAGTGTTTCTCAACCTTGTCAACTTGAAGATGTGTGGCCCTCAACCCATGCTGGCTGGGGAATTCTGGAAGTTGAAATCTACACGTCTTCAGGTTGCCAAGGTTGAGAAACACTGTCCTACAGGATGCATTCCAGGGATGGATGAATAAGGTTCCCTGCACATTTTTCCCCTCAAGGAGTAGTTTTTTCCCTGGAGAAGAATATTCTCTTGTTCTGCTTAAGCCAGGCATTGGAAAACATTATTTTGTTCAGTTAATTAGAAATTTTGGACCTTAAAAAAAATCAAAAACAGATTTCCTACCTGAGGAAGGCTGTTGAGATAATCCCACTATGTGGAATGCAGTAATCCTTCTTCATAGAATTAGATCCATTTCCAGAAGGACATCTCATTTCATTGGAGAAAAATACATTACCGAGTTTTATATCAGTCTTCAAAGTCTCATTTACCAGCCAGGTATTATCTGAGAGGAAAGAGATCCAAAACTTTGCTCACCTCACATTAATTGATTGGGATTCATTAGAAAAAAAAATGTTGAATAGGTGGTGTCTTTTCTAAAATTGGAAATAAGGCATAAAGGAGATCTGAAATATTTCAAAGAATAAAAATGAAAACTGATCAGTACCTATTTGCAGCCATAGTAATACTCCATCCTGTTCTGTAGAGGAGGCTGACCAGGCACTGGCTTCCACCACTGGATTTATTAAGTTTCCCAAGAATTCATCTACATGGAGGATTCCTAGAGAAGATGCCTCTCCTTTGTAGTTCTTTAGAGTCTAGTTGGCATAGCCCTTGCCAAAATGTTTCTTACCCTTTCTTAGACTTGGCTGCACCACATTTTGGGTTTCAGTTATAAAATTCTTCAGTTAATGCTCTTTTGCCCCTCCACCACAGCAGTAACAGCAGGAGCATGCTTGAGAACTTTTAAGTTTTCACTTTGGATTATTGTTCCTACAGTCCCTGGCCATTGGCCATGCCAGCTGAGTTTTATGGGAGATGCAGTCCATAGTCAAAGGGGGGCACCAGATTGCCAGCCCTGGGTCAAGAGCCTACTGCCTGTAAGGTCTACGATACTTTGGAGCATAGCCGGGCAGCTGATGTGTGGTTTGGTTGGAAGCTCTTACTGCCCCTGTCCATTATCCCCGTATCTTCCCTTATTGGTTCTTTTGACAGAATTGGCAGCAAGGGAAGTCATGTGACCTGAGGCATTTTTTCCCCCAGCCAGGACCAATCCACCATGAGTGGTCATATTTCCTCACCCCCCCCCCAAATACTATTCACTCTCTCCAGAGAAAGGAGAGGTGGAAAATGGTATTTTTAAACATCTAGATGAATTCCCTCCCTCTCCCTCTCCCTCAGACCCTTACTGCAAACACCTAACATTAACTCACACTTTTCTGGAATTTTCATGTTGTTTTGAGTCCAAGAGAGGAATGTTCAGAAGGCAAATGATGAGAAGACAAATCTTCCTTCACACAGGAGGGGGAAAAAGCTATTCTCACTGTAAAGGATGACAGATCTTAAATTATGGCAGAAATTAATGTCTATAATTAAGGGTGAATTATTTCTTGAATATGACATGGTGTGTTCCTTGAGAAATGGATTATTAATTGAAATAGAAACTACTGCTATGATAGCTTGAAAGTTGATAGTTTGACTACTGAAACATACATGCACATTGGCTAGCTTTCTTTTCCCCCTCCTTCTGGGAGTCATATAGTGCCATGGGAAAAGCAGACCAGATATGCTGAGTAGTAAGCTGTGCCTGCTCTTTTCTTTTTCTTCCTTTTTAAATATATATATGTATATATATATATGTATATATTAACCATGCTTAAATGCAGTTTATGTTGCTGGCCAATAAAGTTAAACGTGTCTGTATTTGTCCTATGTAATGCTGAACAGATCTCTTATACGATGGAAGAGTGACAGCAATACATCTTCATAGGATGAAAACTGGGCAGAAGGGAGGTTCTCAATTCTCCTGCTGTCCAGTCCCCTCCTTAGCACAAATACAATTGCCTTCTGGGTTAATAAAAACAGATCCTACTGCTGTCCCTTGCACGTGCATTCCAGAAATCCAGCTGCTTGAGTGAGCCTGATTTCCACTTCTGAAAAAATATCTGCATTAAAATATATTTCATAAAGACTAAAGCAAGTCAGGCTCCAGTTTTATGTGCTGGAGCAGATTCTAACCATCTGTTGCTACTGCTAATTTGTGATGTTATCAAAGGATAGGTCTAAATACCCGGTGACCTTGGATGATCTGATAAAGCTAGGCGGGCTTGGCCTTGGATGGGAGATCACCAGAAAATCCCTGAAACTGTAGCCTAAACTGGGAAGTAAAAAAATAATGCTAGAAGAAGGTAATGGAAAATCACTTCCCTGTTGTTGCCAAGAAAGCTGCATGGATTTGTCCATGAATCAACGTGAGTTGAGTTTGTCTAGGGTATGTAATGTTCTTTCCAGCCAGAAGGTTGCACTTGTGCTTTGAATGGGGTGCTTGGGGGCTGCAATTAAAAAGAAGTGGGGTCAGGACAAAAAATGTGTCTCATTTCAGTTATATTTAAATTATGCCATTATTATTGCAATTTGATGACAATGCAGCCCAAGTTTTTTTGAGGGGTTGCACATGGCCCTGAGGCTTGGGATGTGCACCTCTGTTTTGTAATGATAATACAAGGATGAAATTGTCTTGCCTCTATTTCATTCTAGTCAATACAGGTAGTCCTTGTTTAGTGACTACAATTGGGACTGGCAACTCGGTTGCTAAGTGACTGCGACTGTGCTTATGATTTTACTTCAGCTTTCCTTTTCCCCCACTCCCCTGCCCTTTGGAATATCACCCCAGTGCTGGGATAATTAGCAAAAAAGAAAATTAATGTTTGTATTTACATTAATTGGAAAGGAAGGGATTACACGAGAGTAAGCAGGCACACAATGGGGAATATACATTGAAAGGAATGCACTAGCTGCTCTGAGCCAAAGATGCGAAAGTGATTAAAGTCTTGTCAGTTACAGGCAGCAGCTGTGAGCCAGCAACTTAAGGTCACAGAGCTGAGCTTGTTATCTTGTGGTTAGCACCTTTTGGGGAAGTGCTGCAGAGAAAGCAGGTCAGGAAGAGATTGCTTGTTTAAGTAATCTCTCCACTCTGCAGGGGGGGGGAGAGAAAAAATGAGTCAGGCACAAGACAATGCATACTAACTGACTGTAATGGCAAACATGACACAGAGAGAGACATGCTGTGAAGGTCGTAAATCTGCACCTTGGTTGCAAAGTTATTTTTTCAGCACTGCTGTAACTTTGAACAGTCGCTGTATGAGGCAGTCAGTAAACGAGGTCTACCTGTAATTTCTCCAGTCAAAAGTTGATGAAATTGTAAAGAAAAACAAAGAAGCAGAAGTTGCATATGATGGAAGGAAAATATTTGAAATCTGTACTGTCAGTTGCACTAATTATATTTATTCCTGAATGTTTTAAAAATTTGTTGGATCAATTGATAGAAAGCTGAAATCCTAGATCTATTGCATATTTTTTTTCTCTACTGCCCATGTCTAGCATCTATTATATCAAGGTCTCTTGGTTTGGAGCAATTTGAGATTTCAAATAAAATTAATTTGGTAATTTAAGCAGCAACACCAAAGATCCATTCTTTAGACCAGTGGTTTTCAACCTTTTTGAATCCGCAACATAATATAGAATATAGCAGTAGTTCTGTGGCACACCAGAAAATTATTAATCGTATATCTGTATTTTTTAAATATGTAAGACATGGTTTGAGGGGAAGTTATACAATTTTTAAAAATACCTTCAGTGTATTGAATATACAGATTATACAGAATATACATAATACAAAAAAATATTGGAAAAAAATAAGACAAACATCTCTTGGCACACTGGAAACAAGCCCATGGCGCACCTGTGTGCCGCAGCACACAGTTGAGAACCACTGCTTTAGACTCACATGGGAACAGGGGACTTGCTTCTGAGTAAACATACAAAGTTGTATTATTGCAGTGGTTTTTGTTTATGGAAAAAAAAAAGAACTAATGGAAGTAGGAAAGACCACGTTCATGTCAAAGGTGGAATAAGTAATGCGAGGTCCCTTGCGTTCTTCCTAGGTTTTGAAACCTCTTATTGCATGAGTGCAAAGGGATCCATGGAATGTGGGGAGAGACTAACCCAAGATGCTCCCTTATTAAAGGCACCAAAGATACTCACTAGGAGCCTGAGATTTCAGCCCTGCGGTTATGATGTCAGTCTCTGCTTTATACAGCATGAAGCAATTTTCCAGTGACAAAACTCTGAAGTTGGATAATGGAGGAAAATGAGGGAGTTTATTCAGCATTTCAAGTTGGTTGTTTCTTTCATAGGCCGCCTGTTTCCTGTGAAATTAAAAAGCCCAGGCAATGGGAAACAGAAATAACGATTGAAAACCTCATGAAGACCTAAGATCAATAACATTTCAAAATGTTTTTGTTCTCCTTTTTACCAACTCAGTGGTAGCAAGGGGGTCCTCCGTGGATACATCAATAAGAATGCCATTCTCTTTTTCATGTGGACATATCTCCGTAACTTTCTTGACGGTGCTTCCGAGCCAGGATTTCATTAAGCCGTTGATGTTAAAGATCACATCATTCACATGTAGTGTATAAAGATCTGGAAGCATAAAGAAGAAATAAAAGCCTCCAAGGGAGATTCAAGTCCAGACTCCTAATGTATAAACATTGCTCTGTAGTGACAACCAGAGAACTTGTTCAGTACAATATAAAAGACATTTGTCATCGGCTTTAAATTAAAAAAGTAAAATGTTCTTTTGTCTTGAAAGTCTGTAAAGGCTTTACTGTGTAAACCACTTTTTGCTCCTGAAGGGAGGGAGGGAGGGAGGGAGGGAGGGAAAAAAACCCCTCTGACATTTATTTATTACATTTATATCCTGATTTTCCTTGAGGAGTTTAAGGTGGCATACATAGTTTTTTCACCCAATTTCATTCTCACAACAATCTGGTGAGGTAGTTTGAGAGTGAGTGAGTGGCTCAGAGTTAGTAAATGAGCGACATGGATGCACGATGGGTTCAAATTAAGGCTTTTTGTCTTAGTCCAACAAACTAATTCAGAGCTCCCCAATCTCTGAGGGCCAGTTTGGGGTACGTCATGGGCTGAAAGGTTGGTAAGTGAGCCACATACGAGAAAGCAAACAACGTGCTGAGGTGAGTCACCCATTTGTGTTTTCTAAGAATGGATCTGGATCCAGGTGGGCCTGCTTATTGCTGCAGACCCAGATTAGCTTGAGTCTGATGCTTTGTTTTGTTTCCCATTCATTTTCAAAATTAAAGAACCTTAACAAAATTGGGCAGGGAGGTTAGTGAATATCCCAAAATGTGTTAGCAGGCAAATTGTCTCTTGCAGTACTACTGAATATTGGGAAGCCAAGCTCTAACTACTACACCGGTTGTCCCCAGCCTGAGCACCTTCCAAACACATAGAAGTCAACTCCCAGAATTCCATCATCCCCATTGCTGAGAATTCTGGGAGTTGAAGTCCACACATTAGAGACCACCAAGCCCAGAAGGCTGCACTACATGATACTGACTGTCTACACCAGTGTTTCTTAAACTTTTTTCTCTCAGGATCCCTTCCCACTTTTAAAAGTTATGGAGGACCCCAAAAGAGCTTTTGTTTGTATGGGTTATATTTATCAATATTTACTGTACTAAAAATTAAAAGGGATGCATTCACTGCCACTACCACTTTTCACAATTGTTTGATGGGATTTTAATATTGTATTATTTTTCAACATAGGCTGGCAAATGATTTTGAGGACTCCTGAGAGGGTCTTGGGGGACCCCCAGGGGTCCTAAGACCACACTTTAAGAAACACTGGTCTACACCATACTGGCAATCATACTGACTCTTACTTCAATAAGAATTGATGTAGAACCAATGCTTCAATAAAAATGAACTGTCATCAAAATAATTTGAAAATCTTGACTGAAAACAGTCCTTTTTAAAATTATGACTTGTCACACATTTTTTGACCTAGGTCTCATTTGCTTCTTGCCTGGTAGCTCAAACTGAACATAACCACTTTGTTTTATTCTACTTTCTTCTGTGAGTTATGCCAGTTTGTGGCCAAATGAGGAGAGGCCCTACTTTTTTTGCTTATTTAAGTGAGAACTGTTACCCACTCAGAAGATCTTAGGGCTGATTGTTCAGGGCTACATCTGTTGCAGCTTATCCATAAAAATAAGTGCACTTTTAACCCAATTGCTGAAGCAGTGTTAAGTCCTGCCAGGTTGAATAGGCAATGTCCTTGTTCCGCTCTTAGCTAAACCATGAGCTTGCCATTATTTTTTCACCATCCCTGCCCTCTTGCAAAAGAGCACCTTTCACAACATCCCTGCAACTGTTACTGAGATCATAGGCAGTTAGAAAATATTAAAACGAGGAAGGGGCAGGATGCTTAACAAGAAGAGTCACTTGTCAATCTTTGCCATGACTCACAGTTTTTAATACACACAAAATTAGAGCTGTAAAATAATGAGCCACAAAGCAGTAACAAAACCAAATGACCAGGAATCAGATTCAGAGATAATCCTAACCAAGTTTTCAGAATCCTCTGAAATTAGAGAAGAAAGAGATGAATCTTGCTGGGATTCTCAGGGGAGGAAGTGCCGAATGTCTGATCTCATTCCTGTGAAGATTAGATTGACAGGTAACCCTGGTCATGATCCACCTGTTGTTTACTGTATTATGGGAGGGCCAGAGACCAGGGATTTGGAAACTCATCTCAGTTACTGAGTTACTGTAGCAAGATCCTTCTGCACCACCTAATGCTGCAATTGGGAAAGGTTTCCACCTGCTGTTCAAGTAGGAGCCATGAGTCCATTGATGGAGAACCCCAATTTTCAGCTCTCTTTGCAGCTCAGATATAATGAAGAAGCAGTGACTAAATCCAGAGCTAAATCCTGATACAGTTCGAGGAGAGCATTAAAGAGTGACAGTTTGCTAGAAGACCAAAGACCCCGTCCACCATCATTTGGGCCTGGCTATGGTAGCTGTTCAAGAACTGGTATTGGAGAGTGCAGGGAAAGTAGGAGGGAGCCATCAGCCACACCTGGTCAGCCTACGTCTAGAGGGGAGTGAATCAGAAAACCATCCACCATCTGAACTGAAGAACTGTATTCCATCTGCTGCAAGAGAGGGAAACGCTAAAACAGCAGTGTTGTGGCAATGGGTGCTCCTTTGAATACATATTCATAAAGAAGTCCTTGGGATTCCCCATTGCCTAAAACAGAGCTTTCCAAACTTTTCATGTTGGTGACACACTTTTTAGACATGCATCATTTCGCGACACACTCTTACAGCAGGGCATCATTTCACGACACTCTTACAGCAGGGCACAATGCAGGCACTAGGACCTGTGCAGAATCACAGCAGGTTTGGAGGCAGCAAGGCACAAGGCAGGCACTAGGACCTGCACAGAATCCTGGCAGGGCTCGGAGGCAGCAGCAGCCGCGACACACCCAGGCACTGCAGCCAACACACTAACGTGTCCCGACACACAGTTTAGAAAGCTCTGGCCTAAAACATTGGGGCCATGCTGTTTTGGTGCCAGGATAAGAACATGGGTGGAGCTCATAGCCCGTGCCACGTAGCCAGGGAAAGCCCAGCCTCTGAAAGACCCAGATGACTTCTCTCTTGTCCTCCATTTAGATGACATTACCTGCAGGTGAAGTACATCCAGCATATCTATCATCTCTCAGAAGACTGTACAGGCTGTAGGTTTACCCATGCCAAGCACAGTGTTTACCTGGGGTGGGGGTAGCCAGTATTGAATACCAGCTTGTACTGGCTCAGAGTCAACTGCTTCTCTATAGCTGCAGCCTACTGGATGCAACCCATGAAGGCTACAGGAGAAGTAGCCTCTGCTGGCCTATTGCAGCAGACACACAGCACCAGGCCAGCAGGCAGGACAGCATGTACCTGGGGAATATACGGACCTAGCAGAGGTGGGCATTGCCATGTGTTTGCATGGATGATCTCCTGATGACCTGGTGCTTCCAAGAGATGGAAGAATGGATGACTTGAGGGGAACCAATAGCCATCTTCTGAAAACACAGCCACTTGGACAGAGCACAAAGCCTATGTTCCCATATTGCATGGAGGTCCCACATGACCCTCCAAATGCTTTAGGAATATATAATCCAGATACAGTTCCATGAATAATCACAGATGTAGACAAAAAGGACCTTTATTGCTTAACCTTGAATCAACATGGCATCATCAGAAGTTACAGCAGAGACCTTTGCCCCCATCCCAAAAATCCCACACCAAATTACTTCTTAAAGTTGAGGGCACCTGCAGTTGGCATGGGTGCAGGGTGGGGTTCCATATATGGACTACAAAAATCCCAACAACCACTAGATAGCAAAAACAAAAAGTTAGAATTTTGGATATCTCTTTGCTGCCACCCCAATTTCTGCAGCCCAGATTCAGCAGCCCTATTCTATTCTATCAGGAGAAAAGGGGAGGTGGCAACCCATCTCACATCATCATCAGAGACGCAGGGCCTGCAGGAGGCAGCGGGGAGAGCAAGGGGGCCAATGAGAAGGGGAAGTGAAGTGGAACTACTTGGAAAGTGTTTACAAGTTTACTACTTGTAAAGAGAAGTCTTTGTTGTCAGAATGAAGACATGGGGAGGTTTCAGTCTTGACTGAATTAAAATCATACAGTGATGATTAATTCCCAAGGTACAGATGCAACTAACCACCTAAATCCACTGAGTTTTTCAGCTTGGCAGGAATGTCAACATCCCTCCGATTTGCTGCAGGGGAAGCATATTCCCTCTGGCTATTGTTCCAGCCTAATGCACCTACATGCAGGCTCTCTGCCTCCCACCCGCCAACTCACTAGCATTCCAGACAAAAAACCTTTGGAGCAGCAAGGAGCACATTTAGACCAGGGAGGTAAAGATCTCTCCAATTTCACATGCCAGTAAGGTAATGCTCAAGATCCTGCAAGGTAGACTCCAGCAATTCATGGAGCGAGAATTGCCAGATGTACAAGCTGGGTTTAGAAAAGGCAGAGGAACTAGAGACCAAATTGCCAATATCCGCTGGATAATGGAGAAAGCCAGGGAGTTTCAGAAAAACATCTATTTCTGTTTTATTGACTATTCTAAAGCCTTTGACTGTGTGGATCATAACAAATTGTGGCAAGTTCTTGGTGGTATGGGGATACCAAGTCATCTTGTCTGCCTCCTGAGGAATCTGTATAATGACCAAGTAGCAACGGTAAGAACAGAGCACGGAACAACGGACTGGTTTAAGATTGAGAAAGGAGTACGGCAGAGTTGTATACTCTCACCCTACCTATTCAACTTGTACTCGGAACACATCATGCGACGTGCTGGGCTTGAGGAATCCAAGGCTGGAGTTAAAATCGCTGGAAGAAACATTAACAATCTTAGATATGCAGATGATACCACTTTGATGGCTGAAAGCGAGGAGGAGTTGAGGAGCCTTATGACGAAGGTGAAAGAAGAAAGTGCAAAAGCTGGCTTGCAGTTAAACCTCGAAAAAACCAAGATGATGGCAACCAGCTTGATTGATAACTGGCAAATAGAGGGATAAAACGTGGAGGCAGTGACAGACTTTGTATTTCTAAGCGCAAAGATTACTGCAGACGCTGACTGCAGCCAGGAAATCAGAAGACGTCTACTTCTTGGGAGGAGAGCAATGACAAATCTCAATAAAATAGTTAAGAGCAGAGACATCACACTGACAACAAAGATCTGCATAGTCAAAGCAATGGTATTCCCTGTAGTAACCTATGGCTGAGAGAGCTGGACCATAAGGAAGGCTGAGCGAAGGAAGATAGATGCTTTTGAACTGTGGTGTTGGAGGAAAATTCTGAGAGTGCCTTGGACTGCAAGAAGAACCAGTCCATACTCCAGGAAATAAAGCCAAGACTGCTCACTTGAGGGAATGATATTAAAGGCAAAACTGAAGTACTTTGGCCACATAATGAGAAGACAGGATACCCCGGAGAAGATGCTGATGCTGGGGAAAGTGGAAGGCAAAAGGAAGAGGGGCCGACCAAGGGCAAGATGGATGGACGATATTCTGGAGGTGACGGACTCGACCGTGCGGGAGCTGGGGATGGCAACGCCCGACAGGAAGCTGTGGCGTGGGCTGGTCCATGAAGTCATGAAGAGTCGGAAACGACTCAACAAATAAACAAACAAAAAAAACTTCCCCTCCCCCCTTTTGTTCTTGCTACTCCACCACCTCGCTATAGGAGAGCACTTTCTCTTGCTGTCTTTAAACTGCATCCATCCCAGCTGTCTCTTTTTTGGAGAAACTAAAGCAAACTTGCCCCATCCCCAACCCCAGCTGGGACAATATGCCAAGAAGGGATGTTTAGACTGAGGAAATCCTCAAAGCACTTTTCTCAGGGAGAGCTTTCTGTCAGGTTCCTTACACAGTGGACAGAGATGGCAATCTGGCACCCTTCAGATGTTTTGAACTTTGGCTCCCACCAAGACTACATTTCCACAGACCAACACTGGTGAGAATTCATAGCCTTGGTTTGGGGTGGTAAGAATTCTCTCTTGTGCTAGAATGGTCCAGGATGCTTGGGTTCAAGGAGTGGGTTGGGTACAGCCGTAGTATCCTTACCTTTTATTTTGTTTTCTCTTATAGGAGGGGAAATTATCACTAGCTACAAATGTTAGAAGATGGTCAGATACCAAAAGTAACAAAGCTTCTATTTCTTTCCCAGTTGTGTTGGGAGAAGCAATTTCAGCAGCCATTAGTGTTCTCACTTCTGTAAAAAAAAGCTGCACTATGTGCCCAATGGAAAGATACAAATGCCACCTTTTCCCTTTCATCTGCCAACCCTATAAACACAACGAGGAAAAAAAAGGTACATTCCTGACTACGGGTTTAATGTAAGGTGTTAAGAGAGGGCTTACAACTTTTATTTGAAATTCTATTTCTGGGGAGGAAAAAAAGGCCACTGTTCTAATATCTCGCCAAAGGCTGGAAGAGGAGATTAGCTTTAAGTTAACCCTCTTATGCTGGGGGTTGACACAAGAAACAGTTAAATATACCAACAACTGATACTGGGAACAAAGTGTGATTAAAGGGCTCCACTTGAACCACATCCCCCCCCCCCAAACCACTGGACTTGTATGCTCTAAGACAGTGTTTCTCAAGCTTACCACTTTTAAGATGTGTGGACTTCAACTCCCAGAATTCCCCACATCTTAAAGGTGCTAAGCTTGAGAAACACTGCTCTAAGAGAATGTTAAATATCCTGCAAATGCAGCCTCTGCTATTTTTCTCTGAGCATTGATTTTTTTTTTTTAGTGACAGAGCATTCAAACATACAACCTTCCTCCCCTCAACAGGAAATATCACAGTCCCATTAAGTTTTACAACTTGAGGCTAATATACTATGATTGCGTAAAATGGTTCCTATAAATTAATTCTCAGGAAGCATGATCAAGTTTACTAGGCTACTTTGGGCAAATCAGTTTCGCCTTTTTGACAGGGTTGTTCTGAAGGTGGAATGAATGTAGCTCCACCTTTTCTGTGCTGGTATTTGGAGGGTTACCAGCACAATCTGAATCTAAAGCACCTTGCATCTTGCTATTACATGGCATTTCTACCTTACGCTCTGCTCCATTTTACTGTATTTATGTGACAATCCCCTTTCCTTGAGGCCTCCAACATAGCGCATAACATGATGTACCAGCGCACTAAGTCAAAATGGGTGGTTTGTTTATGGTTTAGCATGTTGTGTAATCCACTCAGCCTGGTTTGTAAACCTTGATTTGCTGCAGAGGGAGCAAGATTTGGTGGCCAAGGCAAGGGCTGCACTGAGATCCCTAGTGATGGGCAGAGCAGGAATTTTTCCTTTTGTTTTTCTGGGGGTTGGGAAATCTTTCCTTGTTTTTTAAAGCAAATGTGCTAGTGCATTTCCTCTCTCAAAGTGGCAAAACCCGCTCACCCCTATTTTTTATCACTTATTGTCAGAGGAAATTCTGGGATGTACAGCGATACTGGAGGGGGTCCTTTGTGACCTGAGGCCACAAGTTGCTCACTCCTGTTTTATAATGGAACATGTGATGTGACCCCAGCCACTGGTCATTTATTCAGTTAAATATGACTAAGCAAGCTGTCGCTTAGTGCATTGTATAAACACATTCACGATCTGCTTGTTTCAATCAATTTATATGGCCACCCATCTCAGAAGCAGCAACTCTGGGCAGCTGACTAAATTTAAAAGATCAATAAAAATAATCAATCATAATAATATACACATAGTGGCAGCTGAGGACAATAACAACCACGCCAATTACATCCACCTCACAGGCCCCTTAACCTCCCAACCCCCATGCCCAGGAAGACAGCCATGTTTTTAAGGCTTTCTGAAATGCCAGCAGAGTTGGGGCCAACCAAATCTGGGGTGGGCGGAGGCAGTGTCGTATGGCGTTCCGGAGGGCAGGCACTGCAACAGAAAAGTCTACTTCCTGGGTTCTGTCAGGTGACATTCCCTAATACAGAGCTTTCCAAACTGTGTGTCGTGACACAAAAGTGTGTCGCCACACACAGTCTGGTGTGTCGCCACACAACCCGGAAGCGCTGATCATCATCAGCGCTTCCGGGTTTTCCCACGGCGACACACCAATGGCGGCGCGCAAAAAACCGAAAGTGGCAGCAGCGCTTCCGGGTTTTTGCGCGCTGCCGCAACGGCGGCACTTCCGGGTTTTCCCGCGGGAAAACTTTGGAAAGCCCTGCCCTAATAGGTGGGACCCAGAGCATCTATTGGACCTAGTGGTGCAGGTAGAAACAATTGTAGAGAGGGGATCCCATGAATAACTTGGTTCTGTGCTATGAAGGGTTTATCATCTAACCTCTCCCTTTCCTTAACCCCCATGGTTAAGGGTGCAGTTTCTCTCCTGAGAAAGTAACATCTGGAGGGAGGTTGTTGGGGAGATGACATAAAGATTGGGTCAACATGCCCCAATGAACTACAACATAGGCAACCACACTTTAGCCTAGCAGATTGTGCAAACCCAGCCCCTTCACAATGTTTGGTTCAATATGTTGATGTCAGAATTATCAGTAGATAATTCTAATTTTGTCAGCTGTTTGACCATTCCATTGTTAAAGATCCTGATGCTCCAATAATTATAGGGAGAATTTTCGCCAGTTTATTCTATATTCTCTTTATTTCAGTTGGTAAGTCCCATATTTTACAATGTTTTCCAGTTCCTTCTGAGCTACTCTAGTGTCATTTGGTATTGCCCGATCTATAATCTTCAACTACTGTGACATCTAGCAAGTTGTGTTCTAGATATTGGTTGGTCTGATTTCAGAAATCCCACAAAATATTTACATGTTCACTCTAGAGCTCTTTTCAGATCATATCAGTACTTTGGCACATCAAATCCAGAGTTTTTGCATAAATTCCAATATATATTTTTTGCCGTGTGAACATGTCTCCTTTTATAATCTATCTGGGCGATTTTGCTACATCCACTGATCAGATAGTCAATAGTCTCATCCTTCTCTTTGCATAATCTAATTTGCTATAATTTCCATTTTTTCTAATTTTTGTTTTTATGGCATTTGTTGCTAGTACTGTACTTGTTCATATGTTGCAAATATTAAGCCTTCTCTTTCCTTCTTGATGGATCCAACCTGAAGCCATTGCCAAGTTTTGTAAGTATTCACCTTGCCTTCAATTTCTTTTAGATATCGCTCATGTAGAGATTTATCTTTTTAATTTTTCATTTACTGTTGCACCTGTTGAGTTTTTTATGTCACCTTTGATTCTGTCACATTCAAAATGTTTTCCTTGCAGACATTAATATCCTCTTTTTGCTTGCTTTTATGTAATAATTGAGACCTCTGATTTCATCCTCCACTGTCTGTTTCACCTGCAACAAACCATGAACACCAATTTTCCTTGGTAAATATAAAAAAAATCAATGTTGCTTGTTGGAGTGGTTGGAATGTTAAGGTCCACAATGGATGTTGATGAGTTCAGTCAACTAAATGACCACTTGTCATTTAGACCCCTGTCCCTCCTGGCTGGTAAAGTCAGCCTGGGAGGTCACATGTGGTTGGGTCCAGGCGATGATTAATACATCTTTGGGGGAGGGGGTGTTTCCGGCGGTCTTTAAGAAGGCGCTGGTGCACCCCCTCCTCAAGAAGCCTTCCCTGGACCCCACTGTTTTAAACAACTTTCGTCCTGTATCCCACCTTCCCTTTTTGGGAAAGGTGGTTGAGAAGGTGGTGGCGCTGCAACTCCAGAGGATTCTGGATGAAACGGATTATCTAGACCCCTTTCAGTCAGGTTTCAGACCGGGATATGGGACAGAGGCTGCATTGGTCGCGCTTATGGATGATCTCTGGCGGGAGCGAGATGGAGGGAGTGCATCCATTCTCGCTCTCTTGGATCTCTCAGCGGCTTTCGATACCGTCGACCACGGTATCCTTTTGGGATGACTCAGGGAGTTGGGGGTGGGAGGCGTTGTTTTACGCTGGTTCGCCTCCTTCCTCCGGAACCGTTCCCAATCGGTGGTAATAGGAGAGGAGAGATCTGACCCTCGACTGTTCTTGTGTGGGGTGCCACAGGGTTCAGTTCTCTCTCCTCTCCTATTTAACATCTACATGCAGCCGCTGGGCAAGATCATCCATCACCACGGGATGAGGTATCACCAGTATGCTATTGATACCCAGTTGTACATCTCCGTCCCGGGTGAAGTAAGTGTTGCAGTAGACACCCTTTCTCAGTGTCTGGAGGCTGTAGGGGCCTGGATGGGGAACAAGAGGCTTCAGCTGAACCCTGATAAGACGGAGTGGCTGTGGATTGATGGCCTCTTGATTTCCAGGAAGTTGACATCTTTAACTCTGGATGGGGTGGCACTGCCCCGTTCAGATTCAGTGCGAAACTTGGGGGTCCTCCTGGACTCACGACTCCTGCTTGAGGAGCAGGTGGCAGTCGTGGCCAGGAGGGCCTTTGCACAGCTTCGGGTTGTGTGCCAGTTGCGCCCCTTCCTGAATCAGGAGGCCCTCCGAACAGTCACTCATGCCCTTGTCATCTCCCATATAGATTACTGCAACGCGCTCTATATGGGGCTACCCTTGAAGAGTATCCGGAAGCTTCAGCTGGTCCAGAATGCGGCTGCACGTGTAGTTCTGGGTGCTATAAGATCAGCACATGTAACACCGCTACTAGAGGAGGTTGGGTGCCTCCATCCTTCCATTCTATGGACTCAGAAGTTCCACTGTAGGTACAATCCCTAAAACCTGAGATAGTTGAGAAAAATATGGATATGTTAAGCATGTCGTGTGAATAGAACCCAAGAGAGAAGGAGCAAAGAGTTGGTTCAGAGTTTAATGCCTTAAGAAAAGTTCCGAGATTCCTATTTTTTTTTAAAAAAACATTAATGAACCCTAGTATTGCTGATCTTTTGCTCTTCAAACCATACTGTGCATTTGCAGAGGGGCATTAACAGCTGCAACATAAACAGTGGCAAATCCCCATACTTGCTCAGAGCTGACAGGGAGAAGCTGGAGAAGGGTCAGATTGAAACACTGAACTGAAGGAAGGGTGTAAAGATAGATAAGATCTACTAATAGATCTTTATTTTATTGTGAACCGCCCAGAGTCCCCCGGTTGGGGGAGATGGGCGGTGATACAAATTTAAATAATAAATGAATGAATGAATGAATGAATGAATGAATGAATGAATGAATGAATGATTTCTGGGTAAATCCATGCATTTTAGAGTCAAAGAGCATATATGTAGTTTCTCTGCTCTATCAAGAAAGTAGACAAGTACATAATCCAAGTGCTCCATTTTTTTTTTTCACATCCTTTCCTGTCCAACTCATTTAGGACTGATATACTAGTCCTGGGACTTGTCCTTTGCAGATATCAGCATGCTGTTGCTTTCCCTGCCAATCATTCTTCTGTGCTAGCTAAAGTGAAGGGAATATTCTCCCATTATGCACCCCCATGCTGGGTGCTGTTATAGAGTGCTTTACATTTACGGTCTCTAAATTAAATCTCATCCCATTTAAACTCATCCATTTGGCTGAGGTCCCTCCATGTCTCAGTGATTTCATTTACTTGCTGTTTTTGCAAGCCCTCCTTTTTTGATTAGCAAAGGTGATCGATATTGCAATGTATTTTCGTCTCTGAAACCACTAATGAAGATTTTAGAGGGTAGCCAGCTTGAGACTGACCTGGTGCTTCCGATGCCTCATATATCACGGTCAGTTGTGGAGACGTTCAGCAAAATTGATTTGTTGATGGGCTGTCAGCAACTCTCTAGTCACAGGGCAATATTCTCAAACAGAACATTTCAATGATTTGTCACAATTCCAGGGTTGGCAAGCATAATGGAGTCTTTACAAAAAAGTCGCAGAAGCCTCTCTTATTCCTCGAATACTCCACATTTATTGGTGAAAGTAGAGTATAGTGATGATGGCATTGGACTCAGCCAGGGAAACCCAGGTTCAAATCCCCATTTAGCCCCAAATGAGGATTTAAATGGGGATTTTAGGTGATTGGAAGCAGTGATTGTCTTTCATTCCAACCTACCTTACAGGGTTGGTATTGTGGAGGTAAAAATGAAGGAAGACCTTCATATATGCTACTTTGGGAAAGGGTGGGATATAAAATAAAATAAAATAAAATAAAATAATAAAATAAAATAAAATAAAATAAAATAAAATAAAGTAAAGTAAAGTAAAATAATAAAATAAAATAAATAAAATAATAAATAAAATAAAATAAAATAATAAATAAAATAAAATAAAATAAAATAAAATAAAATAATTAAATTAAATTAAATTAAATAATAAAATAATAAAATAAAATAAAATAAAATAAATAAAATAAAATAAAATAAAATAAAATAAAATAAATAATAAAATAAAATAAAATAAAATAAAATAAAATAAAATAATAAAATAATAAATAAAATAATAAAATAAAATAAAATAAAATAAAATAAAATAAAATAAAATAAATAAAATAAAATAAAATAAAATAAAATAAAATAAAATAAAATAAATGGTGGTAGAGGCTGATGGGAACAAGTGGACATGGTTTAACAACTGAATATTCCCATGAGTTGCTTGTGAACTCCCCAGAGGTCACACCCCCAATATGAACATCCTTGGCCTACGCTACGGTCCAGTACCAACCTTTGGAAGTGGGATTGGATTACACAGCTGTCCAGCTGAGAGACTTACATAGTGCAGAGCCACAATTCTTAGCATCTCTCACCATCTACATCAGACTCTCTGGGGCTGTTTGGAGTTTGGTGGTTA
Organism: Charina bottae; assembly: GCA_023362775.1. NCBI lineage: Eukaryota > Metazoa > Chordata > Lepidosauria > Squamata > Charinaidae > Charina > Charina bottae. The sequence continues at coordinate 191,285,474 of JALMGJ010000001.1, read as the reverse complement.
GAATCACAGGTTCTCCTTTTCTGCTGTACATTATAGAAAACTTGCAATAGCAATCTTCCTCAAACCCAGCACTTCCTTACAAGTGTTGTAGTCTTGGCTTTGGAGTTTCTAACATTGTGTTGCCTTGTATTTTGTATTAATATTTATCTCCGCAACATTTTGTAAGGGCAACTCTAATGCACATTGATTAGAAAAGTTGTTTTGCAAGAAACTCTGCCTAAAGCCTTTCCGTATCTAGCTATATTAAATTCTCTTTGTCAGCCAAATCTGCAATTTTGTCAAAGGAGGCTATTGGGTCTGCCTGGCGCAATCTGTTCTTTATGAACCCAAGCTGCTTATCGCTCATTGCGTTGTTCTTTCATAAAGGCTGACATATTGATTCCTCTACCTCACTTGCCTGGCTCAGAGATGCTGATTTCCATAAGTGAGTAAAACCAACAGGCCCAGGGTGCATCGCACAGTATTTCAAGCAGAAACGGGCAAGAAGACCTGGGTTGCTCCCTCTGCCAAGAAGGGAGAAGATGCTTTTTGGCAAGTAGAGGTGGGCAGCATATTAATAGCATGCCCTTAGGTGTCAGTGAGTATATATGTGAGAAACAAACAAGAAGGAACATCCCTGCTGTAACACACAATAAACCAAACAGGGAAGGAGAGATCAAGAGGAGGCTTATCTATAACACTATGACATGCTTTGTTGAAGAAGCCCAATTTGCTATCTTCAGTCAACCACCTAACCATAAGCCTCAGTTTACAAATCGCAATGGCTTAGGGACACACAGCATAGGAAGCCAAAATGTGGCTTGCTTTGTCTAGCTTAGCAGGGAGCCACTTTGAAAGACTCCTTGGAAACTTCAACCAGTGCAGACTGCGTTTGCCCTGGTGGTGATGGGACAAAGCAGTGAGATTCTGGGACATCAATATTGCATCTGCTTCAGTTGAGGTCTCCCCTGATCCATCTGCATTGCGTCATATGCAACTCTAGGACTATTGAGGCAGGAGGAACTCCCACTGGGCTCAGTGGGACTTATTTCTCGGGTGAAGATGTACATGAAGATAGCCCTAAAATCTGAAAGGGCTTGGACCAAGATATTTTGAGGATCCCTCTTATCCATATCTTAAGGGCTCATCCTGGTACCTGGGATGGATGAGTTTTTGTAGGTTCCAAAATGGCTGTAAAAAATAAAGGTAAAGGTTCCCCCCGCATATTTGTGCAGTCGTGTCTGACTCTAGGGGCCGGTGCTCATCTCCGTTTGTTAGCCGAAGAGCCAGCGCTGTCCGAAGACACTTCCACGGTCATGTGGCCGCATGACGCGCGTGGAACACTGTTATTTATACATAAATAAATATAAATGGCTCTATTTACACATAATTTTCACTAGTCGGATAAATGTTTCACGGAGGCATTCACAGAACATGCCCAAGGCTTGGCTTGGGTTCACCTTACTTCATTTTTTTCTAGGGCTTCATAAGTTGTGTGAACTCTGCCTGTTTAGTTAGTTGGTGGTTCAGCTTATTGTATAAACCCAGAAAATAGTTTAATTCAGTAACCAGGTTTAATGGGTTGTGTGAACACATACACAGAATGGAGTGGCATAACATGGCAAGCTTTTTAATTTAGCATGTTGGGCCAGTACATTTTCCAAAGTTGCATTCCTTTGCTCTTTTTGGCTGAAGGCCACCCACAAGGTAAAGGACTGTTTTAGCAGTAACCCCATGGCATGTTTGCCGGGGGGGGGGGCACATTGGACTCCATCACAGCAAGCCTTTACAAAGTGCCTCAAAACTCATTTCTGTTCTAGTGAATATTCTTAGATAAGTTTATATTCAGTTGCTGGATTTATAAAATGGATTTAGCCAGAATGATTTATTGGGGGTTAGCATTTTTCTTTTTATTGAGCTGTCTTTGGGTGTTATTGCTCTTTCTTATTTATTTTTAAATTTAACACTATATAAGTTTATTGTTATTTATATTGTCAGTTGATTGTTTAAAGCCGCCTGGGGAGAGCTCTCATTCCAAAAGGAAGAAAGTTATATTTTAAATAAATAAATAAATACATATTTGTTACACTGCCGCTCTTTTATTGATGTTTTATAGCTGCAGCTCTGGAAATTTTTCTTCACCCACTGCAATATATCTTAAAGTACTGCCAGTGTGTGTGTTGGAAGGAACTTTACTGATTCCCCATTAAATGGGAGAAGGAAGGTCAGGTCCCTCAAGCATCTCCCTCGGCCAGAAGATCAAACCGGATGGCTTCCCCAACCGCAGCACCAGGGAGCACCAGACCCATTTAGGGGAGAGGCTGAGAAATAGCCAAGATCCAAGAAAAGCAGGTATTTTCCTGGGCGAGCACAAGATGCAGTTTACTTCTGAAAAACGGGTGTCTTTGGGGGCAGGACATTATTCAAGACCATAAGACTTACTCTCATGTGTGAATGTGTTGGGGTTTGTATATACCCAGGAATTTACAGTTAGATAAATTATACTGGACAGGCTTGATATCTAGGTGAGAGGGGAATTATTCTGCAAGTCACCCAATTAGCAGCCATTGTTGTAGGGATGATGTGGCAGTGTATGACTCATACTACAGGTGCTATCATTTAGCTGGGTGTGGCAGATGATGAGAGTGACCTATAATGTGATTGGTCAGTTTATGTATATAAGCAGAGAAGATCTGGTATTCTTTCTTCTCGTTTGCTGTAACTACTCATCGCTGTATCATTTGTTACCCGTGTGGATGTATTCTGTAATACGTATGTATATATAGTAAATAGGATATTTTATCTAATCTCTGCTTTAGTGTCTATTTACTGCATAGAACGTGAATCACTGGTGTCTTGGAAAATAGAGCAGGCCGCTCCACCACGCGCACTCTGACAGAATGTCCTTTTCAGGACTTGAAAGCTATCAACTGACACATGGGAGTCTTGGCTTTGTAAGCTTGTAGTTTTGACTGGCCAGTGTCATCTGATGAAATATACCATATTTACTAGGGCTACCAAACCTGGGCTAACCTTTGGTGGTTGTCGGGATGTTTGCATCCCACATCTGGTAGCCCTATTTTAAGTAGGTTTTGGTTTAGCACATGGCCTTGCTTAGCCATTAGCAATAGGAAGAAAAATGAAGTTAATAATCTTGAGATGGAGCAGTGTCTTCATTGACTTCTGCTTGATTGAGATTCTTGCTTTTCTGAAGCCTGCGGAACAATAGGACTTGGCTATCTGATTGTCTCTGAGGCCTGCTCTTGAGTCAACTCTCCCTTATTCTCACAGTGATAGCATTACTTTGACGGTAACTATCTGATCTCTCTTGATTGTACTGTTGTTCAACCCATTGATATATTGTGAATTGACTCTTAGTGGCCTGCTGATATTGCAAGCAAAGAGGATGATGATTATTTTAATTTTTTAATTTATGTAGTGTTCTTCTATATCACTGACCAACTGAATCACGGAGGTTTGCAAATGCAAAAAACCAACAGTTTAACACACTCCTTCCCCAGTGCCAAAGCACCAAATATCAGAGGTTCTACAGAAAAATACAGTCTTGACCACTTTCCAAAATATGGTAAAGGAGGGCACTATTCAGACCACTGGAGACAAGATGTCCATAACAGGGGGTCATACATGATTTCAATTGGGGCAGGATTCTCAGCTTGCTCTCTAGGCCACCCACATTGAATAGGATGGTTCTCCCTGGAGTAAGTGGTCCCACAGATACCCAGAGGCCAAGCCATATAGAACTTCAAATTGTACCCAGAAGCCTCATGGCAAACAATACATTGCCTGCAGCACCAGTGTTATATGATACTTACATGCCAGCTTCCAAGTACCCTTCAAATGTAGTCCTAGGTAGAATGCATTGCAGATCTGTTAGCAGATGAAGGTATGGGTAGCTGTTTCCAAGGCATCACATTGCAGGAAATGCTATGCTAGCTGAAACTGGCAAAGCTTCCACTAGACCTGGCCTTCACTGGCCTATCTAACAGTAGCTGTAAGTTAGGAGAACCCCAAGTCATCATCTGCTCCTTCGGGTGAAGTGCCTCCCCATCCATACTTAATCCTGGAACAGGTCCATCTGCAGAGATACAATCTAGCTTCTTATTTCCCAAGCGGATCCTCATAGCCTCCAGATACCAGGCCAAAACTTCCACACTTCCCGAGCCTCATGTGGTGATGTAAAACTAAGTATCTGGTGATGCCACATCCCAAACTGATGGAAGACCTCTCCCATTGGCCACATATACATCTTAACTGGTCAGGGAGGAAAGAAGAATCCTGCAGGATCCCACATTGGAGCAACTGACAGGTACCTCTCTCTCCCCTGACTGACTTGCACCACCCAATTCGGTAGGAGTGGAACCGCTGTCACGCAGTGCACCCAATTTTGTAGGCAATCAAGAAGTACACCACAGTTGATGGTATCAAACACCATCAAGAGGAAGGGGGCAATACCCACATGATGTATTGTAGGTCACCTACTAAGGTCACTAAGGTGGTTTCCATCCCATGCCTAGGTCTGAACCCTGACTGAAACACTTGTGGATAATCCACTTTCTCTAGGGCAGTCTATAGTTGGAGCCCCTCCGCTATCTCAACATCTTTTCCCCAAAAGTGAAAGTTGGAGAGTAGCCAAGATTTGCCAGACCCAAGGAGGGCCTTTTCTGAAAGGAATGCATCACAGTGTCTTTTGAGGTTGATGGCATCATCCTCTCCGTTAAAAAGAATTTGACGACCACCTGGATCTAGCTCCAGATTTCCTGAAGGAGCCAGGTGGGGGCTGGGTTCAGCACACAAGGGACAAAGCTTATCCCACAGATTATCCACTTCCTCAGAGTCCACAAGCCAAAATACATGCCAGGTAATCCCCTATCCCACTCATCTCTTATAACCTTGCCCCTGCAGGACTAGGCCAGGAGAAAGTCATGGAATGTTATCTGCAAAATGTTGCACTAAGTTTTCAGCTTGTCCTTCCTGCCTCCCAACCCTAAACAGGGAGCAGATTACCCTAAAAAGTGCTGCTGAGGCACAATCCATGGACACAGTGGTGGAGAAGTCAGTGTTAACTTTTAACTTTAATGAGGCTTTGGGATCTGTAGGAAAATGTTATTCTGTTCTTAAAAGGTTAAAAGATAATAAATAGACATTACACTAACTGGTGAAATTGAGTGTTAATGTTGCACAACAATAATTGATAGCATCAAGTATAATAGACTGGAGCTAATGTTGAGGAGCCAAAAGATTGGTTGCTTCTCTGAGTTTAGTTCCTGGCATTGAAGTTACAACTGAACAGTATATTTACAACACATTAGTGCAGTTTGTAGGAATTCTGAAATGCTAATGACAGAACTCCATGCAGCTTCTAATTAGTTTAGTTTTAGCAGAGCAGAAGCGTCACAGTGAACTTGCACAAGGCTTAATCAGTTCAAAAAACACAAAATAAACACACTTCACACGTTAATGTAAAGTTACAGAAAAATAGCTTACAGTTTTATTGTAGATCAGTTTCATGGTAGCAGAGGATGGTTCATGTGTGCGAGTGATAGGTTCTGACCAAACCCACAGTCTTCTTAATGTGGCCTTGCTGAATGCATGTATGAGCAACGTGGACAGCCATAGCTGACCATCCTCCCAGGTGGGGATTCAAACAGGAAAGAGATGGGAAGAGAAGGGAACAGGAACAGGAAATCGGGGTTCAGCCCCTCCCACACAAAGCAAGTAAGATTAGGTTACAGCAGAGGCTGCCTCCTCCTTCAAGCTTGTGTGAGACGCGCTTGGTTGAAACCCAATAGCTAATGTTGAGGAGCCAAAAGATCGGTTGCTTCTCTGAGTTTAGTTCCTGGCATTGAAGTTACATCTGAACAGTATAATTACAACATGTTAGTGCAGTTGAATTTGGTTTGTACTGCTCTTTCCACAATTACATCCTAATGTGCTTCTGTCAGCTAGTGTTTGCACTGCAGACTGCAGAGAGAGATGGAAATAGTAGGACAGCCAGTGACATACAAGCTCCAGTAACTTCTTGAGTTGGCTCTTGAGAAGTATCATATGTGGATTTGCCTTTGCATGGAGTTCAGAAATGGTAAGTGTTTTAAAGAGTGGCCGATCAGCATGGTGGTGGGCTGGCCCAGATTTCCCAGAGCATGTTGAACACAAATTCTGTGTTGGTAAGCTGTTCCCAGTTAAGTATTGGCTTCCCAAGGAGGATCTTTTCCCATGTGAAGTACACATGGCCCTGTGACCTGAAATGTGCTGGAGGGCCACTTCTCCACATGCCACCACTATGCTCAGAGCACTCGCAGGATAGTGGAGGAAGCTCCAGCATAATGGGAGATTTAGGATTCAGCAGAATCTGATCTTTCTTACCCGACTTGGCACATGTGGGCTGGGCTCACACATTTTACCACTGGCATAAAGTGTTATTATTTTGTAGCAAGCTGCTTGGAAGACCGTTGCTTTCTGAAAACATAGCAAATTGATTAAAATTTGCTAGACTGCCTGAGGAAGTTGTCTCTGGCATTGTGGCAAATGTTCTTCATAGTTTCATGTTTAATCCTCGTCATGGATTGTGCAGGAGCACAATGCAAGGGCTTACTTCCCATGTAAATAAACATGACATGTGGTCTGGGGAGGAAGTGCCGGTACTAGAAAAATACCCTCACTTATTAGGAGTGTTGACCCCAAACCTGAAGCCCCCTCCAATCGCCAAGCTACCCAGAAGCCTTGCCTAGCAGCCCTGCAGGCACGATCAAAGTTAATGGGTGTCTCCAGAGGCAGGTATGCAGGCTCTGCTGATTGAGCTTCTCGATTGGCGACAGCTGCTGTGCTTAGTGTGCCGTCACAAGCCGTGCAGAAAAATGCAGGCTTGTTCTGACTCTTATGCTTTCTGAGTGGGCCAAAAGGAGATTGGAATAGGCTTCTGAGAAATAAACAAGGAAACCCAACATGGTAATGTGCCTGAGATGGTGTATAATGCACAAAGCAGCTGTTTTAATTTAAAAGGGTCCTTCCTCGAGATAGGATCGTTTAACTGGAATGGACTGAGGGTCACTGATTTTCCTCTTCCCGGAAACTCACAAACTTATTCAGATGGGTTTAAAAAAGGCTCTGCTTGCAGGACACCTGTTATCCTGGTTCTCTTGGGGTTTAGGAAGTGACTACTTCTGGTACTACATAGAGAGTCAAGTTGCTAATATTTCTAAGACCACGAGAAAATGTTAATATTTGGTCATGCTTACTATGGGGCCAAGATGAGATAACTGCAAGATCTGGAACTGTGTATCTCATTTATCTAAAGGGAGGAAGGGAGGAAAAGTTTGAACAGTTTGGTAGCTGAAACATGTTGTGCAAGAATTCTGCAACAGCTGCCAAGTGTTTTTAACCTGTCTTTGATTCCAGAATCTGTAGTAGAAATAAATGTATGGCCAGCCTTTTGTAAAGATTCTGTCTTCAGAATGTCATGAAAATCTGACTATTTAAGCACTCTCAAAAGAGTGGTGCATTTCTTACCATCTGACCTGCAGCACACAATGAAACTGAGAGCTACAGCTTTTTCAGACCATGTCATTACTGCACAATGTTGTTGTCTTGTTATTTGTTGCAGAAGATCCAGGCATCTTTGCCAGAATGAGTCCTTCAGTTGCCAGAAAACTATATTTGCTCAGATCAGAAATCAATATTTTCTATCTAGAAAAATCAAGCTTTGTCCCACAGCCAGCCAGCTAGTGTGTCTTTTGGAACTGGAATTTGACTTCAAGATCTATAGTCTATCATGGCATTTATGCATAATGCTCATGACACTATAAACTATTCATGCCTTCCCTGCTAATGATCAGTAGAAGTTGTCACTTTCCTATGTGCTGTTTTAGAATGTTCAAGGTGGAAGGGTAGCTGAACATTATCTGGTAACCCAGAACGCAAGGATTCAAGAATCAAAGGTCCATCCCTGGGTTTGCCACAGAAATTACTGCCTGACAATTAGAGGAACCATTGCCCAGTCAGCAACTCTGTTCACACATCTTACTTACCCATGATGAACTAAACCAGGAGTTTACTCAGTTAACCCATTTTTCTGGATTCACATGATGCACAAACAATAGCCAACCATGTTTTAGGTTATTGTGTGGCTAGTGTATGGTTCAATGTGACTGAACCACAGGAGTATGGCTCATAGCACCCTCTAGGCTAAAATATGGTTGACTAGTTTGGAGTTCACTGTGTCATACCAGCATAACCATTATCAACAAATTTGGGGTAAATAAAGGAATAGTTGGTCTACACACTGGAAGAACCTGTGATGCAATGTGTTGGTTTTTGACTTAGTGTATTGTGTGAACCCAGACATTGCAGATTATAAACCATGGTGCATGGCTTTGCTATACATGTGAACCCAGCCAATTGGAGCTGAGTCAACAAACCCTAATTTAGTAAGATGTAGGAACCAGGTCAAAATAAGGCAGTTTTCTTCAGTTCCTAAATTTTCAATAGTCTTCAGATACTGGATGCATAATATCAACCCTAATATCTCATGTTCCTAACATGCAGATGTTGCTATGAATTCTTTACACATATATTAAAAAGGCTAAGCCCCAGTAAATTTCTCCTTCTCTGCTGCTTGCAAAAATGCCTTGTCACTGGTGAAACCCAAACAGATTTACATAGCTAGATAATATTACTGCTAATATTTTGCATATGACGTGGTCAAATAAAGACACTGCTTCATTTCCCATGTATTTCTTGGGCTGTGGAGCAACATAGGTGTTATGCCTTTGGACAGAATCGCCTGCGGGTTTTCATGGAACTGCTGTTCCACAAAGCAGGACAAACAGACACGAGGAAAATGAGACTTCTACATCAGGGCATTGATGCCAGAGTCAGCACCAAAAGGCTGAACAGGATAAGCAAAAGAGACAAAGCCTGAGGATTAGCAGTTGACATCCTTCTATAAACCACAAAGGCAACAAAGCATGCTAGAGAACGATGTATAATGGGAACAGGAAGACAGACTGCTTACAAGGGGGTACGTTATTTGTCAAACTACAATTCAGTTACGAACTATAGTTCAGGATTGTCTTCTGCGGGAAAGAGCAAATTCTAAGAGCCAGAAGGTTCAGAATGTTTCAAGAGCTGAAAACCTGGTGCTTTGGATCTTTTCATAAAGCGCTTTAATCCCAAAACATATATTTAGCTGGGCATTAGATGAGACCAGGACTTAAAGGAAAAACTCATACAGACAGGTTTGAACTGAACGACATGCTGAGCCAAAGCTGAATTGCTGAAAGCACAATCAATCTGAAGTTGGTTTCAGCAATCTTGTCTTGGTTCATTTCAGAGGAGCTGCAAAATCTCCCTGTGGGGTTGCAGCCAAGTTGCATAGTGGTCTGCATTACATTCTGTTAAGATGCTGAGCGTTCGCTAAAGAATATGCCGGCAGCTTGCTTTGCACTCAGGTGTTATGAAAGAGAGGCAGGAAATGTTGGAATCATCAGGGGTCAACTCAGCATTGTCTCATAAGCATAAGGGGGGTCTTTTCTAGTAAAACACATCTCTCTTGTTCTTGTGGGATGTCACATGGGTCACCTGATTTCCACTTCCTCCTCCTACTTGAGTTTGGGGGATTAACAGCCTCCATTACTATTTGGGCACACCTGCACGCAGGAGGGCTGCAAAATGCAGCTCTCGTCCATTACATCTTGCTTGCATGCAGATCTACAATGAATCTACTTGTATCCAGATCTACTGAACAAATGTAAGCTATCTCTATTTTTCTTCATCTAACTAATGTGTGAAGACTGAATTTATTTCTGAACATAATTTAGCTTAAAGTGCAAGTTCCCTGCTGGTCCATGCTTCTACCCTGCAAGATTGTTGTTAGCTGCTTGGAGTTCTTTTATTAACCTTCAAAACTCCATTAGGAAATCCTTCCAAAAGTTTCCACCATCTTTGGGAAGAAGAGGAAAGGAAGAAAATGGTCAGAACAGTTTCCTTTGGCCTGATTTCTCCAATTGTGCTGGATTTTGACTCCCATAATCCCAAACCAGGATTATGGAAAGTGAAGTCTAACACAACTGGAAAGTGCCAGTTGAGAAGGCTGCTTTAAAGAACATTATTCAGAAGTCAAAACCATCAAATTTAAGTTCACATAGGGAAAAAAAACATTGGCTCCAAACAATATAATTTTTATAGAGCACATTTTTATAGCCACGCCTGGCATGAAGCCTTGACAGCAAATTCTGTCTCACTACCCCCAATACTATGGGAGGGCAGTCCATGTTCTCACCTCAAGATTAAGCAATGATTATAGATCCTTCTTCAATCCCGTTGACTGTCAGTGATATCGCCAACACCTTGTTCCAGTATCAGCACCAAATTGGGAGTCAGGTGGTCCCATTAACCCAGGCAATGAACTAGCTAACCAAGAAGGTGGGACAGAATTTGCCACCGCCAGCATCTCTTGTATCTTGCCCATCTTGTAGATGCTGCAGCAGCCCTCGCATACCAAGCACTTGCCTTCCTGCTTGACAATATGATGGGTTTGCTGGCATATTTACTACCTTCCTTGCTCAGTGGGAATTACTCATCTTTCTAAGAGCTGAACATTTTCCCACTGACCAATCTTGAGTAGGACTTATAATCAGTTTAATGACTGAGAATGCTGCAGAATGGGCACTTGCCTTTCTCCTACAGAACAGCTTGGATTTGCATCAAATACAGTAAGTGTCATATCTGTGGAGAAGGGGGACATTTTGTAAGCAGATGCTGTGAATAGCCCAGATCTGGGTTTTCAGGAAAAGAGGTAGTCCCAGCTCTCAAATGCTCAGAGGCTGGGACATCAAGAAATTAAGTGGAGCCAGACAGGTTGCATAATTTGCTTTCATTTAGTTATTCCTCTTACATTACAGACCCAGACAGATTCAGAAATAAAACAGCGGGCTGTAGTAGACTCTGATGCCACTGGCAACTTCACTGAATCCTCTGTTGCACACAAATATGCTCTCCCCATGCGGTCTATCAATCTGCCAGTTTGGGCTGAAACTATTGATGGCTGGCTCTTATGCTCAGGACCCCTAGATTGATCTCCTTTTCCTCCCGAACAACGATCACCAGGAGTTCTTGTATGACAACCCCCTCCCCTTCCCTGAATCCCCCCCCCCGCCTCCCCTGATTGTGGGCCTGCCTGCTCTTCCCCTCCCATCACCCCTCCTTGGCCCATGTGCAGCCTGATCCCTCTGCGGCCCCTCTCACTGGAAGTGCAAGTCCAAGGGAGCCCCCCTCCCCCCATGGTTTTTCCCCTTGAGGGGTTGCTTTATTGCTGTGTATTGTTGCCTGGAATAAGGAAAGGCTGGGGAACGTGGACAAAAGGAGGCAGGAGGAAAAGGGGAGGAAAAGAGAAGGAAAAAGGCAAGCAAAGCATTTGGCATTGAACAACCAGTTTGCCCAAACTGGATGGAATTAGCCGGATAACATTCCTTTGTATTTGCTCCAAGATATTTGACTTGCCTGCTTGTTTTAGTATTTTAGAGATAAAACTAAGTAGAATTATAAAATATTGGTCATTTCAAAATATGCTTCCTTTGATTCCATATTGCGTTGCATGTCAGTTTTATTTTAGCTCATTTTAGACATGGAAAAGAAAGGAATATGGTGCACACATACTTTATTCCAAGTCTCAATCCAATGCATTTTGAGGAAAAACTCTCCTTTGGGGGACTGTGAATAACAGAAATGATATCTTTACAATGCATATATCAAATAATAACTACAAATGAAACACACATCACGCCATCTGAAATAATGCAAACTGTTCATAAATGAACTAACCACCAGAAGAATGTAACAAGTATGAAAAAAATCTAAAATCAAATTAGAGCAAAACTAAAAACATAAAAAAGCCATGAGCATAGCCCAAATAAATTAAATGCAGTGTGACAAAATAAAAACCAATGATGCATATTATGTAGAAATGTATAGCAATAATATAAAATTGTTGTCAATTATACAAAATATGTGAACACATAGCTCTATGGTCAGGATAGGAAACATATAATTTCTCATTTTGTTTTATTTCCACTGCCTGCCTATTTTTTTTCCTGGCTTTTTTTTTTTAAGCATCAGTACTTTCGGCTGCATTTGAAAATTGTCTAGAAACCAGGGGAATATTTGAAGCATGACACATTCCCACTGTCTGGTCCTAGTTAGTTGCCCCATGTAAAAGCTTGCTACAAGAGTCCATTTTAGAAATTTGGAGAATATGAATTAGCTTGACCTGGTTGGTCTGCCCAGGAGAAGTCACAGTTGACACATCAGATGATGGGAGACATATGGTCACAGATGACAACCAAGACTGAGAATTTGATTAGGTGAATGTAATCGCACCTAGAACAAAATGAAGCACACTAGCTATGTTCACTTATCTTTCTAAGCCATGGTTTATTTAATCATAATCTGTTGGATAAGCAATGAGGGCTAGGTTCACAGAACACATTACCACAAAACATACAAACTCTATGAACTAGGTCATAGAGTTGCCTTTTGGAATCCTCTCCCTTAACCATGAATGGAACCACCAAACACTGCATCTCCCATTCTCAATGCAGAAAGCATAGTACCCAAAGCACTGGATGATGGATGGTATTGAAAATTGCCAGGAGTTGTAGGAGAATTAGCTTTCCCCTAGCCCTTTTCTCAGCCATCCATCATGGTGACTAAGGTGGTTTTTGTGCTGAAACCAAGCTAGTAACCAAATTAAAATGCATCAATATCATTAAAAAAAGCCTGGAGTTGTTTGGCCACCATATGCTCCAGCATTTCATCAGAGAGAGAGAGAGAGAGAGAGAGAGAGAGAGAATATGAGAATGAGAGAGAGAGAGAGAGAGAGAGAGAGAGAGAGAATGAGAGAGAGAGAATGAGAGAGAGAGAATGAGAGAGAGAGAATGAGAATACTAGCTTTGACCAGCTGATGTTGTTCTGATCCTCTGTGATCAGGAGGCTGTTTTCCAATACGTCATAAGGTGGTCTTAGTCATTTGGTCTATTACTTTCTTGAAATGCTGGACTGATCATTTAAATTGCTAGACCAGGTAGGATCTCACATGGCTGTTGGAAGAAGTCTCAAATCAAGTGGCCAAACTCTCTTATCACCTCACATCTCCATGTGTACTTGAGGATGTGTGTGTGTGTGGGGGGGGAATCTGTTACCCATTCTTAAATATGAAACATCTCACTGAAGATCCCAGCAGCTAAGTGGAGGGGGTTAGCCATGAAGCCCCTTGACCATTCCCCTCTTTTGAGGACAGAGCCATGTGTCCATCATATAACCTGCCTTTGAATGAAGCAATGATTGGTGCTGGAACCACTGTCAAAACAAGAGCTGATACCCAGTTCTGTCAGCTTCTATCAATGGAATACAGTGGTGCTGTACATTATTTATTTATTTTATCTTATTTATACCCTGCCTATCCCCTCCCTAATGGAGGGCTCTAGGCGGCTTACATACATGTAAATTTATATATATTATACAGCCATATATATTACATACAATGTTACCGCGCGATAGGAAGGAGGTGAGGGAACCGACTCTTCAGCTGCAGGCATCGGACTACATGCCCCAGAATGCCTCGCTCGAGCCGACTGCTGACGTCCAGGAAGTTGTTGTTTCAGATCCGTCGTCCTCCGCCGCCATTGTCGGGATTCACCAGGTCTTCTTGGTTCGAGGACGACCCTCCGAAAGGACGCCAGCAAATTGACCCACGTAAGTGGTACCCAATTTATCTACTTGCTTTTGCTTTCAAACTGTTGGGTGGACAGAAGCCGGGGCTAGTGACGAGAGCTCACCTCGCCACGCGGTTTTCAAACTGCCAACCTTATGGTCGGCAGTCTAACGGCTCAGCAGTTTAACCCGCTGAGCCACCGCGCCCCTTTGGTATTTACAGTGTGAACCTCTAAGATTATCAGTTCATTTGAGGGGGAAATGGTGTTTCAATCAATAGGATGATAATCAGGTGTGAGTGTAGGAGGTCCTGCCTTATTTAAAGAACAGAATTTTGGATATTCGCTATTGAAGTCTAATCTTCACAACACAATATGTGGAAGTGTGTCATGGCTCAAACAAAGGAGATTTCTGAGGACTTCCAGAAAACAGTTGTTGATGCTCACCAGGCTGGAAAAAGTTACAAAATGATTTCTAAAGAATTTGGACTCCACCAGTCCGTCAGGCAGATCGTATACAAATGGAGGCAATTCAACACCATTGTTACCCTCCCCAGGAATGGTCGACCAACGAAGATCGCACCAAGAGCAAGGCGTGTAATATTCTGGGAGGTCTCAAAGAACCCCAGGTTAACATCTAAGGAGCTAAAGGCCTCTCTTGCATTGGCAAATGTCAGTGTTCATGAGACCACCATCAGGAAAACACTGAACAACAATGATGTGCATGGCAGCGTTGCTAGGAGAAAGCTACTGCTCCTCAAAAAGAACATTGCTGCCAGTCATCATCATCAAGTTTATTACAGCCCTAAGGCCAGACAAAATCAAAATATCTAATAATAGCAGACATACATACATACATACATACATACATACATACATACATACATAACAGAAAAACAATAAATATGATAAGATTTAAAAATAATTAAGAATAAAAATACTAAAATAAATCAAAATAAAATACTACTTTAAGAAATTTTAAACCTAAGTAATGGTGCAGCATATCCTACAGATGGTAGCACAAAACTGGGCAACTCGGGAGGATATTTTTGAGTCCTTGTCCGAAAGAAGTAGCATTAAATAGAAATCACACTCCCTACCTGGAAATTTCTTTGAAATCTGATATATAAGGGTCTGTCTAGAGTCCTTATATAGGGAGCCATATAATAGCATATGGCTTAGAGTTTCTATTGAGCCATTACCACATGGACATAACCAAAGGTGCATAGGGATGCCCTTAAAATGCCCAAAAAGGACTGCTGAGGGCAAAACATCCAACCTGGCTAAGGTGAAGGCCTTACGAAATTTCAAAATTGTAATGGAAGATAAATAGGAGGCTGGAATGAACACTTTTGGAAGAAAATGATAAATATTGGGGTGTAGCACCTTACTTAAATTTGCCTGTCTACAATTTGCAAAAGACCACATGGATAAGCCAGAAGGCTATTGGAAGAATGCTCTGTGGACTTTTTGTTGTTTATTCGTTCAGTCGCTTCCAACTCTTTGTGACTTCATGGACCAGCCCACACCAGAGCTTCCTGTCGGCCGTCACCATCCCCAGCTCCCCCATGGTTGAGTCCGTCACCTCCAGAATATCATCCATCCATCTTGCCCTTGGTCGGCCCCTCTTCCTTTGGCCTTCCACTTTCCCTAGCATCAGCTTCTTCTCCAGGATATCCTGTCTTCTCATTATGTGGCCAAAGTACTTCAGTTTTGCCTTAAATATCATTCCCTCAAGTGAGCAGTCTGGCTTTATTTCCTGGAGTATGGACTGGTTTGATCTTCTTGCAGTCCAAGGCACTCTCAGAATTTTCCTCCAACACCACAGTTCAAAAGCATCTATCTTCCTTCGCTCAGCCTTCCTTATGGTCCAGCTCTCACAGCCATAGGTTACTACAGGGAATACCATTGCTTTGACTATGCGGATCTTTGTTGTCAGTGTGATGTCTCTGCTCTTAACTATTTTATCGAGATTTGTCATTGCTCTCCTCCCAAGAAGTAGACGTCTTCTGATTTCCTGGCTGCAGTCAGCGTCTGCAGTAATCTTTGCTCCTAGAAATACAAAGTCTGTCACTGCCTCCACTTTTTCTCCCTCTATTTGCCAGTCATCAATCAAGCTGGTTGCCATAATCTTGGTTTTTTTGAGGTTTAACTGCAACCCAGCTTTTGCACTTTCTTCTTTCACCTTCGTCATAAGGCTCCTCAACTCCTCCTCGCTTTCAGCCATCAAAGTGGTATCATCTGCATATCTAAGATTGTTAATGTTTCTTCCAGCGATTTTAACTCCAGCCTTGGATTCCTCAAGCCCAGCACGTCACATGATGTGTTCTGAGTACAGGTTGAATAGGTAGGGTGAGAGTATACAGCCCTGCCGTACTCCTTTCCCAATCTTAAACCAGTCCGTTGTTCCGTGCTCTGTTCTTACCGTTGCTACTTGGTCATTATACAGATTCCTCAGGAGGCAGACAAGATGACTTGGTATCCCCATATCACCAAGAACTTGCCACAAGTTTGGTTTCCGACAACCAAAGTCAATGGGGAAGCTGGCAGGAGGATGCAATTGGCGATCATGTACTGTCACACCTAACGACTGTGTGGGATTTGCTTAACAACGGCAAGCAGAACTGCCACAACTGCTGTCGTAAGTTGGCGCAGTCATGTGACATTGCACTTTATGACTATGTCACTTAGCAACAGAGTTGCCGATCCCAGTTTACCATAGTTAAGCAAGGACTACCTGTATAATGTTTTTTTTATAGTAAATTTTATTAAGTTTCAAGAGAAGAATAAAAACTACAGAAAAACAAAAACTGCAAAGAAAGAAAAAAAACTAAAAAGGTGCAGAAACATAAGAGAATTTTTTTTCAAATTTACAAAAAGATGCGGCTTCCGACTTTTAACAGCAAGGATATACAAACATTTCCATAAACAATCTCTTACTCTATATTAAACCAAAACACATTATTTCTATAAATCATTCCACTTTAACACATAATAAAAATCACTAAGTACAGTTACTCCTCCCCCTTATATTAAAATTAAGGGGGAAAAATTTCATATAAACCTCCTAAACATCTTTCTCCCCTCCAAAAGATAACACATATTTAATTATTCCCTTCCTACCACTATTCTATACGTTTCTGTCTATTATAATAAGAATCAAATTAAAAAGCACATAAGTTTTCTGCTATTATACTTAATAGTACAAGAATTTTAATAATCCCAATCTTAATAAACCCCAAAAACAAAGACAATTCAAAACAGTAATTCCATATCTTTAAAAGTGAATAACATCAATCAAATCCTTAAAGCAAACCAGATAAACATTCTTTAATCCTAATACAACAGTTTTAATAATTTTAATCTTAATAAATCCAAAAAACAAAGACAATTCAAAACAGTAAATCCAAATCTTTAAAAGCAAATAGCATCAATCAAATCCTTAAAGCAAACCAAGTAAACATTCTTTAACCCTTATCCCACTTCAAAATAAACCAGAGCAGTTACATATCCCCACAATGTGCACAGACCTTTCCTCTTAAAAGAATCAAACAGCCCAACTGCCCCCCTCAAAGATTCCAGGTTCTTTTCATGGCATTCTACCAGGAGATCGATTTTACTTATGGCTTGCAGATCATTCTCTCCCTTAGACTTCTCCAACTCCATTATCCAATCTTCATCCAGCATCTCAATAAAAATCCCAATCTCAGTCTTAAAAAACCCTTTCTATCGCTCTTAAATTGCTCAATTTCATCCACCACATCCCCAATCTGATGGCACATTTTAGATCTCATATTTTCTACAATGTCCTGGATATCTTGCATAAAAGTTTGATAAAAGTCAGAAGAAATCTGTTTAAAATCCTAGTGAAGGTCAGAAAAAATCTGTTTGAAATCCTCCATGTCTCACGCAGTAGATTATGGCACCCCCTAGGAGCTTAACCAGCGAAAGTCAAAGATATGGAAGAGATCCAAAGTGTGTTTACATAAATTGAGAATGAGATAGCAGACTGTTCTCAAGGGAAAGTGAAAACAGAAAGCTGAAGGTTCAAATCAGCCGATTCAACGTGTAGGAAAATGCTAATATCTTCAAATTTAATACAAAAATAACAACAGGAAGACAATTGTTTACTCTCAATCCTCTTTTATATTTGGAAGGAAAACGAAATCCAAAACTTAAAAAATATTTTTTTTAAAGTAATCCCCAAAATAACGTTAAGCACCAAGAGAACCAGCTTCTCCTCACTGTAGAAAGCCTCTCTTGGGGTACATATACTTAAAAAAAAATACAGATTGGTGATTTAGAAATGGGGTGGCTGGTCTTAGTGTCCCTTTAAGGCTACAGCGTGGCTTGGAAAGTGGTGAAGTCCCCGCCTCCCAGCTGGCTCTTACCAGTCGAACATGAAACACTGTTTGCGAGCTTCTGGCTGCAAGCAGCCATCCGGAGGGCAGATGGGGTGTTTCCAGGTGTTTTCCTTTATCTGGAGAACACTCCTGGGCTTCAGGAAAACCTGCCTGAGCCCAAAAATAGTTACCGCGCCGTCAGCTCCGCCCGCTGAACCCGCGGGCACAGCCGTTCAGTCCGCCATTCCCACCATAAGCCTAAATAATGTTTTTGACTCATTTGTTTAATAGAGTTCTCTACTAGATAAAGTTTTAGGACTTGTGTGGAGAACAGATCATGTTTTAGGTCATATGTATGCAGGAATATTGAAAATTCAAAAGGGTTCACAAACTCTCAAGCACCACTGTATACTGTATGTAGGGGTGGAGTCCTTTGCTTGAGGTAGCAAAATAGCTTGCCTAGCCCTTGATTTGTGGGGATTCTGTCAGTGATCCTTCCCGCACAACTGCTCAGAGGCACTTGAGTGCCTATATTCTAGCCTTTGAACTGGTCTATGAAAGAGATGCTTGGGCTGAGGCCTAGTGAGTTGACTTGAGCTTGACTTGGCTATCTCATCGGCCTACTCTTAGTGGATGCCAATGGCATCCAATTCTATTAACACTCAAACAGTCCTTCTCTTTGAATTTGTACTTGGCCCTAACCTAAGGAAATGGTTTATTTTCCCTTTTCATTGTTTTATCTAGCCATGATTGCATTGTTGTGTTTTTTTTTCTTTTTCTTTTTTGGAGACTTTTCCCAAAATGACTGAATTACTATTTACAACAGATATTGTGGCTTAAAAGCAAGAACAAAATAAAGCTGAACAATGAAATGTCCCTGTACCAGTCCTATCTTCTCTCCTCCATTATTTTTGCATGCTTGAACTCCATTTCCTGCCAGCAGTAAACACAATCCCATGATTATTTTGTTATTGGTTTTGTTTGGTTTTGTTTGGTTTTGCTCAAAGAACAATAATTCAGCACTAGATGTTAATTATGATAGTCCTGGAAATTATACACCATGGAGATGTGGATCCATTTGTTAAGGTTGTACTTACCGAAGACTGAAACCAAAGGGTATTTTTCTGACTCAGCTGACAATAAGGAAAAATAAAGTTAGTGATGGCGTAAGCCGTGGGCCTTCCCTGTTAATAATGTGAAGCACTCAAGCCGTTATTAGCTTAATGGTTTAATTTAATAGATCTTTCCTGGAGGTAGAATTTATAGTGCGAACAGTCGAGTTAGAAAAAGTAAAGTTAATAATAGCACGGACTGCAGAACGTGTTACAGGAACTGGTCTTCAGCACTAATTATGTTTTGATTTTTGAATTTTAAGCAGCACCTTTTGCTTATTTCACAGCCCTAGTGTGGATGTTTGGCATTTTATTTACATGTTACACTTTCTGAAATGCATCAGGAAAAGCTGGAGCTGCAAGCTGCCCAGGTTAGAATTAATTTGTCCCCAATTATATTTCTGCAGCATATTGTGATAATAACTGGTCAGTGAAGAAACAAAACACCTGCCAAAGCTATTAGAGCTTGCTTAGAATACTCATGCAGTGAAAGACAAACACAATGGCTATGCTCACAACATGCTTACCTATGGTTGCCTATGGTTAACTCAAGTAACCAGATTTTCTTGGTTTGCCAGCACACTTAATGACCACAATTGGGACCAGCAACTCTGTTGCTAAGCAACACAGTCATTAAGTGAGACATCATGTGACTGTGACTTGCGATTTCACTGCTGGCTTCTCCATTGTCTCTGCTTGTCAGAAGCCGGCTGTGAAGCTTGCAAATAGTGATCATGTGACTGCAGGACCCTGCGATGGTCATAAATGTGTGCCAGTTGCGAAGCACCCAAATGGTGATTATTTTTCCAGCGCTGTCGTAACTTCAAACAGTCGCTAAACAGGGCAGTCATTAACCAAGGACTACCTGTACTGACTAACCAGATGGTTTGGTGGGCTCTTGCTCCTTTTTTGCCCACCACTAGTGTTAAAAACTCATATCCAAAGAATTTTTGCCACGGACATAATTGGTGCAATAGCCTTGTTGTGATTGTTTATTTATTTATTTGATTTTGATGCCACCCAGTTCTACCCAACTCTGGGCAGCTCACAAAGTAAAGAACAACATAAAAACAATAGGTAAACATGGACACAGTAAAATTAATCCAAAAAGAATTACAAAACAGTTATAAGATGGCAGTCCAGATAACACCAATCTTAAACAGGGGGGGTCCAGTCACCCTACCCCAATGCCTGGGAGAACAGCCTAGTTTTCAAGGCCTTCTGGAACATCATCAGGGTGGGAGCTGTATGGATCCCGGGACGACCTCATTCCAGAGGGTAGAAAGAAGAGATCCACCGTAATACGGTGGCCCCAAGTCCCAGTCTCCAGAGCCAGTCCAGAAGGATACCATGGATGACCCCTAAATTGATTGGATTTGCAAACTAGGGATATTTGAGACAATTTAAAAAGATTTGAGGGCCAATGACCACAACTGTTCTGAATGCAGCCAAGTAATACCATTTGTCATGGGGGGCTTGGGCTTGGAGTCCATGGGGGGTTCGGGCTCGGAGTCAGAGTCAGACGACGAGGACGGGCGGCCAGCCTCTGACATAGAGATGGAGGGAGAGCAGACAGCTCTAGATAAACGGCTGCCTGAGCAGTCAGAGGAGACGGGGCTGGTCAGAGAGCAGCAGGCACAGGCACCGCTGATTAGTGAGGACAAAGACTCAGAGCTGCCACCCCTTCCCAGTGCTCAAGAAAGGAGAGCTGAAAGGAGAGAGGAACAGTGGAGGTTGGCGAGGCTACGTGAGAAAGTAGCCCCGCCCTCCTAAATAAGCTCCACCCAGGTCTGCCTCTATAAAAAGGTAGCCACAAGCCCAGACCATTAGTTGGGGACAACCGTCTGCTTACCGGACTCCATGTGCCTGGATTCCTGATCGGCAAACCTCGTGACCTGACTCTTGACTCTTGGACTCCCTTGACTAATCGTGTTTTGAACGTGAAACTCCCTTAAGGCAAGCTCGTGGGACTTTTGGGGCTTGTTTCTTTAGAGTGTGTGCATTTGCGCTCACACTCCCTGGCCGCCTGTTCATTACCTGACAAGTTTACCTCACAAGTTTCTCAGCAAAGTTTACCTCACAAGTTTCTCAGTAAAGTTTTACAACTGCCTTCCTGGTGTATTGTGTGTGATTGGGCTGGGACAGGACACCATTGGCATGGTGAAATTTGTAGTCACTGATTTGCTCCTCCAAAAGCACAACTTTGCACATTAGCAACACATTATCCCAAACTGAGTAGAAGTGCAAAAGTGCACAACAGAGCATGGCATAATGGGGAGAGAAAAATGATCACCCAGGGATTGACAGATCATATGGCTCCAACTTTTTCTTCTGTTGCACTTCCATGCCTTTAACAATATCTTTATGAATACATTAATTTATTCACAACAATAATGCATAAAGTTTCATCAGCTTCATTATGGCATCGAGCCAGGATTATTTTTAATCATGTTTTGTTGTTGTTTATTCGTTCAGTCGCTTCCGACTATATATATAATATATATATATAAAATATAATTTAATTTAATAATAATTTTTAATCATAGTTTGTTGAATAAGTCATTGTAGCCTGGCTCACCCAGAATATTAAGTCATATTGCATGAGGTCACATCTCACAAAGCTGAAAATAAATTACACCTTGATACTGTGTTCCGTAAAAACTGAGACTGATTTGAGAAGCTTAATTGTCTGGCCCTTTAATAGAGAAGTTCCAGCTTTTCCAGGTCCTGCAGATCCCCCATTGCCTTCGCAGAGAAAACGATTAACTATCTGGGAGAATGGATTGGAGGCAAGAAAACAGCGTCTAAAGCCTGCTGCGAGGAAGTTGTTGGTTGTGGTGTCAAGGTGACTGATAGTGCAATAAAAAGACCCAGAAGAATGGCTGGAACAGTAGCATTTGGAGCCCTTGGGGGCTGGGAGAATGTAGCACCCATCACTTATTGAGTGTAACTGGGGTGCGAAAACAGTCATGGTGTGGCAAGGGGTGGAAATGCTGCTACTTGCAAGAGGACTCTATTATGTTCTCCTACTGCCAGGTTAAAAAAGGAGCATCCAGGGTAAGGGCCTTTATCTGCAAATGGCCCTCATGACCAGGAGTGAGATGGGTGGGTGGGGGCTGGAATTGTTACAGCAGTGTTTCTCAACCTTGGCAGCTTGAAGTCTACACATCTTCAAGCTGCCAAGGTTGAAAAACACTGTTACAGTGATAGAGTGCAGTAAATGGTGTGTCTGTGTGTCTGTGCGTACTATGGAGTTGTTATGGAGGATGGAGGGTTAATAAAAAAAGCCCATGAACTCTCTTTGAGAGGAATTTGTTGTTTATTCGTTCAGTCGCTTCCGACTCTTCGTGACTTCATGGACCAGCCCACGCCAGAGTTTCCTGTCGGCCATCACCATCCCCAGCTCCCCCATGGTTGAGTCCGTCACCTCCAGAATATCATCCATCCATCTTGCCCTTGGTCGGCCCCTCTTCCTTTGGCCTTCCACTTTCCCTAGCATCAGCTTCTTCTCCAGGATATCCTGTCTTCTCATTATGTGGCCAAAGTACTTCAGTTTTGCCTTAAATATCATTCCCTCAAGTGAGCAGTCTGGCTTTATTTCCTGGAGTATGGACTGGTTTGATCTTCTTGCAGTCCAAGGCACTCTCAGAATTTTCCTCCAACACCACAGTTCAAAAGCATCTATCTTCCTTCGCTCAGCCTTCCTTATGGTCCAGCTCTCACAGCCATAGGTTACTACAGGGAATACCATTGCTTTGACTATGCGGATCTTTGTTGTCAGTGTGATGTCTCTGCTCTTAACTATTTTATCGAGATTTGTCATTGCTCTCCTCCCAAGAAGTAGACGTCTTCTGATTTCCTGGCTGCAGTCAGCGTCTGCAGTAATCTTTGCGCCTAGAAATACAAAGTCTGTCACTGCCTCCACGTTTTATCCCTCTATTTGCCAGTTATCAATCAAGCTGGTTGCCATAATCTTGGTTTTCTTGAGGTTTAACTGCAACCCAGCTTTTGCACTTTCTTCTTTCACCTTCGTCATAAGGCTCCTCAACTCCTCCTCGCTTTCAGCCATCAAAGTGGTATCATCTGCAAATCTGAGATTGTTAATGTTTCTTCCAGCGATTTTAACTCCAGCCTTGGATTCCTCAAGCCCAGCATGTCGCATGATGTGTTCTGCGTACAGGTTGAATAGGTAGGGTGAGAGTATACAACCCTGCTGTACTCCTTTCCCAATCTTAAACCAGTCCGTTGTTCCGTGCTCTTACCGTTGCTACTTGGTCATTATACAGATTCCTCAGGAGGCAGACAAGATGACTTGGTATCCCCATACCACCAAGAACTTGCCCCAATTTGTTATGATCCACACAGTCAAAGGCTTTAGAATAGTCAATAAAACAAAAATAGATATTTTTCTGAAACTCCCTGGCTTTCTCCATTATCCAGCAGATATTGGCAATTTGGTCTCTAGTTCCTCTGCCTTTTCTAAACCCAGCTTGTACATCTGGCAATTCTTACTCCATGAATTGCTGGAGTCTACCTTGCAAGATCTTGAGCATTACCTTACTGGCATGTGAAATAAGTGCCACTGTTCGATAGTTTGAACATTCTTTAGTGCTTCCCTTTTTTGGTATGGGGATATAAGTTGATTTTTTCCAATCTGATGGCCATTCTTGTGTTTTCCAAATTTGCTGGCATATGGCATGAATCACCTTGACAGCATCATTTGCAAGATTTTAAACAGTTCAGCTGGGATACCGTCGTCTCCTGCTGCCTTGTTATTAGCAATGCTTCTTAAGGCCCATTCAACCTCACTCTTCAGGATGTCTGGCTCTAACTCACTGACCACACTGTCAAAGCTATCTCCAATATTATTATCCTTCCTATACAGATCTTCCGTATATTCTTGCCACCTTTTCTTGATCTCTTCTGCTTCTGTTAGGTCCTTACCATCTTTGTTTTTGATCATACCCATTTTTGCCTGGAATTTACCTCTGATGTTTCTAATTTTCTGGAAGAGGTCTCTTGTCCATCCTATTCTATTGTCTTCTTCCACTTCCGCGCATTGCTTGTTTAAAAATAATTCCTTATCTCTTCTGGCTAACCTCTGGAATTTTGCATTTAATTGGGCATATCTCCCCCTGTCACTGTTGCCTTTTGCTTTCCTTCTTTCTTGGGCTACTTCCAGTGTCTCAGCAGACAGCCATCTTGCCTTCTTGGTTTTCTTTTTCTTTGGGACGTTTTTTGTTGCCGCCTCCTGAACAATGTTGCGAACTTCTGTCCATAGTTCTTCCAGGACCCTATCTACTAAATCTAGTCCCTTAAATCTATTCTTCACCTCCACTGCATATTCCTTAGGAATATTAGTGAGCTCATATCTAACTGATCTGTGGGTCTTCCCTATTCTCTTTAGTCTGATTCTAAATTTTGCAATAAGAAGTTCGTGATCTGAACTACAGTCATCTCCAGGTCTTGTTTTACCGACTGTATAGATGTCCGCCACCTTTGGCTGCAAAGGATGTAGTCAATCTGATTTCGGTGTCGACCATCTGGTGAAGTCCATGTATAAAGTCGTCTTTTAGGTTGTTGGAAGAGAGTGTTTGTTATGCACAGTGAGTTGTCTTGGCAAAATTCTATCAGCCTATGTCCTGCTTCATTTTGTTCTCCCAGACCATGCTTGCCTGTAATTCCAGGTGTCGTTTGACTACCCACCTTAGCATTCCAGTCTCCTGTAATGAAAATAACATCTCTTTTTGGTGTATTATCCAGTAGGTGCTGCAGATCCTCATAGAACTGATCTACTTCTGCTTCTTCAGCATCTGTGGTTGGGGCGTATATTTGGATCACTGTGATGTTAAATGGCTTACCCTGAATTCGAATTGAGATCATTCTATCGTTTTTTGGATTGTATCCAAGCACTGCTTTAGCCACTTTATTATTAATTATGAAGGCTACTCCATTTCGTCTGTGGTCCTCTTGTCCACAGTAGTAGATCTGGTGGTCATCTGATGTGAAGTGGCCCATTCCAGTCCATTTCAGTTCACTGACACCTAAAATGTCTATATTTAATCTTGACATCTCACCAATAACCACATCCAATTTACCCTGGCTCATAGATCTTACATTCCAGGTTCCTATGGTGTGTTGATCTTTAGAACATCGGATTTGTCGTTCACCACCAGCACCGTCGGCCGCTAGCCGTCCTTTTGGCTTTGAGCTAGCTGCGTCATCACATCTGGGGCTAGTTGAACGTATCCTCTGTTCCTCCCCGGTAGCATTTTGACCATCTTCCGACCTGGGAGTCCCATCTTCCGATGGTATACCGACATATCTCTGGTTGTACTGATCCATTTAGTTTTCACGGCAAGAATACTGGGGTGGGTTGCCATTACCTTCCCCAGGGATCGTATGTAGTCTGACCTCTCTGCCACGACCTTCCCGTCTTGGGTGTCCCTTCACGGTTTAGCTCATGGTTTCATTGAGGTGCTCAAGCTCCAGCACCACGGCAAGGTAACGATCTCCTTTGCTGGAGTTTGAGAGGAATAGGGCAAAGAAAAAGGTAAATGCACACAACAGCTCCTTCAGTTTTTGACTGGTCACATAGTTTCAAATACAACACTAAAGTGGGTTGATTAATTTTTGGCTTACTGCAGTGTATCTCATCCTCAGGAACTTTAAGATGTGTGGATTTCAACTCCCAGAATTCCCCAGCCAGCATGAAGAAGTCCACACATCTTAAAGGTGCTGAGGTTGAGAAACACTGGCTTAGTGTGTGGTATGAATCCAGCCAGTGACAGCTTATTCATTCAAATGTTTATATTGAGAAAGCCCACCCCCCAAATTAGGTCCTTTTTATGGTTCTTGCTAGACATCCAAACTTACCCAATTATTTTTCTTTTGTTTAAAACAAGAATACCAAGGTTTAGCCAAAGGCAGTAAAGTGACAGACAAAGCAACTGTTTCACGTATTGCACAAATCGTATGCTTCTGCAATATGTTACACATATTGCATAAACCCAGCCCTTATAGGTTATAAAGCTGAAGACTTAGAGCATTGCACAAAGCTAATAAATTGTGATTTATTCTATAAATCACATTTAACCAGACCATGACTTACTGTAATTTGTGAATCCAGACACAGACACACAGTACTGAAACTTTGTAATCTTTATATTCCCGTTAGCTAATATTTATAAATGGTATTATTCATTCCTATCCAAAAGGTGGAGTACACTAATTTACTAAGGCACTTGTCTTCTATTCCAATCTGGAGTGGGGATAAATACAAAATTTCCTTGTATTATGCCTCTACTTCATGATTTTGAATGCACTATGATTACATTCAGCACAGAGAAGTGGGAGTAGCACAAGGAAAATAGGTCAGACAATAGAAATCTGTGCACTCCAGAGTCAGAAAAAAAACCTTCTCTGTGCCAACATTATATAGAAGAGCAGTGTTTCTCAACTTCAGCAGCTTTAAGATGTGTAGACTTCAACTCCTAGAATTCCCCCATCTACCATGCTGGCTGGGGAATTCTGGGAGTTGAAGTCCATACATCTTAAACTTGTTGAGGTTAAGAAACACTGTAGAAGAGCAATGGAAAAGGTAGCTGTGGCCAATTGTTTCAGGTTCTCATTGATGACCTAGATTTGATTGGCTGTGTTTGCACAACATACGGACCAATCACATTTTAGTCTGTGTATTTATGACTCTGTATGTCATGCTAGCCTAGAAGCATCATTTTTAGTTGTTCTAGTTTAAAAATGGTAGGTTTTTTTTTTCTCGTGACAGTTTTTGCTGTGAGGCAATCTAGTATGCTAGAAGTGTCACCTTGATTGGTCAGTGCTCATGGGACCAGTCTTATGCAGCTGCTGTTCCTGGGGCCATTTGTGCAACACACCATAGTTACTTTCACAGCCCTTGGGGGAGGTCATGTTGCCATTTTGCTTACTCCACTCCTGCTTTGGTGGCACCATTGCTAGTTTCTGGATTTTTCTATTTCACTTTCTATCCTACTTTGCATTCCCTTGTGGTCTCTTGAGTCTGCTTCTGGATCAGCAGTGATGAAGTCTGCTCCTTTTTCTATATAATGTTCTGCTTTCCAAGTATTTGAAAATCATAACCATACTTTTCCATAAACTTTATTTTCTACTGTCTAAACTTACCCAGATCATTCAGCCCATTACTACAAACAGGAATTACAACAAACCTTGTCACATTTTAAAGATTTATCAGATTAATTACTGATTAAGTGTTCGTTGATCACTTGATAAAGAGCTGCAAGACACTTGATTATATTTCCTGCAAAAGATGGACATGGTTAATTCCTCTGGAAACCAGCTGTGGCACTGACGATTTAAACAGCTGACAAGCCTGCTAAGAAGCACTTAGGGAGTGTGTTATGACAAGCTGCCCTGCCATACTGGTGCGATGGGAGAGCTCATCCTGTTGAGTGACCTGGGAATTATGCGAATAGGTGTGTTTTTATTTTGTGGAATGAAAATACGTTTTATGGGAATTGTGTTTTTATCCGTATGTTTTTATGGATTGTGAACTGCACAGAGTCTTGTGAATGAGGACAAGACAGAAATTTTGAAATGAATAAACACCTCTTTAAAAATTAAACTCAGGTGAGGCATGAAGCTTACTGGGTATGAACAGAGACTTATGGACCCATTGGCTATAACTGCCCTGTGTCTTTGACTAATCATCCACTAGGCATAGCCAAATACTTTCTGCAGAAGTGCCTGGCTATGATACGGTAGCTTGACTCACATAGTGCACTAAGCCATTGTTTGCTTAACCATGGTTTAATGAATAAGACTGAATTGGCTGGGCATGTGCAATACTAAGGTACTAAGAAACCACAATGCTAAGGTCATATAGCACCCTAAGCAAAACCAAGCAAACTATGTGTAAACCCAACCTTGAGTTGAGATTTCTGCCCCCGTCATCTGGAGAGCTTGAACTTTTCCATGTCTTAACATAGGCTTCCAAGACACTAGCTTAATATCAGAACTGCTTGGCCCATTGGGTGGAAGGTCACTAATCCCCTCTCCCAGAAGCCCTCTGGGTCTTCATATACTGGCCCTGCCTCCAGTTTAGAGGTAGTTTCTGCTGCCACCTTGTGCAGGTCTGCTACAAATGGCTTGTTTCCAGCCAGAACCTTTCTACGAAATATTGGAGAGTTGTTGTTGTTGTTGTTGTATAAAAAGTACAGACTATATTATAGGAAAAAAAGTAGATCTTGTATACATCCTGAGGTTTGATGCAAGACTGACAGACCCAATTTTTCTCACTTGTACAGAGAAATGAAACCAGTTAGATTTAACTCAGCACCACACACACACACACGCAAAGAAAAGATCTCATGCAAATGTGTGGCATAACTCATTACCAATTTCTTCAAATATAACATTATCTGAAACATCTGTTGATCTGTTTTACTTTTCCTGGACATCCCATTTTCTGGGGATTCTGATAAGTTAATATTGAGGCTGCTGAGGAGAACAGCATTAATCTTCTGCTTTAGTGAGCCCTAGTTCATAGTTCCTGGCATTCTGCTTCTGGGTTTAAAAGAACCACAGCTTTTCTCTACGTCAGGGGTCCCCAACCCCCAGGCCATGGACTGGTACCGGTCCGTGGCTTGTTAGGAAGCGGGCTGCACAGCAGGAGGTGAGCGGTGGGCGAGCGAGCGAAGCTTCATCTGTATTTACAGCCGCTCCCCATTGCTTGCATTACCGCCTGAGCTCCGCCTCCTGTCAGATCAGCGGCGGCATTAGATTCTCATAGGAGCGCAAACCCTACTGTAAACTGCGCATGCAAGGGATCTAAGTTGCACACTCCTTATGAGAAGTCAGAATCTGACACTTATTTTAGTCCGTGCGTGGCCCACCCATTATTTTATTTACCACTTCCGATGGTTTCATCCCGAAACCATCCCCCCCCCCCCCGGGTCCATGGAAAAATTGTCTTCCATGAAATCGGTCCCTGATGCCAAAAAGGTTGGGGACCGTTGCTCTACGTCCCAGAAGGAGAGGCTGCTTTTGTGTACATGACAGAGAACCATCTCTCCCTCATGGGAATGTGTATTCGGCCTGACCCTGAGCCAGTCTGCTATGGAAGCCACATCCACAACAAGAGCTGAAGTATGGCTCCCGCTTATAGCATGGCTCCCCTGAGAATCAAATTAAAAATGAGGCAGGAGATCTATGGGAAGGATTCCTGGTGTATTTTAAAATATTTCTGGTTCGAGATGCCTGTGCTGAGTATCATGCTTAGTTGTCCTACGTATTTAGAAAAAAGAACAAAATATGTTAACAGCAACAATGGGGCAGGCTACAGATTTTTTTTAACATGAAAAGTGTGATGTTAGAGGCTATCTTTTCCCAATGTCCATAATTAAAGGCGGTGCGGTGGCGTAATGGTTAAGACTACCGACTGTCAAACAAAAAGGATGGCAGGTCGGCAGTTCGAGACCCGGAAGCACCGCGTAACGGGGTGAGCTCCCGTTCTCACCCAGCTCCTGCCAACCTAGCAGTTCAAAAGCATGTAAAAATGCAAGTAGATAAATAGGTACCACTTCAGTGGGAAGGTAACAGCGTTCTGTGTGCCTCGGTGTTTAGTCACTCTGGCCACATGACCACAGAAGCATCTATGGACAACACTGGCTCCCTCGGCCAAGAATCGGAGATGAGCGCCACCCCCTAGAGCCGGATACAACTGGAAGGGGAAACCTTACCTTACTTACCTTACCATAATTAAAATTGATTTACATAATTGATTTATATCCCACCTTTGTACAGGAGCTCAAAGCAGTACTCCCTCCTCATATTTTCCCCTCAACAACTCTCTGATAGGCTGAGAGGGAGTGACTAACCCAGAGTTGCCCCGGGAGCTTCTGTAGCTGAGGGTAGATCTGGGTCTCCTCACTCTAGTCCAACACCTGAACTACTACACCACACGGACTCTCACCAATGACTTCCAAAATTATTTGCCCTGTAGAGTAAAACATGTAGGTACTATCATATTTTATGTAGCACCTACATACATACATACATACATACATACATACACACACACACACACACACACACACACACACACACACACAATCTTCAAACTGCTTTTATTAGTTAAAACTGCAAAAGAGCTGTGGACATCATAATTAAGCTCTGTTTACCATCACCAGTGAATGGCCAACAGCAATTGCATCAGCAGTACACCCTTTTGCATCTTCCAGAGTTGCCAAATTGATGGCTGGGAGCAGCTCCAGCTCCAAGGAGATGCCTAATCTCTTGACCCAGATTGTGATTTCTTTTCCCCAAAGCTTTAGATTATATTATTTCCTCTTATTCAAAGAGAAGGCTTGTGATAGTAGATGCTTCATTGTGTCTTGTTTTAGAGAGATGTGCCAAATTGCTTCTGGGGAACTGCAGCTGTGAGATGCGTTTCGCTGAAGACAGGCCAGTGGCGAGAAGCCATCGGAGCTAAAAAGGAGAATCCCCAAGCCTTTGCAAAGCTACCAATCTACTGGTTACTGTGTCCCAGGTCTTCTGCACAACGCTGGATTGTAAAAAACAAGCCCTCTGATTATTGGGCTCTGCAGCATCCCAGCTGAGAAACAACAGGAGCTTCCTGTGCTCATCTTTCAGTTACAGCTGCTTTTTCTCACCTATCTTGGCAGCAGTGCTCTCCCTTAAGCATCTTTCCTATATAATCTAAGCATCTTCTGACCTTCTGCTGACAAGTATTGGTGATTTGGGGGTAGGGGAAGTTCAATCAGTCTGATCAGTATTGCACTGCTCTCTCCTGGTGCACATCAGTGGGGATGGGTGGCAAAAACCACTGCTTGAAAGATTTTGCTAATGCACTCAGGAAACCCTGTGTCTGGAGATGGCCTGGAATGGTTTATGGTGGGCTGCCAACAAGATACCAAGAGCACTTTTAGCATGGAAGGCTTGTAAATCACAACACATTTTAAGGAACATTTGATCTTCCAACTACTCCTAAGGGGTTTGTTTTCTACAGCATTCTGGTGTAGAATGGCACTGCTATTAATTAGTATTAAAACTTGTAAAACGACTTCCTATGTCCATCCATCCTTATTTCTCCAGCAACAGTTCCATGAAGTAGGTGGCTTATTTCCTTAAAAAACAAACCAGCAAACCATGATCTAAAACAGCCAGTTTCCCAAGTCCAGCCCATGTATTTTCCAAACCTACTTCTTCAGACTGCAAAAGGAGGCTGATTGAAAGGACACCCCCTCTGTTGGGAACAAGGCCCTAGCCTAGCCTTCTGTGGTCCATGGCCTGGTGCGTATCGTGTGCAGGGAATTTTTTAGCATGAAGGAATGTTCAATGGTGAATACCTCCTCCCCTCACCACCACCACCACCATCACTGATGTGGTATAATCATGAATCAGACTTACTTTTTTATCTGATGTATATCACAACTGAGTCCCA
Source organism: Charina bottae (assembly GCA_023362775.1). NCBI lineage: Eukaryota > Metazoa > Chordata > Lepidosauria > Squamata > Charinaidae > Charina > Charina bottae. The sequence continues at coordinate 191,253,856 of JALMGJ010000001.1, read as the reverse complement.
GGAATATGGGACCATGGGACTGTTGGCAACATTGGCAGCTTTTAGTCACATTCTCTCCCCCTTCCCCAAAAAACTCTTAGTTCAATCTACCTTTTGTTTTGACCATATTACACTGATAATAACTTTCCCACCTTTCTAATAGCAGCAATGATGTGGGTTTGAAACATCTCATGTCCAGATATTAGGCAGCTGTGATACCCCAGCTTTCATTAAACTACCTGGCAATTCTGGGATTTGTAGTCCAACATATCTGGAGGCACCAGGCTGGGGGAAGTGTACTATATAGTATAGAGAAGTGAATGCACTAGAAAGGCTATCATTTTGGTGGCAGGTTTGAGCTTCTTGTCATATTTAATTTGCCATCCATCCATGCTTGGTAAATAGTCATCCTCATTCACCCATGATTATACCTTGGGTCTCTTCAATTATCTTTGTTTAAATGTGGCATCTGAAAGCACCCCAAGACTGCCTTTGCCCTAAATAACTAATAACATTTAATAGATGGAAGCAAGTGTAATCATGCCCTCCTAATTCAACATAGGCTTATAGCCAGATGAAATGAGTCTTGCATTAATCCCTTGGAAACTTGTGGAATTAAATTAGACATTATTAACTTGTTGGGACTATTAGGACAATCCTACAAAAGGGGGAGAGGGATAAAGTAGCAGCTTGTTTGCAGCTTCCCAAAGCCTGCCAAATCACACTGGCTTGGGGACAATCTTACTTTTCTTTCTCTCTAGCAGTTTTGTTTTCATTTCAATGGTAGGGAAAATGTTTGTGCCAGCTACAGACTGGAAAGAGCTTTGGAACTAAGACTACCTCCATCTATCACAAGAGCATCCCATTCCAGTGCCAAGGATCAGCTTGGCAGGCAAATAGCAGGGCTGCTGAGATGGTTTTGTGTCCCCCGCACTGGTGGAACTCTTCTCTACCATCACAGGTGCTTCTTTGCCATACAGGTAGTCCTTGCTTTCCAACCACCCATTCAGTGACTGTTTGAAGTTACGATGGTGTTGAAAAACAACTTTATGGCCCATTTAAGACCATTTACAACCTTTGCAGCATCGCTCGGTCATGTGATTGCCATTACATTCAGTATGCGTTGTCCTGTGCCTGACCTGTGGTTTTTTCTTTTTCCCCCCTTGCAGAACAGAGAGATTGGAGAGGAAAGGATTGCAAGAGAGTTAGCTATTTGCGGTTCTACACATCAAAAGCAACGTGATTGTGCCAGCAGCAGGAAAGAGTCAGGCAAAGTATCAAGTAAATATCATTCTTGTAGCCTGTCATTTTTAAATCCACTTTCAAATCAGTCTCAATCTTGTCAGGTAAAACTTGTTCCTCTTCCATAACATCGTTTAAACATAGTCTGTCTATAGAGGCAGACACTCTTAAAATTAACTTCCGGATCCATTGTTCAAAAATATCCTTCAATATGTCCAATGTTAAAATATTTTGCTTCATTCTGTATTTGTAAGTTGAGTATGAGTGTTCTTCTCCTTTATGTCCTTAAACTTGTGTTTAAAACTTCTTTTGCTAAGGATTGAAGGAAACTCATCCAGTGCTGTAAAACCTGTCAATCCAAAGGTTCCTAATAGCTGAAAAGCAGTTAACAAGCAATTTCTGAAGGTTATTAGAAAAGAAGTATGTGAACCCAGTGTCCTTAAAGGCACCAACCATGGTTTGAGCAAGATGGCTATTCCCTCGTCTCCCAGAGCTCTAAACCTACCAGAGACTGCTGTCTTGCGGTCTCCTCCTGAGGAGCAACTGTCTGGAGCACTTGTGGGTGATCTCAAGTCCTCTCCTTGTCTGGAAAGGAAGTATTGAAGAGCCGGTCTACTCGCTGGCTCTTCATTCCGCCGTAGTCATCGGCTCCACTTTTCACAGAGCCATCTTCAGTTCGCCATTTCTTCCCTGGATGTCAGACACTCGAGCATTCCAAAGGCTGGGGGAGTGGTTAGGAGGCAAACAAAAGCCGAAGGTGTGAAACTGACTAGTCTTCTCTCTTTCCAGCTGGAAAGCACAGTCATGGTCAGGTGATTTCCCACTTAGCTACTGCTTTGCTTAGCAGCGAAGTTGCCAGTCCCAATTAGGGTCGTTAAGTGAGGACTATCTGTAATCTCTTCCAGGTAGCAGATTTGGGGGTTATGATTGCTCTGGGAATGATGCCTAATGTAGTTCAGAAGCAACTGATTTTGAGCTCTCGTTGTATTTACTCTTGAGTAAATCAATCCCAGTCCTAGGCATTTTGAACTCTCTAACTGCTTAGCTATCCAAGGGCAGATCTGGCTTTGAGAAATTATTTCCATTTTGAGACAAAGAAAAAAAATCAATATACGCAGCACACCGTAAGTTTAGACTCAGCAAATTATTTGTTCTTGTTGCACGAAGAATAGAGGGAATGCTCAGCAAATTCTAATTCACTGTTGCAGAAGGCAATGCCTCTTTCTTTTCCAGGAATAAAAGCAGAAACCATAAAATAGCTGGCATGGTTTCCTTCCTGCCTCTCCCCTCAACCTTGGAGCAGCAGGTACTTAATTGAAGTAGGATACTTAGAGTGATTGGCATGTAATGATAGAGAGAAGATAAAATAATGTGTGGTAGTCCAATTAAATCTGGAAGCTTACAATCAGGGTATGCAATGCATCTCTTCAGGAGGGTGATGGCAACCACAACCCAAGAATCACGCCCATCGGTGGGGATTATTTGGCTTTCTTCTCACTACCCTCCTTTTCTCCTTGTGCTGGCTGGGGAATTCTGGGAGTTGACGTCCACACATCTTAAAGTTGCCAAGGATGAGAACCCTGGCCTAGAGTGACCTATGGCAGAGCTTTCCAAACTTTTCATGTTGGTGACACACTTTTTAGACACTTACTTACTTACCATTTTAATGAGATGTATGAGGTTGATGGGATGAACACAGCTTTTGAATATTTGATACCACGTGCCATCTTGACCTGTGTCCCTCCTGGCTGGTAAAGTCAGCCTGGGAGGTCACATGTGGTTGGGTCCAGGGGATGATTAATGCATCCTTGGGAGAGGGGGTGTTCCCGGCGGTCTTTAAAGAGGTGCTGGTGCACCCCCTCCTCAAGAAACCTTCCCTGGACCCCACCGTTTTGAACAACTTTCGTCCTGTCTCCCACCTTCCCTTTTTGGGAAAGGTGGTTGAGAAGGTGGTGGCGTTGCAACTCCAGAGGATTCTGGATGAAATAGATTATCTAGACCCCTTTCAGTCAGGTTTTAGGCCAGGATATGGGACAGAGACTGCATTGGTCGCACTTATGGATAATCTCTGGTGGGAGCGAGATGGAGGGAGTGCATCCATTCTCGCTCTCTTGGACCTCTCAGCGGCTTTCGATACTGTCAACCATGGTATCCTTATGGAGCGACTCAGGGAGTTGGGGGTGGGCGGCGTAGTTTTGCGCTGGTTCACCTCCTTCCTCCGGGGCCGCTCCCAATCGGTGGTAATAGGAGAGATCCGACCCTTGACCCCTCCTGTGTGCATGCCAGGCCTTCCTGTCCTCCACTGTACTTTGGCTTCATAAACAGCATCAAGTCTTACACTTGCACACTTTGTACACTTGCACAAAGTCAGGGATCTTGTAGGATTAGAGTCAGGTGTATGATTAACAAATTATACCAAGCAGGTGCTAATGATCATCAATGTCATATGTAGTTCGAAATACAGTCATTAACTGAAACAGAAACAGCTGTGTAGGAGGCTTAAAACTGGGTGAGGAACAGCCAAACTCTGCCACTAAGGTGAGGTTGTGGAAGACAGTTTCATGTCACGGGTGATACACCATGGCAAGACTGAGCACAGCAACAAGACACAAGGTAGTTATACTGCATCAGCAAGGTCTCTCCCAGGCAAAAATCTCAAAGCAGACTGGGGTTTCAAGATGTGCTGTTCAAGCTCTTTTGAAGAAGCACAAAGAAACGGGCAACGTTGAGGACCGTAGACGCAGTGATCGGCCAAGGAAACTTAATGCAGCAGATGAAAGACACGTCATGCTTACTTCCCTTCGACATTTTGCCTCATACTGTAGCGGGCTCAGTGACACTTTATTTTATGGGTCCTGTTTGACTAAAATTGTACCTTTGATTTAAGGAATTTCCTCATCTGTCGATGGATCCGGGCACTTTCAGTCAGCAAGTTCAGCACTGGGGTAAGACTCTCCTTGAGTTTGTGACCCTGTGAAAGAGGCGTAACAAGAAACAGATTTAATCAGCTCTACCTTCAGTTTTCCATGCATGAAAATGATTTGGAGGTATAGATTTCTTTTGGTGAAAATCAGCCAAGTTAGTTGAAACTGCAAGTAACTGCAGGTCAGTAGGAGATTACATCACACTGACCAGAGTAATTCTCAAGGGGAAAAATTATGTTTTTAGGAAAGCCACCTAAGCTTCATTTCTGTGTAAAATTTCCTCCCCAATTTCTCTTTGTAGCAACTGCTACCACATATTTCATGTCCTGGCATTGTTATGTTCTATGTTTATCTGTATAGTCTTATACAATGTATGGCCTAGCAGGTGGCAGCATCTAAGCAACGTTTGATTTCAGGAAAACTCTGCAGGATCAAACCTGGTCAGTAGTTACTGTAGATGGAAGACCATCAGGACATCCCAGAGTTGTAGTCTAGACTAGGACATTTTTTAAAAAAAATATCCCAGAAGACGACAATTACAAACCACTTTTGTATTACTGCCAAAAGCCCCTAAACATTCATGCAATCATCAAGAACTCAGCTTGACTTGAGGGAGTCTTTTCCTTTTTTACATAATGAACAATCCTAACATTAATGCAAAAAGCAACATTCTTCTGCATGCTTCACATATTAGTGAATATTGCTTCACGTATTAGTGAAAAGCAGAAGCATGGATCATTTGGACTCACTAAGAGACATCAGTGGAAGACAGACCTGACAGAACAGTATTATTTCCACCTTTTTTAGCTGGAAGGCAGGGAAGTCTTGGCAGAAAATGATAAATTGACATGCTTATTAAAAGAAGGCAGAAAATGATAAATTGACATGCTTATTAAAAGAAAACTCAAATTGTTACTATCTTAAAGAATGGAAACCATTAATGGACTATTTGCAACATGCAGGTGGAGAAAAGCTTATTTGGGGTTTTGAAGATTAAAATATATATAAATTGATATATTAGACAGGAAATCTTTTTGTATGTTATATATAGAGCTAGCATGTAAGAAAACTTTTTTTTTAATTACTAAGACCAGAGATAAATCGGAAGTTGACTATTCTATGCTTTATCTTTTTTCTTTTTTTCTTTACTTTTCTATACACTTTTACTTCTTTCTTTGATTTGTATTTCTATTTCTTTTTCATTTTCACCCTTTTAACTATGTATATTTAAAACTCTAATAAAATTTGGAAAAAAAAAAGGAAGGCAGGGAAGGCTTAAGGCTTCTTCCCATCCTGTGGAGGACACCCATATTTATTTGGTCTAATAGTTCAGGACCAATCTTACTGCTCCCCTCTGAGTAGCCTTACTGACTTGTAATGAAACCACACTAATCACCCCTGTATGCCAACTGAGAAAACTCCAATACAGTATTTAGGTAGGCCATCTAACAAATCCACCTAACCCAGAAAGCTCAGCAAGATGGCTCCTGCTGTTCCCTTTAATGTCTTCACCCCAGAGCTTTGATGCTTGATGAATTTATTTCAAAGCCTGGGGTTCATGAAAAGTAGCTCTCTCATCTCCATTCTTCATTGACACCATAAAATAGTTTGACAAAACATGGCAGAGAAGACCTCTTCAGTGGTATACACTCAGTTGTGGCCATGTCCTGTAAGTACTTCACTGCCTTCTTCATCCTGAGATGTTTCTCTTTTGTTTTTGGAGGCAGGGGATTTCAGAAATCTGTGTTTTGACTTTGTTGTGATTTCTAGCTCATTCTTGTGAACTCTACTGGATATCCCCTTCAAGGTGTGTTTACAGGAATATTTGCATGTATGCCAGGATTTCTACAGTAGTATGCCCACTTGGGAAGTAATGGCACCAAGCTGAGGGATGTTTACCTTGGTTATTGGTTTCTCTGCCTGGCTACCGAATGGTTTTGTCACATGATCACAAAGACATACAGTACTGTGCAAAAGTTTTAGGCAGGTGTGAAAAAATGCTGTAAAGTAAGAATGCTTTCAAAAAAATATATAGTAATTGTTGATGTTTGTCAATTTACAAAATGCGAAGTTAGCGAACAGTAGAGAAATCCAGATCAAATCAATATTTGGTGTGACTACCCTTTGCCTTCAAAACAGCATCACGTCTTACACTTGCACACTTTGTACACTTGCACAAAGTCAGGGATCTTGTAGGATTAGAGTCAGGTGTATGATTAACAAATTATACCAAGCAGGTGCTAATGATCATCAATGTCATATGTAGTTCGAAACACAGTCATTAACTGAGACAGAAACAGCTGTGTAGGAGGCTTAAAACTGGGTGAGGAACAGCCAAACGCTGCCACTAAGGTGAGGTTGTGGAAGAGTTTCATGTCACAGGTCATACACCATGGCAAGACTGAGCACAGCAACAAGACACAAGGTAGTTATACTGCATCAGCAAGGTCTCTCCCAGGCAAAAATCTCAAAGCAGACTGGGGTTTCAAGATGTGCTGTTCAAGCTCTTTTGAAGAAGCACAAAGAAACGGGCAACGTTGAGGACCGTAGACGCAGTGGTCGGCCAAGGAAACTTAATGCAGCAGATGAAAGACACGTCATGCTTACTTCCCTTAGATATCGGAAGTTGTCCAGCAGTGCCATCAGCACAGAACTGGCGGAAACCAGTGGGACCCAGGTACACCCATCTACTGTCCGGAGAAATCTGGGCAGAAGTGGTCTTCATGGAAGAATTGTGGCCAAAAAGCCATACCTCCGACGTGGAAACAAGGCTAAGCGACTCAATTATGCATGAAAACATAGGAACTGGGGTGCAGAAAAATGGCAGCAGGTGCTCTGGACTGATGAGTCAAAAGTTGAAATATTTGGCTGTAGGAGGCAGTTTGTTTGCCGAAGGGCTGGAGAGCAGTACAATAATGAATGTCTGCAGGCAACAGTGAAGCATGGTGGAGGTTCCTTGCAAGTTTGGGGCTGCATTTCTGCAAATGGAGTTGGAGATTTGGTCAGGACCAATGGTGTCCTCAATGCTGCGAAATACAGGCAAATACTTATCCATCATGCCATACCATCAAGGAGGCGTGTGATTGGCCCCAAATTTATTCTGCAGCAGGACAACAACCCCAAACATACAGCCAATGTCATTAAGAACTATCTTCAGTGTAAAGAAGAACAAGGAGTCCTGGAAGTGATGGTTTGGCCCCCACAGAGCCCTGATCTCAACCTCATTGAGTATGTCTGAGATTACATGAAGAGAAAGAAGGATTTGAAGCAGCCTACATCCATAGGAGATCTGTGGTTGGTTCTCCAAGATGTTTGGAACAACCTACCTGCCGAGTTCCTTCAAAAACTTTGTGCAAGTGTACCTAGAAGAATTGATGCTGTTTTGAAGGCCAAGGGTGGTCACACCAAATATTGATTTAATTTGATTTGGATTTCTCTTCTGTTCGCTCACTTTGCATTTTGTAAATTGATAAACATAAACAATTACAATATATACTGTATTTTTGAACGCATTCTTACTTTACAGCATTTTCTCACACCTGCCTAAAACTTTTGCACAGTACTGTGTGTGTATGTATGTGTGTATATATATATGTGTGTGTGTGTGTGTGTGTGTGTGTATATACACACACACACACACACATACATATACATACATACATACATATATATAGTATTAAGGGATCCTATTTACCACTTATTTTTGTTGTTGTTTATTCGTTCAGTCGCTTCCGACTCTTCGTGACTTCATGGACCAGCCCACGCCAGGGCTTCCTGTCAGCCGTCACCATCCCCAGCTCCCCCATGGTTGAGTCTGTCACCTCCAGAATATCATCCATCCATCTTGCCCTTGGTCGGCCCCTCTTCCTTTTGCCTTCCACTTTCCCTAGCATCAGCTTCTTCTCCAGGGTATCCTGTCTTCGCATTATGTGGCCAAAGTACTTCAGTTTTGCCTTTAAGATCATTCCCTCAAGTGAGCAGTCTGGCTTTATTTCCTGGAGTATGGACTGGTTTGATCTTCTTGCAGTCCAAGGCACTCTCAGAATTTTCCTCCAACACCACAGTTCAAAAGCATCTATCTTCCTTCGCTCAGCCTTCCTTATGGTCCAGCTCTCACAGCCATAGGTTACTACGGGGAATACCATTGCTTTAACTATGCGGACCTTTGTTGTCAGTGTGATGTCTCTGCTCTTAACTATTTTATCAAGATTTCCCATTGCTCTCCTCCCAAGAAGTAGACATCTTCTGATTAAGTTATTTTAATATTAAGTTATTATTTAAAAATCTATTACTGTACTTGGTTAAATGTTAACAAAATAACTGTCCTGTTCTATATCCTTCCCACATTCTACTTAGTCACTTTACCTCAGTTATTTATAAATAAATATAAAAAGAAAAACAAAAGAAATGGAAATGGTTTTGTGGTGGCAGCACAAACAATGGATCCTTTAGAGCTATCCCTGAAATAATGGAGTTACACTTTAATTTTGAAGAAAGCAAGCAAAATAAGGACCCCCCACAACAGGGAATGTAAGTGACAGAATCAATCTTAGGTTTTTCATTTCAAGAGGGCAAAATTTCCCTTTATTGGAGTAGTACTGCATTTGTTGTCTGAAAGGTAAGAATCTTCATTTTGAAACCCATAGTAAAATACTCTGAAAATTTAACACTCAGGGAAAATGATTCCAGAAGCATGAGGCCTGAAACAGAATGTTGTTTTTAACAGTTATTTTCCTAGATAATTTACAAGCTTACAAAAACATAAGCTCTCCAACCAACCGTGAAACACAAATGCCAAAATTAATCACTTAATGCCCTTTGCTTCAGGATAAAGCATGCAGTTTAAAATATAAAAGAACATTTTAAATGGCTAAAGACTGGAGGGGAAAAAAGTATCTCGCATCCCAGCAATAAATGAAAAAGGAAGGTTAACATGTAAAGATTTGCAGAAGGGATGAGAATAATGACTAGAAGGACAGACTTCCTGTGGGAAATGGCCAACTGAACAACTTTGCCTGTGAGCTCCATGGGCAGATCTGGCAGTGTGGTAGTTTTTTTTGGGCGCAGGCAGGTTTTTCTGTAGCCCCAAGTGTTTTTCCGGATTAAGGAAAACGCTGAGAATTGACCCATTTGTCCTCCAGACGGTGAGTTGTAGCCAGGAGATCTTAGACAGCATCTGCGACTGAGCGGTAAGACTACAATATGAGGGTGGGATTTAATCTTTTTCTAAGCCACGTATGCAACTCCTTAAAGGGGAAATAAGTCGTGCCTTCCCATATTTTAAGCACCCAATTTGGTTTTTTTAAGTTTTGTATCTTAAGAGAAGCTTTTTACAGTAAGAAAAAGCGGAATCTCTTGGTGATTATAGTTATTTTTGGAGATTTTTAACTATAAAAAAAAAGGTTTTGGCTTTTTTTCTCATCTGGGTTATATTGAGAGCTGTAACATTGCCTTTCCGTTATCTTTGTTGCTGAATGTTGGAGTGTTCTTTCTACACATTTCTCATTCTAAACTTTAGGCTTTCTGTTTACTTTTTTTTTCAAGTTGTCTGCTAGTATATTTTCTTTGGTTAATTTTGGATTAATTCATTAACCTCTATTTTTGTGAGTTAACATTTTAGGGTGTGCTATAATTTACTGTTTGAACAATGGAAGATTTTAAAGAAGATCTTAGAGAATTACGTTGCCAGCAAGAAGATGTTTTTTCAAAGGGTTGTCAAATTATTATACAGACTGGGACATTCGAGATGAGATTCTAGTTAAAATGAAACAACTATATGAAAATACTATGATAGAAGAAGACGACGACATTGGAAAAGATGGTGCTTTTACTGTGGTGGGGGAGAATGAAATGTTCTCAGCTGAAAACTCTGGATTGGTGTTTATGGGATTAAAATGATTGTTTAACCTTAGGACTGCACAAGGAAGTGCCAAGCGGGGGAAATGTTATGACTATTTCAATCAATGTTATGGGAAAGAAGAGTATGTTATGTGGGAGTTTTTTTTCTCTTTTGCTGGAAAGTTTGTATTTTTGGGGGCTGTTGGGCTGTTAGATCTTTGTAAAAAAATGCTTTTGGTGTAATGGTGAAATATTTAAATGCCCTGGGATATTTTGAGGAGGGCTAAATAATTAAGAATATTTAATTGGACTGATAATGAGGTTCCTGAATGCACAAAAAACAGCGGCAGCACTACAATCTTTCTATTTCTCCAAAGGAGCTCAATATATACCAGCAGCGATAAAAGTTTTCTCATCTAAGATCCGAGCTCAGCTCCTTTTTGGAGCTCAGTTGGGCCCCTACGGGTCATTCCTTTCTCTTGAAAGAGTCCAATCCAAGTTTTTAAGATCTATCTTTCAAGTACCTCGCTGCGTCCCCAACGTGGTGCTTCGCCGTGAAGCTGGCCTACAATCTAACCCTTCCCCAATTGTGTTTTGCATCCTTGATGCTTATAAGAAAGAGGAAGGCTTTGATTGGTGAGTCACAATGTCTCTCTTGATATTTTTGAAACCCCCCATAACGCTGAGGCTGATTTTACTTAATTGAAATGTTATTAATGTCTAGTAATGTTGAAATAAATATTCAATTTCAAAAAAAAAAAATAGAAACTTCTGCTTGGATTTACACTTTTACTTACTGGCTTAAGCTTTCTTTTTTCCCAGTTGGCCTGGCCCCTTTGATTATGACTGATAGTTTTCAATCTTCTTGGTGCCAGGCAATACATGCCATGCTGCAATTATACGGCTTTTCAGGGGCAGCCATCATCTTGTTGGGCTATGAACGTGCACTAGCTGATCTCAAACAATGGGCCATCGATTTAGAGTTACAATCCGATTTATCAGTTTTA